>OZ010600.1:61889394-61961894 GCA_963932145.1 Acanthosepion lycidas | reverse complement strand
TGTATTCTGCCTATAGACAGAATCAAGAAGCACACTCACTAATACAGTGAGAAGGAAAAATAAATGACAGAGTGGGAAAATCAAAGACTGATCCAGTCAAGATAAAAAAGGGAACAAAACAAACTGGGGATGTTGGGATTTTGACATGGATCATAAAAAAAGAGAAGGCTGGGAACTCATATTAACTAGGTAAACAAATAGTGTCTAACTTAACCAGTGGAGGGTTCACAGGAAACCGCCCCATTGCATTAAAGAGGACTTAATCTGACCAAATCGTAATGCAATTAATGTTTGTATCACAAGATTCCCTCCATCCATGATGTCCACACCACCATTCTTGCCACCGCTAGCAAATTGAGAAATGCCATACGTTTCACCAGAGAATGGGGGCAACACATTATCTCACATGAGATCAACAAATATCAACAGCTTGCCGACATGATCCCAGAACAGGCGAACCTGAAGACAATGGTAGAACATGTATAAAGCCATTTCCTCTAAGCCAAGGTCACACCAATGACAGTTGGGCAAATCTGCCCAGCCCCCTCTGAAGACTATGTTATTGAGATAGAGCAAGTTCCATTTTTATAGACATGTATGAAGGCCATTCATATACACTGCTGGCCAAAATCTTAAGGCCAGTGAAAATAAAGAAAAAATCTACCTTTTGCATTGTTAGACTCAACCACATTTGAGTAGAGTTTTGAAAATAAGAAAAGGAGAAATAAAAATTAAAAACTATATGATATATATACATTCATTACCTTAGCATTCATTCATATGCACAGCGAAGTATCAATATTTCTTATTACTTTCAACATTAAGGTTTTATAGATCAAATGAAAAGTTGTGCATGAAAATTTTTTGAATGTGTAACTTACTTTATAAAATACTTTTTAACTAGAAATAAAAAATAGACGTTTTCAGTTAATGTAAATTTTCAATGAAAGCATTTGAATACTAAAACTGAAACTTTTTTTTCATTCTGTACAATTCTTCTCTCCTGCAATCTGGATAGTACTTATAAAATACATAATATCCACAGTGTAAGTGTATATACTTATCTTGATTTCAAGAGAAAATTTGAAAATAAAAACAGAAGAAGGGGCAGCCCTCCTCTATAGAAAAGGGCCCAAATTCTGGGTGAATGCTTGCAAACTCTAGTATAAACTTAACCAATATTTACCTATAGACCCAAATACATGGTACAACAGAAATACCTCCTATAGATACCTCCCACATAATGGTAAGAGATTAGCTAGATGAAAGACACCATTGTCACTAATGTCTTACCATTATGTGGGAGGTATATCTGCTGCACCATGTACAATAAAATACAGATTTTGACTTTAAATAACCCAACAAGAATTGATATATCATAAAATCTAATGATTCAACTCAATCTAAAAGAAAACTAGGAATAAGTGAAAACTACCTCACATACAATTGAAATAAGATAATTCTTTTGGTTATTGGGAATAAAGAATAAAGGATTTACCTTTGCATAAGACTATCTTTATATTTGCATTTGGTACTATAGCTGTTAATAGTATGCATTTTACCATACCAACCTGCTCATATTAAAACAAACTTAAGGCAACTAACAAAAACATATTTGTATCCTTTGTTCATCTTATGCTTCTCATTATCCTTTTATTTTTAATGGTTTTTAGAAAAATTAAGTCTTGTCTTTTTTTTTTTTTTTTTTTTAATAATAATGCATTATTACAAAATTTCAAAGTCATTTCAATTCCTTAATTGTGGCTGGAATTGAAGAACCTGGAAAGGTATGAATTTAACTCTTCTTCCCACCCCACCTCCGGTTATGGGTAAATAGTAGAACAGACTGGGTTCTATTGTGATACTATGTGACACTCGTGGAATTAAAGAGGTTAACATAAAAATGTGAGCAGAAATCGCTACAACATATTCCAGGTTATTCACTAACCATAGGAATTAAAAACAAAATTGAGAAATAATATTTGTTTTATGGCCATCAACAAAAAGGGAAATTATGATTGCCAGGCCAGGCTAAGCCAGGCCAAGGGGCCATTTGAAATATAATTGTGGAAATATAAACAACTCAAGAGATGAGACTTGGTATTGTAGAAATATAAACTCGAGAGATGAGACTTAATCTGTCACCCAAAAAGGAAATTAAAATGAGAAATGCACCTGTAAACTCTACATGATAACTGAGGTTTGTGGGAGCATGATGACTGGTTCTGGTTGGTGGTGCACTAGAACAAACCAGACCAAAGCTGGGAAATAATATTTGTTATGGAAAATCAATGATTAAAATAAGACTGCCTCTTTGCTCATTTGGTTTAAAATTAGAATTGTCAAAAAGACAGTCAAAACTTCCCTGTGGGGTTAGTCTCAGATGGAATACTGAGCGAGGGTTAGAAAAGGGGAAAATTTGCCTACACCCATTTGGAAGTAATGGTGCCAGGCATAAATAAGATAAATTATGAGTTATAAAGACAGGGCAATACTGCAACTAAATCTTAAAGTTGGGGAATTACTGAAAACCCCATGTTGCTAGTTAAAGGTATGGTCAGAAGTAATACTCCTCCTTCTCACCATTAGACTCTACTGTGGAGAATAGGATTACAGTTTCACCACACTAGATGTTACTGCTATGGTGTCTGTAGCAAGTAATAACTTGTAGATGTTAGTCCCACTCCCAACCATTTCTGAATTCAATGATGTCTTCTAGATTGGCAGGCAACATTCTTTTGTATTCTATAATGTCTGTTAACATCATTTTAATATATAAAAATAATCTAAAATCTATGTCTCATCATACACCTTTTTTTCCTGTATGGAACTAGTATCAACTGAGATGATTTAATTGATTACATTTTCTAAATTACTAAGCATAAAATCCACATTTGATATTCTGCTTATTGAAGTGTTGTACCATCGTACATATTTTTCTATGTGGGATCAAAAGAGAATATCTGCCTGATACCCAGCTCTTTTGAGGTTAAATCTCTCTGATCAAGGAACCTATATAATAAAAATAATAAACAAGAGGTCATTGGGAAATACAAAGAGTAGGTAAAAAAACAGACCCTTCAAAAAAATCCATGTGAAAAGAAAACTAAACACACATACACACACACAGATATATGTGTGTGTGTCATTACATCTCAAATCAACCAGCAGTTATACATAACCCAAAGAGAAAAATCTGGTAAATTTTCACAGATGTTCCTTGATCAAATTTATTGATAAATCGCAAATAATAGAGTTGTATCTTTTAATAGTTTTAAAATTAGAGTTTCTTGAAATTTCACTTCATTTTTAGAATGGCCCATATATATATATATATATATATATATATATATATATATATAAAGGAAAGAGATAGAGGCAAGAGAGAAAATCATGCTAGCTGGATATCAAGAGAGATTTGGTGAAAGAATGAAAGACAAGTAGAGAGGGAAAGGCATAAAAATTGTAATACTTTCTGAAGAAAGATAAAAAAGAGAAGACAGCAGAAAGTATTTGTACATTTCTTGTTTCTTTTTTGCATGTGAAACTAATCCATATGTCTATAAGATTTACATAACATGAACAGGGCAACAAGAATTGGAACGGTTGAAGGAAAGAAGTTGCAGGCAAAGTGTGAGAAAGAGCAAATTTATCAGATAATAGATAATCTTACTTTTCAACACTCATTGAATTTACATAAGTTCAGCTAGTTAATATAATAAGGCATATCTTCAGTACCTATTTACCTTCAGTGTGCATAATGCTTTCCTACACTTCATTTTACTATATTACTTTATTGTTACACACTCCCATTTCATCCACAAGTCCATTAATGATTCTGTTGGGATGGGAAAATTGTCTATGCTATTCAATAACAAGAGCCAAATCTAAATAGGGTTAAAATATACTCATAGATAAATACAAAAGGGGTTCTTAATAATTAGTGGTGCAGAATTTTTCTTAATATGTAAGAAAGAGAGTGGTGGGGCGCTTACTAAAATGGGGTCAAAAATCATTTAAATGGTCAAAAGTGCTAGATTAATAAACAGTGGTTTTAATAAACTTTGAAGAATCAGAAATTATTTAAAAAAAAATCTTCATGTCACAATGTAGTATGTGACTCCCCCACCCCAGATCATGTCAGAATAGACTTTGCACTTGGTGTGCTTCAGAAGAACTTGGAGCAAGTGGTGGAGATTGGCAGTTCACTCAATGTCAATGGTGACCCTGAGATGTGGGCCTGTGATAGAACCAGCTGCACCTGTGATGTGTAAGCATGGGAAAGAATCACATGACAAATAGATATATAAACATCCACTCTATTAAATCAAGATAGTAATGTAGGGTCTATATATGGAGAAGGTTCTGAAGTCACAGACCTGCTGGCTGACAGTGATTGAAAAAATCCAAAGTTAAATAAACATGTAATGTTACATATGAGAAATTCAATATCTTGTTATTAGTTGTTACAATGATAATATCAAAATAATGTTGGCTTCTGCTATATCAAATATTAGTATTATATAGTTATACTGACTAAAAACCTTTACCACACATCTAAATATACTAGTCACAAGCAGTACTTATCTGCATGTTCAGGTTCTTACGAAATATAACATATGGCCGAGGCTTAATGTGGGAAGCTATTCAAAAATTGCCTAAGCCCCCCTTGCCACTTCTCCTTTCAGACACCTGGTAATCACCCCAACCCCCTCCTGAAAGAAAGGTATCAACCCCCCCACCCCCCGGTGGTTGAACTAATATAAATTTCAAAATTATTTAAACCTGGATAACATTGTTACTTGTTTCACAAGTGTAGCATTGAATATTTTTAAAGTGAAAATAAATTGTTACTTGTAACTTGTAGATAACATAGGTATTTTTTAAGCTTAGCATAGTATGACACAAGACTACATATGTGCAACATGTGTGAGAGTTGACTCCCTATACTAGCTAATGGGTTACCAAACTAACTTACTGACTATTGCTCTAAATTAAGTGTACAATTGTTAAACTTGATCTAATAGTTCTACAACTAGGTTGACCATAAACATCAAAAATGAAGGTGATAATGCAACTAAGATGCAAGGAGCTACTGGGAGTGAAAGGGAATGGAAAGACTTTAGAAGGAATTGGAAATCTAATCTCAAGCAGGAAAACAAAGGATAAAGCTCTATTCCAGTTCAAAAAACCTGGGAGGAGTGTGAACTGAACAATAAGTGAACTTATCTACTCTATTGAGGAAAAAAAATATAGTAAATAAAATTCTTCTTCTATGTATCATATCCCTTCAGGACATAAAAACCATGCCTCTCCACAACTTCCTAACTTTTGTAGCTATCAGTAAGGTTTGTCTTTTCACCATCTATCATGCTCCCTGTTTAGTCACCCACTTATACAAGCTTGTTAGGTAGGTGACTTGCTGTTCCCACCCCATCTTGACTTGTATTTTGTCTGTTATTAATTTTCATATTTTTTCTCTAACTCACTATTAGCATCCACCTCATGTAGAAGTCAAGTGACTTACCTGCTAACATGGCTGCATCCCACAAATGATGACAGACCCCCGTGTGTATTCCCCCCACCACAAGCACCCAAGCCCTGTCAAAAAAAAATATATAATAATTTTTCTTTTTAATTTAAGTATTCCATTAGTGAGATGTAAATTCCACTCAAGCAGCTTCTTCCCATGAACTGCTGCTTTGTGGAACTGACTCCAAAGAGGATGTTTCCCTGATCACTACAGTCTTAACCTGTTCAAGTCTAGGGTTAACCGTTATCTTCCCCACATATCTCCATAAACTCTAATTCTTACTCTATAAGCCTCTAACTCGAGTGGGTCTTGGATAATGTAAACGCTATTGTAAAAAAAAGCTAACTAAACTTTTTGACTAATATCAAATAATTAATTATCTTAATTTGAATTGTTTTGCTTTTCTTATGATTACCCATTTCACTCAACACTTGTAAGTTAAGCATCAGGTAAGCGTTTGGTCATAATCTCCAGTCAGTAAGCTATACAAGCAAGTTTATATATGTTGTAAAAGTCAAGCAGTTGAATTGGTTCATTTTTGTTTTTGCATTGCACAAGGAGATTGGAATGGTACTTTATCATTTGCATATCACTTACATGTAACCAAATGTCATCATTCCTTGAACTGACCTTTGCTCTATCTTGTACCCTTAGCATGAGTCATATCTGGTGAGATTTTAGCAAGCAGCTTCAGTTTTATTACCTTCTCATCTGGCTCTCTGAGTAATCAGGTGTGAAAGAATCTTTATCAGCTTTCTTCCACTCATACATGGAAATCCACAAGGTGTCTTATTGTGACAGGTAAACAATTCTTGTCTATGAGCCACTACAGTGCATTTGAAATCATTACCAGATATGCTTTCATTTATGGTCAATAAAATTTTGAAATTAAAATTTATTCTTCTATTGCCAAACTTATAGTATAAGAGGCTATGACTTGGCTTCTCGACTTCAGTTATTTTCCCACTGATTCCCTCTATCTTTCCTATAAATATTTTCATGGCAATCGTTTTAATGAGCCTTGGTAAATTGACTGTATGAATTTAAATCTATTACTAGATTGGCTACCAGGTCTCATTGTTTTACTGTTGAAACTGCTAGAAGTATGTTCTATTCTAATAGTTTCTTTCTGACTGAATTTCAGGGATGAGGAGTTATCATTATTTACACTATTTATATTCAGACTATTGTCATTATCTTTGTTGTTATTATCACCTGATTGTCTTCTGACTGAATTTTAGGGATGAGGGGTTATCATTATTTACACTATTTACATGCAGACTATTGTCCTTATCTTTGTTGTTATTATCACCTGATTGCCTTCTGACTGAATTTCAGGGATGAGGGGTTATCATTATTTACACTATTTACATGCAGACTATTGTCCTTATCTTTGTTGTTATTATCACCTGATCGCCTTCTGACTGAATGTCAGGGATGAGGAGTTATCATTATTTACACTATTGTCCTCATATTTGTTGTTGTTATCACAACATTTCGGCCATTGTTCCCTCTGGACTTTCTTAGGTGTATACTGATCTGTGTAACATACAGGGAACTCTGAACTGAACCCTTTATTTAATCTACGGGGGTAAATTATACTTTTTCCACTAGTATCAACTATTTCTTATAGTACTGTTCAGTTATTGCTTACCTGTTTCCATTCAGCTCAAATACTCATTGCCAAACCCAGAGATTAAACTCACAACCACTGTCACTAAGTTCATGAACCAATGCTTTAATCCACTAGACCATTGTCCTATAGGACATGGGCGGTAGAATGAGAATAGTCTACCCCATAAATTAAATAAGGGGTTCAGTTCAGAATTCCCTGTAGGTTACTCAGATCAATTTACACCTGGGGAAGATCGGAGAGCAGAACAGCCAGAATGTTATGATGACAATAACAAAGATGAGGATAATAGTCCAAAAATAAATAGTGTAAATAATAACAGTTTCTTCTCAGCTGTGGAACTCTCTTCTGATTTCTTGCTTCCCTGCCACTTACATTCTTCAATAATTTAAATGCAACATCAATTGCTAATTTCTGTCTTCCTGAATTCAGTTCTTTTATTGTCCTATCTCCTCATTAAAGTCTTCTTCATTTTCTTTTACTTCCAGTAACCTCTTGCATCTTATTGGAATTATCACCTTACTTGGGGTGAAATGATTAAAAAAAAATCTACTAACTTTAATATGCTTACCTAAGTACAAAAATATTTTACATATCAATTAATGAATTTCAAAAACCTGATCTTATTCCTTTTAACCAAGTAGTACTTTCAATTTCACTTACATGTAACCAAATGTTATCATTCCTTGATCTGACCATTGCTCTATCTTGTATCCTTAGCATGAATCATATATATGATGAGATATATAAGTTTTTAACCAAGAAGTACTTTCAACATTTATGAGTTTCTGTTTTAGGTTTCTGAATGTTTCTGTTTTGGTTACTTCCTTATGGTGTATTTCCTTTTGTTATTAAAAGTTACTCTGTTGCAATCCCCAAAAGAAAAAAAAATGTACTTTTTTTTTCTATATTTCTCTATGGCTCTTGGCTTGTAGTCTCCCTTGATTATAAAAATCTGTTAACGACAATACCTGTTTGATTTTAAGGGTTTTATATTTTATCAAATATGAGTGAAGAGACCAACTGGTTGATTTTATGTACAATACTGTTTTAATAACATTGTTATATAATGTATTTGGATGGCATATTGATAATCCAGTGGCCAAAATGCTGTATGCTTGTCATTTAACATTTTTGTAATAAGTTATAGTAATTTCTGTCTGAATTTCTAATATGGAGACTTAAGAATAATGTCAGTATAATGTCCTCATCTGTATTGTTATTATCATAACATTTAGGGCATTATGTTCTCTGACCTTTTTCAGATGCCTGTCAATCCAGGTAACTGTCAAGAAACTTTAAGCAGAAACCTTTCTTTAATCTACAGGGGTAGATTGTTGTTGTTGTTCTGTTGCTGGCGACTACAGATATCTTGTCCCTTTTTTTAATTTTAGCCTAGCATTAGTTTGTAAATTTGGTGCTAGAATAATCAAGAATTTAATCCCTGAGAAGGGTAGTACAGAATCAAACCCAGACTCAATGGAAACAGGGTTAGTAATAACCAAGCAATACAAAAAAAAATCAACCATGAAATATCCTGAAATATGGACATTGGAATGAGAATCTACCCCTGTAAATTGAATAAAGGGTTTAGTTTGAATTTCTCTGAAGATTACCTGGATTGACAGACACCTGCAGAAGACCAAAAGGAAAAGTGGATGAAACTTTGATAATAATAACAAAGATGTGACATTAGTTCAAATGTAAATAAGTTATAGTAAAAATTTAAATGGCCCAATACATTATACATATTGTACAGTACATTGGTTCCGATTATATGAATTTAGTTCTGAATAAACCTTGATAGCACTGAAGTGTATTGCAGATTTTACAAGTATCAAACTACTCATTTATAATAAGTACTTATTTCAATCTTGTTTGAAAACACATTTCCTTTTGGTGTCTGTCTGAGGATGTGTGAGTGGTGGAATGAGAAATGGCTCAGAATAGAGAAATCCGAGAACCAAGTTCAAATTCCAGTCAAATCCATTTCCTCCTTTCAGCTATGGGTTAAATAGTAAGATTTGTATTTGGGGAAAAATCACTCGCAAAGGAAGAATTATTCTTACAATCAAAAATATGTTTCAGCTTTAAATAACTCACAAAGTGTTGATAAGCTGTAAAAACAAATCAATCAATGAATTTGGTATCCATCTGAAAAATGTGAATTTATCTCAGACCTCTTGGCCACTATTCTACTAGTCTGTCTTTTGAACCAATCCTGAAAGTGTTCTTTTGGGTTTAGAATTACAATGTCTGTAACTGATATCCTCAAGTCTGCTATTGTTACACTCTCAACATGTTAATAGAAGTGAACAACAATTAGAAAGATCTGATTGATTTGAAATACATTTGTACATGCTTGCAAGAATGTTTATTGATTAAAAAAAAAAAATCAGTTTGAAATTTGTTTCCTTTCTCGAAATTTGAGTGGAGAATAATGGTGTCTTCTAACAAGATCTTTATTACCATTTTATTTTTAATCAGCTTCATATGGTTTCTTCAATTCTACAAATTCAGATCATGTCGGACCTCTAAACCTAGCATATCCATTTCCTAAGTATCTCGCTATATATTTTTTAATTTTTTCTCTTTTTTAAATGAAAACATCTTCTTGGTAAGAACCAAATATCTCATCAGAAGAAAACAATTACTTTTGCCATTGCTTTAAATGAATAATATCAAGATGCATTCCAAAAATTAAGCAAAGTGTCAAGAAACAGGAAAATTCCCTTTGGAAATAAAGAAAAGAATACTGAACTGTTATGTAATATCAGTACTCCTATACGACAATGGCACTGAAACATTGATTCTCATATGATTACCGAAGTTAAGCAACATTGAGCTTGGTTAGTACCTAGATGGATGATCACTTGTGAATACCAAGTACTGTAGGCTTGAATGTGCAGATAGTGTAATGGATAATGGCTTGGAATTGTTAATCAGAGAGCTGAGTTCAAATTCCAGTTGGGTTTGTTATATTCAAATACTCTTGGGAAAGGTATAAATCCATCTCTTCTCTCCCAGCTATGGGTTAATTAATAAGACTTGTATCACTAAATCATTATTATCTTTAAAAAAATTCTTACAATCTAAAAATATTTTCTAGATTTAAATAATCAGCAAAGGATTGATAATTGAATCAATTTATATGGCAATGAATGCTGGACCATCTCTTCAAAAATGAAGAAAAGACTAGGTAACAGAAATGTGGTTCTGCAGAAGGATGCTTAGAATATTATGGACTAAACGTGTGCAATGACAATGCAAGTTTTTGAAAGAATGAAAATAAAAAGGACATTTATATGTAGCATCAAGAAGAGATAGTTGAAATTTCTAGGACACAGTGAGGAAAGATGGCTTGGAAAATTTGACACTCACTGTTGATGGCAAGAGGGACAGATGAAAGCAGTGCATAAACCCATCTAACAATTTTGTTTAATGGTTGGTAGAACAGGGACTAGATTTGGCAAAAAAAGAAAATGCTTTCTCAGTGATATCTGTTCTGAGTCATAGAAAGTTTCAGACCTCCATGACATTAAATTTCCTCTACAATGGGCTCAGTCGAGAATGATCATTTCTCTACTAGCATCTTAGCATAGCTTTTGCATAATTGTAAGAATTGTAATATTTGTACCTACTCAAAAATTGATCCTTTTATTCAGTCCTATATATAAATTCTGACCAATTGGGATTTGTTTGATTTTTTTTTTTGTGTTTTAGCCAATCAGAGGGATGGATTCCATTTTGCCGCTGTTATTCATAGTACTCCTTCATAATGGTGGTTATCATTTTTAGCCAATGAGAAACAGATTTCATTTGGATCCAGACTTATGTCTATTAAAACTATAATTTTATTGCCTCCATTTTCGATTTGCCCCTTGTTCTTTGTTCCAAATTAATGTTACTTTTTAATGATGAAAGAAATGATACTATTAGAATTAGTCAATAGTCCTTCAGCACTTTTGAGTAAGATCTTTGGTTTCTTCTTAAGTAAAGAGTTCCATTTGTCCATCACACTCAGGAAAAAGAAGTTGGATCTTTCAACCATTTTCAAGTGTTGTTTCATCCTCTTGTTTGAAAAGTGAAGAAATTGTTCACTCCCATTTTATACAGTGTAACCCGGATATAAGAGAGATTTTCTCTGGTTCCAAATTAGAGCCTGTGTTAATGTATGTATAATAGACCAAACCCGGATATAAGAGACTTCTTCTCTGGTCCTGACAACTCTCTTATATCCGGGTTACACTGTAATAGCTATTCAGTATTTTGTATACTTCACACAGACTGTGGAACTGACATCTTGACTGAAGAGATTGCAGCTTGATTCTGCCTGTAGCTAGGGTATGACACCTGTCCTGGTTAGATTGCAATAAGTCACTATCATTTTTATAGTTTGCGGTCCAAACTAAACTAAAAAACTTCATGTCCTCTTATTCTAATCTCACTTACTCTAATTTTAACAAGATTTTTTTTGTGTGTGTGGGGGGGGGAGCTGTAAAATTAGTACTAACCTTGATCTTTCTACTCTAGGATCATTCATTCATTTTTAACGAATTATAGTTTTCTCAATTCTGCCATGAGCTCAACTATAGATTTTTATAACCTTGTTACAAATTTTAATATTATTGAAGCTACTTTTGAGTGGCTATATCAGTATAACTACAATTCGCTCTGAATATTTTATATATATTTAAGCAATTAATGAATTTTTTAATTTGATATTATTTTTTCCTATTATAAACATTATATTTAGTGGATATATATGCTTGTGTAGACAGACAGTGATAGTAACATCTACTGGCCTAGAGATCAAAAGCATAAAAGAAAATAGATCTCTTGACAGGAATAAAACCTATATTCCCTTTAAAGTAATTTCCCAGGTTAAAGGGCATACATGTTTAGTTCCTGTCAAGAGGCATAAATTCTTTGATAAGATTTTCAAACTCTTGGCCAGTAGATGTTAATTTCACTGTTTAAAAAAGACAAGGATATCTACTGAAGAATGTGTACCTAATAAATATAACATTTATAATAATAATAATAATAATAATTAGAAAAAGTGCAAGATGTTACGTGTGACTGAGTTATGTCATATGTAACGCTTATTGGTGAAGTCTCGTTCCCCATAACTATTACACATGACATCACTGTAAACTATTTCAAAATTCCAACTTCCCAAAGAATACCAGGATGTACACCAAGGAATTCTGCCTACTACTCAGACACCACATTGGTTCTTGATAATCACCGTGATAATTGAAAGTACTTGAACAAAAATAATAAAATATGAACTTTGGACAGTTTATCCACAACTTTGAGCCCAATACTCAACATCTTATTTGAAAATTTTAAAAATATTATAAAAAATTAAACAGACAGACCTTGTTGGTTCTTTTTAATGAAACTTGTTTAAATGAATACTTTTTGCTTAAATATACTTTTATATATATATATATTATATTATATATATATATATATATTATATATATATATATATATATATATATATAGAGAGAGAGAGAGAGATTAATACAAATATAAAATTTGTTACTTAGCTGATTGATGTTATATTCAGCACCTCTACTCCAGAGTTTCATAAATGAACCATTATGTAACTGTTCAGTTGACTTTTCAGGAGGTAACAGTAAATGTCTGTGAATTTTCTTGTTTTCGTTATTTTTATATTAAGTTAAAAAAAAATAATTTATGCATTTTTTTATTGGTGTTAGGTCGATTGTTTTTTTTTTTGTTTTTTTTTGTGTGTATGTGTGAATGCCTGCATGTGTGCACATGTGTAGGATGTCATAGTTATTTCTTCTTTTCATAATTTTTTAGTCTCCTTATACTCTGTCATTATTCCTTTTCTTTCTTTTCTGTATCTTTTGGCTCTGATCAGTGTTAAAAGATGATGTAACAATGTTATATCTAGTGTCAGAGATAACTTATATTTAGGCTAATTTTCCAGAATATTCTGGGGTTTTCTAAAGTTTTTAAAAATATATGTGTATTCCTTTTTCTTTAAAAATCTATTTCTTGTTTGAATAAATAATTTTTTATTTCTTATTTAAAAAAATGAATTTTTTTTTTTTTTTTTTTTTTAAGGCTTAAATGGCAATGGATTAATCCAAATATAAATTTTTTTACTTAGTTGAGTGATGTTATATTCACACACAAACATTGCATGTGGCTTTAAATTATTTTCTATTCACATCACACCCACCTTGGACTCGAATCAGTTTATTTATGCTATTAAACTTTACTGTTCCTTACATTAGAAAAACATATACTCTTATTAATCTCCAGAGAATTCATTTTCATAGATATTTGCATTTAAGCAAATATGTATACAAAATAAATACACTGGTATTTATGGTATTCTGAAAATCATACAATTAAATATTCTACAATTCATTCTCTGATTTGACTAAAAAAAGTATTCAAGTTATTTGCTGCTTTTTGACTTTCACAATCCTTAAAATTATATGGCTTGTAATGTCAAAAAATGGTTCGTTGTAAAGCATTAGATGAGAAATTAGTTGTAATAAAGAAAAGGCAACTGAGATGCTACTGGAGAAGCTAAGAAGTACTTATTAGAGATGCACTTTTTTGGAAAGCATCTCATGGACATAACAGCATTAGATGCCCTTTGAAGATATACATTGACCAACTGATTCAAGAAATTGGATATAATATGAATGGACTACCAACTGCCATGGATGATTGAGAAAGATGGCATCATGAAGTCAAGCAAATCCTAGCAAGCTCAACATGATGATTAGAATATAAGCTAAAAACTATAGTTTTTTTAGTCTTTTTATGAAGAAGGTAATTTGGTTTAATCATAATTTATCTCACTGAAAGAACCTTTTGCTTCCAATGCTAAAATGCATTTTCTGTAGGAAATGGCTCTGAAGTTATATTATTGAACAGGTTTCTTTTCATTATTTGGTATTGATTAATAGCATGTAGACCACAACTGTATAGTCTTCCTAAAATTAATTATTTTCTTCAAGTTGTGTATGAGGTTAAACTATTATCAGGATATGATTCTTTAGTTCAGTATTAATCTCTCTGCAAGTAATGGCAAATAGTTAATATCATGATATACACACACACGCACCCAATTCATTATCAGGGTATGATTCTTTAGTTCAGTATCCATCTATCCGCAAGTAATGGCAAACAGTTAATATAATGATATACACACATGCACTCAATTCATTATCAGGGTATGATTCTTTAGTTCAATATTCATCTAACTGCAAGTAATAGCAAACAGTTGATATAACGATATAAACACATGCACCCAATTCATTATCGGGGTATGATTCTTTAGTTCAGTATCCATTTAACTGTAAATAATAGCAAACAGTTAATATAATGAAATTGCTCTCATGCACTCAATTCACAGCAGTCATGCAAAAATTCTCAATTATATGGCCATTTTATCTAAATTGAGGGTTTACAGAGATCTACAAGGATGAACTTCAAGTGCAAAATGAAGGCAATAGGTAAAAATAGAAAAAAATAAGATAAGGATAAATGGGACAGAGAAGTGTATTTTCTGGATAATATAATAATGAAATTGCAGGTAATAACAGTTAAGATCAGTTATATGATCATTAAGATGTCCAGGTTTGTCATAACTGATTAACATTTAGTCATAGAATATGCATATAGTTATCAATTGTTGAAACTGAAACTAGATACAGTTTCTGACGAACTGGTGAGTATTTGCTTGATGAGACTCTGCTAATATTTCCCTATATTTAATACAGTCAAGTTCTAAGTTTGTTTACAATTTCTTTCTTTTAGGAATAAACTATTGTACACATTTCAACATTTTATACTGTATGCATTATAATGATTCAATTTGATTAATATTGTCCACCTTTAAAAAAAAAGAAAGGACAAGAAGAAGTATAATGATTTAAATTTTCAAATCATTATTCTTTGTAATATTTCAGTAACAATGTCCTTACATGTCAGAAGTAATTAATCGAAATATGGATTAGCTCTTAAACTAGGAAATGGTTATGTGAACTTGCTTGTCAAATGGGTAAAAATAAAAAACAAGAAAATTCATTTTTTAAAAGGTAGTTATTCTGTTTATTTTCACCATAATTACACACAAAAGCTATAAAAATGATATCTTAATACTTTTACATTATAGAAATAAAGCAAAACAAACGAAATCTGTTTAAATGTTAGGTTCTGAAATTTAATATTTTTTTAATAGTGTGATTCAGCGTTATGTAATCTATGCAGAATGGAGTTGTGCATTCTTAGCACCAAGTTGTCACCCTCTTTTCTTTAAGTGAGAAGTAAGCATGCAGATATTTATTTGATCTTTATGGCCATATCACGTAACATGGGTTCTCACAAGATCCCTGATTTTAAGCATCATTGAGTCTGGTCAGTACTTATACGGGTGACCACTTGGGAATACTAGATGCTGTATGCTTGGATATATATGGGGTGTAATGGAAACTGGGGGGTTAAGTTCCAATTCCAATCTAGTTCTTTATATTCACTTACATGCAAATTCCATTGGAAAAAGTATGTTATCAACCTTTTCTACCCCAAACTATGAGTTAATTACTAGAACTTGTATCAGTAAATACTTATTATCTAAAAAAAACAAAACTATTATAATCTAAAAAATATTTCTGGCTTTAAATAACCTGTAAAAGGTTGATATGCCGTAAACAAAACAAATCAATAAATTTGCTGGCAAATACCCCAGAAAATGATATACCCTCATGAATCCTAGAGTTTCTAATTAGTAATTTAGATTTAAATCTTGAATGTTGGAAAAAGTTTAAATTATCAATTAATGATTTATGCTGATTTCCAAACAAAAATTAATTGATGATGTCTGCCATTTAAAAGTCAAAGGAAATACCATAATCCCCATTGTATAAGATGCATTTAAAAAAGAATTACCTTCACAAATCAAGTCTTAACTTATAACTAATGGTTAAGTTATTAGTGCTAAAATAATATCTAAACAGCCATGTTTGACACACAAACCTGGTGGTGACTCCCAGAATGAGTATAAATGATTAAATTATGATGACAAATTGAAATAATGTTTAAAAAAGAAAACTATATAAAATATGGATGAATCATCAGTTGAATATTATTAGTTTTTTCTTAAATTTCTCTTGCCTTAATTATAAGTTTGTGTTATACACTGATCTATGTTATATGGTGAGAAATATGGTCTTTATAAATTAAATATAATATTAAAGATGATTTAATGCACAAAGTATAATAAATTGGAACAATTTAGGCTTGATGGGTACTTTGTGATGTGCTATACTTTAAAGATCTAAATTTATCTTTTTTTAATCATTTCACCCCAAGTAAGGTAATAAAGCCACTAAGATGCAAGAAATTATGGAGTGTAAAAGAATATAAGAAAAAGAAAACATTTTTAAGGAAAAAGAACAATAAAAGAACAGGAATTAAAAAGACAGAAGATAACAATTAACATAGCATTTTTATCTCTTACCTAAAATCCAAACCTAAGCGCTACAAGGGATAAGAAGTTGTGGAGAGCCATGATCGTCTATGTACTGAAGAGACAAGACACATAGAAGTTGCCAATTTATAGCGGGATACCAATGAAATAGGATACTAATTTTACAGTTAGCTATCAGAACAATTCCTTTTGGCATGACACTTAATTTTTTATTCATAGATAAGACACAGTCATATGATAATAGGCTATTATTGCAGTCACTACTGAGCAAGTATAAATTCATCATTTCAGTTGTTATAAAGCAATAAAAAAAGTCCATTTTTAACTCAGAAGTTCTGTCATTATCATTTCTATTGAAAGTATTTGTTAGAATATAACACATTGTGTTGCAGAGAGAATTTGAAATTATCATTCAATTATTTTTTATGCCAATAAATTTTGTTATCTTTTAGCAGTGCAATTTAAAATATATATTTGTTTATATAATTTTTTATAATTTTTATTTTGAGTTTTTTACCTTTTTGAAGATGCATAAACTTGATAGTGTAACTGGAAAATGTCCTTTGAACATTTTTTCCAGCTAGTTTCTTTAATGTGGAATATTTCACTCATTCTGTGTATATACTAAATTAATTTTTTTTTAATCAAATTCACCTCATGCAAAGCAGTAAAGTCACTAAGACATAAGAGCTCACTAAATGTTAAACAACAAGCATTATTAAGGAGAGAGAACAATAGGAGAATAATCAGGAAGACAGTGGATAACGATTGACATTGCATTTAAATCTTTGAATATCAAAGTTGATTGGAAAGCATGGAGCCAGAACAGTGTTCTATAAGTGAGAAGTACAAAAGAAGAAATTGTTAACATAGAACTTATAGTTACATTTATCCAATTCATCTGTAAATTGATGAGACCTTGTTAATTGAGTACTGGGCTTAAATTCACAAAGTTTAAGTAACATAATGAAAAGCTCATCTGAAAAATTAATATTAAAGTATTTATAGAAAAGGCACAGGGAAGCAACTGTATAGTAGTGGGAAAGTGATTGAAGCCAAGATGCCAGGTCAGGACTAATTATATTGCTGATTCTTCTTTGGATTTTATCAAAAAACTCTAAATATATAGCAGTTGCACTGGACCATATGTGGCAGCAATATTCAAAGCATGAATTAATGATAGATTTACGTAAGATAGATTTTGGAAAGAAAAATTGTCTCGCACAACACAATGAACCAACTTTCTTAACAGCAGACCTAGCAATGGATTTAATATAGTCTTTTCACTTCATGTCGGCCAAAAATGTTAGTCCGAGAAGGTGCGACGAGTCACTCTCCTGGAGGTTAGCATCAACCACCCTGATGAAAGGCAGAAAGGGGTCTCTCAGATGATCAGTGGAGAGCAGCTTTGTTTTGGAGGTGTTAAAATTTACAAGCCATTCTTTGTCCCAGCTAACAACAGACTGTTGGTCATTTTTGAGATCAGCTGCCAATTTGACTAATCAGACTTACTATTGACACAGGAGTAAATGATTGTGTCATCAGCATTGATACCAAGTTAAGAGATGATGTCATCAGGAAGGTCGTTGATGAAAATTAAGAACAAAGTAGGACCAAAGATAGTCCTGGAGAACACCTGCATTAGTACAAAAGGAGCTAGAAGAGTGGCCATTTAGGACAACATTCATTTCGTGATTTGATAAGAAAGACTAAATCAGTTCAAAGATTCATTTGGAGGCACCATCTAAATCAACAGCCTGAGATTCACCATCCTTGATAGACTCTTTCAGCTATAATCGTTAATACATCAGCAGTTGACCTAGAGAAACAAAAGTCATATTACTAATCTGAAAGAAGACCCTGCAATGTGAGATACTTAACTAATTCAGTGTTGATTAGGGCCTCTAGAAGTTTACCTAAAAGAGGTAGAAGGTTAATAGGCCAATAGTTGGAAGAGTCAGGCGGTTCACCTGGGTTCTTAAAGACTGGAATTACAGATGAGGATTTCCAACAAGCAGGACAGTAAGAAGCAGTGAAACATTTATTATACATTTTAGAGAAAACAGGAACCAGTTTGGGAGCACATTTCTTAAGGACTATTACAGGGATACCATCAGGCCAACATGCTTTGTGGGGATCCAGATTAGAGATGGAAGAGGTTATATGCATATCACTCAATACAGACTCAGTTTTAAGTGGAAAGTCAGGCAAAGGTACTCCAGATGTATCAAGAGATTTTACTGGTGAAACATTCTGCTTTATTAGTGGAAGGTGTTAAAACCTCAACTTAATTGAAGAGAAGAGAAATAGAAAACTTACTCTTATTTAATACTCTATTATAGAATAGATAAATAAATAAAATTTGGTAATGACAAAAGAGAGCTTAGAAAATGTTACACAGACAGGACATATTGAAAGCAAGAGAGACGGAGGAAAGCAGTGTATAACCTACGAAACAAGCTTGTGTAAATGGTTATTAGAACAGAGATTAGCAGATAGTGAAAAGACAAAATTTACTAGGAGCTACAAAGGACAGGAAAATTTGGAGAGCCCTGATCACCCATATCCTGAATGGACATGGCACAATAAAGAGAAAGAATTAGGAATGTATCAAATCAATATCAGAATTGTATCCTGATGCTCATGACATAAAGCTTGGAGTTAGTCTTGTACTATATATCAGGGCTACAGAGCAGTAGTTCTTAGCCTTTGTTGTAAGTACCTCCACAGATAAGGTTTAAAATGTATCTTTAAAAATGAAAAATCTTTCTTGAAGTTTTAATTTTAGTTTTAATTTCACGCTAATAGATTAAATTTAATATTTTCAATAAACAAAATACTTTGGTCTATTTCAAAACTAGTTTAAATTGACTGGAAGGAGTTTTCATTTTGAAATCAATAACATTTAGCCTTCCATCATTGCAATGTAATTTTCTTTATTAAAAAAATCTTTCAAAAATAAAATATACTTTTCTGAAACTTTATTTGAGGAATACTAGCTTATTTAAAGTTTAATTAATCTGATTTGAAATAAATATTACTTTAAGTCTAAAATATTGCAGAAAGGTATTTTTAACACATCAGTAGCTCTTTATTTTTTTTGTTGACAGCTTGATTGAAAGACAGAAGTTTATCTAATTTTTTCTATGATGTATATATCTGTAAAATTTACTTGAAAAACATGATATGAGTGCCTTTTCTATACAATTTTTAACTACCCAGTAATCTTAAAAATTTAGGAAAATATTCTCCATCATTTAATGTTTTATTGAATTTTACATACTTTGGATTGAAATTTACTATAGTTATTGCTCTTACTATTTTCTGGTAATGTCATGTATGGACATCTGTATTTACAAAAAAATTGCACATTTATACATGCAAAAAAAAATTCAAAATTCTTTTTAAAATGTTGGTGTTCAATGAATTGTACTAATCTTTTTCATTTATGATTAGTAAATATGGTTTTTACTTAATAATAATGTTGCCTAACCAACATAAAGTACTGTCGAAATTTAAAAGATTTAAAGCTTTATAAATTATTATAATTTTTTTAAAAATGAAAATTATTGGAAAAATTCATTATAAATCCCAAAAAGATTTTCTTAAGAAATATATCTTATTCATAAAAGCAATTAAAAGATTTTCTAATATAATTAAGGGTTTCTAATTAGTTTTATTACATTTTTATTTTATGATTCAGAATAGATTTTTCATAACTAGTGTTCCTGTTTTACCAAAAGAAAAATGATTATATTCTCCAAGGACTTCTGCTTTTAACTAATACAAACATTAAGTGGCACAAAATTCAATTTCTCAAAATTTCATAAAATTAAATAAATGATGGTTGTGGACAGATGTAAAAAAAAATATTTTTACCCAGATTTTCTGAAAAAAAACATTTCTAAAATAATTTCATTCATTTGTGAATAAGCTCTGAAAGTTTCATTATAATCTAACAATTATTTGATTTTTGCACCACAAAAATGATGCTAAAATTTCCTATATTAATCATTGGCTACTGTGCTGATGCAAAAAAACAAGATTTTTAAACAAAAATTCCAAACATTCTAAAAAGGATGAAAAAATAAAAAATTTAATAATCAAAAAATCCTCTGGTCTTTTCTTTTAATAATAAATGTTTTGATGATAAAACTTTGTTTTTATTAAGTTTGGGGCATTTTTTTCATCACAGAATTTTAATTTTTTAGCAAATCAGTGGATATACCTACTTTTTGAATCACAAACCTCTTTAATCATGCCCCCCCCTGTAGTCACAAAACTTTATAAGTACTATCCCTTCATAGATATACAGACAAGCAGATACACAGTCTGATTGGTTTTTCACAACACTTTTATGTGCATTTCTCCATACTGCAACCTCATGCACACTGCACACACATCATTTTTCGGCTAGCCACACTTGAACGAAATTGTAGTTAATTAATCTTTACCAGTATATGAGAAGATAACCAAGATGTAATAAACCATGAAAAATGTGAATTATCACTTGCTTTTATGGAATGACTGAAGATGGTGGTTGTACAGAGAATGATGACACATGTTTAAATGGTAAACATGGACCCAACAGCAAGTCAACAGATGCCTAATGGTTGGCACTGTAAGTAGTGGCTGGGTGTGTGTTTTTTGTGTGTTGTTTTTTTTTTTTTTTTCAAGCAGTGACAGGATGCATTATTTTTTTTTTTTCTTTCAATCAGGACATTGGGACAATGGCTGTATAGTGAATATAAATGTTAATTTTTATCTGATTCTCACAAACCCCCTGAAACCAATTCATGGACTCAGGGTTAAGAAGCCTTGCTGTAGAGAATGTGTGTATACAGGTTTGTATCGGAACAAGGTTGAGAACTTTTGAAGGAATTGAATTCAACATTTTTAGAAGGAATAAATTTCAAACACAAGATATTTTTATGCATTTTTATATAACAAATAACATGATTCACAAAAGAGAGAATATATACTAGTGTGTACACAGATAGCAGAAAAGGAAGAAAACCATTAAAATCTTTAATATTAGAAAATGTGTGTGTAAATTAAAATCTAGTATTTTGTGGTCTGGAGGTGGGGAAATAAACTTTACCCAGTGGGGACAAAACTCATGTTGACATTGCTACATTTTAAAGCAAAAGAGAGAGTGAGGGTTTATTGTCCTGTCCTTTTATAGTATGGAACAAGTGCCAACTAGCAGGAATCTTAGCAGACTAGGTGGGAGTAATCTCCATATATCAAAGAGTTATTTTGCTAAAAAGTTATATTCACACATTGATCAATTTTTGTGATAAAATATTGGCAATACATTTTTGTAAGTAAGCAAAAAGGCTTTCTTCTATCTTTCAAAAACTTTTTTTTATGACAAGTAGCTTTTCACAATTTAAAATATTTGATTTTTTTTTTTTTTTTTTTTTTTCAAGTGTTTTAAAATTATCCACAAAGTTAGTATGAAGATAAAGTTTTTTGCATAATATTCCCTATTTTTGATTTTTTTTTTTTTTCCTCAAGAGTCTTAAAAGTATAAGCAAAGTCAGGATGAGGATAGTCTTTTGTACAATATTCTTATCTATTTTTTTTTCTCTACTAAATAGGGAGAAATGAAACTTCCTTGCTATTTTTTTTCTTTTTTTCAAAGCCTCCAAAGTCAGGCAGTAATTAGCCAGGGCCAAGATTTTTAAGCATCTGTTTCCTTTTTACTCTGATAGTTAAACTTAAGTGTATATGAACATTATCAAATAACACCCTACCTTGTGTTTTTTCTACAACAAACATTATTCTGGGATGGTATAACTATAAAGTATTCCCTTCCTATGTTTTAGTTATGGCTCATGTCCAGGCACAGTTGGCTTTTATATTAAGTAAGTCATGCATTGTTAGCATGCCTAATGTTTTAGTGTTAAAAACTTGTGAAGTAAAATATCAATTCAATTTTGATATCTCTATTACTTTCAATTAAGACTACTTAGTTTCATATCAAAGTATTTTTTTAAATATAAAAAGGGCGATGTTGATGTTGGGATTATTAAAAATAAACATACATACCCTTTTATAAAAAGAATAAGTTATAGAAAATTGTATGCATGATATCTGCTATTTTCCCACTCGCAGAAATGCCTATTGGAAATTTAAAAAAAAATATATCTATAAAAAAATCTATAAAATATATCTTGCTTTTGTCTTAATTTTTGGGATGGGCAGCTATCATTATTTACACAATCTATATTCAGACTAGTGTCCTCATCTTTGTTGTTTTTATTACATTTCAGAAATGGGTGAGCAATACCTAAACAGTGCTTAAATAAAATAAATACTAGTTAATATTCCCTAGAATAAACTTATATCATAATTTTAGACTTTTAGATTTTTGACTTTTTCTTGTCTTTGGTCATTAAGTGTTATTTTCCAATTGCTTCTGTCTAGCTAGTAAGGAAAATCATTATTATTCCCTTCAAACTTTGCTTTTGCGATCTGGACATCGATGTTTTGAAACTAACCTATTTTTCATTACATTCTGAACAGATTCAGTGTTGAGTTGCTGAAGGAGAATTTACTAGTACTTTCGAGAAGTTTCTAAAAATTTCTAGAATGTTCTGGCTCCCAAGGATGGATTGTATAACAAAAACATGATGGGGAGACTATATTCAGGGGCTGATTTGTGAGAGTAATTTGTAGTTTGTGTAAATCATAAAAATATACTTACAACCCCTGGTATTCCCAAGCAGTCACCCTTCTAGGTATTGACCAGGCTCAATGTTGTTTAACTTTGGTGATCATATGATAACTGGTGTTTCAACATGATATGGCCATAAGCCCTTTTAATGGGTGGAATTTATTGTTTTCTTCTATTTCAAGAATAGATTTAATGTCTAGATTGTTTTAGAATAATTAGCATTTGTTAATAATGGTACAGTGGAGCAAAAACAGGAATTAGTGATAAGTCTGGCATTATTCAAAGTATAAAGAAAGTTGAAAATTTAATGAGAATCAAAACAAAAAAGTGCTGAACTGCCATGTAATATCAATTCTGCTATATAGTCATGAATGATGGACAATCTCCTCACAGATGCAACAGGATGGGATTCTACAGAAGGCTGCTGAGAATACCATTGACAATGTGTGTAAGCAATGAGGAAGTCTTAAGGAAAATGGAAACAAAAAAAGACACATATACTCAGAATCAGAAAGATAACTGAAATTTCTGGGATAATGAGGAAGGAGGGCTTGAAAAATTTGACTCACAAGACATATCAAATCCAAAAGAGACAAGGGGGCAGTAGAGCACTTACCTGATCAGCTTGTGTGAATGATTGTCCTATATCTGTTTTTTATCTGTTTCCTATTAGGAATTGACCATATTTAGGATCTTTGAGTCAATGTGAATGATCCTATCCTTAGCTGCATACTATGTGCTTTGCCAGGGCTACATACAGTTTTAAATTCAGAGTTTTCTTTCTCCTAGAACAGTCGTCAGTCAAGACTATAGAACCTAGTCTATCATACTATTTACCCATAGCTGGGGGGAGAATAGTTGGCTTCATACCTTTTCCAAGGGTATTAGTACATAAGTGAATGTAATGAAACCAACTGGATTTCAAACTTGGCTCTCTTATACCTGAGCCACAATCCATTATTCTACCATGTCTCCCTATTAATGTATTTATATGATAAACATAATAAAGTCTACTATAAAACAAGACTTCATTTAAAAAGAAATTAACACTATACTTAGAGAGGTTCAAACAATGTTTTCCCACAATTTATTTAATTTTTTTTATAATTTAATTATTTATCTATATTTGCACTTTCTTATTTCATAAAAAATGTCAAAGAAAGAAATATTTTGAAGAAGTTTGAGTTAATTTTGACCAAATTCTAGCACCTGTTAGTTTCTTTTGAAGGTAGAATAATTGATTACATTTCTTTAGTAAAAAAAAGAATAGAAGCAAACTTAGTTTCACTTCAGTTGGGAGTGACCTCTGTGATTACCCAAATATAAGTGACTCAGGCAAATCAATTTTTTACAGTGGAATTATGTTCACCTTGGCCCATGTTCCAAATTTCTGAGCTTTAGATAAATATACAGCCATGGCTGTGGAGCACCTATAAAAATTTGAGATAATAGTTTAAACCTACATATTTCAAGGTTAAGAATCGTACAGTGAACAATTGAGAGCAAATGTAAAATATTTAACAGTAGATTGTAGTATTTTTTTTTGCTTTAAAGCCTCTCTCAAGAGGTTTAGCTGAGTTTCGTACTAAATTCATTCCAATATTCAAAATGATTTATTGTCATACTAAAGGTTGTTTTGTAATTTTCTGGTAATATTTGATTCCTACCAGTGTATATTTAATTGAAAATGCCTCCAAAGAAGCAGCTTTCAGCGATTAAAAGGGCACAAATTGTTGCTTTATCTGGTGAAGGATATTCTCAGGTAGAAATTGCCAGGAAGATGGAATGTTCAAGAAAGGGGGTTCAAACAACGATTAAAAGGTACAAGGAAACAAAGTCTTTCAAAAACAGAAAAGGACAAGGCCGTAAAAAGTCTACAACCGCCAGGGAAGACAGATCTTTGAAAAGAGCATCCCTTGCAGATAGGAGGAAAAGTTCTTCAGAGCTTGCTGCTGAACTTAGGGAGGATGCAAACAAAAGCATCAGCTCGAACAGTGAGAAGAAGGTTATTAGAAATGGTATTAAAAGGATGCAAAGCCAGGAAGAAGCCATACTTGTCTCAGGCCAACAAGAAAAAACGACTGGAATTTGCAAAAAACCATGAAAATTGGACACCTGATGATTGGGGCAAAATTGTTTGGTCTGACGAAAGTAACTTTGAGGTAAGTTAACAGCTTCTATTTCCTAAACTTTGGTTGTAATAATTGAAATTTTTATGTGAATACACATCCATAACATTTATTCAAAAATTGTAACAAATTCTTTTTTTTTTTCATCAGATTTTTGGCACCCCTGGAGCGGTTTATGTTCGCTGTAGGGAAGGAGAGGCATTTCATCCTGATTGTGTGGTTCCAACTGTAAAATTTGGAGGAGGAAGCGTAATGGTTTGGGGCTGCATGGCTTCTTCAGGCACTGGAATGTTGTACACATGTGATGGCAGAATGAACTCCACAATTTATACTAACATGCTGGACCAGGTTTACCGAACCTCTTTGACTAAAATATTTAATAATAACATTCCAAGTGATGTAATCTTCCAACAAGACAATGCTCCATGCCATACGTCAAAAGTTTCACTCGGTTGATTTGAGAAAAAAGGGATTACAGTGATGAAGTGGCCCCCTCAATCCCCAGACCTAAATCCCATTGAAACTTTGTGGTCCCATTTAGGGAAAAAAGTGAGAATGCACAAATGTTCTTCAAAAAAAGAATTAGAGGCCAAACTTCATGAAGATTGGCAGAAAATAGATCCTACCACCTGCAACAACTTGGTCAATAATATTCAAAAACGAATAAAAGCTGTTATAAAGGCAAAAGGAGGACATACCAAATATCGATTGTTGTTATTAATGTTTACTCCACTATTCTTAACCTTTAAATATATAAGTTTGAATCATAATTTCAATTTTTCATTGGTGCTCCATAATTTTGGCCAAGGCTGTATATAGTTGGAACAATTGGTTATTTGAGATATGAGATTAATAATGCAAGTCAACTTTGACAGGATTTTAGTTCTATTGATGTGTCATAAAGCCATATTTATTATCATAATGACTTCTGTAATGATAATAATAGTTATGGTAAAATTAGCCATTTCCTAATAAGGAAACATTCAGTATTCATTGACTGAGCAGTTAACATCACTGTCAGTCGAAATTTATAAAATATTTTTCTTAAAACAGTTTTTCTGGAAATTAGACTTCTCAAGTCCACTGTTATCACTTTCTAGTACTGATAGGAGTTTCTTTTCTAATGTTTGGTTTAAGGTAGTGTAGAATTTCAACATCTTGATTATATCTGATCAGATCTGCCTTTGCGGGTGAAATCATTGACTTTATATGGAATGTCAAGTGCCATCTGCTATCTTCTTGAATCCTGTTCACCTTTTGTCCTTTCCTCAATCCTCCCTATACTAAGTCTTTTCTCACACTTTCACTCTCTGCAACTCCCTGCTTACTAGTGATATTCCTGCCTTGCTTGGGGTGAAATTATTAAAAAAAGAAAAAAGTCAATGGCTGTTGTGAAATCTCCCACTATATATTTGTTTTTGTCATATGTGCTGTGGATGTTGAAGTGAGCACTTCCATTTGAGTTAAAGAAATGGAGTTCCAGCAGGGTATGACGTATTACTGTATTGTGGATACCAGGATAAACATTAACCTACCAGATACCACATAAAACCCAGGAGGTGTGTATATACGTTTTTACCGAAAGTGTCTGTTATATTCCGTGCTAAGGGAATAAATACTTAACACCAGGTGGATAATAAAAGAAAGGTTTATTGTACACAACAAGTACAATATGAAATATGGTACAGTTATATACACAGGTCAATCTAGTAGTGAGTGCCACTAATTGGAAGGTCGGATGTGCTTGTGTCTTCTCGCTCTCACTCTTCCTCAAGTCTCTTGTAGACAGTCCACTTTATAGGTACTTACTACCTATAGTGTAATCATTCATAGGGGTGACTGATTATTTCATTACATCAGTGTCTTTTTCAGACATGGATGAATAAGCATGTCCAAAATATAATGTTCAAAAACCAGCTACAAATGTGTTTATACACTGGTCTTGATTCTTTTTTTGCCCTTCTGAGCTTTAAATGAGTCCAATTGTCAACCCATGTCTGGTAGAGGTGTTAGCCTCTGCTCAGGTACTTCAAGGTGCCTCAGTTTCTTAGTTACAATATTAAAGATAGATAAAAAGATTTGTCTGAAAATGAAATGTTTTTCCCAAAATGATCAGCAGGGGAGGGGTTAAGCCATTTTTGGTAGTGAAGAGAAGTGAGTAATGTATACAGTCAAATATGATAAGATTTAACTTTTTCTAATGTTATTTTACACCTTCAAAGATTATTTCAACCAAATTTGTTTTAAACCTCTTTCTACATTTTCTTCCGTTTTTTTTTTTTTTTTTTTTAAGGAGATATATCCTAATATAGGATGTGCAGTGTGGTGTAATGCATAACAGCTTGGAATGAGAAATAGCAGAGCCGAGTTTGAATTCCAATTGAGTTTGTTGCATTCACTTACATGCAAATACCTTTTGGTAAAGGTATGAATCCATCACTTCTCGTCCTATCTATGGGTTGAATAGCAGGAAAGTTTGGGTCCTTGGTTGGCAACCAGTCTACTGCAGAAAGAAATAGCAACCTACTGTGAGGAAATCTTCTACCTAGTCAGTCATGAATTGAAAGAGACATGATCTGCCAACAGTGTATCATGTGTGGCAGTTAACAGATTGATCCTAATATATATATATATATATATATATATATATATATATATATATATATATATATATAAAAGTGAACATAGAAGTCAACACTTAGAGGCGACAGTCTGTTTCATGCTACATGCAATTGTCAGGCCTGAAATATGATTGAAAGTGACCTGACGATTGCATATAGCATGAAACAGACTGTCATCTCTAAGTGTTGACTTCTATGTTCACTTTTATATTTACACACGCTCTATCTTTGATATTGAGCACTTTATCCCATAAATATAGCACACCTTAAGACTATATTTCTTCATATATATATATATATATATATAGAGAGAGAGAGAGAGAGATTAAATAAAACAATGGTTCAGTCATGAAAATGCTTATTTTTCTTATTGAAACTAAAATATAAATAAATAATATTTAAGAAGGTGCTGAAAACTTGGCCCAACCAAGACGCCATTCCCTGAAAATCCATTTGGTCAGATTTTGTTAGGCTGAGAACTTTTCCACACAGATTGGACACTTTCAATCATATTTCATGCCTGTTCTTCATTATATGTTTCTTAGGCATCGTGCAAGCTCATGGCAGTGACTTTTTCCTTTTTGGTTTCAAAGCCAGAAATTATTTGGTCATAGTTATAAAGTTACAATTAACATATACTTATAATTGAGTCTTAGGTTTTTTGATTGATTCATTTTCTACTGCTTATCTGAGTTCTACAATTTTCTACTTATTTATGATTTTGTACTGCAGGTTATTTAAATTTTTTAAAGCCAGAAAATATTGTTGGAGTGTAAGAATTTTTTTTTTTTTTTTTTTTTTTTTTTAGAGGTGATAATGGTTTAGTCTTACTAATTAACTCATAGCTGGGGGAGAAAAAGTGAATTCATACCTTTTCCCAAGGTATTTGTGCATAAGTGAATATAATGAACCTAACAGGAATTGGGACACAGTTCTCTGATTTTCCAATTCTGAGCTGTTATCTATTACACCAACCACACATCCAAGCTTACAGCACCTGGTAGTCCCAAGCAGTTACCCATTTTGGTACTAACAAAGCTCAATGTTGCTTATCTTTGGTGATCTTATGGGAACTGCTGTTTCAATGTGATGTGGCTGTAAGCCATAGGCATTTTATTTTATTCATGTGTTTCTACAGAATAAATATTCTGTTATATTTATACAAGCCTTTTCATAATTGTTTATTTATCTAGCAAAAAGGCATGCTTAATGGTTTAGACAATTATATTTGTTGCCAGTGCCTTTTGTCAATGAGCTCAAGCAAAAGCTAAAATTTCAAATACTGATTTTCAAGGTTGATACACATTTGCAGTAAAAAAAGAGATATTGATGCTGTAATATTCATCACCCCAGAAATCACTGTAATTAATGTATATGTAAAATCTTTGGTATTCAATCAGGAGAATAATAAGTGATCTAACAGGCAATCAATGTGCAGAGCTAATTAAATATTGACAGTATTCTTGTCTGACATTGGTACTGTTTCTGTGAGAACACTTAGCAAAAGCAAAAATAAAATTGACATAATTCTGTCTAAATGTCTTTGTCTTTCATTTAATATTCTGTATAGACCTCAATTTGAGAAAGGATTGAGGTTAGAGAACAAGTGATTGATACATATGGCAATTATTCTGGCTCATTGCCAATGGAGCCTAGAGAGGCCACCCCCATAAATTATTTGTCATGTGAAAGTGATATGAACTGATTTTAGTATGCAAATTCTTAGTTATGCCCCCACCTACCAGACTTCAAGACTGTCCCTTACTCCATTCAAAACAATCGGGCAATGGGCCTTCACACACACACACGATATATGATTACAGTATCTTTCCACAGGTGATTGCTGTCTGATTAATTGTACATCAAATTATTGTCATATTAATGTTTATATATATATATTTATTAATGTTTATTTATTTATATATATATATATATATATATTAATGTTTATTTATTTATATATATATATATATATATATTAATGTTTATTTATATATATATATATATATATATATATTAATGTTTATTTATATATATATATATATATATATATATTAATGTTTATTTATATATATATATATATATATATATATATATATATATATATATTAATGTTTATTTATATATATATATATATATATATATATATATATATATATATATATATATATTAATGTTTATTTATATATATATATATATATATATATATATATTAATGTTTATTTATATATATATATATATATTAATGTTTATTTATATATATATATATATATTAATGTTTATTTATATATATATATATATTAATGTTTATTTATATATATATATATATTAATGTTTATTTATATATATATATATATTAATGTTTATTTATATATATATATATATTAATGTTTATTTATATATATATATATATATTAATGTTTATTTATATATATATATTAATGTTTATTTATATATATATATATATTAATGTTTATTTATATATATATATATATATATTAATATTTATATATATATATATATATATATATATTAATATTTATATATATATATATATATATATATTAATATTTATATATATATATATATATATTAATATTTATATATATATATATATATTAATGTTTTTATATATATATATATATATATATATATATATATATTAATGTTTATTTATATATATATATATATATATATATATATTAATGTTTATTTATATATATATATATTAATGTTTATTTATATATATATATATATATTAATGTTTATTTATATATATATATATATATTAATGTTTATTTATATATATATATTAATGTTTATTTATATATATATATATATTAATGTTTATTTATATATATATATTAATGTTTATTTATATATATATATATATATATATATTAATGTTTATTTATATATATATATATATTAATGTTTATTTATATATATATATATATATATTAATGTTTATTTATATATATATATATATATATTTATTAATGCTTATCTATATATATATATATATATCTATTAATGCTTATCTATATATATATATATATATCTATTAATGCATATATATATATATATATCTATTAATGCTTATATATATTTATTAATGCTTATTTATATATATATATATTTATTAATGCTTATTTATTTATATATATATATATATATGTATATGTATATAAATATATGTATTTATTTAGAAAGGTAAAAGACAATAGGAAAACTGTATTATTAGCTGACGTGTTTCATCCAATGTGGAATTTTTCAAGGCAAAAAGGAAATGAATACATTGGCTAATAATACAGTTTTCTTATTGTCTTTTTCTACCTGTTAAAACTCTGAGAAATTTTTCACATAATTTATCTATATATATATGTATATATATATATATATATGATTTGTGTTGATTATTCAGCTAATAATTCATAATTGGTACCATCAGCATTTCCTGATCAATTGATTGCCCCCGTATCTCCGATTGATTCCTCTTAATACTCCATCATGCTTATTTATAACATCACAGAAATTTCCTCCCTGGCTCCAGAATCATCAGTTTTCTTAGCTATTGAAGGCATTTAAATGATATTCTGATAGTTTTTCCATTAATTATTTATTGAGAGTATTTAAATTACTGATTATCAACTAATTAATTATTGTAAACTTGATACATATTTTGTTGCAGGATAATGAGTATTTTTTTTTGTAAGAATTAAACTAAGAGAATTTTCTTATTGCCTAATTGTAAATAATTTGATGAATGATTACTCAGTGTCATTTTGTATTTTGCAAACAGTTTCCCCTACAGTGTCTATTTGAAATGGCATGGTCTTCTTATATGACTGAGTCAGTAGATAAAACAATTTTGAAACAGATTATTTTTATAGCAATTAAAATTAATGCACTGTTTCCTTAATTCACTAAAAGAAAAGAAAATGTCAAAAATAGTTATTGAGCCAATGCCTATTTAAAAAAAATTGTTTTAATTGCAGTAAGTTGATTGTAGGAATATTTTCCATCTGATAAGGAAAGTGCTTTTTCTCTCTCTCACATCCTATCTTTCTCAGTATATGATTTTTCATTGATTAAGACTATTTTGCAGACTGGTGTGATGTCATCCACCACTGAATGTTGGATAGCAGCAAGCCAGCCATGATGTGCTTAGTCATGGGCAAGTCGACTCCTTATATTCTGTTGCTTGATATGCAGCGGTGTAGAAGAGAAGTGGCCAGGGTCGTTTTTAATGATGGGGTAGGGATTTGGAGTGACTGGTGCGATAGTGTGATGTACATTTCCATTCATGTACATAGTTTCCATTCATGCTTATTGTATGTAATCCGATTTCATGACCACTGGATTCTCCCCTTTTCTTTTTTTCTTTCTTCATCCACAACTCAACTGGTTATTGTTAGAATTAAGATTTGAAATATATATATTATATATATTTATATATATATAAAAATGGGGTTGTCACCGTTTTTCCTTTAAGTATCTCAGATTAATTATAAAAGGGTTTTATATTTATTATTTAAAAATCTACAAATGGAGACATAAACTAATTTGGTTATTGTAGTTTACTACTTAGTCTATATATTTATGCAGAGGTTGTTTTATAGATTTTAAACTAAAGCAACTATAAATAAAAATGAGAAGGTGACAGATTGAAAAGTACTTAAAAATCACTTTGATTTGTGATTATTAATTGTTGGTTATAATAATGATCACTGTAAAATGTAGATTTCATTTATATTGTCATTATGCAGTACGGGTTACATACCATTTATATTTTAATAAATGATTGCAACAAGGATATTTTTATTATAGGCAAAAACATGGTTTAATGGTTAGCAAGCTTGTCTCACTAGAGATCAATGTGTTGTCATAGCAAGCTTGTCTCGCTCTAGATCAATTATGATTGAGTAGTGACTTTGATCGTCACTGGGTGCTCCCTACTTTCGGCCTTGTGCCATATGTGTAGTTTATCCAGATCTGTATATACCCGAGGAACACCAGAAGGCACAATGACCGAAAAAAACCCAACAAAGATGAGGACAATAGTCTGAATATAAATAGTGTTTAAATAATGATAACTCCTTATCCCAGAAATTCAGACAAAATCAATAATTGGTACTATTGAAATATTTTTTTTTTTTTACTTTGTGCTATGTCCCTACTGGACATGGGAGATCATTGCTCTCCACAGCTTCTTATCTTTTGTAGCTTTGAGTAAGGTTTGTCTTTTCACCACCCCAGTCCTACCATCCATTTACACCAGTTTATTAGGTAGGTTACTTGCTACTTTTGTCCACCCCTCTCGCCTTCAGTGTGTACTGTGTCAATTTCTCTCTAAGCCCTTTCATTATTACATGTCCTAAAAGAATGATATAACTAAATTTTTTAGAATGAATATATTCACATATTCATTTATTAGAATTTTGTAAAAGAATATTTTGTTTTAAATTTTTTATTTAATAATCCAACCCAATCCTTTAGTAAAAAATAATTGGCTATTGATAAGAAACTACTAATAATTATAATAAATTGTATCACTCAATAAGTGTTAGCTATGATAATTAGATGAATATAATATAATAATCATATTGTGATATTGTGGATGATATAATATTTGTGTAATATGTGCTATGTACCTTCAGCTCTCCACAACTTCCTGTCCCTTGATGCTCTAAGAAACTTTTGACCCTTTACAATCTCTCTTTGTCCCTGCTTCATCCATCCACCTAAACTCATTAGTTAGATTACTCTTTGTTTCACACTGTTCCACTTTCCTTCAATATTTCTTGTATGTTTTAAATTTGCCAAGCCCCTTTTCCTCATAATGCGTTTCAACTCTCTTTCTGATTTTGTCCTTCCCCCCCCCCGTTTTCCTTAAAACATTCTCATTGCTCACATGTTGTGTCCATGGTATTCCATACCAGTGGGTTAATATCTGGAAAGGGTTAGATGCTATTCCATTAATTTGTTGTTTTTAAAATCTTTTATAGCAATTGTCTCTTTCTGATTTTAAGTATAAATGTCATTCTAGTTCTCATTTTCTTTAGAACTTTCTCATTCACAGATTGATAGTAAAATAGTAATGTTGTATACCAAACATACTATTTAATATTAGGTTGGTGCAAAAATAATCTCATTTTCTCACATATGTTACTGTGAGAAAACGACATTATTTTTGCACCAACCTAATAAATAGTTATTTCAAATTAAGAAGGTGTTGTGTATTGATGAACAAAAACGAAAAGTGTTGAGTTGGTTGAAAAAAAAAAAGACAAACAAGACTCTGAAACAAAGCAAGATAGAAATTTTTATCTTATCTGAAACATTTTTGTGCAGAGAAAATTTTGAGGGATGTTCTTAAAAGATTCTCTGTAAAAATGGGAAAGAAAAAGTTGAACTTACTCTTTTGGTGAGTTAGAGGCTGAGTCATGTGAATTGTCTATGCCATGTATGTCTATTGCAAGAAGTGTTAATTATATTCTTATATCCTGATCTTAACCCAAAGTGAAAAAGTGTGCTAGCCTCTTTGGATTCAAACCCTGCATATCCCAAACCTGAAAAGCAGTTGTTGCTGACATGGTTATCAATGCAAGCATGTCTAGCAAAAAGGTTTTAATGTCTGCCACATAGTGATATAACAATGGTCATGATGTAATAATACTTAATGATATAAGCTACTTACCTGGCATAGCTCCAGTTTCAAACCTTTTGGCCAAAAACCAAGGTCTAACTTCATAGAACTGTCCCTCTAGGCAGTACCCCTCTATTGCACTATGAAATTGTAGAGTCAGGGTTAATCTAAAAGGAAAGAGCTGGGACAGCGTTGACAATTTTTGTCTCAACATATATGTGCTGTGATGTTCTCCCACTTTAAACATGACCTTGTGTCGTATTTGCCTTCATGGGGAAGCAAATATGCAATGATGTAATAACACTTTTAGTAATAATAACCATTATATTGGCATTAAGTGGCTTTGCTTGATATTTTATGGATGTTTTAAAACATATAAATAATATTTGTGAAGTATAAAGAAAATTTTATATAATATAACAATACATTTAAATTATCATTTTATGGCTATATCAAGTTGAAACACCAGTTCTAGTATAATCAGCAAAGTTAAGCAACATTGAGCTTGGTCAGTACCAAGCTGGGTGACCACTTGGGAATACCAGGTATTGTAAGCTTTGATGTACAGGTAGTGTGATGAATAATAGCTCAGAATTGTTAATTGGAGAGCCAAGTTTCAATTCCAGTTGGGTTTGTTATATCCACTTATACACAACTACCCTTGGGAAAGGTATGAATCCACTCCTCCCATCAACTATGGGTTAATTAGTAGAACTTGTATCAGTAAATCATTATTACTACAAAAAAAATCTTACAATTTAAAAATATTTCTGGCTTTAAATACCCTGCAAAATGTTGATAAGCTGTAAAAAATCCATTATCATTATGGTGACATTTATAATGATCTTCATTCTATATGTAAATTATTATTCTGCATTTTCTTCAATAAAAATATTTCATAAATTATTAGTAAAATTTGTTTTTACAACTAATATTTATCTTATCCAAATTTTACAATTAATTAAAGACTATCAAAACATTGACAGTGCAATGCAAAATCTTAAGATCAATGTACAGTATGTGTTGTAATTCTTCCAATGAGATAAAATCAGAATTGTGAACTATAACCTTTTGAAAATGTGAGAATAAATGTATGAAATTACTATTGGTGGGATAATATCCTCACAAACTTGGAAGCTGATAACCCTTGATAAGAAATTTCAAAAATAAATACTGAATAAATTAACAGAGTTTGTCAAAAATTACAATCTCTGGGTGCAAATAGCAAATGGAAAGATTTTAGAATGACGAGATATTGGCAACAACTAATCAAGATAAAACTATGCAAACATAATCAGCTACAGAAAGAGCTAGAGAGGACACTTGAGCAGGGTTCAAATCAACTTTAAAAAGACATAACATTCATCTTGAACACTTGCTCTTGCAGAAATTAAAATAAAACTTTATAAATATTTTTGATTTATGTCCATAACACATTGAACCCCTGGTTCTTATACGATCACCAAAGTTAAGCAACATTTAGCCTAGTCAGTACCTAAATAAGTAACCACTTGGGAATACCAGGTGCTATAAGCTTAGATGTATGGGTGGTGTAATGGATAACATCTCAGAATTGGAAATCGCATAACCAGGTTTCAATTCCAGTCAAGTTCGTTATATTCACATATACACAATTACCCTTGTGAAAGATGTATTCACCTCTTCTCTCTTAGCTATGAGTTAATTAGTAAGTAATAATAATAATAGTAGTAAATCATTATAATCTCAAAAAAAAGGGCAGTCCACTTCCAACCTGAAATTGAAGCAGGAAACTGATCTTCATAATCTACTCCATGGCTGTGAACCGGTGACAAAGAAGCTCAAGTTAAGACACAGCTTTCTGCATTCAGTCAAACTAGATCACTTAGTTAGCATCTGTCCCTGTGGTGCAACCACCTTAATAATGTGGAACGCAAGCTTTCTCTCTCAGCCCTATAGTATCCCTCCCCACTTGACTTTCTGGTCCTGCCTGAATTGCCTCCAAACAGCTGTTGATCACTGTAGAGCCAACCTTCAGAAATGGGAATATGACAATAATGTTGATTTCAACTGCCAATGTGTGCAATTACAAACTATGGAGCATCTTCTATCTTGTCTCAATCTTGAAAAACTTAACAGCCCGGGCAAAACCGTGTGTGCAACACTGGATGAGTGTAGTGTAGCCACTCAATAAGTAGATCTCAAAAAACAATATTACAATCCAAAAATATTTCTGGCTTTAAATAACTTGCAATTAGTTAATAAGCCATAAATACAAATTAGTCACAAATATTTTTGCTTTCATTGTTTTTCGAATATTTTTGTTTTTATTCTGTTCTTAGTTCAGTGGAATTGTCCCCTACTTTTTTTTCTTAGATTCAACTGAAAGGTTACTTTATATATTTTTCTGATTTAGCCTTTTATTTTTTTAATTAGTTTAATTACTAATGACTCTAATTAAACTCCAGTACAAATATTCACCAAAACATGAACATTATCTTTTAAAAAAAAAATATAAATTACAGATCTTTTATATATTCTTGAAGGTTATGATCAAATATTGTTTTTGTTTATTTTCTTCCACATTTATCATTATTTATTGCATAATTATATAAAAAATAATCTACAGATTCTGATATACTATATAGTAATATAAATAAGAGTTTTTGCTTAACATATTGAAATTTGATTTCAAGTTGTGGGGTGGATTTATGAAGTTGTAAAATCCATTTTATATATATATATATATATATATATATATATTTTAAGTGAGTTCACCTCAAGCAAGGCAGTAAAGCTACTAAGACACAAGAGATTACTGTAAAATAAAAATAACTCAACAAAGAATAAAATAACATCTTGTGATAAGACAAATATACTTCTTTCTTGTGTACATTTGTAAATTACACAAATAGTACAATAAACTAATATAGAAGTTTTGAGAATTATATTTTTATTAATGAGATAGAGATTTTGAAAAATTAATGATTTAGACAGGGAAACTTTGCTCTGGTTTGAAACTAAAACTTTCTTTCTCTTTTATCAAACAAAAATGGTCGTATATCCTCAGAAGCCTCAGAAATTGAAGTCTCCTGTCTTACAGTCTACCACTGTGGTATACCAAGTATCAGCTGGTTTAAGTGAGTATTATTCTGTTTCAGTATTTGACTTGCCATAATTAAATGCTTGCAATAAATCAATCCAAGAGAAAGAATTTCATTGCTTGGTTACAAAAGCCTTAAACCACCTCATTTCCCACTGCCCCAAACGATTTTTATCTGATCTGTCTCTGAATCACTCTTATATTAGTTATTCATATGAGGGACTTGATAGTTTTGTAACAGTCATACTAATTGTGCAGTGAAAAATCTTCATTTTTTGTTTTCCTCTTTCTCAATGAATATGCTGGTGATGTAATGGATAGCAACTTTCAATGAGAAATTGGAAGCTGAGTTCAGATTCCAGTCATTTGTTACATTCACTTACATGCAAATACCCTTGGGAAAGGTATGAATCTATCTCTGCACCCCTGCTATGGGTTAAATAGTAAGAGATGTAATTGGAAAAATCATTATCTTAAAAAAAAATTTGTTAATGCAAAAAAAAAAAAAATTCTTACAATTCAATATTTTGGCTTTAAATAACCCACAAAAGGTTGATAAGCATAAAAAAAACTGAATCAATCAATTGATCTCCTTTCACAGTTTAATATTGTAATTTTTTTCTGTTAAAAGAATTATATAAACTTGTTTTTTTTTTTTCTCTGAGTGGAGATATCTCCTTGCTATAATTTTCTGGATATGATAAGTTCTTGATTATAAATATATTCTTTTGATTTTCAAGGTTTTTTTTTTGTTATTCTTACATACCATATATGCAAACATTGTTTTTGAAATGTCCAGTATGCAAATTGGCATAAAAGAAGAAAGGCTATTTGGATATTATAGTTTAAAAATTCCATCAATTATTACATAACAATAACATTGAATTACTGATGTTTATAATAAATGTCATCTCAGTTTATTTATTAGAATTTTATTATGACAGCAAGTCAAGCAGATTTGTATGTCAGCATTTAAGTTTTAACTTATAAATATTGCAAGAAATACTAACATGAAAAATAAAAACAATGTATATCTTTGAGAAATTTTAGCTTTTATTAAAAGATTTTCCATGTTCTTTTTGTTAAATTTTATGGAATTTGTAACAAAAGAGAAATGTCAGACATGGATAGAGACATTGTATCATTGATTAATGTTTGTTGCTTATTATTCAAAAATTAAAAAAATCTTACTTCTCATTTACATTTATAATTATTTGTACTTTGTGTATTGTATTAATTAGTGAAATTATAACTGAATTAGAATTTTGATTTTAATGGCTTCAAAACAAAACTGCTCTCTTTTAAACACCTGAGAGAATCTTTTTTTGTCTTCTATAGCTGATGCTAACTTCCAGGAGAGTGACTTATTGCACCTTCTTGGGCTAATGTTTTCCACTGACATTAAGTGGAAAGTTTATATTGAATCAATTGCTAGGTCTGCTGCTAGGAAAGTTGGTTCACTGTGTCGTGATAGACAATTTTTCTCACCAGAATTGATCTTACATATTTATAAGTTTGCTATTTGTCCATACATTGAATATTGCTGCCTGGTCTGGTGCTTCTGCTATATAGTTATAAATTCTTTATAAAATCCAAAGAAGAATCTGCAATATTACTGATCTTGACCGGTATTTTGGCTTCAATCACTTTCTCATCACTGTAATGTAGCTTCCCTGTGCCTTTTCTATAAAGATTTTCATGGCAATTATTCTGATGAAATTTCTTCTGTGGTTCCTAGACTTTATTAATTTAAGTGTACTACTAGATTGGTGGTAAGGTCTCATCATTTTACAGTTGAAATGGATAGATGTAACCATAAGTTCTATGCTAACAGTTTCTTCTATCACATGTCTCACTTATGGAGTTTTCTTCCAGCTTCTTGCTTTCCAGTCAACTTTTAAATGCAATGCTATTTGTTATCTTCTGTCTTCTTAATTCCTGTTCTTATGTTTTCTTTTTCTCACATTCTCTCCCACTCAGTAACTTTTGTATCTTAGTGGCTTTATTGCCTTGCTTAGGGCAAAATGATTTTTAAAAAAAGAAGCTAATTGTATATCCCTCTAATATTGCTGTTACACATGAAGAGTCAATTTATCTACAACAGAATGTAATTATTAACATGATCATCTTGCTCATCAAACCAGAGTTATGAACGTTAGCCTTTTTTATACCAAAGTTAACTCAAGAGCCACTCAACAAAATGGTAATGCTGAATGAGATGTGTAATATGAAGAGAAGATTATGAGGATAAGGAGGAAAGATGACAATTGACCTTTGACTTGAAGAGATCAAGATTAAATTGTTCAAGAAAGTAACCATCTTGTACCTGTAAAATAATTTGTATTCCAATGTCAGCTCAATGGAAATTTGTAAAGCTTCACACGCACACTGATAGAAAATAAAATTGTAATATAATATGAATATAAATTTACACAAGATAAAATGTACAGATAATAAGAGTTGGATTACACATATACAGACCAATACAAGCATAGGTTCCAAAATAAGAGGTATATCAACAGTACTCAAAGCCCATATGAATAAACTATATATCTTCCTTGGACATTAACAAGAGCATGTACTGTCACATACATACAATCATACAGATGGCAAATACTGTCCTGTGATATATTATTTCATACGTTTTGCACCTGTTAACAAAATACAGCATGAGCTGTAGGTAGGCTAACTAAAAGAGTAAGGTGTCATTCCATCATGTCCAATATATATTCATTGGCAGACAGACCTGGCAATTAAGTCAACCAAAAGAGTTGTCAGACATTTTGTAAAGCATGTTAGGTGACATGGACATCATGCCAAACATTTTGTAGAACATGTTAAGTGACATGGGTATCATGTGGGTAAGCTTTATCCTGTTGGAACAATACATTGTCTTTCATAATTGCATTATTCAACACGTCCATCCATTGCTAAAGATGCAGTTAAAATGACTGGCTCCTTGTACCGCCCCAGTAAGTACCTAACTCATACTAATCTCTGCCTTTATAAGAGCTAAATCAGGCCAAACATGGAGTACTGTTGACATATTTGGGCAAGAGCTACCCAGTCCTCACTTTCCAGTCTTAATAAAGTTCAAAAGCATCTCAGTCCTTGTGCAAGAAGAATTATTTTCCATACTCCAACCTCTTTCTCACAAGTGAGATGTGGTGAACCTCTTACTGTTCTATTACTACTACCATGGAAAGTGCTCAGTTAAACTGCATCTCCTAGTTCTACCAGGTTTGACTTTCATGGCTAGGACCTGTCATGCCATTTACATAATAGCAAACCATTCACATTCCCTCTGTATTCCATTGGCAAGAAGTAAGTTCCATTCAAACAGCTTCTTCCCACAAACAAACTCCCTACAGAATGTTTCCCTGATCACTACAATCTTAACCTGTTCAAGTCTAGTGTTAACTGTTATCTTCCACTCCTATCCTTATCATAATCCTCTATCTTGAGTGCCCCCCCGGGCCTTGAACCTCACTGCAAAAAATAAATAAATAAATAAATAAAATAAATAAATAAAATCAAAATTAAATACTTTCAGGCCAGCTTTTACTTTTGACTCTGACAGATGCAGTTGTTATGAGACAATAGCTGTCATTCTTGACACATGTTATTATTGGTCATGATGTTTTGATTCATCAGTGTATGTATAATTTCTTTCCTCTTAGCCATCAATCTTAAATTTAACCATCTGTTTTTAAATATCAGCTCATTGATAGAAGACTGTATCTAAAAACAAATAAAAAAAGAAAAGAAAATTCACCTAGTCATCAGTCTTGTTCTTAAAAAGAATGTGTAATATCCACAGAGTATATAACTGAAGTTTTGATATTACAAGCATTAGCTTTCTTGAGTGAGTAATGTCCTTTATATTGCTTGTTTTGAAGCCTGCTTTTTGAACTGTTGCCAAAGCACACTTTTTCATGATAGCAGCCATTACACTTTGGTTAGTCATGCAAGAGACTTTATTATAATTATTGACATTTTATTCAGAATATTTCCCAATGCTTTCATTGCATGAATGTCTGGATTTACAAGAGCACCAACTGTGTATGTCTGGTGTTTTTTCTTTCTCATTATAAAAACTACTCAACCAGTTAAATTTACTTTTAGAAGTTTTTATCTAATATATAATGTTTGTGATATTAAAAGTTGAGAAAGTACATTCTTCAAGAAATTTTACTTGTGGTTTTAGAAATGGACTTAATTAGTGAACGTTCTTCAGGTTTCTTTTGGAACCTAAAGTTAAAAGTGACACTATAGAGAACTAATCAAAATCTTTAAGTGTAAAATGAATAAATTTTCATTTGATATTTACTTAAGAGTGAACATACACCAGCTACAAGACAATATTATTATCCTGCTACAAATAAGTTTTTTTGTTCCTTTTTGTCACTTGATTAATGTCTCTTGATACTATATTTGTTTATTACCTGTCATCAGAGCTGTTACAACTTGAAAATACACTGCAAAACAATGTGACTTCTTATCTTCAACATGGCTGCTCATTTCTGAATATGTCCATCTGCTCAGGTCCATTTATTTAACCTTTGGTTTATATTGCAACTTGAGTGGATATTTGTTACAGTTCAGATTGTGCTCTGATGGTCAGGTACAGATTTTTTTTTTTTTAATCAATTCATCCCAAGCAAGGTGATAATATTACAAGAAGCTACTGGGAGTAAAAGAAAATAAGAAAAATTTAGAAGGAATTGAAAATCCAATTCTAAACAGAAAACAAGGTATAAACCTCTACTTCTGTTCAAAAAATCAAGGAAGAACGTGAATTGGTTAATAGATGAATCTATCTAATCCTATGTAGGAAATATGAACAAATAGTAAATAAAATTTCAGAGTTTAGATGGTGATGTTACATGTATAGAGTTGATGTAGATTTTAGAAGGAACCAAGGAATAAACCCCTATTCTTGTTCAAAAAGCCAGAGCGTGAATCAGATAAAAGGCAAACTTATCTAATCCCATTGAGAGAAAAAAAAGAAAGAAATATTAAATAAAATTTCAGAGTTTAGGCAGAGACAGAGGTTTATTTTTTTCTCTTAATGGATTTTAACTACTTATTTAGATTTTAACATAATTTAAGTTTTGTTGTCTTCTAAAAATTAAAACAGCGACTTTTGGTATGTTGACACCCATTAAGAGGTGAAATTATCTATCAGCTTACATCCCATTACCCTCCAAAGCTTATGGTCGTGTGTGTGTGTTTGTTTGTAGGGGGGGTTGTAAGGTCAAGCAATCAGTGAAAAAATGTGGAAATACCTGATCACATAAACCTCTACAAAAAGCGTGATACCTAAGGTTTAAAATGAATTTTTAAAAATAAAAAATCTTGAAGCTTTTATTTTAGTTTTAATTTCAAGTTAATAGATTAAATTTAATATTTCCAATAACCAAAATAATTTTCTCTATTTGAAAACTAATTTAAATTGACTGGAAGGATTTGTTTTTGTTTTTTGCTAAAAATCTGTTTTTAGTGCCACTTTAAGCCAGTTTTTATCGAAATGTAATTCTCTTCTAAAATATACTTTTCTGAAACTTTGAGAAAGATTGGCTGATTTAAAGTATAATTAATCTGATTTTAAATAAATATTATTTATTTTATGTTTAAAATATCACAGAAATGCATTTTTTAACATGACAGTAGTTGTTTATTTAAGCTGTTGATGTGTTGACAGCTTGATAGATGGATGTTTATCTAATGTTGTTCCAGTGGGTTTGGGTTTATCTGTAAAAATAAGTGAAGAATATAACGTGAACACTTTTTAATATAATTTTTAAGTACTTAGTAATCTTAAAAATTTAGGAAAATATTCTCCATAATCTAATGTTTTATTGAATTTTAGATACTTTAGCTTTAAATTTACTATAGTTATCTTGCTCTTATTTTCCAATAGTTATGTATGAACAACTGTATCTACAATAATTGTCACATTTATATATATATACAAAAAAGAATTCAAAATTCTTTTAAAAATATTGGAGTTTGATGAATTGTACTAAGCTTTTCAATTTATGATTAGTAAATATAGTTTTAAGTTAATAATAATATCATTTAAAAGAGTAAGATTAATACAGAATTTTAAAAGATTTAAAACTTAATAAATTATTCTAATAATAAATTATTTAAAAAAAAAATTCATTTATTCATTGAAACAAAAATTTTTCTTAAGGCAATAGTGTCCTTAATATATCTTATTTATAAATGCAATTAGAAGCTTTTCTAATTAAGTAATGTCTTAATTTTATTGCATTTTTTATTTTACAATTCAGAGCAGATTTTTGTTTTACAAAAAAAAAAATTGATGATTTAAATTCTTCAAGCAGTTCTGCATTTAACTAATATAAATATTAAGGTGGTGAAATTTAATTTATTGAAATTTCATAAAATTAATTAAGTAGTAGGTAACATGTAAAAAAAAAAAAAAAAAATATTTTTACCAAGATTTTCTAAAAAAAAAAAAAAAAATTCTAAAGTAATTTCATTCATTTGTACATAAGTCCTGAAATTTTCATTAAAATTAAACAATTATTTTATTTCTTCAAGAATTTCCAAATCAGTGTGTTTTTTACCAAAAAAAAAATTCTAAAATTTCCTCTACTAATCATTAACAAATTTTAAACATGCTAAAATACTTTGGTCTTCCCTCTTAATAATAACAAAGATTTTAATGATAAAATTTTGTTTTTTTATCAAGTTTAGGGCATTTTTTCATCATGTCATGGTCTTTTTCAACGAATTAGCGGAGGTACCTACTTAAAGCCTGTCATTTTTAAAACTGAACTTTAAGTTTCAAAAATTAAAAAAAAGAATTGATTGATGTTGTTGGCCCACAAGTATAGTATCTTAGGCTCATAAAACATAGTAAAATAAAAAAAATTATCCAAATTATACACCCAGTCCCTTAGTAATATGCATGAGAGGCTGAACATCTAAAGCTTATGCTCTAGGATTGAAAGGTTAAAATGAACTTAGATGAGCAATAATCTAAAAAATGCCTTGTAAAGCAATTCATTTGTTTTATAGGACAGTACAGTAAATTTAGACTAAAAGATTTAAACAAACAATAAATTGCTTGTCTTTTTATTTTATCAATTGTTAGGAACAGGGTAGAATTTTGAGTCAGATAATTTAGTTGCCAATATCACCTCAGACCTCATTTGATGTGTAGATAATAGCTGCTGTCAATTTAGTAAATGCTATCCTGTGTCAAAGGTCATTTATTAAAGAGTTAAGTATGTTACAAGCGAGGAAAACAAAAGGTTTTTGTGCCCAGACAACTGATCTCTTTGAAAACAAGGTATGAAAAAAAAAAAGTGTTAACTGCCTTAACCTCATTTCCACCCTCTCGTTCTGATGGCACATGTCACACTAAACAATTGAAAGCATTCCCCAGTAAAAATCTTTGCAAGGAAATATATAATACAAATGGAAGTTAAACATTACTATCATCTAAAGGTACAGTTGTGCCAATTTTAATTAAACACAGTGCCTGATAGTCATAAGATATGTTATTTGTTTTAGTGATTTGAGCAAGATCTTTTTTTTATTTTTTATTTATACTAGTTTTATACTTGTCGCTTTTGCATTGTTGATGGCAAGATGATCAAATTTAAAATATAAATTGTTTTTTCAATTAAAATATTACATTTATTAAAAAATATGTTTACTTTAAATACAGACTGAGTCATAAAAATGACTTCAAAGGGCCACACATTTTGGTTTATACACTTTTCCTGTTATCCAAAGGTTGTTGCCAGACAGGGAAATTAACCCTAAATTTACCATATAGTAAATATAGATGTCTCTAATAGCCAACACCTGGTTCCAAGAACATCCAAGATGATTATGGACATGGAGGAGCCCAGGAGGAGGAACTATTAGGTTGGTGCAAAAATAATGTCGTTTTCTCACATATGTTACTATGTGAGAAAACGACATTATTTTTGCACCAACCTAATAAAAACCAAAGTGACTACATAACTATCAACGAAAGATTCAGGAATGCAATGGTCCACTGCAAAACAAACCAAGTGCCAACTGTGGAAGTGACCATTGCCCTGTTATATGTAAACTAATGCAGCACCTAAATTGCAATACAACAAACTCCTGAGCGACCCAAACCCGAAAGAAAAATATATGGACAATGTAAAAAGACGAGGGACACAATGGAAACTTGAAATGGGATGCACTAAGAGACACTTTAGTGACATCAGCAAATGATATCATCCCCAAAGGAGACAGGATGAAGAAGAAGAAGAAGAAGAAGAAGAAAAATGAATGGATGACTGATGAGATTCTTAACATGATGCAAAGGAGACAGAAAACTCTGCCAAGATATTGAACGGAATACAGAAAATTACACAATGAAATAAGGACCAAATGCAGGCAGGCTAAAGAAGAGTAGCCAAACAAAAAAAATGTGCAGAAATAGAGAGATTGAGTACCACCAACAAAGGAGATATGCATAAACAAATAAGAGAACTAGCAGGACAGAAGACATGCCTGTCAATAGGCTGCATAAAATCAAAGGATGGAACACTCATATTAGAGAAGGAAAAAATTCATCAGCACTGGAGCAAGTATATCAGAGAACTCTTTCACAATGAAAGAGAATGACCAGCAATACACACAACTACTGACGGACCTGAAATAAAAAAAAAAAAAACAAAGTAGAAGCTGCACTGACCAAATTGAACAAAAACAAGGCAGCAGGGCCAGATGTAATCGTAAAGGAAATGCTGACAGCCTTAGATGATTTTGGCATAGACAAGATTATCAAAATAATAAATGAAATCTACAACAGTGAAGATACACCAGATCTCAGCAGATCTATTTTCATAGCACTGCTTAAGAAACCAGGTGGCAAATGAATGTGAACTCTACTGAACAATCAGTCTAATGAGCCATGTAACAAAACTCCTCATCCATATTCTGATGAATAGAGCATGCAGCAGAATCAAGCCAGAGATAGGACAAAAACAGTGTGGGCTTGTTAAAGACTCCGGAACAAGGAACGCAATATTCATGCTTAGAATGTTATCAGAAAGAGCAATACAAAAGCAGACAAATGTGTAGCTATGTTTTACAGACTATGCAAAGGCATTTGACAAAGTACACCACAAAGATCTGTTGGAATTGCTCGGCAACCCTTATATATTTGGGAAAGATATTAGAATGATCAAGAACCTATACTGGCAGCAAATAGTATGCATGACCACTGAGAATGAGTTCAGTGGATATACAAAAATAGAAAGGGGGTAAGGCAAGGATGTATTTTCTCACTGGACTTAGTCAACCTATACAGTGAGGCAATTCTGAGAGAACTGGAAGACCTACCAGGATTCATCATTGGTGACCACTGTGACACTATTTAGCGGTCGCGTGAAAATGAAAAGCAAGAAATAATTAAGACGAGAAGAAGCTGAAATAATTAAGGCAATAAGAAGCTATCACGAAAAGACATATTGAGCGATGTTATTTTTTTTTGACAGTGGTGAAGATTTTGTTTTCGTTTGCGAAAAGAAAAAGTATATTTTTTTTCTCTCGCAGAAGATAAGAGATTTGTAAGATCTCAGATCTGTCGAATTAATTTATGTTACAAGGCGGCGAATAAAATTGCCCATGGCAATAATGAAAATTTCAAATTGGTCAAGTGGCCTACAAAACAGGATGCTAAGAGATAATGGTAATCAGGTCACGCACTGACCGAGAAAAACATCAGCTGAAGACCACCGCCAAAGAAAAAAAGAAAGGAAGGGAAAAGAGAAAGGAAAAGAATAAACCATTAACTATCCTTCAGAGATATCATTTGGTTTTGGGAAAAAACACCTGTTTTATTGCCCAGACCTGAACATGATAAAAGTTTGATACGAGGATAGATAATTGGCGACCGAATGCAAATACGTCCAGTTAACCACCCACTTGACGCTGGCGGAAATCTCAATTGATAAAGTCCAGGTCACATTCAGTTAAGATAGACATTAAGGACCACATTACGAGTTGTAGGGGTTTGTTGTTGGGAAGAGAAATAAAAGAAAAAAAAAGGAGCTAATTTTTTTTCTTTGAGCGATAATTGTAAACACCCGTGCTGCCAAACATCATTGGCTGAGTGGTGGCGTGAGCGGTGGGTGAAGGTAAACATGTAAGAGAGAGGGGATTGGTGTGAGATACCACTGTGAGAGAGAAGGGGAACCTGTTGACACCCTCTGAGGGGATTAGTGTGAGATACTAATATGAGAAAGGAAGAATTTGGGAGGACGATACCCTTAAGAACCCCTCTAAAGCAAAAAAGTAATGGACTTCCAAAAATGGAAAGTGATAAATTTTCCTGTCCGAAAACAAAGAAAATCCTTCTTGTGGATTTAGAATTATCGAGGACCCTCAAACCATGACAAGCTCACACCCGGTTTTGGTCGGCGTCCATATAAGCAGTCGCAGCGAGTTGGAAGGCAGTTGGGGTTAGTCAGAGAGAGAAGTTAGTTGCAGTTGAGGCTGTTGTGCTCTGAGACCAGCCTCGCAGGAAGCTGACTGAAGATCCACACATCCCGACTTCAACTTCTAACCAAAAACAATTTATTTTTGAAGAATGACTTAGACTCACACCACCAAAACAAGTTTTACGAATATCGCCTGAAGATACAAAAAAAAAAAACAGTTTCTTAAAAAAACAAATTAAGATGTTAAGACTCGCCTAACAAACACAAAGTGTCATGAATCCATATTAGCGGTTTGGGAGAAAGACGCAGTCCTGTATTCAACAACCAGATATAAAAATATTTGTTATTCTTTTTTTAACACATTTGAACTTTTTGAGTTGTTACTTTATTTTCTTTTACATATACTTGTGTGGTGTTACCTTTGCTCGGACTCGGCTTGCATTGCGGCCCGGCGACTGATTGATTTCATCTACCTAAAATCAAATCACAATGTGGGTAGGTTAGACTAAAAATAAAGCAGTTACTTCGGTAACCAGATGTTGGAGGCGAGCTGGGAACGACAAAGCTGATACCGAATCTAACCAGATTCCCATCCGAATCGGCAAAGGGTTAGAACGTCACATTTGGTGTCGCAACCAATAACAAGTCACATTGGTTGTCACAGGATAGAATGGCGGCGGGCGCGAAGAGAGAGGCCAGGGTGACGTCACACCACAATCTTAACAACATAAGATATGCAGATGACACAGTACTGATAGGAGACATGGAAAAGAAATTACAAAACCTCCTACAGAAGGTAGCAAAGGAGAGCAAGTAAAAGGGACTAAGCATAAACTACAAGAAGACAGAATGCATGGTCATCAGCAAAAGGATGAACCTGAAATGTGACTTACAGGTCGGGGGACACTAGAATCAAGCAGGTGCAGAAATTTAAATATCTGGAAAGTGTTTTGGCAGAAAATGGCAAGTGCGATGATGAGATCTGAAGACTTATTGGGATGGCCAAAGACACATTCCAAAAGCTGGGCAGAGTATTACGAGACAGGAAGATTTCTTTGGTAACAAAAAAAGAGTACTGAACTGCTATTTGACATCTGTCTTCCTTTTCAGCAGCAAATGCTGGATGGTCCCCTCAAAGATGAAGAAGAGTCTTGAGACAGTGGAGGTATGGTTCTACAGAAGGATGCTGAGGATGTCAGGGACAGAGTGTGTGAGCAGTGATGAAGTTTTGGAGGGGATGCAAACAAAGAGGAAGCTTATACTTAACATCAGGAAGAGGCAGTTGAAATTGCTGGGACACATAATGGGAAAAGAGGGCTTGGAGAATCTGATACAGATCGAATAGAGGGAAATAGAAACAGGGAAAAGCAAAACTCATGACATACCTGGTGGGCTTAAGCAAGTGGATGACAGAACATGGCCTGGGGAAAGTAGCAAATGGACAAAACTTATTGAGATCTACAAGGGATGAGGGGAAGTGGAGAACCATGATCGCCTACATCCTGAAGAGACATGACACATAAAAAGAAAAATTTAGTTTAAATACAGACTGAATCATAAAAATGACTTGAAAGGGCTGCAAATTTTGTCTTATACTCTCTTCCTGTCACCCAGAGGTTGTTGCCAGACTGAAAGGGAAATTAACCTTAAATTTAACATATAGTAAATATAGATGTCTGTTTCATTTAAATACAGACCGAATCATAAAAATGACTTGAAAGGGCTATTTTGGCTTATACCCTTTTCCTGTTATTCAAGAGCTTTTGTGAGACAGCAAAATTAGTCCTTGAGACACAGATGTACATTTCAATATTATTAAAAATGTGCCTGCTGTGCCTATATATATATATATATATATATATATATATATATATATATATATATATATAAAATATGTGTGTGTGTTTGCATGTGGGTATGTTTATTTTAATTTGGTGACAGGTGTAAAAATATTTAGTAAAGTTTAGCCTTTGGTGTGTCAAAAGGACATTTTTTTTCTCTTGACACCAACTATTATTTTGTACTACCTTGACTCCTTTGGCAGTGTTTATTCTTTTAAAAATTGATGATTAAAATTTTAATAAAAACACAAACATATGAAAGTGAATTTATACATTTTCTTTGTTCTTTGAGAATTTACAAAAAAAAATATTAAACACTAATTTATTTATTAGATTATTTATTTACAAGAATAATTTAATATTTACAACATTCTAAAAATGCAAACCATATAATGCCATGTTTATCATTTATCAATTTATAAAGGAACAAATATGAAAATATTTTTACTCATTAAAAATTTACTAAGTTATGAAAATATGTGAACCAATTACAACAAAATCTTTATTTATCATTTTATAAAGTTTGAATCAATTATCAATTCATTGATATTTGGCCAACCATTCCAAAGAACATAATTCATTAAAAATTTTGTAGGTTTTTATAAATTTTTTAATAAAAAGATTTCTTTTTAAATTTATTTCTTTATAAAATTCTAAATAATGAATATCAACATTGTACTTGATTCACATGTTTTTATTGTAAATAAACATTGCCAAGGGAGTCTAAGTAGTTTAAAGTAATAGTGGCGTCAAGGGAATAACTGTCCTTTTGAAACACTGTTTTTTTTTTGTTTTTTTTCTTGTGGTGTGGACATGAAGGTTAAACATTGCCAAGTATATTTACAAAAAAGACTTTAAAAATTATTCTGTTTATTACTAAATAATTTTAAAAAGGTTCAATAAATATCCTATGATTATTTGATTTTCTTTTTTTTAGAGTTTAAAAAATTAATTTTTTTATATCCAATTTTATTATTTTATTGCTCAGCATAAGGTAGGAGTTGTTTAGACTAAGTGGATGAGGGATGTAGTATTCCAATGTCTTACTTCAAACACATACATTGTGTGTATATCTGTGTGTGCTTGTGCATACATTAAATACATGTAAGTCACAAGCATATACATGTACATTATACATGCAAATTCATACTCAGTGTGTGGCAAACAGAGAATCAACACATTTTCTATAATAGATTTAAATTCTGATAATCTGCCATTTTTATTTCTGCTTTGTATTTGGAAACTTTATTTTTTAAATATCTGGCAAGTTTATCTTGCTTTTTATCTGGAAACTTTGAGATCTGTCTGTGAGTTTGAAGCCCCAAGACATTTTTTCACATACAAAAATGAACATTTGGCTTTCAATATTATGACAAAACAATTTTTAACTTCTTCTTCAAACGTTGTTTATTCATTCATTTATTTATTTTTTTTTTGTTAATGCCATCTCCCTTCAAGACATATAGGCAATAATGCTCTCCAAAAGATTTTTCTTTATTATCTGTGAATTGCCACGCATTTTTAGGAAAGATTGTAATGAAAGGATAATTATTGGAAAAAGAAGCAGGGTGGGACTCCAAAGAAGGTAGCATGACAACATAATAAAATGGATACAGCTTGATCTTGGATCCCTAAACCAAGCCACCCAAGACCATGAGCTCTGGAGTGAGTCATCATGTGAGCGGATATTCAGTTATAGGCAGAGAAATTTTTCTATGATGAATGGAGTGGATTCCAGTTACCTTCTCTATGGTTTGGAATTCAGTTTTCCTTCTCTTAGATTGGTTGCCACCTAAAGGTAGAGAATCCAAGCTAGTCTGCTATTTAACCTATAGCTGATGGGAGAGGAGATAGATTCATACCTTTCCCAAGGGCTTTAGAGTGAAAGTGAATACAACAGACTAGTCTGGAATTTGAACTCTATTCACTGATTTCACTTTCCACACTGATATTCAACATGTTATCTGCACATCTTAAATGTTATTTAATTAATTTGTTTGTAAACTAACCAACAGTACTATGCACAAACAACTCCTAAAGTTTGTATTTCCAGCTATGATAAACTTTGAACACTTCAAACTTATTTATACTTCTGTAAACCTATTACTATTTTAGATTACACTCTTAACCTTAGTATCTTTCATAAACAAAAAAAAATGGAGCTGCATATGAAATTCAAATAAAGTATTTAGAGAGTGTGAAAATTGAAAGCTGTTCTGGGAAAGATTTTAGTGAATGCCAAGATTGAGATAGTTGTAGAGTATTGATTATAGACTGCACTAATACAGTTTTGTAAGCAGGCAACCAAAATCTCTTTCTAAATCCCATTTGTATCTCTGATAATAATTCTGTTTCCACTCTCAAAGCTTGGTGGAGCTACTAATTCAAAAACAGCAGATAAATATTCTTACTCTATCTCATTGAGACAAACCAACATGAGTATCCATGTGTAATAAGGATGGGTGTATGTATCATAAAACATACATATAAACAAATAAATTTTTACAAGAGTGAATCAAAAAGTAATGCAATTTATTTTATTATATAAAAAATAAGGAACACAATCAAATATATCATACATTAAAATGTAGCTATACATCACAAGTTCACATCCCTACTTCTCAGCATGGTCACCACCTCTTTCAATGACAGTGTTCCACCAATGAATGAGCACATGTATTCCAGCTTTGTAAGATTCAGCTGCTGATGTAGCCAATTCTTTACAACAGTTTTCACTTCTTTATCACCACCATAATATTTGTACTTCAGTGCCTCTTTCATTGAACCAAAGAGATGGAAGTCTGAGGGTGCTAAGTCAGGTGGTGATGAAGAAGCAAAAACTACTGTAAGGAATTGACTACATCAGCAACCAGCTGAGGTTTACAAAGATGGGATACATGTACTCATTCATAGGTGGAACACTGCCATTGAAAGAGATGGTGACTATGTTGAGAAGTAGGGATGTGAACCTGTGATGTATACTTATATCTTGATATATGATATGTTTGATTGGGTTCCTTATTACTTATATAATAAAACAAATTGCATTACTTTTTGATTCACCCTTGTATATATACACTAGGGTTATGACTTTTTTGCAACCGTATGTTCCTGTGTCATAAATCAAACTATTTTTCAGAAGTAATGAAAAAGGCATTAATTTGTTTTAGTTCTTGAAAAAGGTCACCCCAAACCAAAAATTCAATTTTACCATATATGCAATAAGGATAAAAAAATCAAAATTTTCAGAAGCTTTAATTTTCAATTTGCTAATGATGTAATCAGATAGTACTTGTGTATTTTTTAACAGTTTATAGCTATAGTATAACATACAAACTTACAAATAATCAAAAACAAGTTCTAGGTTTCAGAATATCAAAGTACTATTATACTTACATACTATATATTTTAGAAATTTCATGTTGGGAGTGACATTTTTTAAAAAATAAACTGAATTAAACCATTCTTCATTATTTTTTAACAAAAGTTCATTTAAATATGATACAGGAAATCAATTATTTTACAAAAAGTCATAACCCTAATATATACACATACTGTTGTAACCTAGGGAAGGCTACTGAATAGAATAATCAAAGGTTGGTAATGAACAATAATACTTAGGACAAGAACAACACATATAAGATTTGCTAGTGGCATGTAGAAGAAGTAGTCATCTGCTAGAAGTAAGTGAATTCCACAATGAATCTCCAACCCCAGACTGTGTACAATATTCACTACTGTATTTATGGGAATGAGTGCAGGTATGCTACAACACATATGAACGCATATACATGTGTCTATATGTACATATTTAGGCAGCAGTTTTTAATTTAAGCAGATTTTTTGAAGACCACAAAGTTTGTTTTAAATTTTAGTACATTTCCCTTGTTTTCCTACTAAATAGTAGTTGCTTGCTTTTAGTATATGTAAAAATTGTCCATATAGATTCTAGCACATTTAATTATCACTGGTCATTTTCAAGTACATGATGTTTGGTATTTATAATGTTATAAATTTAAATCATGTTTTTTAAATAAGCTGAAAATATGTCACCATAATCAAAACATGATTTATCTTTATAGCATTCTAAACACCAAATGCCATGATGAAAAGACAAATCCATCAAACATTTTTTGAATTTCAAAACCATGACATATAATTCCTTTTCTTGAAAATGGCCAATGATGGTTGGAAATATTCAAACAGATATGTAAAGATTGTTAAAACCCATCTTGTTTGTAGTGTACAATATTTAATCTGGTTACATATATAGATAGATGTAGTCATGCATATGCAATTAAAATGTATGTCGATAGATGCTCATACCAAGGAAAATGTATCTATATCTTTATAGCTCACTTTAAATCAATATACATTTTGCTGTTGCATTTTGAGGTATTAAGTTCTTGACACATGTCATTAAATTTTACAAAGGAGGATATATTTTTTTTTATATTAGCAATTACATTGGGTTCATATTTCCGGTAAGAAACTTGTAGAGATCATGATTTGTTAACACCCAAGCATTTTGACCCTCTTCAGTCAATTTTAGAACTAGTCCAATTAATAATTCTTTTTACTTTTTAAATGACAGTTTAATGATTAAATAATTCAGAATAACTTGTTTTCAAGTCTGAGCCACGGAGATGATGGATGAGAAAATCTTTTGGGGTTGTTAGGGAATGTAGTAGGATCTGTCTATCTCTTTCTCTTTGTGTTTATATATATATATATATATATATATATATATATATATATATATATATATATAGTTTATGAAAAACTAGGTAATCCGTATGGGTAGACCCAAGGAGAATAAAATCCAGAAAGCTCAATGTAAATCCTGAGCAAATAATTCAAATAAAAACAGACCACTTTAAGGTTCCATGTAATAAATTATTTTTGACGGGCCGTATTAAGCATATGTAAATTAACGAAGTGAGGTGGGTGAGAGAGTAATTTTAAGTATGAAAGAATAGAAATTTTAAGTATGAAAGAATAAAAATTTTAAATTACATCTAACTCACTCATGTCTTCTCTCTCCCCCATCACTTCCTCACATTTGTTTTTATTTAAATTTACATATATATATATATATATATATAATGTAATGAAGATAGTGTTTCAACAAGACAAGAATATCAAAAGCACTTGACTAGGGTATTTCTGGAAGATATGTTTTTTCAGGCAAGTAGCCTTTGTAATTTTAGTGCTCAGCATCAAAAGATGGAGCATTAATAGAAACAAATAAAATTAAATATTCACTTATCTTGCCCTGTGCAATTCTGCAGAAATTACATCAATTTATCAAGATCATAATTGTAGGGACAAGCTAACTGAACATTTCATTTTATTACTATTTTCTATCTATATATACAGGGTGCAATGCAGAAGTTGTTGCCATTTTATATTTTTAATTTTGCGCATGTGTGTTATTTGTATAGTAGGGTCAGTTGGGCACCATCTTTGAGAAAAAGAGCCCCATGATACAATCAGCTCTGCCAGAAATTTAGAAACTGGATGCTGTACTGCTTAGCATTCAAGCCAGAAACTCCAGTAAAAATATTTCAGAGTGTTTATGTGCCAATCTAAGGACATTGCAGAGAAATCAGAAAGAGTTGGATGGGCCTAATGGTGATTTTAAAGATGTTTGGAGAGAACACTAGTGATGGCAATGTTATGACTCTATTCATCTTTCCACAGGGCCTCAAACTCAAGACAGAGGCCTACATCAAGTGCCTTGAGGAGGTAGTGCTACCCTGGGTCAAGAGGGTGGCTGCTGGAAAATCCTATGTCTGGTAACAGGACTCTGCACCATGCCACACAAGCAGGAGAACCCAGTCATGGCTGTGAGACAATTTCTGCAACCATATTAACCCTTACTAACTCCCCCAACTGCAACCTCCTTGATTATTCTGTGTAGGTCGCAGTTGAGAGAGAGAGCAACAAATCACCTTGTAATACCAAAGATAAACTGAAGGCAAGGATTATGGCAGCATTCACCAACTTAAACAAGGAGACTGTCCAGAAAAGTTACAGGATTTTCTGAAGTCATCTGGAGGCTGTGGTTGAAGCCAATGGCAATTTATTGAATATTTACTCTTTAATATTTCAAGATATTTTTGTGTAATTTTGGTAAATATATCTGTTAAAATGAGATGTTAGTGTTATTTTCATTTTTGTGTAATTTAAATTACAATTTATCTTTTGCACCTTGTAATATATATATATATATATATATATATATATATATATATATATATATATATATCCAAATGAGAGAAAGAACAGATGGAGTAAAATTCCACTGTTCGTAGCATTTACTTTTGTAAAAAGTGCTCAATACAAAGTAGAGCAATATATTATTATTATTATTTCAGTACTTTGATTGTACTTACCATTGCTTGAAGAAGTACAATCAAAGTATTGAAGCATAAAAGCCTTTGTGTATCAATTTCAACATGTTTTTATTATAATCTTTTATAATAATAATATATATATATATATATATATATATATATATATATATATATATATCTGTATGGGTTTCTGTGTATACACTGTTCATACCTCCAAATGCTCCACCTCTGCTATTGAGCATTCTTCCCCCATAAATATAGCAAATTTTAAACAATTATGTTTTCTGGGTAAAAGTAACTCTGAATAATATGCTTATAGATAATTAACAATTGAGTAAAAATGATTTGTTGGCAGTTTAGTTAATATTTCAATGTTTATTTATATTATTATTAGAGCATTATGAAAGGAAGTTTTAAAAAGAGGGGACCTTAATGCACATGTATAAACAGACACTCTCTTGTAGGGTTACTCAGCAGTGACATATAGTTGAGTGAGCTTGTGTACTGTATGACTATCACAATCAAAATGACCAAGCAGATAGAATATTTAGATCTTATGCTGGGCTTTTTGTTAAAGCTTCACATTACTCAACTCTGTAAATCCCTCAACAGTTCAGATATGGCTATTTGCAACTTTTGTCTAAAATCAATGTTGAAATGCCATGGACAAAATAAAGTAGAATATGATGAGGCAGCTAATGGTGATGTCAAATTTACAGACTGGAATAAGAGTGCGAGATCCCAATAGGAATATTTTGAAGGAGTCTAAGGCAATTCTGCTTAAGGAAGCTTTCTTGAAATACCTTGTATGTCTTTAAATATTACTTGTAATTATCAGTATTATACTTCCTATGCATTCTTTTTTACCATTTTTTTCCTTTTTTTTGTTTGTAAACATGACCAGAGAAATATCTGGTTTTTTGAAATATATAAGGAAAATGAGTCTGTGCAATATAGATAGAAGATACAAATTAAAAAGTTAGCCATCTTGTTAAGATTCACTTTCATACACCATATATTGGCAGGAAAATGTGTTAAGAAAATAAGACAATTTATTAAAAAAATATCAAAATTAACTGAAAAAAAACATAGCTGTAATATCAGAGACTATCCTTAATTCATAAAAACATTACAAAATAAAATATCCTGGATGTGCTAGTACATAAATATGTAAAAGAAACACTTGCACAATGAACAAATATAGAAATTAAGAAAAAAAGCCAGTTGTTTTTACAATAGATATTACTATGTATGCAATTCTAATAATTTGATAATAATTGCAATTTTATTTGGAATAAGGTATAAATATATAGTTCTAGTTGGCTGAAGATCACATGAGAATGAAACTTTAGCAGTGACTTGAGCTGTCCTTCATTGAGTGTTGACATTATGAAGCATTTTTTGCTCTGTCTAGATAGTCTAAGCATTGAGCATTTTAAGTTACTACATAGTTTTTGCCTTTTGGTCTTTCTTTTTTCTTTTCTAGTTTGGGATATTTTCTTGTCTAAGGTATGAAGTATTCTGGCAAATTGTTTGTTGGTCACACCAACATTATTGAGTTTTTAGTGTATGTGTGTGTATATATATATATATATATATATATATATATATAAAAGAGACTAAGAAACAAAAGCCAATGGTGAAAATCATCAGCAAATATTCCTGTTGCTATGTCCCAAGATCTTTGCTGTTGCACAATATGTAGACTTGTATGCGACACTTTAGTCCCGCATACGACACAAACTAAAAACTTAATCAATTTGTTGGATCATCATACATTAAAATTGACAGGAAAGTCCATTATCATATATATATATATATATATATATATATATATATATATAATATGTGTGTGTGTGTTTAACCTGACCTACATATACCTGCTTACATTTGTATAATAGATATTTTAAATATGTTTATGCATTGGTACAAATCTATATATATTGTATTATATTCAACAATATGACTTGACCAAAGAGAGTCATGTCTGATATAATTAAAGGACATATCATATATTTGATAAATTAACAGGGTTAAAGGAAGGCACCATGTGACTTATTGAGTACACATCATGCTGATATGGATTTGATCATGGGACACATACAAAATGTCAAATTTTATTATGCAAGTCAAAGTTCTCACAATAATATTGGTATTAACCAACTTATGTTGGTGAACTGTTCAGGATACATTGTGTGAGTTTCAGCTGATTATATCTATCCTTATTAAAAATATTAATTAATCTATTTTGACAGAATAGGATTTAGGAGAAATAACAAAAGACAAAATTTACTAAGAGCTACAAAGGACAGGAAATTGTGGAGAGTCATGACTGCTAATGTCCTGAAGGGACATGGCACATAGAAGAAGAATAACTTGTTTTGGAGGTGTCTGGTTCTATTCTGCTAAGTGCAACATCAACTTTCATTTATAAATAAATTCAAAAAGATATAAACCATAGAAATATTTGATTAACACAATATTCTGTATACTTGAATAAATTATTACTCATTTTAGTTATTTTGTTTATTTTACATGCTAATGCAGGTTCCTTAACATTCTATGACCTTTATCAGTCTTTTAACCATTGGTATTAACTTTTCTATCCATTTGATTTTTACATTACTTGCAGAAGTTTTTATTGCTTCTCGGAGGCTTTGAATATTATTTTTCATTTTCAAGTATATCTCTTTTAATGATGGATCACAATTTTTCTATTAAATTACTATCTGAAGGTGCTGAAAGCCATTCTGTTAACTCGAAATCTTTTTGGCAAGGTAAGCAATAGTCAGCTTTGTAGAATACAAAAGGGCATTGTCTTGCATGAATATACTCTTTAGCTTATTGTTTCTTGGTTATGACCTGTGCCACTAAAAATGTCTCATCCAAGAACTTAGAATAACTGTCTGCATTTATTTTGATGGTATCATCAACTTTAAAGAGACCTATAATTTTACTGCTTGTAATACACAAATAACTACACCTCTCCATTGCCATTTTCTATGTAAGTTGTATTGGTTGTCAATATCTATGAAAATCTTACCCATTCATCAGGTCTATCAAATATCAACTACCATTAAGCAGAAACCACTCCAAAAAGTGATACCTCAGGTTTAAAATGTATTTTGAAAATGAAAAATCTTTCTTGAAGCTTTTATTTTAGTTTTAATCTATTAACTTAGAGCTAATAGATTCAATTTATTTCCAATAAGCAAAATACTTTGCTGTTTTTTTTTTTGATTATTGCTAAAATCATTCATAATGACAAATTTGTCAACACAATATAATTCTCTTTACTAAAAAAAATAGAATATACTTTCTTGAAACTTTATTTGAGGAAGATTAACTGATTTAATGTTTAATTAATTTGAATTAATCCTTTAGCATTCAACATGTTCAAACCTGCCCAGTAAATATTGGTTCTAAAAGTCTCACTGTTTCTGTGACTTCCTGTATTAATTACAATGATGCTATCATATATTATGGTAGAGTATACATGGGGTGGGTTATGGCAGGTTGAACAGGTTGAGCCGATATTTACAGGGTGGATATGGGCTGATTGAATGCTAAAGGGTTAAAACAAATATTACTTACTTTTAGTTTAAAATATTACAGGAAAGCATTTTTTAACATTGAGGTGGGTGTTTTTATGTGTTGACACATCTCTTGATAACCTGATGTTTGCAAGATTTATGTAAGAGGGAAATAATTGTATTAAAATTACATGGTGAATACAATATAAACATCTTTTTTAGATAATTTTTTTAACTACTCAGCAATCATAAAAATTAAGGAAAATATTCTAAGTAATCTAATATTTTATTGAATTTTAGGTACTTTGACTTTATAGTTTAGCTTATGAAGATGCTTCTTGATGAAATATTAGAAAATTGCCAGTAAATTTTAAATTTACTATAATTACCACTCTTATTTTCTGATAATGTGTACAGACATCCATACTTACAAAAATCAGTACATTTATACAAACAAAAAAATTAAATTCTTTTTCAAATACTGAAGTTTGCTGGATTGTAGTAAGCTTTTCCATTTATGATTAGTAAATATAGTTTTTAGTTAATAACAATATCACTTGACATCTACAAATTAATACAGAATTTTAAGAATTAAAAGTTTATAAATTATTCTAATTAGATTTTTAAAAAAATGAAAACAATTCTTATAAAAATTCATTATTCATCAAAAATCATTTTTTTCTTTAGTCAATAGTGTTCATAATATATTTTATTCATAAAACCAATTAAAATAATTTCTAATTAAACAATGTCTTTATTTTATTGTATTTTTTATTTTATGGTTCCAAGCAGATTTTTTATGACTGCGGGTCCTGTTTGACCAAGAAAATTTATGAATTAAATTCTTCTAGGACTTATCCTTATAACTAATATAAACATTCAATGCTAACAAAAAATTTCTTGAAATTCATAAAATTAAATAATTGTGGGTAAAAAGACAATATTTTTACCAAAATTTTCTAAAACAGAAAGATATCAAAATATTTGTGAATAAGACCTGAAAGTTCAATTAAAGTCTGACTTTTGCAAGAATTTCCAAATCGGTCTGTTTTTCACCACAAAAAGACATTAAAATTTCCCATACAAATCTATGACACCAGAAAAACAAGATTTTTAATCAAAATTTTAAAGGTTCTAAAAGGATTAAAAAAAATAATTAAAAATAATTTTTACATAAAAATATCCTTTTGCCTTTCTCTTAATAATAACGTGGAGATATTGATGATAAAACTTATATTAGGCTTTGGGCATTTTTTCATCATGTCTGCTCATTTTTTAGCAAATCTGAAGAGGTATCTTCTGTTAAGAAATCAGCTTTGATGTATTTCTTCATCTAATTTATATATTTCTCTTTGATATGTTTACTTAAAGGTTTGATTGCTTTCATCTCTTAACCAATGTTCTTAATATTCTGTTTCTCTGTTTATATTAGTAAAACAAGTTTTTCCAAATATTTTCTTGATGGTTAATTCACTTTTATTGCTTATTATTTTTTTTGATTTTTTATCAAATGTCTTTTTGTAACATACTTAATTCACTTATTTTTCTTATTATTTTACCAATGTTTTTAATTTCTGTTTTGATTGTTCTTTGATCTCTGTTCAACAGTTTTACAATTTCCAAAGTTATATTCCTCTCACTTAATAGCTTTATGATATCTTGTTACTCTTTTGAGATTATATATTTCCTATGACCCACGGCAGTCTTTATATGTTTGAAATTAAGAAAAAACTAACTATGCTACAGGGTGTTCCAAAAGTCTTGGGAACATTTTGACATTGAATATCTCAAACTATTAAGGGTATAAAAATGCACCCGACATCTTCTGAAAGAATTTAATCTCGAGTTTTACAGGGAATGTTCAAAGATGTTCAATGTGAGCATTGTTGATCACATGGCACACGTCAAGCCGATAGTCCAATTCATGCCAAATGCATTCCAGCATTGCATTTTCGATGGTTGCAACAACTTCCATTATTCATGCCTTCAGTTCATCCACCTTTTTTGGAAGAGGAGGTACATAGACCAGTTCTTTTACAAACCCCCACAAAAAGAAATCACAGGGTGTGAGATCTGGAGACCTGGGAAATGCATGTTGAACAAGTGTTCATGATTATGTTTTTGCAAATTCAAGGACACAAAATGCCTTTTCTGGTTGAGTAAATGCCATTATTGAATCTGAAAAAGTATGAAAAAAATCATTAGCATTACAAAAATCTTAATGAATTTAGCTTTAAAATGGTACCAGTTTCATCTTACTACCATTCATAGTTCAGTAGATATGAGGACTTGAAATGTGCCCAAGACTTCTGGAACAATCTGTATTATATATACTTATTTACAACATGGATTTAAGCATACTACCAGATTGGAAACTAGATTTCTCCATTTTACTGTTGAAATAGATGTAACTGTAAGTTTCATTCTAATATTTTTTCTTGTCACCTATAGTCTTCAAAAATTTAAATGCAACATCAATTGTTATCTTTTATCTTTCTGAAACCTGATCTTTTATTGTCCTTTCTCCTCACTAGTGTCTTATTTTCTTTCACTCTCAGTAACCCCTTGTGTCTCAGTAGCATTATCGATTTGTTCAGGATGAAACAGTTTAAAAAAAAAAAAAAAAAAAGAACCATTTTTCAATTGTGTAATTAAATCTGACACTAACAAATAAGTTATTGTAAATATTTCTAATAAAAACAACTATTACATGTTGAAATTCACATGTTATATTTATATGATAAAAATAAATATATCCTGAAAACTTTATCATCATTTGATGGTTAATGCCAATACCAATTTTATTGATAAAATATTTGACTTAATAAAATCTAAGAGAGTGTATATAAAGTGACGAGTATGTATTTAAAGAAAAAAATTGTATTTCTCTCTCGGTATTCATGCAGAGATATTTCCATTTTGCTTTTTGTAGGCCCAGTAATTTAAGTAGGTATGGAAGGCATCAATGTGCACTTTGAAAAGTATTCAGATGATTTGAAACAAAAAAAAAACCTTGTCTCTGTTTGACCCAGATGATTTGAAATAAAGAAACCATGTCCCACTTTTGAGCCCTCTTTCTTGTTTCATACCATGCCTGAATAAAGTTACAACTCTCAGTTACAAAATAGTTGTTCTATTTTTCTACCACTACTTCAATTAGAAAATCACTGGCCCCTGACCAAAAATTAGTTTAGTACAAATATATATACCTTCATATATTAGTGTATATCCATATTTTCTACTACTACCTCAATTAGATCACTAGCCTCTGACCAAAAATCAGTTTCGGAATTATATGTATATAACTTCATGTGTCTATCCTTATATCTTTTTATGTGTATATATACACTCTATCCAGAAATTATAAAAACAACATAAATTTCCTAAGTTTTTATTGGAATTTGTTTAAAAGTTAGTCCAGGTTTTTATAAAGTGTTTTTAAATTATTTTAAAGTATTTTCTGCATTCTTTTTCATTTTAATTTTAATTGTTAGGGTAGGTTGGGGTCTTAAACCTTGAATGGCAACTTTTCTAGAGATGGTGTCTACCATAAAATGTCTTAGTTGAGCACCAGGAAGAACATTCAGCCTTGTAAAATCATGCCTCAAATCATTATGACAAGTCTCAGTATGTAGACAGGCATATATGAAGAGGTAAACTGAGATCCTCTGTCAAGCAGGACCCACCTTGCCTAATCCCAGTCCTGCCTCAACAAAAAACATGGCTATAATGATAATGATTCTTCATTTTAGGTGAGTGTTGTTGTGTGTGTGTGTGTGTGTGTGTGTTTTTTTTTTTTTTTTTTTTTTTTTTTAAGAGAAACAAAAAAAAAAAATGAAAAACAAAATTGATGTCTAGTGATTATAAAAACTGTCAATGGTTTTTAAGAACTCAACATAATTTAGCAGAAAGTTAATACTTTATGGCTGTACATTTTGTCTTTAAAACCTGAATGGTACAATCTGTCCTTAAGTTTATCGACTTAAAAAGCTAAATTGAGAAGTTTTCTTCTATGCATCCATGATTACTTGTTTCAGCTTTTCAAGTGTGAAATATTGAGTGTTACCAGTGTATACATTTACTTGCCATTGCTGAGGTATATTTAATAAGATAGTGGATGCCTTGAGGTTTCCTCAAACATGGGAGTAAGAATAAGTATAAAAACAATTACATACAATTAACATTTTATTGCCTGAACAAATTAAATTAAATGTTCACTGGTGAGCAAAAGGTGCCCCCAGATAGGAAGAAGATATTTCTTGTCTCTAAGGCATCCTGTGTGAAAAGAAAGAGAGAATGAGATTTTAACTTCAATGTCAATCATCATCTTCTGTCTCCTTTAATTCTTGTTCTTTTATTGTCCTCTTTCCTTAATAATGTTTTTTTCAGATTCTTTCATGCTCAGTAACTCCACTTGTGTCTTAGTGGCTTTATCACATTGCTTGGGGTGGAATGATAAAAAAATACGAAAGGGTTGAATAAAGGTGTATATATATATATATATATATAGAGATATCCTTATAGTATGCATATTTTAAGTTTCTATGGCATATTCTGAAAGACTTATATTTTAAAAGAGTTCTAAAAAGTTCTTGTTAGTTTGATAGAATTATAAGATATCCCTGTGTGTAATTAAGTAGGTTTATGGCATTGTATTCTGTGTATTATTCTCTATTGTGTTCAATGCAACATGAGGTTCACTGGGGATGAAAAGACCCCCCCCCACCGAGGGGAGAAAACATATCTTATCTCTAAGGCATCTTGTGTGAAAAGTAAAATAGAGAGAATGAAACTTTTACATCCTTTTCTTATATACTGTGTATTTTTATTCTGATATACTGCTTTAACAATGACATCTCGCAGTCATTAACTGAAGCTCTTTGGCAGACAAGATGAAAAGTGATCACTGGGGTAGAAGCAGTTTTTTTTTTTTCCAGAATGGCAACAAACAGTATTCCTGGAAGATCAATTTTTTTTTCTTTTCTCCTCCATTTGTAGCTTTCAGATCAAAGCTACCAGTAAATAGCAGAGCTGTACCTCAAAATCAGTTATTAGGTTGGTGCAAAAATAATGACGCAATAATGTCGTTTTTTGACGTTGAAAAATACATCAAAAAACAACATCATTATGTCATTATTTTTGCACCAACCTAATACTTATTTTGTGATTTTTCATACATCAAATTTCAGTACCATGACAACCGGATATAGACTTACAAATGCCCAGGAAGCCTTGCAGGTCAGTCTTGACTTTGAGTCTTGAGTTGGGTAAATAGATGAATTTAGTTTCAATGATGACTTTCAAAGCACTGACTCTAGACCAAGTGAATGCATTTACAATATATCTTTGTATTTTTAAGCAATTTTGTTTCCATGGAAACCACCAAAAGCAGATATTAATGGATAAGTACATCTATCACATATATCCTGAGTATAATTCTACTAGAATATATATGTTATAGAGGATATAGTGATAGTAGTGTGTAGATAGCTCAGAAATTAAACCTAAATTTGAGTTACTTTAAAGCTGAATTGATTTCTAAATTTTACCAGTCAGACATTAGGATCTAACTGTAAAAACTAATTTTGTTTTTTTCTCTGTCAATCTTTGTTTAAAAAATTGAAATGAACCATTAACAAACAGCATTTGTATGTTGTTTTCTGCTTATCATTAACTAAATTAAAGTTTTCACCTACCTCCTGCAAATCTCTATTCGTAGCCCTTCTGTTCAGCAATATGACCCAATGGAAGTAGTGGCTAAGTAGTGATTGCCAGACATGGAAACTATAGTTTAAAGATTGAATGCATCAAAATAAATATTTATTTTGTAAACATTTTAATGTTGCTTTTATTATACTACTACCAATTAAATGGTAACAAAATTAAAAATAAACATTTTTATTTTAGGATGATATAAAAGTTTTTCATGACAGTTGTTTTTTGTTTCAGTTCCTGGACAATAGTAAAAAGAGTTAGTCTATAGTCTTGGTAGATAGCTCACAAAAAGAATTTAAATTTAAGTTACTTTAAAACTAGTAAAATTTAGAAATAAATTCAATCTAGAATGAGTTAAGTATAAAAAATATCTGATATGGAAGAAGGTAAATGTAGAAAAATATTTTGTGATGTTCTGTACAGATTTTGCCTGTGTCCTATTTCTATTCTGAGATTGTAATTGAATGTTGTATTATTGTAACACAATGAAACTCAACTACAGCTTAGAACACCCATTATGTAAAGTAGAGTAGGGAATGATTTTATCTAGGCTGGGTTTTATGACTGCATAGACTGTAAATTCCAGAAATGATGGTTACAAAGCAACCATTCACTGGCTGAAGGGACATGACTAAATAAATAAATAAATAAAAACTTTTAAGATCAGATGCCACTTAGTGGGAAGTTAGGAAGTTCCGATTATAGGCTTATATATAGGTAGAGTGATATTTGGGAGTTGCAAGCTGTGTATTCTGATGTAGAAATTAGCAGAGGAGTGGTAAGAGTGTGTCAGTATTCTCATTGGCCAAATGGAAGATCAGGTTCATTAGTCTATTGCAGAAGACAGAAGTAGTATCAAAGTTGCCTCAAGTGTCACCTGCTTGATGAATCCATAACTGAATAACATAATTTTATCGGAAACAGGATTTGTGTTTTAATTTCTTGTGGCATTATTTCACCTTTTGTGTAACGAGCATGCGCGGAAACGTCCTCAAACTGTGTGTGTGTGTGTGTGTGTTGTCGCCGGGCATACCTTGGAGTCAGTCATCTGTTTGCAGCAGTTGTGGGTGCCGTTTTGCTTGTTTGCTGTCATAAAGTTGTGTCGCAAGAAGGCGTTTGTTTTTGGTTCACAAGAAGGCGTTCGTCTTTTGTGTCACAAGAAGTTTTTTTTTTTGTTTTTTTTTTTCCCGTTTTCTTGCACATTTTGTTCCCCTGTGAATATACACTGGGCCTTTCTCAATGTTGGTTGGTTTGTCTAGTCAGTGAAAGATCAAGGGCCCTAGAGTTTTGATTACATTATTGTGCAAATAAAGTAAATTACTTTGACATTACTTTTAATATTTTGTATGTTAATTTTGACATTACTTTTAATATTTTGTATGTTAATGTTCTTAACATAACCTCTGAGCTTGAAATTTTCAGTTCTATGCTCTAACTCTGTAATTCTAGGTGTGCATTCATTGATATATACATCAGTGTCATGATGAAACAGTTCTTTGTTTTAAATTTTGAGTTTAATGCTAATATTAGAGTGTGAGAAACATTATTTTCATTTTATATTTGCAGTTTAAATTATACAACAAGCAATCAAGTCATGCTTTATGTAAAAGTTGCACTATACAGATGGTACACTGTTGACTTATCACGATAACCTATATAGATAAAACCTGAGACTGTCTTGGAGCAAAGCTTTTTTTCTCTGCTTCCTTTTTTTCCTTGGTAACACAACAGTCTATTTTGGTGTTGTGTTGCAATCATTTTCCCCAAGAAGAAATCTAAATTAGAAGACAATTTATAAGAGATATATTTATACTTAAACATGGTTTTACTTCTATTTTGACAATTTTATTTATCTATTTTTCAGTCTTAAACAAAAGATTGAAAAATAAATAAATGCTGCCATAATCCTTGTGTTCAGTTCATCTTTGGGGTTACAAGGAGTTTTGTTGGTCTTATTCAACTGCACCCCACACATAATAATGAGGTTACAACTCGGTTCTCCTGCTTATGTAGTATAATGCAAAGTCTTCTTGCCAGACATAGGGTCTTCTAGCAGCCACTCTCTTGAGCTAGGACAGCACTACCAACTCAAGGCATTTGATGTAGGCCTCTGTGTTGAGTCTGAAGCCCTCATCAAGAAATTTAGGAGTTCTTTTCATATCAGAGTCAGTTTTCTGAGCTGCCGTATCTTTGTAATTACCATTAGGCTCATCCAACCTTTTTCGAATAGTCTGCACTGTCCTCAGCTTGACACCCAAACACTCTGAAATGTTTGTATTGAATGTCAAGCAGTACAGCATGCTGTTTCCAAATTTCTGGTGAAGTGAATTGCATCATGGTGCTCTTTTTTTCACAAATGGTGCCCAACTGACCCTACTGTACTGTGCAGTTGACAAAAAACAATACGCATGCACAAAATGAAAAATATAAATGTTGACAATTTACCCATCGCGCTCTCTCTGTATAGGATTAATACAAATATAAAATTTGTCACCTTGCTGATTGATATTGATGTTATATTCAGCTTCCTGATTCCAGAGTTTTGTAGATGAACCTTTTTGTGTGTGTGTGTGTGTGTATATATATATATATATATATATATATATATATATATATATATATATATATATATATATAATCCAAAGGTAAAAGAGTGAAAAGAATATAAATTCAAATGTTCATAACATTAATTTAAAAAAGAGCACAATACAAGAGTAGAGCAAAAAATATTTATTATAAACAGTTACATTGGAACATGCAAGTTACCACAACAAAAATATTTGTTTTGACATCAAAAGACATCTTGTCAGGTGGTTAATAATGGTTAACCACCTGATGAGACATTTTTAGACGTTGAAACAAATGTGCATTTTTGTCATGGTAACTTGCGTGTTCCAATGTAACAGTTTATAATATATATATATATATATATATATATATATATATATATATATATATATATATATATATATATAGTCTTTGTTTCTTAAATTTTTTAACAATTTTTTCTTACCCTTTATTCTTCTTATATATTTTCATTAATTTCTTTCTTTTTTCTAATATTCTTTATATCTTTTTCTTCAACTTTTCTTTCATCTTTTTCTTCTTATTGCATTATCTTTCTGTTTATTATCATTTTTCTCCAGAGAGCAATGTAAAAATAAATTATTCAAATTTAATTGGTTTATTTCAGTATTGGAAATATTTATAAAAGCAGCCAAAAATTCATTATAAAATTGTGTCTAATTTTGTTGCTACAGTGTGATCGCCAAAAAGGTCTGATGGATTGAATCGTGATTACGATCCCAATGTAATAAATTATAACCGTGGAATATTAATTTTTGAGCCTTTTATATTATATTCTTGCTCTGCACTATACATTGAGCTTTACCTGAATTTTATCTTCTTGGAAATATATATATATATATATATATATATATAGACCACTAATATTATATATATATAAGGAAATGTCTAGTTTATTTTATATTATTTATAAAAAACACGGAAGTAATTTTATTCTAACTTACAGTATTTTCTTTATTATTTAGGCTTTTGCCACTTTTCTTCTTTATTTTTGTTTCTTTTAATGCTCTACATTTATTTATTTTTTTCTATTATTCTCCCTTTTTATTGCATTAATTTCTTCATTATTTCTGTTTTTGACTTTCTTTATGCTTCATATGTCTTTTAATAACATTTTATTTTGTTTTACTATTTTCTTCTATTTTCTTTCCAATGGTATTTTTTAACTTTATATTTTTTTAGAATTATTCTCCTTTTATTTTTTCACTCCCCCACTTCTTTTTTTCACATTTTTATATCACTTTTCTCTTTTTCTTGTTTTCATCTCTGAAATAATTTTTAAAATTTGTATTTAATCCTGCCTTCTTTCTTCCTTTCATTCATTAATATTTAAATTTGTGTAATTACCATAATATTGGGGACAAATTTAAAGATTGATCTTGCCAACCTCTAACCTCTCAGCACAGCCAACTCTGACTTCACACTCACCACAAAACCAAAAGGAAAAAAAAATCCTACAATCTATTTGCCTCTGCTCAGAACAACCAATAATAGTAGAAAGCTGTTTAACTGTATCATGTGTTCATGATGTTTATGGATCTTGCTAACCACAGAATCTAACAGAGCTACATTTCTCTCTCCCTTTCTTGTCTCTCTCATTCAGATAATATGAATTGAATAAGAGTACAGATGCTTTTTTTATCATATGAAGCAACATGTCAGTATATTTTGTGTCAGTAAGTTGTTTGTTGTGGTCTCATTAGCACTGGCCTTCTTGGTTGAAAAGGCCTAAAGCTATACACTTGCCCAAACCACTTCATTACTTATATTAACTCAGAAGTGTTTTAGTATCCCTATCACTGAGTATCACCTTCGCAGGCAGAATTTACAGGAAATGTCACCAGTCTGTTCTCTCTGCTTACAGGGAGATAGAGTTGTAAGATTTTAATATCTAATTTTATATTTTCCTTTATTAATACCAAAGAGAAAGATTAATAATTTTTAACTAGTTTTTAATTTTAACAAGCTGATGAAAAATATTAGATCAGGATTTTGCAATCTGGGTGATTTTGCCCACCAGTAGGAGATTTCAATTGTTGGGTGAGAGATGAGCAACTGAACAAAAATGGTGGGCAATTAGAAATTTTGGTGGGTGATATAAGATTTTAAGTATCAAAAAGATGAACTGCCTAAAAAAAAATATATATATATTAGGTTGGTGCAAAAATAATGACGTAATAATGTTGTTTTTTGACGTTAAAAAATACGTCAAAAAATGACATTATTACGTCATTATTTTTGCACCAACCTAATATATATATTCAAAAGAGATGTCTTTAATCATTTCATTCCAAGCAAGGCAATAGAGCCACTAAGACACAAGGGTTTACTGAGTGAAAAAGAATAAGAAAAAGAAGATATGTAAAGAACCTGTATAAAAAAAACAGGAAACTAAATGGGAATAATTGGGTCACATTCTTAGATAAGATATAAATATTCCTGCAAACAAGAAATATTTTGTTATTTTCTAGTTTTGAGAAGGGTCATTAACATTCAAATAGTTCTTCAGTATTAGACATAACAAAAAAATATTTGCTGAATTTTTATTAGTTGCTAGTAGTGTTTATTCTTTTTAATTTTATAATTATGTACAAAATTCTAAAATTTTTTTATCAACATTTCAACATTAACACTAAAACTAAATTATGTATGTATGTATGTATGTATGTATGTGTATATATATATATATATATATATAGTTTTTGATGGTCAAGTTTGCTTTCATTTGTCCTTTAATATGCTAGTAATAGCAGCTGCTGCATAAGTCAGCATTATATGTTATCTCCCTTCAGTGTTTTTTACTACATGATAAAGTCAGTTTACGAACAAGTATTAAACTTTTACCAAACAATTTTGGTATGCTTTTGAATATTTTACTACCAGAGTGATAGTAAATTTTTCCATATGAAAGTTGGCAATGCCACCAAAAATTTTGGAAACCACTGTATTAGATAATCATTGTTCTTCAAGACTTTCAATGTGCAAAAATTATTCTCATTCAGCTTCCTTTTTTTTTAATACAGGTTTTTCAATACAGTGATATTTCTCAACTTCTCTTGTAGAATAACTAAACCTCTGGGCACACACTTTAAATTTTAACAAGGAAAAATTAAATTTGAAAATTTGAAAATAATAATGAAGTCTTCTGAAATAAGCATTTATTTTTTAAATATTACATTGTATATTTAAGTATGCTTGTGTGAAACCACTGCTTGATATGCTTTGGCAATTTTTTAAATGTTAGGCCATATATGTGATAAATGTACTCTCATTTCCTTATCAATAAAATTTATGAAGAATTTTTTTTTTAGAGATGCTGTTAATGATTGATTTAAATCCGTTGAAGAAGGCAAAAGGGCAAAGGTTATCCATGCTTTCTTAAAGATTAAGGAAAATAAGAAAATTATTATACATGGTTAAAAGAAAGTGAGGCATGATTTTTCATTAGAAATTTTATTATGACAAAAAGAAAAAATAACAGTAATCACTGTAGCACAAATTTTTGGCATTCATTGCAAAAGTTTCTCAAAGTATAAGTTTGATAAATGATTCCATTCTTTTTTTCAATGATTCTAAGAGCTCTTTTTCATTTTTTTTACTCTTCTGTCAAATTCATCCCATGCTAATTCTGCGGGTAGGTAACTTCAAACTTTTGAACTGTAGTGTATATATATATATATATATATATATATATATATATATATATATATATATATATATGTGTGTGTGTGCAAATATATAGGAAAGAACTCGTTAGGTAAATAATCCAAAGTTCTTTAGTATTTTTGTTATTATTTTTTAAAAATAGTGCTCGATACAGAAGTAGAGCATAAATATAATTATTTATTTAAAAATATGATTCCAACATGCTACATAAGAGTTCTCATGTTTCAAAACAAGAGCCGAAAACTTCAATATAATTATTAGAATTAAATTGAATTAAAGTAAGCTCTGTTCCCTCTTCAAGCAAAATTTTTTTTTTTTTGAATAACTTATTTCTGAAATTTACGTGTTTTAATAGCATATTCATTATTGATAATGAATATGCTATTAAAACACGTAAATAATGGAATACTGGAATAATTTATTTCTGGAATTTACGTGTTTTAATAGCATATTCATTATTTCTGAAATTTACGTGTTTTAATAGCATATTCATTATTGATAATGAATATGCTATT
>OZ010600.1:61719394-61884394 GCA_963932145.1 Acanthosepion lycidas | reverse complement strand
TTTGGCAATATTATATAATTAAATTTTGTATGAAACTTTGTAAAGTTGTAAAACAAAAATAAAGAAAATCACCCTTCTCCTAATTTAAAGGTATCAAAAGTCATAACATTGCAAGAAGAACTTCTAAAGAAAGGCCATTTGCACTTAAGTGATATAATATTCATTCTAGATACAGCCAATGAATATATATGAACTAAATGAACATGCAAATATTGTTTGAGATAGCGTTACATTTGAGGTTACATTATAAAAAGTAAAATAAAGCCTTATTTAAAAAAAATAGTTAACACTGGATGTTTCTTTGAGAAGAAACTATTTCATCCATTAGGAGTAATTTTTAAGATACAATAATATTTGAACTTAAGTCCAATTTGATAATGTAAATTTAGATGCAAAAATGACTACAAATGCCTGAAGCTTTACTTATACACCACCCCTCAAAAAATGATATAAAATATTTCAGCTTTGAAACTACTGTATTACATATATCCAATAATTAATAGATACACAGGCTCAGTCTGTATAATACTACAAATGGCTTTATATATTGTGTAAGCTTCTTACCCCTGCAAATGTGATTATCACATTCAAAACATAATTTAAATGTTCTAAACGTCAAATACCATGATGGAAAGAGAAATCCTTTGAATTTCAAAGCCATAACAAAATTCCTGATGCTTGAAAGCACTTGAACATACATAAATGGACAGTTTTTATACAAACTGGAACCAAACATTCATTATATTTTATAAAAACAAGAGAAAATCACTAAAAAAGAGTGTTATAGCAAGCCTTGTATCTCGTCTTCAATAAAATCTGTTTGAAGGAAAAACTGCTGCCAAAATTATATTTATGAGAGCATACATCAGGCAAATGAAAACAAATTATAATATAAAGGAAAATAAAGATATTCAATAAAAAACCCGGTATATTTTCAAAATATTTGTACATAAGTACAAATTAGAAAAAAGAAAAATGCCCTTAAATTGCCCTTAACCTTGAGGACAGCTATATTGTGACTTTGGAAGGGACTGCATGCTCAAGTGATTATTGTTCATGTTGATAATTACAACTATGATGGCAACCTTTAATGAATTCAGTTTATTGTTACTGGTAATAGGTGGACTTAAAATAGCAGAACTAGGAGGTTACATGTTTGGGGTGACACAATTATAAAAGACTTGGTTAGCCACTCTTGGATCATGTGGAAGCAAGTTGTTCTGTTGGAACATGTATATCCACTTTCTTAATCCAGCATTCAGTATCTATGTAGTGAGAAAATACACTTACCATGCCAGGCAAAGCAGACATGTACCTGTTTGATATGTAAATCCAATATGGCCAATGTCACGTGTGGTTAGTCGCTCAACTCTTGAACGACAGATCGGTTGAACTCTCTGCCTTTGGGCGGGAGGAACCCGAAGGAGGCTATGCTGAAGGGCGGATTCTCTTTCAGGGAGGTAAACCGACCCTGAACCTGTTTATACGGGTTCAATGGGCATATTTTTGGCCGAGCCCAGCGGCTCGGAGATCCGATGTTAAAAAGGCCTTGTGCCACATGACGCCCTTGTGGAGGGGTGACTGAATATCGTCACGTGTGGCTGTGAAGAGCATAAATTTGCAATTGCCCCTTTACACATGTGTGATACTACTTTTTTTGAATACAATTAGAGTGTTTTGGAGTCTGACTGTTGGACGGTGCTGTTTATTTCTAGCAGTTTTATGTGCATTGAGATTTTTGACATTGGACCTATATTTTCTATCTGGATTTTGTAATTTGTTTTGTTTTAAACTTAAGCTATTATATTAACTTTATAACAGTGAACATATTCTGTGTTGTGATTCCTCCTGTTCACAATCTGGTTCTAGTCAAAGTTCTTATTAGAGGAGATCCAGAGCATGTTAGGCCCTTTTGGATTCTTGAATTTATTTAGCAAGTGTTTCAATTGGATCATAAGGTGCATCCAAGTCTTATCAGACATGAACTTCTCTTATCATATAAGACTTGTACCTGATGTCTGCATGCACCATATATCTAATAATGCATTCTACCACCTTGAGCTCCATGGTGATAGCCTTCAATGACTTGTTGGAGTCATGAATAAATTGACTCCAGGATGAACACAGTCTTCCTTATGACATCTGATTACTTAGAATGTTTTGATCATACATGGCATGCCTCTGCCAGAAGCATCCAGCTTATTTTTGACCTTGAACATGAAGATCCTGGCTGATTTCAAGAAACCGACTATCATCAAGTCACTGTGGTTGATGGTTAGTGCCTTTTCATTTCCTGTATCAGATTGGAAGCAGTTATTTTAATGCTCTTGATACATCTGAAGGGAAATGACATCAAAATTTGGTGCATACTGCATAGTAATATTTTAGGTTATCTTCCATTTATAGCCTAGTATGGAAACAAAAATAATACTTATACTTAGAATCAGAAAGAGACAGTTAAAATATGTATGACACATAATGTGGAAAGAAGGCTTGGAAAATTTAATATTCACAGGACATATTGAAGGCAAGAGGGACAGAGAGAAACAGCAAATAACCTGCCTAATGTGCTTGTGTGAATGGATGGAAGAACAGAGAATAGGAGGGAGAGTAAAAAGATAAACATTGCTAAGAGGTACAAAGGATAGGAAGTTGTGGAGAGCCATGATTGCCCTCATCCTGGATGAACATGGCACATAGAAGAAAAAGAAAGGTGTTCTCAAATATCAGGTGCACACTGTATAGTGTGTGTAGGAACACACATAGAGAGGAATATGTTAATGCATCTATGTATGTTAATATCTTAGAAACTATATTACAAAAACTGAAAAAAAAAAAACTTGTTTTAAATGCAGAATTGCAACTGAGAAAAATGAATAAAGATACAATACAAATTTTGAGGAATTTTTTTTCTAATCTGAAAGAATTGGTAATTAATGGGTGCCATATTTCAATAGAGATTTGAATAACCTTTACTGTGTCTTCTGATCATGAGCATCAAGCATTGCATAGAGATGTGTTCCAGTGATTTGAATGCTAAGGATTTGAACTCTTTGCAACCACTCTTCAGCAGGCCAGTTTCAGACATTGACCAAATGGCTAAAGGAGAAAAGCTGGTGATGCTTGTACACTTAAGCATCATGGAATTTTATTTTGGATAATTTGAAATTCATTGGTTGTCTGGTGATTGGTACAGCTGATTCATCCAGAGCCTGACAGAATATTCAGGCAGAATAACTCCTAGAACAGACATGATTATATCCAGCCAGAGGTAGCCATGTTTGGCAAGTTCATTTATTAGATAGCAGTAAACAGTTTATCCTCTAAGTTTACAAATACGAAAATAATGTTGGTGTATGTCTATATACTGGCATCTATCCCTGTATATTTTGGTTGTAAATAATCTTTTAAGCATGTTATATTGAATATGACTAATGCTCGTATAATATAGTTGGATAATTTTCTCATTATAGCTTTTTGATAAAATCAGTTCTTTTCATGCTTGCATATTTGATAAATAAATTCTTGTATCCAACCGCTTTCTCAAATCAAGGATTAAAATTGACTTCCAGCAAATGAAGCCTGTATGTCTTCTCAAGGAAAATCCTTCTTTGTAACTCATAGACTGGTGTTACGGAATCACAAAGAATTATACCAAATAACCGAAACCATATCACCTGAGGACTTTTGACTGCATCAGCAACAACAAAAATGGACAGCACATGTAACTCAAAAAGAAAATCATCAAGATATTGGCATTCCACACTACTTCAAACAAAAGGTTAGGGAGGAAACCCCCATATAAATAATGGAAAGACTGATAACAGTGGACTTGAGTAACCTATTTTCTAGAAAAATTGTTTTAATAGATAGATTTTAGAAATTTCAATCAAAAGTAGTGCTGACTGATCAGTTAATATTACCATTACTGTTCTCAATGGATAATTCCTTAACTACCTCAAAGTTACGAGGTTGTGCTGCTTTTGAAAGCTGAGTGCAATTTTGAAATTTTGCATTGTTTGGGTTACTTTATTTGTCTATTTTTTGCTTATAAAATCTATATTACTACTAATAGGTATTGCAGATTTATGGTTCCAGAAAAAGGTCTTTATTCCTATTTTAAGATCAATTTTTTTCTCTTAGGCAAGTTCATGTTGAGCAGAAAGTACTTTCAATAAACTCTTGTACCTCTAAGCTGATAGATCTGTAAAAGAGAAAAACCTCTATTCACTTGGCATTTATATTCATTTTTATTCTATCTTTTATAATAGCTAAGTTCACTGAAATCAGAAAATAGGAATCAGTGTCTATTTTTACCTATCTTATGGGCTTGTACATAGGTTTTTAAAAATGACAAAAGGAACAACCATATTCATAATAAAAACATGCTTTAATATCTAAACTAGACATAGTATTTTATTTATTTAAATAAGCTGGGTTAATTTGAATTATCAATAAGAAGAAAGTTTAAAATTTAGTAATGGCAAGCTTTTAAATACAGTGTAATTTTCTATTTATGGCTCAATGTAAAAACATTTTCTCACCTTATAGAGAATGTAATTGTGATAGTAGTGTGAAAATCATTGATAATGAGGCCATTCCTGAGTACTCTATAAATATGGCCTTGTGTCATAATTTATCTAATTCAAATAATATTTATAGAATAGTGCCATGCCAACATTAGTTCACAAAATAAAATATAAACTTAAAAAATGTCAAATAAAAAAATGCTAACATTCTTTGTTATTTAAAATGAATAAAAGGATTTTTAAGTCATTCTGAAAAGGCTGTAATTTTGAGACTAGTTATTTTATGTTGACATTTTAAAATGATGAATTGTGTGAAATTTTGTTAAAAAGGTAACTGTTTCTGCCTATATTTCTGAGATCTTATTTCTATTTCTGTTTTTGTCTATATTTCTGAGATCTTATTTTTATTTCTGTTTCTGTCTATATTTCTGAGATCTTATTTCTATTTCAGTTACTGTCTATATTTCTGAGATCTTATTTCTGTTTTTGTCTATATTTCTGAGATCTTATTTTTATTTCTGTTTCTGTCTATATTTCTGAGATCTTATTTCTGTTTTTGTCTATATTTCTGAGATCTTATTTCTATTTCAGTTACTGTCTATATTTCTGAGATCTTATTTCTGTTTTTGTCTATATTTCTGAGATCTTATTTTTATTTCTGTTTCTGTCTATATTTCTGAGATCTTATTTCTGTTTTTGTCTATATTTCTGAGATCTTATTTCTTTTTCTGTTTTTGTCTATATTTCTGAGATCTTATTTCTATTTCTGTTTTTGTCTATATTTCTGAGATCTTATTTCTGTTTCTGTCTATATTTCTGAGATCTTATTTCTATTTTTGCCTATATTTCTGTTGGATCTTCAGTAGTTGGGAATTACGGAAATGGTAAAAATTAAAATTGAAAACTTGGTAATTGAATCTTTAAAACCTACCATAAATAATGTTTTTATTTGATGTACTTTGGAAGTCCTTTGTATTTTATATACATATATGAGGTGTCACCCCAAAGTTCAGGGAGTTTGAACATATTAATTGATGTGTTCATCTGTCAACTTTAAACTGTCAGTGTTTTCCATGTCTTGGACATTTAACAAATCTTTTGAAATCACTAAAGTAAGAAAAGAAAATTATTTTTAATTAATTTTTTTTCTTTAAATTGAGGAAGTCATTTTACTACTTAAAATACTCACATTTATTTGGTTGTACTCAGTGTTGTTGGGGAATAAAGTTGGACAACTGTTGTCTCATAACCAGCTGCTTCAGGTAGATGGAGCTCAACAGCCCAGAAAGGCAGTCCATCTAAAAGGAGGAAAATCCTGAATTTAAACCTCAACTGTTTTGCAGTCATATCTAAACATGAGAAAGGCTATGGAAATAAATCCATACAGAAGACCCAGAGTGGAACTATGAATGTGGTTAGCATGCCAATACTGACAACTTTCTGGCAACCCCTGCAGCCAAGCTGTCCCCAAATGTAATGTTCTGTATTCCCTTGGATCTTGTTGATACAGTTGAGAGGGGGGTCATGTAGTCTGGGCAGTACACGGCCTCCATATTATGCCAGAGGTCATTATAGTCTCACCACAAAAGGACTGAATTTTGACCAAACAGTTCCCTACCGTTATCTTGCAAAATAACCAGATACCTACTTTACTATTCAGTGTTGAGTGTATGCACTGATAGGACCAAATAGTATGACCTCCGATCTTCAGCTAAATAAGGTGTTGGTCCATCATATGCTCACAAAACAGACATGGACTCTTCAAGACCAGTATAGTAACCTGGAGGCCTTTAAACTGCCACAAGTTATGTCATAGTAATTTTACAGAATTAAATTGTTGGCCCAGCACAATCCATAAGTGCACAATGAAATCTCTGGAATTTGGCAGACAGAGCAGCACATTGAAATCTTTTTGTTTCTGAAACCAATTCTATACAGCTCATGGAATGTGACTAGATGCATTATCTAGCAGAACAATGCTATTACCATCACTGAAGACTGATGATATAAAGAGGTGTACCTGGTCATCTGTGATGTTGAACTAGGTGTGACAACATGCTATCGACATCAATGATAGGTTGCAATGTTTCCAAGTAGAATGTTGCTCAAGCTATCACCACCTGCTTATTGTTTTACTTAAGTGCATCTTGGTGCCATTATTTCCCCTGAATAATGGCATATATGCATCCTTCTGTCTACCTTATTCAGAAGAAAGTGAGATTCAGGTGACCTTTTCTCATTGCCACAACCTACATTTCCCACATATGCTCATTGAAGACACTTTTAACCATGGAGATTGCTCATTCCGAGTACTCTAGCCGACCACTACATAGCTCCATATGTAACAAGTATCAATGTACCATGTGCTGTGATATATTTGTTCCTTCACCTTGATTAAAGCTGCAACTATTTTTTACTAATGTTCACCTAATACAAGGTCCAAGAGTCATTCAAGGTAGAGGGTTACTATGTGTAATTATAGTAGGATAGGAAAGAACAAGCAGGCTTTAGAAGGAACTGAAAACCCAGTCTTAACAGGAAACAAGGGATAAACCTCTACTCCTGTTCAAAAAACCAGGGTGGTGTGTGAACCATACAATAGGCAAACATATCTACTCCTATTGGTGAAGGAGAGAAAAAAATTATAAAATCAAAATTCAGAGTCCAGGCATAGACATTAGGAATACAGGGCTGAAGCAAACTGTAGAAGGTACCAGAAACCCAATACTAAACAGGAGGCAAGGGATAAACGTCTACTCCAAAAGATGGGGAGGATTGTAAACCAGAGGATAAATGAACTTATATACTCCTATTGGTGGAGAAGAGGAAAAAAATGTTTTTTCTATTCGCTTGTACTTGGAGCTTCTATTCACTTATTGCATCAATAAGTCTTAGTCACTTGATGCTGTATTGGTAGTTGGTGATTTTTTTCCCATCTTTAATCAAGGATAATCACAACAACTGAATGTGAGCACCCCACAAGTCATGCCACTGTGGAAATGTTCAGACCTAGGTTTCAGGCCATAATGATTTAACTCAAAAGTTTTCCTGCTCATAAATATGGTATTTTTTCTTCTATCCCTTCAGGATATTGGCAATCATTGCTCGCCACAATTTACTGTCCTTTGTAGCACTTAATAATTTTTTCCTTGCTATCTTTCCTAAACTATGTTCCACCATCCATTTACTCAAACTTACTAGGTAGGTTATGTGTTGTTTTCCTCTGGTCCTCTTGCCTTCAATCTGTCCTGTGAGTATCAAATTTTCCAATCCCTCTTTCTTCATTATGTTTCTTAGAAATTTAAACTATCTCTTCCTGGCCTTTTTGTTTCCATTTTTTCTAAAACTTCATCATTGCTCAGATGTCTGATCCATGGTATTCTCAGCATCCTTCTACAGAATCACATTTTTGTTGCTTCAAGTTTCTTTTTCATCTGTGAGGAGATTGTCGAGCATTCACTGTCATATAGGAGGACTGATGTTATGTAACGGAAGTGTTTGTAACAAATTTTTTCTGTTTCATAATACTTTGTTTAGCTTTTGGAAGGCAACCTTTGCTATCCTGATGCACCTTACTTGCTGATACATACACTTTTATGAGACAGTAGCTGCCATTCTTGCCTCAGGTTGTGGTAATGTTGAGGAACAAAATGTGTATTTATTATTATTATTAGTATATATATATATATATATATATATATATATATATATATATATATGCAATTTGTCATTAGATTACCAGAAATTCAACCTGTATTATTGGAATATAGTTCTAGTTATTTTTGTTACTTTTGACAAGTTATCTGAATGTATTTTTTCTTGCAAATGAAAAATCAATTTGAATTGACAAAATATTATTTTTCACCTGTCAGTGTAAGATTAAATAAGATTAGATAAAAAAAAAAAAAAATTTTTTATTGCTATACAAGTGTTATCTTCCATAAAATGAAGATCAGACTATTGATTGAAAATTCATAGCAAAAATGAAATAAAACTGTCTGGATAATTTAAGATTAAATGATTATTCATCTTCCAAACATAGACAATTTATCAGTTGTTTTAAACCCTAAATTCAGGAGCAGACACTGTCCTCAACTGATATAAATTCTATGCAAAATTTTCTCTTTTTGTATCTGCTTGATGGGCACAATTTTAACAACATAAGATATGCAGATGACACCATGTTGATGGCAGACACAGAAAATGACAGGAACTCCTAAACAAGGTAATAAAAGAACACAGAACGAAAAGACTAACTATCAGTTGTAAGAAGACAAAATGTATGGTTTTTCAGTAAGAGGAACAGCCCAAGATGCAAATTATGAATTGCAAAACAGACAATGGAAACTGTAACACTGAAATCTGAAGAGTGAAAAATGTCTTCCAAAAGCTAAATAAAGTATTAAGAAGGAGGAAATTTTCATTAGAAACAGAAAATAGTGTCCTGAATTGCTATGTAATATCAATCCACCTATATGTCAGTGAATGCTGAACAATTTCCTCAGAGATGAAAAAGAGCCATCCAGAGACTAAACAAAGTATGAAAAGATAGGAAAATTTTATTAGAAACAAAGAAAAGAGTGCTGAACTGCTGTGTAATATCAACCCTCTTATATGACAATGAATGCTGGATGATTTCCTCACAGGTGAAGAGGAGACTTGAGGCAAAAGTGAAATGATTCTACAGAGTCAGTTTTAAAGAAAATAGGAATTAAAATAATATATTTAAAATCAGAAAAAGAGTCAATTGAAATTTCTATGACATATAATGAGAAAAGAGGGCTTGGAGAATTTGACATTCATGGGTCATACTGAAGGCAAGAGGGACAAAGGGGAATGGCAAGTAACCATCCTAACAAGCCTGTGTGAATGGATAGCAAAACAGGGATTGGGATGGATAATAAAAAGACAAACACTACTAAGAGCTACAAAAGATGGGAAGTTATGGAGAGCAATGATCGCCTATGTCCTGAATGAACATGGCACATAGAAGATGTGTTGTGAGCTTTTATCAGTCTAAATTTAGAAAATACTTACAATTATTTATTTACTTTTTACTTAGTATAGACAGGATTTTGATTTAATAATACAGATCATGTTTGTATACATTAACTATGCTTAACTGATTCTGGTACAAACTGACAGTATCATAGCTAATGAGTTTGAGCTTATTAGCTATGATTTAAAAAACTAAGTGGCTAATTCATTTTCTTCTAAGCAATTCTTGCAAGAACACATAGCTTGTGGTCTTTCAAACGGCATTGGCATGCACATTCTGAGGGTAACATATTTCTCCAGTTCTATTTTGTTTTTTGGAGAAACAGGAATTTATTGAAGAATAACTGAAAGCATTTTCAGCTCATCTAAAGTTTACAGAGATTTTTTTTTGTTTCACTCATTCTGTCAACATAAACCAGAATTTATTGTGAACATTGTCAGAGACAAATGCTGCTTATAATTTGTATCCATGATGCTTTTCTTTTTTTTTCTTTTTTCGATAATGTTCACCCTGTACAAGGCCTAAGAGCCATTCGTAGTAGAGTGTTACAGAGTAATAGGTAAGAGGCACAGTTTATGGGGATATGTACGGAAGATAAGTTAATCCTAGATAGTTTAAGATTGGTGTTCTCTTGGGAGTCAGTTCCACAAAGTAGCAATTTGTGGGAAGAAGCTGTTTGAGTGGAACTTATTTCTCACCAATAGAATATGATGGGACTGAGAGTGATTCATTTTTCTTCCTTCAAAAGGAATCTAATGTCAGGTCAAAGGCTATATGAAGGCTCATCAAGAAGTCTGTAGCTTGACACAATTATTAGCTAAATTTAGATTTGAAGTTTTTATTGAAAACTCTATGAGATTAATAGAAAAGCATTAGGTTAAGTGCATTGACATGGAAGAAGGTTATTTGTAAGGTTATAAATATTTATATAAAATAATTTTTTTATCGTAAAGTTTCAGACTTATTGATGTATATGTATATCCTTTCCATGTAATAGGATCATTGAATAAGTTCTTATTGATTTTTCATGAAAAGTAATGTTTTATTTACAAAAATTAGTAAGAAATATGTCACTGAAAATATTGTCCGTTGCTAGCCACTACTTTTTCCCATCTTTCTGACAGCATTTGAATTTCACATTGAAAAAAGTACATGTCTTTTGAAGCTAACCAGTGGACCCATTTTTTGGCTTCTTCATAATGAAAGTACTGCTCAGCCATCTCATGTGCCATCAATTGGAACAAGTGATAATCAGACAGGGCAATGTCTGATGAATACGGTGGGTGGGGTAGGACTTCTCATTTAAGTTGGTTTTCACCTGTTTTGCAACATGTTCCTAAGTTGCAAAATCGCTTTGTTGTGTCTCTGCTCATATAGCAGTCATTTTTTTCTTGAATGCTTGGCTCAAACACATCAAATGTTTCAAAACTGTTGTGTGATCAACTTCTAATGATTCTGCAAGTTTAGCTTGTACCTGACATGAGTCTTCATGAAGTAATGCCTTCAATTCTTTGTCTTCAAACTTTTTTGTTGTGCCAGAGTGTTCTTTATCTTCTACATCAAAATCATTATTTTTGGAGCATCTAAACCAATCTCTGCATGTTGTTTCTGACAGAGCATGGTCACCATAAGTCTCAACAAGAATTCTATGTGTTTCAGCTGAAGACTTATTTTGAATAAAGTAGTGCAGTAAAATTCCCTGCAAATACATTTTCTTTGGCACAAAATCTGACATGTTTAATGCTATGAAAAACAAAGTTGTTTACACATCGGCAAAATGGCATACATTGAATTTCAAGCTAGCATATAGTACTTCTTTATAGATGTGTTACCATCTGAAACTACACACCTGCAGTTCTGGGAATGCCATCTGTTGGAAAACAGCAAGAACTTATTCAAGGTCCTAATAATTAAATTTTAAGAGTATACACTTTGTGTGAAAAATGTAAAAGATATTTTCAACATCTTTTCCATTCATTCTCCTGTTGACAGTTTTTTGAGAATCAAATCAAAGCCTGTTATTTCTTTAATCCATTCATTTTGTTAAAACTCTCAAATACTGTTAATTTCTAGAGAAGGTATACATTTGTGAAAAGAATGTTTAGACAAGTAAGTGTTTAATTTTTCTACAGTTGTGGGATTTGATTTGTTTGTTTAATGGCATATCAACTTCTTATGTGTCATTTAATGCCGAAATTGAAATTTTTTTGGAAACTTTGAATTAATAAAAATATGATTTATGTTATTCTGTTTTCGCATTTGAATACATGGTAGATAATACTCAGCTTTTGCATATATACATGTTTGTGTGGACATAATTACTAGAGGTGGTGATCTATGGGTTTTATGTTGTTTTGTTGAAGTTATATTTTGGAATACAGTTTGATGTCTTTAAGAAATTTTAGAATATTATATGGATTAACGTCATGAAAGATTTCTTTTATGCTGTTTGGTTGGTTGATTTTGTTTAGTGGCATATCAACCTTGATGTGTTATTTAATAGTGAAATCTAAATATTTTGAACAGTTTTATGGCTTCAACTACTGTTATTGCTTGTCATTTTGCTTTAAAAATGTGTTGGTAATTTCTTTTATATAAAATGTATTGATGGCATCTTCATCAAATAAAATGATTTTTTTATACTTTCATAATGTTTTGTTTCTCTTTGGTAGTTCACTATTACTTCTTAATAGCAATTAAGAGGTGGATCCTTGCTCCACAAAACTTCCGATCTCTCAATCAGAAGCCTTGCTGCCAGATGTAGTTTATCATTATACTCAGAACTATACATCAGTGGGCAATGTTCTATTGTATCTACATGTTGAAAAAGATTAACTCCATTCAAATCTCTAAAGTATAAGCACCAGACCAAATGTGATAGCAATATTCAATGCATGGATGAATGGAAGATAGATTCTGGCAAAAAAAATTGTCTAGTATGACGCCATGAACCAACTTGATTGATTGATTTGTTATTTTTTTATGGTTTATCAAACTTTTGCAGGTTATTTAAAGCCAGAAAATAATGTTTGATTATACAATTTGTTTTTTTTGTTGTTTTTTAAGATAATGATTTACTGATACAATTCCTAATGATTAACCCATAGCTGGTGGGAGAAGAGGTGGATTCATATCTTTCCCAAGGGTTTTTGAGCATAAGTGGATATAACAAATTTCACTGCAATTGGAACTTGGGTCTCCGATTTTCATCTCTGACCCATTATCCATTACTTCATCCACACTTCCATGCTAACAGCTTCTGGTATTCACAAACAGTCACTCATCTAGGTACTGATTAGGTTCAACATTGCTTAACTGTGGTGATTGTACGAGAAGCAATGTTTCAACATGATATGGCTATAAGCCCCAACTTTCCTTGCAGCAATTGATTCAATATAATCTTTTCATTTCATGTCAACAGAAAATGTCAGCTGTAGAAGGTGCAATGAGTCACTCTTTTAATGGAAGGTAAAAATGATTTTCTTAGATAATTAAAAGAGAATAGTTTTCTTTTAGAGGTGTTAAAAGTTACAAGCCATTTCTAACCCCAGCAAACAATAGATTTTAGGTCATTTTTAAGATCAGCTGCCAATTTGACCCTATTGAACCAATCAGACTTACTATTAAGACAGGAGTAAATAGTTGTGTCATCAGCATAGGTACTAAATTGTTGTTTATATCTGCTACGTCTGTGTTCTGTAGTTTTTTGATTTTTGCCTATTTCTCATAGTCATTTATTTTTAATATTTTTGTTTAACATATTCTCTGACATTTCCTGGAATTATTAAATGTGCAAGTGATGTAATGGATAGCGACTTTGAATGAGAAATCAGGGAGCTGAGTTTGAATTCCGGTTGGGTTTGTTACACTTATAAGCAATTATCCTTGGGAAACATATGAATCCATCTCTTCCCACCAGCTATGGGTTAAATAGTAATACTTGTATAAGAAAATCATTGTTATTCTCAAAAAAAAAAAAGAATTTAATGCAAAATTTACTTGCAAAAAAAGAATTATTCTTACAATCCCAAAAAATGCTTTGGCTTTAAATAACCCACAAAGGTTGATAAGCCATAAAAATTGGAATTATCTACTGTCTTTCTTTCATTAGGTGGAGAATTTCATTTGTCATCCATTTCTTTTTTTCCTCTGTCTTTCTTTCCTTGGGATGATTTCTGTTGTCATGAGTGATTTCTCTTAAGGCATTCCCTGATCTGGTTTAGAGTTTCATATTTGTTCTTAATTGTGACTAAATGTATTTGTTTGCAAATGGAATCCCTGTCAAGTTTGTCAGATTTCAGTTTAGGCATATCTTTAGGCTTCTTTAGTTTTTGTAATTTTAATCTTAGTTTGCATTAGAACAAAAACAAAGTGCAAAAAAAAAAAAAAAAATGAAGAGAAACATTGCATAAACATTCTCAATAGAGTCATCAGTTTCCTCTTCTGAATAAAGGGAAAAGTAATATCTATAGAGGCATCAATAATATATACTTTGATATTCTGATATTAAATTCTAGTCCTTAGATCCAATGTCTGACATGAGTGTGAGTCATTTAAACATTCAATTAGTTTTACAGTAAAAGTCATTTTATACTACTGAAGAACAACTAAATCCCATGGTTGTAATATTGACTTAGAATCTGTCACTAACTGCACTTTTAAACCTGTTTTTTTTCTTCTCCTCAAAGCTTTAAGCTTTTTATATCAATTCAACAGCATAACTGTAAACTGTCATGGCCAGTTCATTCTAAGTAGCAGTGGGTGTAATCAGATTACCAGCATATCACGTTTAGCACAGAATATTCTTCTTTCTATAAACAGTTCACTATAAAGAAACAGTTTGAGTTTGTGGTTTTTCTCAGTCTTTCGTATTTACAAAATTTTTTTAGCCAAAATGTCGCAAAAGGAGAAAGAAACAATGGGAAAATATTTGACGCTTTTTCCCTACACTATTGAAATCTTAGATCAAAGAGATAATTTTGTCACTGATCATTCATTTTTGAAATAGTGAAGTGTTTTCTTTTAAGCTTGATAAATATAGTCAAATTTGATCTAATTCAAATAATAATGCCTTTTATTTATACTTACTATAAGTCTTTCCTTTTCTCATAATACAAGGTGCTGAATTGTTTTTGGCCCAAAACACTTCCTAAAATCTGACCAAACAATCAATTTATTTATTTTTTAAATTTTTTTTTTATAATCCCTTTTTGGTTAGGCTGAGAACATTTTCTAACACTTCTCCCATTTTTTTTTACGATGATGTTCACCCTGTAAAAGGTGAAAAAACAACTCACGGTAGATGGTTATAGAGTAAAAGGCTCCACTCAAAACAAGGAGATAACGCCACAATTGGCCACCAGAAGGGAAAGAGAAGGAAATGGCAATTCAAAATTTGATACAGTGTCTGGAAAATGGCGCTTTATTGCGATCGTCATCAATTCTTAGCTGTTGACTAAGATTAAAGTGTAGTATCAGTTCTTATCTGATTCTCTCTCCACTTCTGTCTTTCCTTCCTGTCTTTCTTTTATTTTCTCACTGAAACCAAGTAGTGTCTATTCCTCTCTTTTCACGTGATCAAAACAATAGGCCATTATTTATGAGGTATTGGCAGAGCATAATACTTGTGCAAACTAAGGAAGAGAGGAACAAAGACAGTTATAATAGGATGGTGGTGAATCCTTACATTTAGTTAATTTATATACAAGTAAAATATATAATAATTTAGTTATATAAATATTAACAGTTGCTTTTAGTTTTTATGGCATCACTGTTTTTTGCTTTCTTACTTTATAAAGGTAACAAACTTAACTAGCACCAGTCACCAAAGTATATTTTTTCATCTCTTGAATTTTATGCCCTACATTTAGGCAAATATTTTTATGGTTGAGCTACTCTCTTTTTTATTTTTTTTTAAGAAGTTTGTGTGCTAAAACCATAGACAGAACATGTGAGCAATGAGGAATTTGTATGGAAAATGGGAATTAAGATGACACTCTTGTTTAGGATAAAATAACCCCCCAAAAATGTATAATGAAAATTTCTGGGGTGCATAATAAGGAAAGTGGGCTTGGAGAATTTGACAGTCTCAGGACATATTGAAATAAGAGGTACAGAGGGAAACATTAATGTACCTAAAAAAACTTGTGTAAAAGATGACAGAACATGAACTGGGACAAATATTGCATAGAGTTACAAAGGATAGGAAGTTGTGAAGGACCATAATCGCTCATGTTCTGAAGGGGCACAGCACATAAAAGAAAACAATTTAGTTGACTAGTAAAGTAAATGTACCTGATGACTAAATGGTATAATTCCTTTGTTTCGTTTCATTGGGATGAAGTTGATATAGCAATTTTTAAAATAATTAGAAATGAGTCTCTAGTTTTTGTGGTCTTTAGTGTAACATTCTTTTACCTAAGCTGCTTTATTCAATTATACATCATTTCTGTAAAGATCTTTCTCCTATATTCTTTTAAACTATTTCAGTATGCATGAAATCTGAAATAATTGGTGGTAAATGCATCTCAGAGTAAAAACTGCAGCCTGAAAGAATTTCCTTTTGTATTCATCATAGTCCACAAGAGTTAATCTCTATTTTTCAGTATTGGCCAAGGTGATTAAATAAAAAAAAAAAAAATTAAGAAAGCCATACTATGTCTGAATTGGGGAATTACATTGATAAATTGAAAAGGGGGGGGGATGAAAAACTTTTGAAATATTTAATGACTCACTGCCTCAGAAACAAGTGATAAAAAAATAAAACTAAAAGAATTTAATATGAAATTCTTTTGTTTGAAAATTGTAAAATTTTCAGCTCAATATCTGAATTCACTGCACAGCATAGATTTGCATTTGATTTTTTTTTTTTTTAATTTAAAATCTGTATTTGAACCTGATAGAAAACGATAATTGAAAAATAGTAATCTCAAAAGGAATTATTACGAAAAGTAGAATCTTCTGTTAGAATACACCTGAAACACTTTAAAAACCAGTTTGCAACTTTAGGCTGCTCCAAAAGTAATGCTTTCTGTTTTATTATATTGGCACATGTCACAAGTAGATTTTGACATGACAGTAAAAGTTGAACCTTTCTATAGTTTACTTTTACTTTATTAAAGATAAGTTTGGCAGAATAGTGTTTGACTTGAAAGTGTGTACAAAACATAGGTGCATCATTGAATCCCTCCATGCAGAAAAAAAATTATACCCACTGAAATTCATCAACATTTGGGGAAAATTTATGGTAACCAAACAGTGGATGTGAACACTGTGTTTCAGTAATGATGATAGCCATTTTCCAGGTGGCCTGGCACAGCTGTCAACCAATGAAATGATCACTTCAGAAATGTGTATCCAATGAGGTAAAATGGCATTTTGAAGCCAAAAATTGTTATGTTATTGTAGTTTCTAGAAAAAAACAAAAAACAGAAGGTATTACTTTCAGAGCAACCTCTGTAGTTACACGGTTATATTAGAAGAAAAAAAAAAAAATACATATTAGGCTGGTGCAAAAAATTATGTCGTTTTATATAAAAGTAACATGTGATAAAACGACATTATTTTTGCACCAACCTAATACATACATACATACATACATACCTACATATATAATATGATAAAGTTATTTAGCTGTAAATATCAATTTTTGATGTTGTTTCCCCAACTTTGAAGTTACTTGGAGTTGTCCATTCTTCAAGGGGGACTGTTGTTTGAATAAGTTTATTTCCAATTTTTTTCACATCTTTTTTAATCTGTTATATGCATGTTTATGAGTTTTATTTTTTTTTTTTTTATACATGTGTACGTTCATGAATTTTTGCTTTTGTTTACATGATCGTTCATAATCGTTATAATTTTTCCAATTGTAAATTTTTCTTCCAGTTGTAATTTTTCATTCAAATTAGAATTTTTTTCAATTTGAACTATCCTTACATTAAAAAATGTCATGAAATTGTTGGTTTAACTTTTGAGGCCATCTGAGGTCACAGGAAAACAAAACTAATGAAAATTACAGTATTCATTGTCAAAATTTGGTGAAAAAACTATGAAAATAAATTTCACTCATCTTACAACTTCCCAAATATGTCCAGTTTTCATAATATATATATATATATTTTTAAATGTATAATTAGTCTATTTAGTTGTTCCTAATACAAATTTATATGACAATACCATTTGAGTTTATGAGACTACAGTTTCCTATTTGCTTAAGCTTTTCCATAGTCATTAATAAATCACAACGTCAAACATTGATGGTAGCTAACATGAAGTTTGTAGAATCTTTTTCTCATGAACAGTTCTATGTTGAATTGTAGACATACAACAAGATCTTCACCTGAGTTTCCACTGACCAACCACTAATCCCACATTGCATTCCGATTCTTGATCTTATCGGTGTTCACCAAAAGCTGGGGAAGTATGTGTTGCATACTCACAAAGTAAGATTATGAAAGAAAAAATGCTACACTGAGAAATAAGAATGTGAACCTTGTTTCCCTTATTATATGTAAGTGTTTTATTTAAGGCTTCACCTGCTCATCTGGGTGGGCAGGTAGGTGATACTTGAGATAATTTCTTCTATGTCATTTCTTTCCCCAACCAGCTTCTTAACCATTTACTCATCTCGGTATGGTGGCTAGCAATATGAAATGGTGATTTTGAAACCATGACATGTATACATCTGTCCAAGGCTGAACCAGAACTTTCCTCAATCCCAAGCATGAATGTTAATATAGACCATCACCCAGATATAACCCATCCCCAAAAATTCATCACCCACCCTTTTCCTTCCAATTACCCTTTAGTTAAAGTAGATGCTGCTTAGAAGACCAAACATCAAAAGGATCCATCTGCTGGTCTATCAAACAGAAACATTTGAAATTGAGATAAAACTGTCTCTTCTTTTTCTATGTGGGTGTCCATAATATCACAGAATATTCACATGTTAGAAGCCCAAAAAATAATTATGCAAATGCTCCATGTGAAACTAAAAACATTGTTTATCATGAAATCCTTAACACTAATACTGTGGGGCATTGTCACAGTATTAGTAGTACTGTGGGGTTTTCAAATGGTCTAATTAATATATTATGGATATATTATTTGTATCTTAATTTTCTTGCTATATATATTGTTTTGGGTGTTCTTTCTGGCAAATACATACTAGTACAGGTGCAAAAGAGATCCCGAGTCACATGTCTGTTGATGTCTGTCACATCTGGGTTTCTCCATTAGCAGCAGAACAGCTTGGCCAATCCAGAGATGTGCCTCTCTGCAACTTGTCCAGATCTGGATCTTTGTGAACACTCTCATTCTAATAAAAGTGACAGGAAAAACTAGCATTCAGATGTATGCTTTTTGCAAGACTCACTTTGATATTATCAGAAATTTTGTGTCTTGTAAAGATGTTCCCTTGGCACATTTTGTTCCAATATCACCCACTATGCTGTGTTTTTTTTTTTAGACAGTAACCTCACTCATCATTATTCAATTTTTTATTTCTTTCCTTCTCTCTTTTTTCTCTGTTTGTTCCTTCTTAATTGTTAAGAGAACAATCTATTAAGTATTTCCTTTGGCCTAAACACACCCTTGTCTTATTTTTCTACATTCTTATGATATAAGCAAAAGTGAAAAAAACAAAATGTTTTATTTTGAAAAAATTGAATTAAAAGGTCAGTATTAAAAATTAATTTGTAAGTTTCAGAAATTCAAATACACAAAAATAGGTTTCATTTTATTTTCTCTATGATCTTTTAAAACAATTTATGATCAATCTTAACTCCTCTTCAACTGTTTTTCATTCCAAGCAAAGAATAAGAAGGTTTCTGTGATCTTTGTATACATTTCTGCCAAAACTGTTACAATCTTTACTTTATAGTCACATGTTTATAATTAACGCAAATATTTTGACTAAGAACAGAAACTCTTTCTAGTTATGTGTCAGAGGAATTCAGAAAGCTACTAATCATGAAAATTTGACTTGCCACTTCATTCAAATATTTGTAAGTCTTGCTCCCTGATAGAAAACTTGTATACCTACACAAACTTTTATTTTTTTTAAATTTTTATATGACATGACTAATTAACTAATTAGTACTTTTAGTACTTTGAGGCATTGTCACAACATTAGTACTTTAGTTTTCAAATACTTCATTTAAAATAGATATATAGCATTTAGTTCTTAATTTTCTTGTTTTATATATCTTGAAAAATTTCTAAAGAATTAATGGATTTTTATTTTTAACACAACATATATATTTTTTATCACCTCAAGTGTTATTTTTAGTGGATAACTAAAAATAAAAGGTTTTATTTTGAAAAATTAAACTAAAAGGCTAATATTAAAAATAAATTTCTAAGTTTCAAATATCCAAAAATTCATTTCATTTTATTTTCAGTAAATAAACAAAACTGCTTGCAATTCATACAACAATCATGACTAAAACAAGAAACTCCTTGTAGTTACTTGGCAGAAGTATTTAGAAACCTACTTGACTAATCCTGAAAATTTGACTTGCCACTTACTAAATATTAAAGCAAAATTTTTTGTGTGTTGTTCAAACACCTCACAATACTAATGGAGGTTTTTTAACTGGATATTTAATAAAAAATCAAGTTTCTTTGAATGAATTGTGCATCTCTTTTATAAAGAAAATAGATATTTTTTCTGAAAGAATTATACTTCAGGTATATTTACTATGAAACTTATTTTCAATTCTTTTCCTTTTGATCAAGTGGTCTGCAAATTGTGCTTTAATCCCCAGGCAACATTGGAGTAGTTAAATCAAATTTAACATTCTGTAAGGAATATTATTATTAAATTATTTTAGGGATCCAGACAGGAGAAAGTCTGTTCATTCCTGTATTACTCTGACAAAAATTCACCAGGCAACTGAAAGTCACTCCTCCCATCTAGAGAAAAACAACTTGCTTGGTATTTATTAATCCACCCACGAGGATTAAATGTGGCACAAGGCCGGTTTAATGTGGGTAGCCCGCGAGCCCGTAGGCTCGGCCAAAAATATGACCTTTGAACCCGCCTTGACGGGTTCAGGTCCTGTCTACCTCCCCGAAGAAAACCTTGCCCTTCGGCAAAGCCTCCTCCGAGTTCCTCTCTGCATTAGAGAGAGTTCGACAGAAGCCAGCCCGGATGATCACAAAGCACAGATACTACACTTTGATCTTAAACGGGCCGGGCAACTTAACAACTTGCTTAAATTGAGCTACTTGGGCTGAATACATCTGAACCAGCTAGGAACAGGTTAATCCAACAAAGTATTAGTTTTTATAACCAGGAGGATGTAAGTTCAATCCTTATGCAGGGTAACAAATATTGTCCATAGAACAGAACTTAACAATTATCTTTTTTTTTTGTTTTCGTTAGATGAAACAGTATCAACTATTATTATTAAGTGAGTAAGAGATCAGCACACCAACAAAGTGACACTGGTGTACAAATATATGAAGCCCTATATGCCCATCATGACACCCAGTCTGATAAGGGTATACCAGGTACATGCATCATAGTTAAATGTGGCTGGTATAGTGACAGCTTTTGATAAAGACAGTGCATAACCTTGTATGTCAGATAGGTAACCCAGTCTGCTCAGTCTCCAATTGAAAGTGTTCCCAAGTATCTTAATGGGACTTGCAATTCAACTCATCTTTCAAACTTAAAAATAACCCTCTTCACACCCAGAAATGATGCTCTCCCCACCACTACTCCTGCTCATGAACGATGATGCATAGAGCTTCAAACCCTAGAGGACATTCCCAACTGGTTATGGTCAGGCGACTGACAAGAAATTCTGTGTTACTGAATGGGATATTTTACTGTAGCTCATCTTAATTCACCAAGGCAAAACATGTGCACATGTTAGTACCTCCAATCAATTGAGATCAGAAGCTATGGTAGCCATGCCTGGTGTAGTATCAGTGATTACTAGCAGCATAGCCCGGCGTTGACCGTGCTTAATTCAAAAATTGTACGACTCATACAGCAATCGCTATCACTTGACTTAAAATATTTTTGCCCTTCCTTGCCTTTAAAGGAGTGCCCTTTGCCGTGCTGATGTTGCTACATGCCTTACTTCTTGCCTATCTCACACTGTGAATTTTTTCTAAGCTCTATACTAAACATTAAATCTGTTACGAAAAAAGAACTAAACAAAATGAACATAAAACGATCAGCTTTTAAAAAAGGACTCGTAACTGGAAAAACCAAATGAAAAAAGAATGTTAACAACAAATACTTTTTCACACCCAACCCAGTTCTGTGGAATCAGAATCAACGTTGAGTTTAAGCAAGCGAATGAGCCAATTGGAGTAGTGCCATGCAGATTTAAATTTTTCCCACTTGTGACAAATGCAGCTATCGATTTTTTTTCTTTTTTGCATGCTAGTTAGCAGTCACGCTGACCAATAGAATCTTCCTGCCTATTTGTCGCAACCAGCTATAGGCTCTCACTCTGGCCAGTACAAAATGGCTGCAAACTACATGAAAAGTGCCGTAGAAGCATGAAAAAATCGATTATTTCCACTATTGATGGGAATTGGGAAATGCAAAGTCAGTCTTGGCCTTCCCGCTAACTTGGAGCATGTGCATATAAATTTTGGTGCAAATCCGTCGAAAATTGCGGCCGTGCATTCATTACACACACACACACACACACACACATACATAATGCCTTTTATAGATAGTGATTATTATTATTATTATTATTATCATCATCATCATCAATTTTTTTATTTGATTTTTATGGCAACATCACTCAGGTTACCAATTGATGTTGACAGTGTAAATTGGAAATAATTTCTCTGCAGAATTTTCTAATATTGCTGTTTCATGCTTAAGGATTTAATGAAAAATGCAAAAATTAATGTCTACCTCGTTATACTTAAAAATAAAAATGTTAAATATGAAGAAATCTTTTTTTTTCACAGAAACCAGAATCTGTGGCACCAAAGTTTTAAAAATAGAATGACTTGCACTAATTACATCCTGGGTATGATGATAAACTACATCCGCGTCCTGGGTATGGCGATAAACTACATCCAACAGCAAGGCCTCAGATAATGTTTTCGGAAAAATAATGTTGCCAGCTATACGTTTTTTGTCAAAAATAATGTTGCCAGCTATACATTTTTTGTAAGAAATAATGTTGCTAGCTAAATGTTTTTTGTAAGAAATAATGTTGCCAGCTATACGTTTTTTGTAGGGAATAATGTTGCCAGCTATACTTTTTTTGTAAAAAATAGTGTTGCCAGCTATACGTTTTTTGTAGGGAATAATGTTGCCAGCTATACTTTTTTTGTAAAAAATAGTGTTGCCAGCTATACGTTTTTTGTAAAAAATAGTGTTGCCAGCTATACGTTTTTTGTAAAGAATAATGTTGCCAGCTATACGTTTTTTGTAAAAGATAATGTTGCCAGCTATACGTTTTTGGAACCATAATGTTGCCAGCTATACATTTTTGAAACAATAATGTTGCCACCTATACGTTTTTTATTCCATACAAAAAAGGCATTTAAAATTCATATAAACTGGATTTGGCATTAAATAACCAACAGTCGTTGATATGCCATAAAACCCAAACAAACAAACTTGCACTAATTTGGAAAGCAGCAGATGACCTTTCCTTAACCTTCCTAGTACAGATATAGAAGAGAGCAAAACCACATGACCCATGAGTCACATTTATAAGCCAATCATAATTGAAACAGAAATTTCAAATTTTACATCTGCCTGGAGCTGGTTGTCACTTATATAAACAGCCAGAATCCATTTTTCAGCAGTCATTCAACTCACTGCATAACACTCGTAGCCACTATCCACACAGCTAATTCCTTGCCAACACCCACATGGAGCAAGCAATATAACCCCTCCTTGCATTCATGTCATTTTTATCCACCTCTGTCAAAATGCTAACTTTCATCCTCGACTCATGCTGTGAGTAAGCAAGCAGCATCACTTAGCCACAAAACATCTCATACTCTCTTTGCACTGACTAAACTCTTCTGTTAAAGGAAAAATACTATTGTTATTATTGAAGGAATTTTATCCTTTCACAATACATGCAAAAAGAGTGTTCATGGCACTGACAATTGTCTTTCTCAATGTCATAGTCATGTGGTAATTCAATGACTAAATTCCTATTTAATATTGTTGTAGATCTTTGATTGCCAATCATATTTGTAGAAAAACACAAAGTTGTCCTGGTTTTGCTTTCTTTCCTTCACTTGTTACCTGCAACAGGAGTTTGTTCTTTGCCTGGGTTCATTTATATTAGGTTGGTGCAAAAATAATGTCGTTTTCTCACATATTAACATGTGAGAAAACGACATTATTTTTGCACCAATCTAATACCAAACTGTGCTTCCCATCCTGCACTGTCCCATAACAAATTCACTTGTCAAACATGTGATGTACTTAGGTTTGCGGTTTGTTTATATAATTTAAAATGGATTGAGAATGAAGTGTGGTATTGTGCTATGCAAGCGGCTGAAAATGAATAAAAAAACTATTTTTACTAACATATGGGAGAAGTTTTACACATGTCCTAGTGGATAAAAGCTTTGGTCGAATAATCAAAAAAAGTGACTTGACCCAAATAGTTGTGAGTCTGGACACAGCAGAAGGAAAATAAACTTGGAAAGTTACTAAAGGGAATTAACTAAAACTGAGATATCCAAAAAAGGCATGGGATGTGGAATGAGAACAATCTACCTCTGTGGACTAAATAAAGGTTTTGGTTTGAAGTTCCAACATGAAGATGGTTGGAGTGTACAACTGAAACATTGTGAATATGGCATTAAAGATGAGCACAACAGTCTGAATGATGTAAATAGTTACAATACCTCATCTCAACATTGCTTTTTTAACTGTCTTCACTCTTCAGCAATGTTTATTGTTTAAAAACACGATACTTGGAATAAAAAAAAAATGATGAAAATGAATTTATACATTTTTTATCTTCAGAATTTTTTGCAACAAAAATATTAAACACTTTATTTATTACATTTTTTTATTTACCAGGATTATATTATGTTTACAACATTCTAAAAACTAATACAATTATAACTAACACATTGCAATATTTATCATTTACCAATTTATGAAGGAATAAATATAAAAACAAATTTTTTATTCATAAATATTTACTAAATTATTAAAATTATGTGAACCAATAAGGAAATCCTTATATTTATCATTTTATAAAGTTTGAATCGCTTGACAATTAGTCGATGTTTTGCCAACCATTCCAGTAAATAATATAATAAATAAATCATGTAAATAAACAATCTAATAGATAGTGTTTATTATTTTTGTTCTCAATTATCAAGAACAAAAAATGTATAAATTCACTTTCATATGTTTAGGTTTAATTACAATTTTAATCATTGTTTTTTAAAACAATAAACACAGATGAATAGTGAAGGTATCTAAAAGGTATTTGAAAGTATTTGTCATGGGAAAAACCATTCTTTTGACACACCATCTTAATGCAGGCACATTTATCCACATTTGCCATCACTTTATTATACAAGAAAATTAAATCTATAGGTTTACAATTGAACAATTAATAATTGAAAACTATAACTGATAATTAATAATTGAAAACTTAATTACAATTAACAATTGAATACTGGCTCAATTTGTGGCTTGGAAATTATGGTAAGTTTATCTATGAGCAAAAATGGGAGTTTGAAAAGAGAAAAAACTTAATCTCTTGTATAAATCATTACTGGTATGAAATACTACTGAGAACCTTGAAAAATCTTGTGTCCTTTTAAAAAAAAAATCATGTTCAGTTTTTCAGTCAAAAGGAAAAGTTAAATATTAATTTAGGAGGCATGGTGGAGTAATGGATAGCAGCATGGATTGAGGAATCAGAGAGCCGAGTTTGAATTCCATTACATTCACTTATGTGCTAATACCCTTGGGAAAGGTATGAATCCTCTTTTTCTCCTCCCAGCTATGGGTAATTAGCAGGACAGACCGGGTTCTATAGCCTTAGATGGCAACTGGTCTACCGCAGAATGAAATGGCAACATTCTGCAGGAAAAATCTGCCTCGTCAGTCATGTATATTTCGATACATGATTGCCTAAGCATGTATCATGTATGGCACATAACTGACTGAACTATTAATCTCATTTTATGGTTTAGATAAAAATATTTTGTAATTGTTTCTATTTTGAAAATCTCTATAGAAGTTGTACTGAGAACATACCCAGCCAAAAATTGATTTTAAAATGGAATTCCACTTCCAATTTTTCATATATGTTCTTTGATCAATATTTGAAATTTCCAAGCTATATTTGTGAGTTAATAAATTAACAGTATCACATATTGGAAATGTAAGTGCCCAGTCCTATGCCAGGCAAAAAGGCTTTTAACCTAGATTTTCTACTTTTTATCTCTGGGGTATTGTAGGTTCTGGAAATAGTGTGTGTGCTTTATTTTTTAATTTGAAACCAATTTTCCTTCTCAATAAATTTTGATAACAAGCCTCACCAACTTTCATTAGAAAACTTACTAAGTTAAGAAAAATTGAACTCGATTGCTAAAAATGTGATTCTATTGCCTTTGATTGCAGTATTATACACATATACAGTAGGGCAGGTCAATTTTGGAACCGTTTGTATTACACTCAATTTGAAAGTTGGGGTTTCACATGATAAATAACAACAAAAAATATTTTTTTTCCAAATTAAAGATTAAATTTTAAGTTTAGGTTCAAAATTATAATATTGAATTTTTAAGCTTTATGGCACAACCTTAGTAAATTTATAATTTACTTAAGCTTTACAAACTGTATGGTCAAGATGCATGACACAAGCAAATTATTACTAAATTATTGTGTCATTAAATAAGAGCTTTATTTACTTTAAAAGGTTTTAGTTTTAAAGATTATCTGAAAATAATGTATAGAAATACCTAATTTCTGCATTTTTTTGCTTACAAACTGACTTTAGAATTTTACTATTTCAAGAATAAATATAAATAAAGTTAATATATTTTTATTAGATACACTGAATGAAAAATATATTCAAATATTCCAGAATTCTAATTATAAATCACTACAAGCAGAACATGCTATTTTTTTTACTGTATTCAATAAATAAAAACTGAAAAAATTGTGAAAGATTACAAAAAAAGGTTGCTCAATGAATAAGATTTGTTAGATCATAATTAAAAATAAAAAATAGATAAAAGTGTATATAACATATAACGTCATAAACGGTAATGATTATGAAAATAGATATTTTGTGTTGATAAATAATCATGTGAAACCCTGACTTTCAAATTGAGTGTAATTCACATTTCCAAAATCAATCTGCCCTAATGAAACGTATAAAACAAAGATTTCTGCCCAAATATATATTATTCAAATATATGTATATGTCCCTCATTTTTGTTAAATTCTTGTTACAAGCATCACCTACCTGCCAGTGACTTAGATTTAGTGGTCTTTAGTCTAATGCTATGATAACTGAACTGTCTCATACACTGAAATAATGCTGCTAAAAAAATAAATTCTGTCAGTTGTACGTTAGAAAGTGGAGTGCTTGTAAAACATAAATATGCCTACGTTATCAAGATTGAGTACTTGTTTCAAATATAAGTGACTCATTTTGATAACAAAAGAGAATGTTTATGGGGTGTTGGACTAATGAGAGAAGAAAAGCAGATCTGGCATTGAATGTAGATTACTGACATAGTGAATGAAAATGACATAAAGTAACCCCACCCCCAGTAGTGCTTTGTGACCCTCGCTATCTTATCAGCATTTACTTTTTTCTATCTACATTTATATATATTACAGATTAAACTAAGCAAAACTGATTATTAAAGGATGAAAAATTTTTTGTAGATTTTGATATTCTGTTTTTTTGTTTTTTTTTTTGTCTAAATCCATGAATTTGTTTGCTTACACTAAGTCTTGAAAAAAACATTATATAAAATTCACTATTTTTTAAACATAATGTTGAAGATATTAAGATTATTCAATTTTTTAACAAGAAAAATCTGAATCTGGTGTTAAAACTTGTTGCAAAACACTTGATTTATTTATTATCTAATCTGTTATGACATGTCTCTAATTTGTATTGAGATACATGGTATATATTAGGTTGGTGCAAAAATAATGACGTAATAATGTTGTTTTTTGACGTATTTTTTAACATCAAAAAACAACATTATTACGTCATTATTTTTGCACCAACTTAATATTTTCAAATTTTATAATAGTTGAATTGCTCACCTATATTACATATGATCCTTTATTGTACATAATTAAGTTACTATAAAATCTGTATTTTATATGAATACTACCTTATCAAAATTTAGATGAAGTAGACTGGGGAGCCCCCATATCATAGATTGGGGGAGCACAAGATCCTTACACCAGCCCTGGAAACAACCCTTATTTTTCATCCCTGGTCTGTAGATTCCCATATTTCCTGGCTTTAAATAACCTGCAAAGTGTTGATAAGCCATAGAAATTGAATCAATGATTTGGTCAAGAAAAGCACATTGAAAATAAAATTCCAAGAAATAAATTTCAGATTATTTACTAGTGAAATGCATTTAATTTTAATTTTTAATTTTTTAATGGTTCATAATTGATCAAAGTTTAAATATTGCCATAAGGTCAAGAGACTTTCATTTTGTAATTTTTCAATTGATTCACAAACTTTAGGATTTTTAAACAACAAAAAATAGCTTGTGTAAATCGTTGGTAGAACAGGGATTAGGAAAGATAGCAAAAAGACAAACATTTCTAACAGCTACAAGGGACAGGAAGTTGTGGAGAACCATGATCGCCTATTTCCTGAAGGGACACAGCACATAGAAGAAGAGTATATGCTTTATCAAAATGAATATTTGTTGGGTAACTCAGAAAGCTAATTTGTATTTTTTTTGTCATGAGATGCCATTAAGAGAATTTAGTTTCAAATAACTTCATTCAAAAAAGTCACTTCTGAGTGCATTGTGACATCTGTCATGTCAGTGTGGATTTTTTTTTTAAATTATAAAAATTCCTGTATTTTGTTTATTGGTTTTAACCTTGAAGATAGAAGAATTTAAAGAAAGATTAAAAAAAAAAAGTAAAGAAAAATATTCATTTAATATAGAAAATAGATGAATTGCTTAACATGTTAAAAGTAATTTGCAAAGTTAGAGATTTTTTGTTGAATGAGGTTTCAGGGTTAAGTAGGCCTATTGTGATTGATAGTGATTAAATTAAGACACCACTTAAAAATAATATTTTATGCAAATGTTGAAAGTCATTTATGCTAGTTTGGTTATGTTATTCACTTTGATGGGTAACTTCCACACAAGCAAAAAAGAAAAAAACAAAAACTGTTAGACTTAACTTCCATACTCAATTTATCATTAGGTTGGTGCAAAAATAATGTCGTTTTCTCACACAGTAACATGTTAGAAAACGACATTATTTTTGCACCAACCTAATATTTAAACATAACCAGTATATTTTGATTTTAAGATAAATTATAATGTGCAATAAAAAATAGATACTTTACAACAATGTGAAAAAAGAATACAAACTACTGGTCTTCCTCCAAAAAGGTGATGCTATTTATATGATAGTAGTAGTCTTGTACTATGGGGTTCTTCCAGAGAATCAAACAAGTATTTTTTTTTGTTTATTTGATTTGTTTTCTACAGCTTATCAACTTTAACGGGTTATTTAAAGCTAGAACATATTTTTAGATTGTAACAATTGTGTTTATTTTGTTTCTTTTTTTAAGATAGTAATGGTTTAGTGATATAAAACTTACTAATGAACACATAACGAGGGGAGAAGATGTGAATTCATACCTTTCCAAAAGGTATTTGTGTGTAAGGAATCCAACAAGAATTGGAACTCTGCTCTCTGCTTAACAGTTCTGAGCCATTATCCATTACTTCACCTGCATACCTGTGACAATGAAATCTCTGGAGGTTGATCAAACAAAAAAGAGAAAGAAAGGAAGAGGAAAGAGTCTACTTTGAAGTGACCATGGACAAAAAGGACTGTGTGGTTTGATCATTGTAAAAATGCATAGACAGAGAAAAAATAAACTTTTGTTTTTAAGGAGAGTAGAAATAATTTTTTTTTCTTTTTCTTTCCCAATTCTTGAGTGGTTTGGTTGATTGAGAAATCACAGCATGGAACAAGCTACTAAAGAAAGATTAATGACCAAAAATTCCTTTTGTTTTCCCTATACCATCTAGAAATTGAATTCATCACACCAGCTCTAGGAGCAGGCTGAGGTTAGCTGCTGAGAAAATAGAAGGAAGAGAATGAAGAGAGAGATTAGCACTGCCTATATGAAGCAATGATGTGAGGTGAGACGTGAAGGAAGGCGGAGTTAAGGGCTGGCTTGATACCACAGGTTGACCCAAACTTTGTGAGTGAAATTGGGTAGATGGAACTATTTGGAAACTATCGATGGTTGTGCTAGCACAAAGTCACAAGTCATCGTATTTGATGATTTGAGTTTACTGGTGTTCAGTCTGCTGATCATGCCACATTATATGCTCTCTCTTAAAAACTGCAACTAAGTCCACTCAGCATAGTTCCGATATAAACTACAAGTGGGCTTTGTGTGTGCTGAAGATACTCAAATGTCCCTGAGCAGGTGTCTGTGACAGGAAATAGCTGCCTGGAAAACAAGAATAACTAGCCATTAGTTTATGGAAGCTAAGGTTCTGATATTAAAGTATTTATGAAGTTTTAGTAAGTTATCTTACCAAATGTCAAATTCTGGAGATCCTTTATACTGGCCTCTTGTTTGATTTGTCAGTCCTCTAATGTTGCATATATATATATATATATATATATATATATATGAAAAATTTCTCAGAGTTAACCTGTAGAAAAAGACAAAATTTATAAATGTAAAAGACAATAGGAAAACTGTAATGGTTGCCGACACGTTTCATCTGATGTGGACTTTTTCAGTTAACAGTATGAAAATAGTGTTCTCTAAATTCTTCCAGTTGCTAAGGACATTTTGTTTTGTTATTATTAGTTACTTTGTTTAATAAATTCATTTCGTTTTTGCCTTGAAAAAGTCCACATCAGATGAAACATGTCGGCAACTATTACAGTTTTCCTATTGCCTTTTACATATATATATATATATATATATATATATATATATACACACACACTTGTCCATTATTAATTTTTAGTCTATCAAATTGATTTCTTGTATGACATTAGCAGCAGCATCTTATTTAACTTGATTATCTTATTAAATGATCTTGTTTACTTTCTGTTTAGGTCTTAGAGGAAATAATTTCTTTCACTCAGTTCCCATTTTTCATAATGGCAGCCTGGTTGCCTTTGTTACATTTTGTTTTTTTAAGTAGGTTATTGCTAAACGGTGCCAACATCTCAAATGGGGTCAACTCCTATGACCTTAACACTGACCTTTTTAATGGTAAAACTTGATGCAGTATGTGTTACAAGGTAGGAAGTATCCTCAGGAGGATGGATAGGGGAAATGCCCTCTTTTAGTTTTCAGTTCAAAATTATTGCATTGCAAAATACTGCAGCAATAGCTTATCTTTTTTCCCCTCCCCCTTTTAAACAAACTAAAAATGACAAAAAAGAGGAGAAAGAATGAAAAGGACTCTCTACTAACAATTGTTTGGGATCTACAGATAATAATCTGGAACTATAAAAACTTTAGATGTTATTTCTTTATATGTAGCAGTACTGACAAGAGCACATTCTCCTTGTATATCTCTTGGTTTTTAAGAAATCATAAGATAAGTTGTTTATCATATTTTTCTAATCATTTCACCTCAAGCAAGGTAATAATGCCACTAGGGTGCAGAAGACTTTAGTGAGGAGAAGTGAAGAAAGAACAATAAAGGATTCAGGAAGACAGAAGAAGATGATTGACATTGCAATTAAATTTTTGAAGTTTGTAGGTGGCAGGGAAGCAAGAAATCAGAAGGGATTCCACAGGTGAGAAAAGAAACTCTTAGAATAGAAGTGATAGTTACATCTAGCTAGTTCAACAGCAAAACAGTGAGACCTAGTTGCCAATCTAGTAATATGCTTAAATTCATGTAGTCAAGGCACTAGGGAAAAAAGTTTATCAGAATAGTTGCAATGAAAATATTTGTAGAAAAGACAGAGGGAAGCCATCTCACATCAGTGAGAAAGTGACTGAAGTTGAGATGCCAAATCAGGATTAATTACATTACAGACCTGTTGTACTAGATTGTTACACAGTCAAAAATAACATAAATATTTTCTACAAAAGTCAAATGCACATCAACTGCAAACAAGATGTATCTTCCCTTAGAAATATCATAAAGAAATATACTACCCCAATTGGATGAAAACAAAAAAAATCAAATTATCTACTATAAAAAATTTAAAACAGCTAACTTTATGCTAAAAAATAACAACACACCAGCAAAATCAAAATTCCAATGAACAAAGATTAGTTATGTGTTCAAATAAGTTGAGATCATAGACAAGATAGAACACCATTGGAAAATTCATAAACTTAAGGAATCAGCACATATGCTAGGCCACAAAAATCTCCTGAGCCGACCAAGCATAGAAATAAATACAGTATGGGAACCAGTAATAAGGAGTGCCAGAGAAAAAACGATAACAACAAAAAAAGTTGCAATATAAGCTCTGGTAAAAACATGGTTGATAACAGAAAAAAAATTGCAATATGAGCACTGGTAAAAATGGTTGCTGAAAATATATTATAATACCCAGAAATTCATACACAGATGTCCTCAAGGACACATGGCACAGTGGATAAAGGCATTGGTTGGATAGATCCAGTGACAGGACCCAAAGAGTGTAAGTTCAATACCCGGTTAAGGCAATGGAGAACTTTCAGAGGGAAAATTAACAGGCGATAACTGATAACTGACATCCATTAAACATGGCATGTGGAACTAGAACAGTCTACCCCAATGAGCGAAATAAAGGGCTAAGTTCAACATTTCAACCACCTAAAGAAGGCTGGAGCGTACAACAGCCGAAACATTGTAATAAATATGGTGACAAAGATGAGGACAATAGTCCGAATAATGTAAATAATGTACATAATGCCTCATCTCAGAAATATAGACAGATAATGGCAATGGATGTTGCATTTAAATTTTTGAAGATTGTGGTTATCCGAAAAGCCAGAAAATGAAAGGGAGTTCACAGGTGGGAGGTGCAAGGAAAAAATCTTTTGGACTAGAAATGGTGGTTGGATTTAGTTATTTTAACAATTGTTATCCTGTTATCCTCATCAACATAGCACAAAAAACAAAATTCTTTAACAATGGCTTATAAAAGCCAAGAAAGTACCCAGACATTGGGGTGTTTATATTTAAATATGTAATGGAAACCAGAAAATGTTTGAAAATATAGAAAAAAAAAATTTAAGTCCTTAACAAAGAACTTTTATTGGTTCTTAACCAAACAGGGGAAATAAAAAAAATGATGACCAAATACACCATATATATATATATATATATATATATATATATATATATATATATACACACATATATTTTAAGACATTTTTTATGTTTATACGTTCTTTTTATAGATACAAATATTTAAGTAAATGCTCTGTTTATAATAAACAGTATTAACAACATTTACTGGCCTGAATATCTGAGAAATTTTCATAGAAAATATGCATCCTCTGATTATGCAGGTTTCCAGTCTTATGACCTTCTTCATGCAGTCCAGAAAGGAGTTCACGGTTCACTAACTCAATCATGTTTACTGGTTAAACATAAACCTGTTTTATTGAGTCACTTTCATCTTACAAATTAAAAAAATTAAGAGTCTTTTTTCTTTTTCTTTTTTTTTATATATAAAATCATTTTTCATTATGAAATGTAAAATGTATACCCATATCTTTATGCTAAGTTCCCTAGTCTATCTATCCTGTATTAACACCTATTTTTCTTATATTACTTTAGATTTATGCCTTGTGCAATTAAGCCAAACAAAGCTGGGGAAATAATTTTTATTTTGAAAATAAGTTTTTAGAAAAATTGTTACAGGAGAAAAGTTTTCCATTTGTATGCGTTGGGCACACCATGAGAACCTTAAAGATATCCATATGATTTAATTCTTACAGAAGAACAACAAATTTTACTCCTGATAGTCACCACACATTTGTCTATTTTTTTAACAGTTATATTCTCTGAAAAAGTATAAAGCACAAACCTGTTTCCTGTTTGCAATTATCTTGTCTCATCATTAACATGCCAATGTCAAATATGAGTACAGTGTAATGATGATACCATGCAACTATCTCTTATAATAACCTATTGATACTAAATGCCAAAATAACTAAAATTACATGGTAATAATATTATAAGCCATTTCCTTATAAGGAAACATTTGGCATTCATTGATGGAGCAGCCGTTGTGACTGTCGGTTGAAATTTATAAAATCATTTTAGTAAAACAATTCTTCAGTGAAATAGATTTCTCAAGTCCAGTAGATCTCATTGCTCTTTCCTTTAATGATGGGTGTCTTTCTTTCTTGCCTTCTTGAAATGTCAACATCTTGATTATGTCATTCTCTCTTTGAGTTACATGTGCTATCCATTTTAGTTGTTGCTGCTGTTGAAAGTCGTCAAGAGATGTGATTTCTGTTATTTGGTACAGTACTTTCTTTGTGAATCTGTAACATCAGTCCATGAGGTTTGATGAAGGATGGTCCTTGCAGTGACCTACAGGATTCATTCACTCAACGCCATTTTTAATAATTGATCTGAGAAAGTGATTGTATATAGCTGAAAATTTAGATACTTTTTAATGAGTTTGGTGCCATGCATGGCATCCATATGAAAGTAAGTTACTATTAGTATTTACTTCTTCCATATAGTACACACATTAATAAACTAAACATTTAAAATGAGCACACACACACACACACACATACATACATACATACATATACATATATATATATATACACATACACACACATTATTATCACTATGAAAAAATGCTGAAAAGTTATTTACCTAACCAACTTCCCAAAATCAGACCATATGGCCAAACTTTTAAACTTAGTGGAAGAATCCCTTTTGGGTTGGGCCAAGAAAATTTAACCACACCTTTGTATAATATAATATTTATTAGTTTGTATTTAATATAATACATCTTTTTCCACCCATTTTTTATTCTGTTTTTTATTGTATTAACAGATTATTCCAAATTCTGATTTTTGTGTAGAGAAAGGAATTTAGTTATCTTCAATTTGCACTTTGAGACAGACCCACAAGATGTTGCATAAAGTTTCAATATTATTTGCATCAGTATTCCAACTGTGGATTTCTCTCTGAATTTCTGGAGTGAGGAGTTATCTTTATTTTGTTATTTTGTTGTTATCACATTTTGGTCCTTGTGAACTCCTGAACCCTTTATTTAATTTATGTGGATAGATAGTTTTCATTCCATTGCATATATAATCTAAATTATTTTTAGTACTACTCAGTTATTCTTTGCCCTGTTTTTACTGAGTCCAAGTACACACTGCCTGGCCCAGGGATTGAATACACAATTACCTTATCACCAAATTCATGAACCAATGTTTTAATCCACAAGGCTGTTGTCTCATGGGACAATTCTCTGTGAAGAACTTGGAGCCTTAATCCTAACCTGCCTGCTGAGGAGTACTACTACTGCTTGTCATGTTTGACTGCACTCACTTAAGTTTTTGCTTTTTGTTACAGTTGCTCCTGTTGAAGACCTACTGTCATTTTCTTTCTTCTCTTTATTAGTGGCTCCCATATCATATTTATTTCTATGCTAGGCCTACTAAGGAGGTCCTCATAGCATAGCATATCAGCAGATAAGAACTAAATGAGATATCCCTAGACATAGTTAGTGACAAACAACAATCTGCCCTCATAGATAAATAAAGGGTTCAGTTTGAAATTCCCTGTAGGTTACCGAGATAAACATACACCTGATGATGCCAGAGGCCACAACAGCCAAAACAATGTAATAAGGACAATAGTCCATGTGTAAATAGTGTAAATAGCAGTGGATTTATTTATTAATAGTTTCAAAACTATTAGTATATTAGTATTAATCTAGTTAAAATTTCAATATGCAAAGATGATTAATATTATAATCACACTAGTTACTTGGACAAATAATAAGGAAAGAAGGCTTAGAAAATTTGAAACTCACAGAACATATTTAAAACAAGAGGGACAGTGAGTAATCTACCGAATTAATTTGTATAAATGGATAGCAGAAAACGAAAGAGTAAAAAAAACAAAGGACAAGAAATTGTGGAAAGCCATGATTGCCCACATCCTGAAAAATACAACAGGTAGAAGAAGAAGAAGAAAGGAGGGCTAACCATTAACAACCACATTCATGGATCTACTATTAGGAAGGACTTGATAATTGAGAAAACTCTTTCAGTGATTCGATAGCTGGAGAGCTTGTGTAGCAACCTCTATGCTTGTTAAAGGCCTTCAAATTTGACACTCACAGGACAGACTGAAGGCAAGAGGGACAGAGGGAAACAGTGAGTAACCTGCCTAATGAATTTCTGTAAATGGATGGCAGAACAGGGAATAGGAGGAAGAGCAAAAAGACAAATGTTTCTAAGAGCTAAAAAGAAAAGGAAGTTGTGGATAGCCATGATCAGCGATGTTCTAAAGGGACATGGTACATAGAAGAAGAAAAAGTTCAATAACTTTTTCTTATTTAAATAAGCTAGATTTTCACCCATACTTTGCAATAAGAACAAGACATGTTTGTAAACTTCATATACAGTTTTAAAATAAACTGTAACCAGTGTCAATAGAACTTTTTTCATTCTTAGCACAATTATGTATGAGTGCTTTTATTGTCCTATTAATTCATCTACTTACTATTACAGTTAATATTCAATTTTTATTAGGTTGGTGCAAAAATAATGTCGTTTTTTTGGCGTATTTTTTAACGTCAAAAACGACATTATTTTTGCAACAACCTAATAATTAAAATTATCATTGCTACTATCATTTTTGTCATGAATTTTATTTTACATTAAATTTCCACATATTTGATAGAAGCATGTTTTATTATAAAGATCAAGAAGGATTTACTTCTTTTAATTAAGTGAGCAATAAATATATCCTTATCTTTGAAGAAAGAGTAAATGCCACTAAGATGCAAGGGGTTATTGGGAGTGAAAGGGAATGAGAAGTCATTAGTGAAGAGAAAAGATAATAAAAGAACAGGTTTTAGGAAGAGAGAATATGGTGACTGATGTTGTATTTAAATTAAAGATCCTAAGTGGCAATGAAGCAAGAAACTGGAAGAGAGTTACACAGGCAGGCAAGAAGTGCGAGCAAAGAAACTATTAGAATAGAAATTATGGCTATGTCTATCTATTTCAACAGTAAAATGATGAAACCTAGTTGCTAATCTAGTAATATGCTTAAATTCATGCAGTCAAAATACCAAGGTGGGAAACTCATTAGAACAATTGCCAGGAAAATATTTATAGAAAAGGCACAGGGAAGCCACATTACAGTGGTTGGAAAGTAACAGATGTCGAGATGATTGGTGACATTACAAACTCTCTTTTGGATTTTGACAATAATCTTGAGATATATAGCAGGAATACCAGACCAGATATGGTAGCAATATTCAATACGTGGATGAATGGTAGATTTATAAATGTGCAAGATCGATTCTGGTGAGAAAAATTGTCAGGCATAGCACAGTAAACCAACTTTTTTACCAGCAGACTTTAGCGAGAAGAAAGAACAATAAAAGAACAGATTTCAGGGAGACAGAAGATTGCAGTTGACACTGCCTTTAAATTTTTGAAAATTCCAGTTGGCAGGGAAACAAAACACCAGCAGGTGGGAAGTGCAAGAAAAGAAATAATGAAAATAGAACTTAGTTTGTCATGGGTCCTTACCTATAACTACAGAATGAACTCTTCCTAACACTATGTATACTACGCCTCTCAAGAGAGAGGGACTAATCGAGTCGAGCTGTTAGTAGTTCACTCCAAACCAGACTGACAGTCATACTAACACCTTCCACCTCTTGTATTATTATTTTGTGTAATATACCTTTGTTATTTCTACTCTTGTGTTTGTATTGTTCTTCCTTGATCCTAACCTGGACCATAACACATTTACATCTTTACATTTATCTAATTCAAATGATGAGATCTAGTTGTCAATCTAATTTGTATATTTAAATTCCTGGGGTCAAGGTAGCAAGGAGGAGAGCTTGTTAGAACAATAGCCATAAAATATTTATAAAAAAGATAGAGAAAAGCCTCATCACAGCTTTGGAAAGTGACTGAAGTTTACAAGCCAGGTCAGGAGTGATAACCTTACAAACACTTCTTTGGATTTTATCAAGAATTTTGAGATATATATAGCAGGCAAGATATGGCAACAATATTCAGTGGACAGACGAATGGTAGATTTATAAATGTGCAAGATAGATTCTGATGAGAAAAATTGTCTGGCATAGCAGAGTGAACCAACTTTCCTTGCAGCAGACCAAGCCATTGATTCAATATAATCTTTCCAGTTCATGTCAGTGGAAAATGTGAGACCAATGATTAATTTCTTATAGTAGAAATGTCTCTTTATAAAAAAAAGATACTAGTTCAATTTAGTCTACGTATTATACAATCACACACTTTCTTTACCATTATTTATATGAAGAGTATCTCTTCTACTACCCCAGTTAATACTTAGACCATTAATCTTACCTATCTAGGTATCTATTTTCCCATTAGTACAGCTACTAATATAACTATTACCAAGAACTTGAACAGTGAACCGTAAACTCTAAATTTAAACTCTATGTAGATAAATTTTCTTTTTTTGTTATCTCTCCTAAACCTTGTTCTACCATCCTCTTATTGAAGCCCGCTAGGTAGGTTTTCCCTTGTCCTGCTTACCTTCAATCTGTTCTGTGTCAAATTTTCCAAGCCTTCTTTCCTCATTATGTGCCCTAGAAATGTCAGCTATCTCTTTCTGATGCTAAGTATAAGCTTCCTTTTTGTTTCCATTTTCTCTAAAACTTTGTTGTTGCTTACATGTTCAGCCTCTGGTATTCTCAGCATCCTTCTGTAGAACCACATTTCTCTTGCTTCAAATCTCTTCTTCATCTGTAAGGGGATTGTCCAGCATTCACTGCCATATAGGACTGATATTACTTAGCAGTTTAGTACTTTTTTCTTCGTTTAGTGCTTGTTGAAAAAATTGGTTTTCATATTAATCTATGTGTTTATCAAAAAAGTAATAAAATTACTGAAATAACAAAGAATGAATAATACTAAAGACTCATTTTTTAAAACCTTGGTCACAAGACTGTATAGAGACCCCATAATATCAGGTATACATAGCTACAGTACTATTCTACAAAGAACCCTAACTATTGCTATAACCTATACTATTGATTTTTAATATTAGTTGTAGATGTTACTTTGCATTTAGTTATAGTACCACTCATATTTTAACCATTTGTTAATACCAATAAATTTTCTAATACTATTTTCATTTGCTTCACCTACAGTTAATGTATATTTTTATTTGTCCTGTTCCTGATATAATTAATAGTTTATTACAACTACCAGTTCATTAATTAGTCTTACAGCCAGTATACTTTTCCATTGTATCATCCCCATCTGGCTATATTACTAAAACTATTAGAAATGCTTCACTTCAAGGCTGCTATCGAAAAAGTCACTATTTTCACAGCTTCTTCCTACACATTGTTTTACATGGCTATCTTTTTCCTGTGATTCTCCAGCATCTTCAGTCTAAACATATGTAGTATAACTTCTAAAATGAGAGATAAAAAAAAAAAAAGACAAGAACTAGTTCTCTCCTCCCACACTTTTAGCATCTCCTAATGTAAGGATGGGGCAAATGTATTTATTTACCATCCAATCCTTGTTTACCCACCCCACACACTTTGGTGGAATAGCATTTCTGTCTTGTGTTATACCCAAGTGATGGTGGCTTTCTTGTTCTGCAGTGACTTTTACTGCAACAGACGTCTAATGACCCACTCGCTAGCCTGCCCACTTTAGTGATGTAGCAGTTGCTGTTTTCTTAGTTTTCTACTTGCATTCAAGTCAAAGATGAACTTCATTCGTAATTTTTACATATTGGAAACTATAAAGATATATCCTCATAAATTGATGCTGCATGTAGAAAAACTGATGTCTTTATAGTATATCATCTCAAAATCTTGGTTATTAAATAATTTTAAAACTTGAGAAATAGAAGTGAGTCCATGAAATATGGTTATATGTATTAAGTAAACATGATTGAGTTAAACATTAAAATATTAACAAAATTGATCAGAATTCTTGTCTGTTAATCAAATAGTGATTTATCTTCAAGCAATGCCTCAATGATACTGTCATCCTTTTGATATATATTTTAAAAAGAAGAGAGAAACCACAAACATTTTTGGTTGTAATGTTTTTATTTTTTATAATATATATTATGCTTTATTTTCCATAATTTTGCAACATGTGTTTCAGGTCTTACAACCTTCTTCAGACAAAAAGTGGATATTTCTACATATTATTATTAGGTTGGTGCAAAAATAATGACGTAACAATGTCGTTTTTTGACGTATTTTTTAACATCAAAAACAACATTATTACGTCATTATTTTTGCACCAACCTAATAAAACAAATTAATTTTCCTTTTGTTTTTTGACGTTAAACATTCTCTTTTGTGTGGTAGTGACACAAATGTCTTTCTTGGATTTTTCCATTTTGTGAGTTTCATGCACATGGAAAGTGTCAGACACAATTTGAAAATTGAATGTAGTAAAATTTTAATATTAATATTTATAACCAACTGTTTTTTTTTAAATTTTTTTTAAGTAAATAAACTGCTCCACTATTTTAACAGCAGATTATTAATATTAATATTAAAATTGTACAATGATTAATTTTCAATTTCTGTTTGACAATTACTAGGTGCATGAAACTCAGAGTTGTACAAAATAGTTAAGAACAAATGTATATTCATTATTAGTACAAATTTTAGCTCTGTTATTTTGCATCAAGAGCTATTATCTCTCTCTCTCTCTCTCTCTATATATATATATATATATATATATATATATATATATATATATATATATATGCTTGCTACAAAATAAAATCCTTTTGGATAGGAGTCATTCCCTTGTTCAAATTTAAATTTAATTTAAATCAAAAGGAACAAATTTTCAGTAGGGGTTTGTGCCCTCCTGTACCCTCTTTGATCAAAATGAAATATACTTATTCAAGTACCCTGGGTAATATAGTTTCGAAATATATATGGTTATGGTTGGGGTCTATCTCCAAAACCCCAGCAGGAGGAGTCTGATAACAGATATAGGCTACAATTTTATATATATATATATATATATATATATATATATACATACACACACACACACAGGGTGCGATAGGTAAATTATCGCCATTTTATATTTTTAATTTTGTGCATGCTTCTTGTTTGTTTTTTATTTTGTTGAATGCACAGTATAGTAGGGCCAGTTGGACACTGTCTATGAGAAAAATAGCACCATGATGCAATTCACTTTGCCAGAAATTTGGAAAGGGCATTCTGTACTGGTTGGCATTCATGCTGAAAGCTTCAATATGAACATTTCAAAGTGTCTGGGTATCAATCTGAGGTCTGTACAGAGGATTCAGAAAGAGTTGGGTAAGTTTAATGGTGATTATAAAGGTATGGCAGCTCAAAAAACTCATTCTGATAAGAAAAGAACTCCCAAATTTGTTGGTGAGGGCCTCAGACTCAACACATCAAGATCCTTGAGGAGATAGTCTGCTCTTGGTCAAGAGGGTGGTTGCTGGAAGACCCTATGTTTGGCAACAGGACTCTGCACCCTGCCACACATGCAGAAGAACCCAGTTATAGCTGTCAGACAATTTCTGCAACCACATCATGCCTTACATCTGGTTACCTAATTCCCTAGACTGCAACCTCCTTGATTATTATGTGTGGGATGCAGTTGAGTGAAAAACCTACAAAACTCCTTGTAACACCAAATATGAACTGAAGGCAAGGATTATTCATCAACTTAATTTCACTAACTTAAGCAAGGAGACCATCCAGAAGAGGTGCAGAAGATTCCGAAGTCTTCTGGAGGCTATGGTTGAAGCCATTGGCAATTTTATTAAATAATTTTATTCTTTAGCATTTGAAGATATTTTTGTGTAATTTTGGTAAATATATCTGTTAAAATGAGATGTCAGTTTTATCTTCATTTTTGCATAATTTAGATGACAATTTATCCATCGCACCCTGTATAGTGTGTGTGTATGTATTTGCAACAAATAGAATCTTGAAAATATTGTTGAGATTCTGAAATATTTTTAGCTAATGATAAACTTTTAGCTATCTAATCTTCATAACTATTAACAAATGCTTCTAGAAGTGGTTATGCCCAGACTGCTTAAGAAATGTTTAAGTGGGATATAATCAGATTTGGTTGGGAAAAGTCATTTGTTTAACAGGTATGCACATTTTATAATGATTTAAAATAGCCCCTTTCAATATATTATAGACATAGTACATGGGACAATAAAAAAGTTGGTGAAATTATACTCTATAACTACTTCTGTAGTAAATAATGTAAATAATAACTCCCAATACCAGAAATTCTGACAGCTATACATTGCTTGTTCATATTGACATCTGAGAAACCAGATGTACTATGTTCATAACATATTGAATGGGGCTATTGAACTAATATCCTCATCTTTTTTATGATCCCAGTGTTTTGACTATTGTGCCCACTATCCTTCTTCAGGTGTCTGTCAATCCACATGACCTTCAAGGAATTTCAAACTTGTGGGAGTAAGAACTATTTACTCTGATAGATTCATTAAAAGGTTCAGTTTGAAAATTCCTTAATGGTTACCGAGATTGACAGATATCTGAAGAAGGCTGGAGAGCACATTGGCTGAAACATTGTGATCATAGCAGCAAATATGAGGACATTAATCTGACTGTAGATAATAATTATATATATGTGTGCGTAAAAATTATTTTCAGATAGAGGGGAACTGTAAAGAAACAAAATGAATAAAAAGACAAAAGGAAAAACTATCTTAGCCCATCATGAGATATCATTTTTTGGCAGTCCAGTGACAAACTTTTGACCAAAGATGAGAGCTTCTAGTTGTATTTGGATTCAGATAAGTTTAGGTCTTTTTTGCCAACCATGGACCATTTGCTTTTGTGAATTGAAGTATTTAATTTGTTTTGTAAAATACAGATTTGCTTCTTGTTGTTGTAGCTAGCTGAATTTCTTATTTTAGCCCATTCGTGTTTGTGGAGAGCACTTCCTGTATGCCTTGTGAGAAAGTGTAGCTTCTTTTTCTTACAATTCCTATGCTGAGGATTTTAAGAATTTGTGGGTATAAAGTTGGAAAGCATGGTGTATAGTCTTAATGAGTTTGTGGCTAAGAATAGTTTTTCCTCTTCTTTTTATTTATATATATATATATATATATAATGTATGTATCCATAATATTTTAGTGGATACATGAGTTTTAGTAGAGATCTCTGTTTACTGACAAACATATGTATCCACCACTAAAATATTTATAGTACTAAGAAATATTGTTGGATTAAAAATCTATTAATTGCATGAATTTTAGATATAAAAATGAGAAGCATCTCATTCTAAATTCAGAACATTGAAATAATTTCTTTAATGCATCGACAAACAGAATAGATGAAAGTAGATTACATTTTTTTCCTCTTTGGTTCAATGTCACAAAAACTTTTAACAGATTAAATAGATCTTTGACTTTACAATAACCAGAATTAAGCACTATGATCCATAGTTATTTTAGTCTTTATGATGAAAAGTACAGAAGAATCCATTTTATATAATGATGGATGTTATCAAATAGTTATTGCAATTAAAACCTTTTGGTCCCAAACACTTTAATTAAACGCATTAAAATTATCCACTTTTTCGAATCAAAGTTTCTGATACTTTTTATGTCGTGGATAATGATGTTAATAATATAATAATGTAAATTGTCACAAATCTTATATCTTTTGCCTTCAGCTAGTTATTGTTCTCTCAAAGATATTGTTCTAAAGTGATTGCACTAAGTGACAGCTTCTGTCTGCGTGAAATAAAAAAAAAAGCTTCTTTTTTTTTTCTTGCTATAGCCTTTCAGCTGAACTCTGCTCATCATAATCTATCACATTGAATTAGATCATGACATTATGTTGACTGAATATAAGGTAGATAGCCAAGATTAGTCTCATAGCATTGTGGATGAATAAAGGAAGATGTTTGATTTGTATAATTATGTTACTACTCGATACAGAAAAATGCAAGGTACACTTATATGTAGTAATAGTAATATTAGCCACTTCCTTATGAGGAAGCATTCAGCATTCATTGACCAAGCAGTCAGAACTACTTTCAGTTGAAACTTACAAAAACCTTTCTCATAAAACAATTTTTCAGGAAAATAGGTTTTTCAAGTTCAATAGCTATTATCACTCTTTCTAGTATTGATGAGGGTTTCCTTCTTAACCTTTTATTTGAAGTAAGTGTGAAATGTCAACTTCTTGATTACATTATTATTTTCTCTTTAAGTTCCTTATGCTATGCATTTTAGCTGTTGCTGCTTTTGGTATTCAAGTGATGTGGTTTCTGTTATTTGATAGTTCTTTGTGATTCTATAGTGCCAGTCCACAATATTCAATGAAGAATGTTCTTCACCAAGATTCACTCGCTGAAAGCCATTTTTAATCATTGATCTTAGAAATTGGTTGTATACAGTTGAGAGTTTAGATATTTCTGAATGGATTTGGTGCCATGAAAGTCTTGACCGTAAAAGGCTATTTAAAAACATGACTTAAGTTTTCAAGTTGATGTTTTGTTTTTATGCATACACACAAACACACACACATTAAACAAAAAAATGGACAGCTTGCTAAAACCTAAACTTTTATCCAGATACAGTTTCAAATAAAGATGATAATACTGAAAAGAGAAAAAAGGCCTGAAAGCAAACTTACCTACTCAGTAAAGTGCTCAAAGCCTAGGTTGCCTAGACTGGGCAAAAAAAATGATTACCAACATTAAATCCTATGAAAGGATGGCTCTAGTTGTGACTTGAGTTTCATGCACACACAATCTTCTAATGACTTGAACAATCTATATATTCAGTGGGGGGAAACAAATATTCGTACACATACAAATTTTTTAATTTGTTGTATTCCCAACTAATGAATAAACATACTTTTCATATAATTAGCTGTACACAGATGTATAATAACTAAATATGCATAAAAACAGAACAAATTTTGATTTACTAGAAATAAATCCCATTTATCCATTTTAATGTTTGAAAAAGTTATCAAATATAGTGAACAAAAAAGGAAAAATGACAATAAATTCTTTGTAAAAGGAGATCTTTCTGTGAAGATCTGGCCATATTTGACAGGACACAACACCCCCACCTTTATATTTAATATCATACTATAATGGAGTTAGGGTAGATGTAATTTTTAGTAATCTATGGCATGTGTTTGTCTCCTAGTTTCATATTTATAACACAGGTGATATTTTTGGGAATTTAAAAAGAATTTTTTTTCTTTTTTTTTTAAAGTGGTTGATTTTATATGCCATCAAACATGGTAATTCAAATGTGTGTTCAAAAATAATTACTTCAGATATATCATATTAGAATAGAAAAATACTTTTGCTATGTTGCTTTTATAAGTGTATAGTATGCAGCTTTCTTGAATTCACTTAGAATTCATTGTATTCTCAAACTAACCTAAGTAATAGTGTTTGACCATTTGTTTGAGTGCAATGTAAACAATCTGCTGCTTGTCTAACTTTTTTGGCACTTATCTGTAGGAAAGCATTCTTCACATTGTAATAATGCCTATGTGGTAAGTAAACATTATGCAAGTTGGTGTTATTTTATTTTACTCACAAAAGATGGAAGTAATCCTAAAAAAACATTCTTGTGGGCAATTAGATGTTATTTTTATGTAAATACATAAAAAAAAATTCCAAGTTAAAATTTTGATGTTTATTTAAATAATCCTAAAAAAGCTATCCACTGAAAAATTAAGAAAATTAACCACACTTTATTATTAATTTGGGGCTAGTATTTATTTATTTTTAATATATTTTTCTTTAATCAGTATCACTCCACACAATGCAGCAAAGCCATGAGAGGTTACTGGGTTTGGAAGAATTAGAAACAGAAACAGGACAGTAGATAGCAATTGGCATTGCATTTAAATTTTTACAGATTAAAGTTGGAAAGCATGGAGCCAGAAGGGAGTTCCACAAGAGAGAAGTGTGAGAAAAGAAACTGTTAGCATAGAATTTATGGCTACATCTAGCCAGTTCAACTATAAATTGATGGAATCTCAATGCCAGTCTAGTACTGCACTTAAATTCAAATAGTTTAGGTATGATAGCAATGAGCTCATCCAAACAATTACCATGAAGGTATTTATAGAAAAGGCACTAGCTTATGGTAGTGGTAAAGTGACTGAAGCTGAGCCACCAGATGAGGACTAATAATATTGCTGATATTGTGTAAATATTAGTTACTTTATATTACAACTCCAAAATTTTGACTAGAATTTATTTTAGTATGGCATATCTAGGAAGTGTTTTAACAGAGGATGGAAAATGTGGCACCAAAACCCAAAAGTGCATTGGAATATCGAAAAATGCCTTCCAAAAACTAAGCAGAATATTAAGAAACAGGAAAATTTCATTAGAAACAAAGAGTATTGAACTGTTACGTAATATCATTCCTCTTATATGGCAGTGAATGCTGCGCAATCTCCTCACAGTTGAAAAAATTTGAAGTAACAGAAATGTGGTTCTACAGAAGGATGCCGAGAATACTATGGACTAAATATGTGAGCAAGAGACAAAGTGGAAATGAAAAGGACACTCATACAGAGCAACAAAAAAAGAGATAGTTGAAATTTCTAGGGCACACAATGAGGGAAGAGGGCTTATAAAATTTGACACTCATAGAAAAAACTGAAAACAAGAAAAAGCAGGAACAACCTACCTAACAAGCTTGTGTAAATGGTTGGCAGAACAGGGATTAAGAGAGACAGTAAAAAGACAAACTTTACTAAGCTACAAATGACAGGAAATTGTGGAGAACTATGGTCCCCACATCCTGAAAAGATACAACAACTAGAAGTAAGGCTGCTACAATGGAATGGTAAGCATCCACAGATTAGGGATGTGAGTTTGAGCCTCTCCAATGGCTTATTTATTTCTAATTCACAGTCCTTATAAATGACAATTTTGTTTTTGTGATAAAAAGTCAAATGAGGTATTAGTCAAAAATTAATAACTGATGATGCTTTTTCTTAGAACTTCTGAATAATATTAGCCACAGTTTCTCAATCAAAGTTAATCATATTTGTTGGCTTATATGAATCATATATTTCAAAGATATTTTTGAACAACAACTTAATAAAATCTCATCGTAACCTTACAGCTTGAGTCTTTGATATTTGGCTTCCTATTCACAATACTAGCAAATTTAATAAGTGTAATATTTAAATACCTTTTTGAAAGCAGTGAAAAATGTGTATTTCATTGGCCAGTAAATATGGCATGTTAAACAATTTCAAACATAAAATTCTGATGGACAAGTTTTAATATCTAAAACATTGAATTCAAAGTGATTTTTGGCTGGCTTCTTACTTTCATTGTATTTTATAAAGTGTTAAAAGATAAAACAACCATAATCTTTTATTTGAATAGCTGGGAAAACTGATCTAAGCTTTTCATTCAGATGTCTCAGAAAAATACATAAAAAAACCTGAGTACTGTTGGTGAATATTGAGAAAGACTTTCATATAAGGTGAAGAATATTGCTACACAGTGTTATGAACATTGAAAATAAAAACAAGATCTGTAGCAAGGAAATTGTAATAAGAATTACCTTAGCTACTGTTTATTGATTAATATTTTATTTTATTTATTTTCTAAACAAATTTGTTGAGTTCATACGAATGTATTGGTTATACTTTCATTTTACTGGATATGAGTCTTAATATTACAAAAAATAAAATTCTCTTGAACTATTTTTGGATTTTTCACAAAGCAACTGTAATTAATTTTGTATGTTGAGATTATTGTCCTTTTTTAATATTTGTGAAGTATATAATATTTTAAAAGTATTTAGTTATTCTGGATATTCTCATTATAAATTTATAGGTCATCCCCTCTAAACAAAACACTGTTTATAGTTCAGAACACTAATAATTATAAATGTGCTTTTCCCAAGTTCTTCTTCTAAATCTTGAAGCCAATAATAGTATATTGTTTTGCCTGTAACATCTCCTTTATTTAATCTACTGAGGTAGACTCTTCTCGTTCCACTGCCCATATCTAGAGATATCTTTGTCTAGTTTTTATTTTTAGTACTACTCAGTTACTGTATGCCTTGCTTCCATTGAGTCCAAATCTGCACTGCCCAACCCAGGGATTGAATTCACAATTACTATGTCACCAAATTCATGAACCAACACTTTTATGCTGAATTTAGTATTCTGTAATTTTTGTGCATAACGAGCATATATTTTATTAAAAACCCAAAAGAGATATTTGATAATAACAAGCTTTGCAAAGTAATCCTTCAACTTTTAATTTTAGTTAGATATGACTTGCAGAAATTCTCTAAACCAAAATCTTCTGAGTTTAAGATTTGTAATAATTTCTCATGAGAAAGTTGGTAATTGCAACCATCATTTTAGCAAAACATGAAGTTTGACTAATTTAGAGATGATTTAAAAGGTGCTAAGAATTACCTTTGTAAATACAGCAAACATATAGAAACCAAAAGACTTGAAAAAAAATGCTCAAGGAAATACTGCCATTGTCTGAAAATCAAAATTTAATTTGTTTTCATTATCATGCCACATATACAGGGTTGACTCATCTGGGTTTCCTTTTACATTCCATTAGTAAGAAGGAAGTTCCATTCAGACAGCTTCTTCTCAAAAACCTCTACATTGTGGAATGGACTCTTGAGAGGATGTTACCCTAATCATTATAATCTTAACCAGTCAATTGTTATCTACTTTCAACAACCTCATCTGTAACCCTCTACATTGAGTGGGTCTTGGGCTTTGTATTGAATGAACAACAGTGTAAAAAGTAATATATAAAAGGATTATGATTGCTCATATCCTAAAGGTACATGGCACATAGAAGAACTGAAGTGTGTGTGTGTTGGGGTATCTAATGTGCCTTTAGTTTTTTTTTGGTTTTTGATTTTTTTTTTACAGTATGATTCACCCTGTACAAGATCTGGGGGCCACTAGTGGTAGAAGGTTATATCAAGAGGTAGCTTATATGTATAGCAGGGGAAGATAACAGTTAACTCTAGACTTAAACAGGTTAAGATTTTAGTGATTGGTGAAACATCCTCTTGGGATCTGTTCCACAGGGCAGTGGTCTGCGGGAAGAAGCTGTTCAAATGGAACTTACTTCTCGCCGATGGAATACAGAGGTAATGTGGGTAGTTTGCTACTATGTAAATAGTATGGCAGGTCCTAGCCATGAAGGTTAGACCTGGTGGGATCAAGGAATGTAATTTGTCCAAGCACTTTCTATGGAAGTAGCAAGAGACATCCTGCCTGTAAGAGAAAGGTTGAAGTGTAGAAAATAATTCTTTTCCAACAGGGATTCAGAGATGCTTTTGAACTCTATCAAGACTGGAAAGTGAGAATCAGGCAGCTCCTGCCCAAATATGGTTCTATATGCCATCCAGTTTTGTAGATTTTTTTTAAAGATATTTTTAATATAATTTGGTTATTATAATTTTATAATAGAAAGGTGAGAAGAGAAAATGAAGTATAAAAAAGAGGGGAATTGAAAAACGATAGGGAAAATAAAACAGAGGAAAGACAGAAAGACAAAGACATTTACTACAAAGGAGTGGGTGCAAAGCAGGAAATAAATGGAAGAGAATGAAGAAAGGCTAGAAGAGATATAGGTATTAAGTTGGTGCAAAAATAATGTCGTTTTCTCACATATGTTACTATGTGAGAAAACGACATTATTTTTGCACCAACCTAATAAATAAACAAAGCAAAGTTGATATTGTTTTGACTGGTTGATCAAATGGCAAAAACTCTAACATCTTCTTGCTTGGAGAATCTGATCCTTTCCTTTGTACTATCTCTGACATATGCACATTGTCAGTCTTTCTGTATTTCATCTCTACTTGTCAGCTATACTCTTCCCGAGAAAAGGCATCAGAGAAGATATAGTAATCACATTGTTCAGAAATAATTGGAACTATCCTTTAATATTCATATCTTTTTTGTCGCAAACAATTTTCTAAAGGATACATAGCCTTTGATCCTAAAACAAAAATAGTTAAATAATGTTACCTGATAAAAATGTTTTCTTTTTTTTGTTAAATGCCACATTCCATCATCACTCTTCACAGATACCTTTTCTTTATAATACTCATGACATTCCATGACATCTTGACTGAGATAGTGGAGTGGCTTCCCATTAACTTATCTGCGGTTTCAAAATCAGTGGTATACATTATAAATAAACGGTTTGGTTTGAAATTCCAATGTATATCACCTGAAGAAAGCCAGAGCGTACAACGGCCGAAACATTGCAAATATGACAATAAAGTTGAGGACAACAATGTAAATAGTGTAAACGGTTTTTCTTAATGTTAACACTACTAATGGTTTTGTATTTGTTAAGTATTAGAAGTGAAATGATTACTTGAAGTGATGCAATGATCATATTTATTTAGTGATATAATAAAGCAAGCATGGCAAAAAGTCCAATGAATTTATCATTATTTTTGCAATGAAACAAAAAATGCTTTTAATGTAACCACTACTCAATTTTAAAATTCAGAACTTTGCAGAGCAAAATTGCAGAAGCTAACATTTTATACTTTATAAAGGTTTTATAAGCATCAGTTCAGCAGTTAAATATTTTGTTATATTCATTTTGTAATTCTAAGTGAGTCATTATCATTCCAAGAACTGTTCAGATTATTAATATCATTCTTCTCATTTCTTTCCTTGTCACCAATCCATCTGACAACCTTCCTCAGATGTACAATCTATATAGGAAAGAGGTTTCTCTATTCTTGTTGTATCTGTCACTGCTTTAAAACAGAAATACTATTGCAAATATACTCAGTCAGTTATGTGCCATGCGTGATACATGCTTAGGTAATCATGTATCTTTTGATACATGACTGACAAGGCAGATTTTTTCCCTGCTATAGGTTGCCATTTCTTTCTGTGGTAGACCAGTTGCCATCCAAGGCTATATAATCTGGTTTGTCCTGCTATTTACCCATAGATGGAGGGAGAAGAAGAGGATTCATACCTTTCCCAAGAGCATTAGCATGTAAGTGAATGTAATGGATTTGAATGGAATTCAAACTCAGCTCTCTGATTTCTCAATCCGTGCTGCTATTCATTACTCTACTGTTCCTCCTACATATGCAAATATACTACTGATCAGATTTTTCTATTATGACAAACCTGACTCTAAATGTGTAACATAGGTGAGTCATTCAGTGTCAAATCATCAAGGGACAGACCATCATTGACACGATTTTTTTCAATTTTGTTACATTTATAAAGCTTCATGATAAAAAATTGAATGGTACCTATTTTAAATCTCTAGCTCAAAGGATATGATTCTTTGACAAAAAGTTGAATTTTAGTAAATAGTTGCAAAGTTTATCAATATTTGAATATCAACAGTCTTTTTTTAATTCAAAATTCAATTTTTTTTTCATCATATCTCAATTGTTTTTTTTTCACCTAGAAAGTTAAATTATACACCATTTTAAAGTACTTGGATAAAGCTAAAAGGTGATCTATTTATTTTTTTTGTTTAACGGTCAAATAAGATAGTTTGACACTGAATGACTTGGTGATTCTCTATATGAAACACACAGTTACTATCCATTCTTTTCCTTATTAATCCAAGAAATTCATAATGACATGGCATCTATTTTTCAGCAAGGTTAGTGTACACATCTCTTTTTGATTTCCTCACTCCTCAGCAATATTCTTATCTATAGGCTGTGGCAGAAATACCTCCCACATAATGTTAAGATATTAGCTTAATGAAGAAACCATTGCCACTAATATGTTACCATTATGTGGGAGGTATTTCTGATGCACCCTGTATTATTTCAACCTTCTCTCTTTAGATATCATCTGTCCTTCTCCTTTGGATAATGTTTTTTTTTAATCAGAATCATCCCAAGCAAGGCAGTAATGCCACCACTAAAACACAAGGTGTTACATGATATGAAAGAATTAAAAACACAAATATTAATGATGAGCAGAAAGACAAGAGAGTAATCAGGTGGACAGTAGATAGCAATTGACATTGCATTTAAATTTTTGCAGATTAAAGTTGGCTGGAAAGCATGGAGCCAGAAAGGAGTTCCACAAGATGTTAGCATAGAATTTATGACTACATCTAGCCAGTTCAACTGTAAATTTATGAGATCTCAATGCCAGTCTAGTACTGCGCTTAATCTAAAAAAACTCCAGGTACCATAGCAAAGAGCTCATTTGAACAATTACCATGAAAGGATATGACTTTCTTATAGTCTTTCAATTTGACTTTCAGGAGAAGTTTCTCTCTAATATTCTAATTACATATAGGAACTTTAGTAATTTTTAAGGAATTAATAGATTTTATTTTTAATTCAATATTATTATTACATAAACTGTATATTTTAGTGGATACACATGTTTGGGAAGACACCCAATTTTTTTTTTAAAGAATGTGAATGACATCTACTGTGAATGATTTGCATATCTAAAGTCTGGGTTGCTTTGAATAAAATGGATGTAATCTGGAAATCTGATCTACCAAGACAACCTCAAGCAGAGATTCTTATGAGCCACTCTAGAGGTAGTGTTAATGTATGGTGCCATTGCTTGGACATTAACTAAAACCCTAGAGTTTAATCTTGATGGAAGCTACACTTGGATGCTGAGATCTTACTTAACATCTCTTGAAGACAACATCCAACTAAATCACAGCTCTATGGACCTATCTCTGATATTTCTACAATCTTACGTAAATGCAAAATGTGCTTTGCAGGACACTGCTGACCAAAAAAAGAACTTGTGATTGATCTACTGCATTTTTCCCCCATGATGAATAGAGTCGAAGGCTTTAAAGAAACCTACAAAAAGTAAGGCTGTAAAACATCGCTGATAAGCAAAAAAGAACTTTCAAGTGATCTACTGCTCTGAACATCTAGCCATGGCACAAGATGGGTTGGTTGCCCAGTAACCATCTACAATGACCAACTGTGTAATGACACATGCTAATGACCTTCCAAACTTGATGCAGGACCATGATTGTTGGCATGATAGACTCATGAATGTCCAAGCTATCTTGACTGAATAATAAGTTGATGTCGCCATGCTTTATCCACCTGTTTTCTCTTCCAAATCTTATAGAATAAAAGTAATATTTTCATGATGTATTTTTATAATAAAAATAGGTGAAAATCAATTTATTTTGAAAAATTGTTTTAATAGAAAGATTTTTTAAAGGAGATATTTATCCATTGACCTCGCATTTCTGATATGTTCTCTAACAACTAAGCTGTTTCTGAATCCTTAAGAGACTTAAATTCTGAGAATTGAATTATTAGGAGCATTTTCTTTACTCGTATATTTTGGGCCCTTGTTTTTCTTTTATGACTTTTCCTCCTAACGCGCATTAAATTCTGCTATAGAATTTTCAAACAAATATTATAGATTGACTGCAAATCATGAAAATCATTAATAAGAAAACATGAAACCAACAAGAAAAATCAGAATGATGCCATTCTATTCTCTGTGGAATTGACCTTCACAAAGATAAACAATTTGTAAGGTCCAGATTTTGGAAAAATATATCTCAGCTTTTCTTCTGTTAATTTAGCACAAGTTAATTACAGATCAGTCCTTTCATTTCTAAGTTGAAAGCAATTTTTCTAAATATGTCTGATATTGTTATTGCATAGCTTAAGACTTTGTATTTTTGGGACCTATTTTTGTTTGAATTTTGAGAGGAGGAATTATCATTATCATACAGTAGTTTACTCAAACTTGTGTATTCATAATGGCGGTTATAGTCAGATTTCAGCTGTTGTAATCTCCAAACATCTTCAGATTTCTGTCATAGTTAGCATACCTTCTGGGAATTCTGAATTGAATCCTTCATTTAAACCATGGAATAGATAGTTCTCATTATGCTGCTAGAAGTGTAAAGAAAACTAGAGTATAACAGTTGAAAAGATTGTGACTATAACAACCAAAATAAGGAGATTAATTTGAGTAAATCACCGTATAATAATATTGTAACTAAGCTTCTTTTATTGTATCTTTGTGATTTACGTATGTATATGAGAAGTGCTGAAAAGTTCTTAACCCATTTCCCAAAATCTGACTAAATTACCAAACATCAGAATTTTGAGGAAAAACTCTGACAGTGGTACAGATTCAATCCAGATATGATAGTAGTTATTTTCCTATTTCGTCCCTTTCCAAAATACAAGAAGCATAAGTAAACTATTGTAATAGTAATATTAGCTGTTTCCTTATAAGGAAACATTTGGTATTCATCAATTGAGCAACCAGTGCTATTTTTAGTTAAAATTTATAAAATCTTTCTATTAAAATAATTTTTCAAGAAAATAGGTTTCTCAAGTTTGTTAGCTATTATCACTCTTTCCAGTATTGATGGAGGTTTTCTTTACTAACCTTTTATTTGAAAGTAGTGTAGAATGTTAAAATCTTTATTATGTCATCATTCTCTCTTCAAGTTACATGTGCTATCCATTTTAGTTGCTGTTAAAAAACCTTTTTAATGTGATTTCTATTATTTGATACAGTTATTTTTCATCCTGTCCACAATGTTTGAAGAAGGATAGTTCTCACTAAGACCTACATTCTACACTCATTCAAAATTATTTTCAACATTGATCTGAGAAAGCTGAAAGTTTAGATATTTCTGAATGAGTTTCAGACCATGCATGGTATCTGTTGTGTCATTGAGGTGAATGATACACAGAGAAGAAAGAGTATCTGTTGCTAACTGATACATACAAAAAACACAGAACATACACAAAAACAGTAGAACTCACTAAATAGAAAAAGTAATCACGCTCTGGAACAACATTTCTCAACTGGTGCACCCAGGTGTACTAACAAGCTTGAGTGCATTAATGCACCTGAAAGGTAACCAGGTACATCCAAAGTTAATAGAAGAGTAATTTATGAATTATTTTTATATTTAAAAAAAAAATTTTTTTTTAAAAGCTAGAGACACTTCCATGTCTAAGTTAAGTCTTTGTCATTTGATATTTTAAAATGGATGCTAAATTCCTTAATCCTTAAGAAGTGAATAATCCTGTCCCTTTTTCCTTCTTCAAAAGATTTAAATAGGTCACTAGCAGTCTTTGTAAAAAAAAATTAAAAAAAATAGAAGTTTTTTGTTATTGATTTATTTTCTATGTCTTATCAACTCACTGGAGGTTATTTAAAGCCAGAAAATATTTTTACATTGTAAGAATTTCTTTTTTTTTCTTTGAGATAATAATGATTTAGTCTATAATTAACCTATAACTGGAGGGAAAAAAGGTGGATTCATACCTTTCTGTTGTATTGTCAAGGTGAATGATACACAGAGAAGAATGAGTGCTTAATATATTTATTCAGCACCAATATCCAGTGCTAACAGATACATACAAAAAACACAGAACAATAAGTTACAAAACAATTAACAAGACAACTTAAAGGAATAGAGGAGGGTTAAATGCTGTGTAGCCAAACAAAGTAAGATCAATCTGAATATTAATCAGCTTAGTATCAACTCATTAATCAACTGTTGAAGTCCTTAATTGTAGATTATTTAAATCTATGAGCCAGGCCATCTGGTAGAGTGCTGAAGGGTGCTAGTAAAATTTACAACAGCATCCGTTTGATGATGCTAAGAACAGGACTCAAGTTTTTTGGTTAATATTTTGGTTTGGTAGCAACTTGCAGTGTTAGGTGAAGCTACCTCTCATGTAGCCTATACTATGTTCAATTTTCTTATCCTTATTAAGGATCAATTATATTTCTGTACTGCATTAGAAATTCAACTTGAGCAACTGAATAACAGCCAGAGTCAGGTAAAATAATTGAGTTAAGCTTTTACAAATTCTTATCAATTTCCTTCTATGATGGTTTGATCTGTGATACTTAAAATAACTTGAATTCTTAGGCTAATCTGTTTAACTTACCTGTCTGTCCTTGAAATTAAAGAGATTCTACTGAATATTAAAATTTCATTAACTGTTTATCATTGTACCTACTGTGTGTTAAAAAGACTAACAGCTAAGATCTTTGGACATGAAATGAATTTATTTGTGAATGAATGGATAATTCAACATGGAGAAATCCACTTCAAGTCTTTTGAATTATCTTCATTTATTGTTCTTACTTTATTGTAATCAGTATTTTTAGCCACAGTTTTTGTAGTTTTTTTTTTACCTATAAAAAAAATCAAAGTTTTATATTCATGTGAACTACAAGTTCCTATTAAATTTCAAATGTGTTGATTGTGTAGTTAATTTAGATACACTATTTAAAATAAGTAGGCACAGTGGGGTAATGGATAGTGGCTCAGATTGAGGAATTGGAGAGCCGAGTTTGAATTCCAGTCAAATCCATTACATTCACTTGCATGCTAATACCCTTGGGAAAGGTATAAATCTTCTTCTCCCTCAGCTATGGGTAAATAGCAGGACAGACCAGATTGTATAGCCTTGGATCGCAACTGGTCTATTGCAGAAACAATTAGCAACCTACTGCAGGGAAAAAAAATCTGCGTTGTCAGGCATGTATCAAAAGATGCATAATCGCCTAAGCATGTATCATGCATGGCACATAACTGACTGACTGATTTAAAATAAAAAAAAAACAATTTTTTTAGTTTGCTGTTAAAAGGTGTTATAGGAGTAGATAGGTTCAGCAATTGTCTGGTTCACTCTCCTACAAAGTCTTTTGAACAAGAGTAGAACCTTATCACTTGTTTCCTGTTTAGAATTAGATTTCTGGTTTCTTCTAAAGTCTTCTCATTTTCTTTCACTCTTAGTAGCCACTTACATCTTAAAGGCATTATCACCGTGATTCAGGTGAATTGATGGAAAAAAAAAATAAGTCGCACTCAGTTACTTACTTTTTACTATACCATTATATAGACTATTTAAACACCAGCAAAGTGAAACAAGTTGCTTTTTACTACTTTTTGTTAAGCAGTTGTTACATTTTGAGATATTCCTGAGACACTGTCTTTCACTGAATATACAGTGCTGTTCGATAAAAGTGACTCACCTTATCCTTTGAATTTAGTTCAACTTACGTTTCATCGGAGAAGAGAACATTCTTCCAGTCTTCTACGGTGAAATTTTTGTAATAGTGAGCCCATTCAAGTTTCTTTGCTTTGTTGGCTTTGCTTATTAGCGGTTTAAACCTTCGTGTACAAGATTTGTAGCCTTGTTCTAACAGCCACCAATGGACTGTTGACAAGGCAAGACTAACACCTTGCTCTTCGCTTAGACTGACTGCAATTTCTTGGCTAGTTATAGTCCTATTCTTTGCAACTTCTCTCTTGATTACCCTGCCAGTTCTATCATCAATCTTTTTCCTTCGTCCCCTTGTTTCCTTCCTTAGAGCAGGAGTGGCATCATTATGTGCCCTAAGCACTCAAGAGACAGTTGATTGCGAGGTTATAGCAATTTCTACAATTTCTCTCGTAGGCTTGCCTGCCTTTGAGAGGGTAATAATAGATGCCTTAAGTGGTTCTGATGTGTGTTTGTACCCTTTCATCTGGTTGGTGACTTGAGTGGATATTTCAAGCTGTTTTTATACTGTATAAGGCTTTCTGGAATATTCTGGTATATTCTAGATTTAATTTAAGCTGTTCTAGAATTCTCTAGAATATTGTTCTGAGTGCATTGTAAAATAGTTTTCAATATTTTGTCAAAAGCTCTTTAAATTTACCAGTTTAATCATTAGAATGCAATATCTGAGTCACTTTTTTTGCACAGTTTTTTCCTGAATCTCATTTATATCCAAATTTATAATTATCAATAGAATACCTTAAGGTGAATAAACTTTTTTCCTAGGTGGTCGGGAAGGGGTCTTTATATTGGTAAGATTAAAAATTATTTTAACACCAAAAACAATAGACAAAAAATATTTTTAGTAAAAAAAATTAGCTGAGTCACTTTTATTGAACAGCACTGTATTAGACAATATTGAAAACTTGCTTTTTCTACATACACTGTATACATTTTATTCATACATTTCATTAAACTACTATTATCTAACAAAGAACAACCAAATATCTGTATTAGTCACTACTAGTAAATTAAATTCCTATCAAATGTGTTCAAATATGTTTTAAATAATTTATGTATTATTTGCTAAATGTAGTCCTGGGTATAACGATAAACTACATCTGGCACTAAGACATCTGATCGGAAGATTGAAGGTTTCGAGGAGCCAGGAAGCACCTATTAATTGCTGTTGTTCCCAGGTCCATCTTAACCTGGGGTGGTAGCAACTGTTAGGGTCCCAGCTATGGACAAATAGTGATCCCCCCACCCAAAAAAAAATAAAACACTGAAAGTATAAAAATACTAGCAATATATTTTTACATAAAAATAATTACCAACAATAGGCACATACTAACAAATTGTAGCAACTTCACCCAAGTTTGTTTAAAATACTAACAAATAAACAGCATGTCCTCATCTTTGTTGTTATCATCACAATGTTCTGGCTGTTTGCCATCTGTTCTTCACCAGTCGTATGTATATTAATCCAGATAACCTACAGGGAATACTGAACTGAATTTAAATTTTTTAAATATTAAATTAAATATTTTGTTAAAATAGAAAATATTCAAACTGTACATTCACTCTGCAGTGTAGTTGTGATGTGTAAATGTGTGAGACAATGAAATATCCATATTTTATTGTATGCTTATTTTAGAGTATTTTGCCATACATGTTCATTGTGAGTATTATTATTATTTGGGGTTACCTGAAATTTCATCACAGGTAAGAGAAAAACTGTTTCTGTAATCATATGCTATATTTTCTTTTTACAGTATAAGAGGACAGGTAATTGTGTTTTTTTGTTTTTTTTTAAAGTTAGCTGTTGCTAGCCATTTTGGGGAAAATAGATCATTGCCATTTCTTATTCTATGTGCCATGTGCCTCTAGGATGTGGGGGATCATGGTTCTCCTCATCTTATTATCCTTAGCAAGCTTTGTCTTTTTGCTGTTTTCCCTTAATCCCTGTTCTGCTAACCATTTACAGCAGCTTATTAGGTTATTTGCTGGTATCCTTTGTCCCTCTTGCCTTCAATGTACCCTGTTGTGTCAAATTCTCCAAGCCTTCTTTCCTCATTTTTTTTACCCTCTTTTTGATTCTAAGTGTCCTTTTTGTTTCTATTTTCCCTAAAATTGCCTTGCTACTCACATGTTCTGTCCATGGTATTCTCAGAACCACATTTCTTTTGCCTTGCTGAACCATTTTAGCTTTCATTAGATACTCTTCAGTACAGACTAAGCTGAATGACACCTCCAACATACTGTATAATAAAAAATATATCGGAAAACTGTTTGTATTGTACCTTAGTATATGTCTCTGGTGGTTTGGAAATAAGCACTAATTAGTTTGAGACACAAATGCTAGAGACTGAGATGTCATGGTGTTTTGAAATCATATATAGGGATCAAATATGGATTGGAATTTAACAAAATGTTATGGTAAAGAATAGATAGGAAATGCTTATAAATCTAACATGTTTCACTTTTATTAAAACTTCATCAGAGAATGAGATATAGAGAGAGAAAGAAATCCTGATGTTTTTTTATTTTTGCGTTTGATCTTCATTGGTTAAGCAGGCTTCATGTGCGTTTGAATTGTTAAGCAGTGTTAGTATAAATTATTGACAATCTGAACTCAAGGAGAGATGATGCATCCTTTTGAAGCTTGAAAAAGTAATGGATTCCAAGCCTGAAAAAAACATAAATATTGCTGATCATATAAAACTTTCAGTTATCTATTTGGATAAGTCTTGTTCTTATGTCCATCGTCTTTGTCATGTTCAATTGATAATGTTAATTATATTTTATGAATATGTCCTGAAGATGGTTTATTAGACCGAAACGTCTGATGTTGACATATTAACATTAAAACAGCATAATTGCATATAAGGATTTTTGTTTGTTTTTTCTGTATATTTTTCTTCATACTGTCGGATCTATATCCATATATTTTCTTATATATATATATATATATATATATATATATATATATATATATATATATATATATTGATTATCATCATCTTTTGCTATATGCTGTATCCCTTCAGGAGGTGGGCTATCATGGTTCTCCACAACCTCCTGCACTTTATGGCATCAGTAAGGTTTTTTTTATCTTATCTCTCCTTATCTCTTTTCTGCTAACCATTTACATAAGCCTATTAGATAGGTTATTCATTGCATTCCTCTATCTCTCTTGCTTTAAATATGTCTTGTGCGTGTCAAATTATTCCAAGCTCTCTTTTTCATAATGTGCCTTAGAAATTTCAATTGTCCCTTTCTGATTCTCATAATTCTGTGTTCTATTTTTTTCCATTAGCCCTAAAACTCACATGTTCAGCCCATGCTATTCTCAGCATCCTTCTGTAGACCCACATCATCAGGCGAGTCAGCATTCATCAGTTCCATTGTTTGCACCTTTTTTTAATATATACAGGCAGTGGCCTTTATCCCTCGGAAGAGAAGTTGTATGAGACAGCCAGTACCTTCACAAACACATGCACAAATATTCATTGAAAACAAAATAAAATACCCACATATATAATTTTTTTATTTAATCATTTTGTTTACTTTTTCTATTTATTTTTTCTTTCTCTCAGGGGCTAACTGTCATAACAAAAACTTGTTTATATGTTAACATGCTCTGATCTTTTGTTGAGGATGCGTTCTTGTTCCCGAAATGTTATAATTCTAAATTTTTCCTGCATGCATAAGCAACACAAGACTTTAATGTTGCTTTTGGAGCTTGTGCTGTTTTTATAATTTCCCCATATATATATATATATATAATTATTATTTTAGATATTAGAACAAAAACATGTTGAAATCGCTATAACTGAAATTATTGACATGGTGTTAGTCATTTTAGTTTATAGCAAATAAAACTTTAAATATTATTTCATATGAGTTTTCCTTTTCAGTATCAGTAATTTTACATGTTAGGTAGACTAACTTTCTACTAAACAAACTACAACAAACTTAAAGAAAATTATGTCTAAAATTAATGGTTCAAGTAAAATATTAGGTTGGTGCAAAAATAATGTCGTTTTTTGACGTTCAACTTCAAAAGAAAAACGACATTATTTTTGCAACAACCTAATATAAATAGGAAAAGTGTAAATTTTGTTCAAGTATGAATACAGAATATCAAGTCATATATTAACATTTATTTCCAGAAAGATCTAAGTTGGTGATTTCAATTACACTTTAATTTATGAATTTAATTTATAATCATATAGTTTATGACCTTATGAATTTAAGCACAGTACAAGATTAGTGGCAAGATTTCATCATTTTACAGCTGAAATGTCAAGATGTAACCGTAAGTTCTATACTAACAGTTTCTTCTCTTACACTTCTTGCTTGTGGCACTCTCTTCCGGCTTCTTGTTTCCTAGTCAACTTGGATCTTCAAAAATTTAAATGCAATGTCAATCGTTATTTTATGTCAGTCATGTATCAAAAGATACATGATCGCCTACATGTGTATCATGCATGGCACATAACTGATTGACTTGAAATTGTCTTAGCATTTGGGGTTTTGGGATATGCACATAACATATTGATGTTCAAGATATATTAGTAGTACATTCATTTTTAGATGTTTTTCTTTTGCAAAGCCAAGCCATAATAAATATCCACTTGAGCTGGTGGTATGGAATTCATTCATGTTAGTTGTACCAAACTTTGATTTCACATGAGAAGTTGATATTTATTTATGCGAATGAATAAATATTTACTCTATTATACATAAGCAACTATATATTTTATCAAAGATGGCAGGTGCAATTATAGTACACGTGGAATTCTCTTGCGAGTTAAGATATATAGGAAGAAGCAATAACAAATAATTAAATGGAATAAAAAATAGAAAAGAAATCAGCAGGGAATTCAGACTGAATTGAAATAGTCCAACTTTATTGTTCCAAAGCATGCACAGATGGATTCTCTGGAAAACTTATATTATGTACAGCTGCTAGGTTATTTATTTTATGAGAGGTGCAATATAAAAAAAGAAATATTAGTCAAAAATTAATAATAATTGGCAATGAAAGAAATATGAAGACTACACTATCTAAAGAACTTATTTTTGCCAAATCCAATTTGTTTCAGATCATTATTTTTCTTTGAATTTTATCTATTGCCAGAGGAAAGAACTCATTTTTGCCAAAATCTTATACACTAATATTCTTGACTATTTTAATTAACTTATATTTTTCTAATCAAACTTAATCACCTTACTGATATATTTTTTAGGTATGTTTAAATCGTGAATTGTATTATGTTTGATTTTAATTCAATTACTTCAAAGAATACAAATAATTTCACACTGATTATGATTTAAATTAAAAATGATTTTTTTTATTTCACTAGCAGATCATTTTTCATTTCTTGATAAGAATTTTATTTGAATTAGGCAATTGAACCTAAGATCTGGCCACTTGCTTAAACACTGTTTTACTATCTCAGAATTGTTTACATATTACAATAAACCAGCAGTGAAGAACAGCAAATGGCCAGTACAAAGTTGCTTACATAAACAGCCTTATTCTAATTACATGTTAGGCTGTGTAATTCTTTTTTAGTCAGTCAGTCCTGCCAGTAAATATCAGGTGCAGCATATACATTTACCTGTGATTCATTTTATCATAAAATAAAAAAGTTTTAGGTTTTGGTTAATGAAAGTTTACAAGTAGATTTTTATATTTATTGGCAATATTTTGCATATATTTACAATTCAAAATGGCTGCTCTTTGTTTTCATCATGCCCCTTAATCTCTTCTCAGCTGAAGTGCATGATTTCTTCCTCTTTGCACATATTGCACCATAATGTCATAAGAACTTCTTTCAGATCTGACACATTTGTGTATGATTTATATGAATTGTCATTCTCCTATCTTATATCTATAATTCTCAAAATGTGTGTGTGTATGTATATGTGTGTTTATGTATGTGTGTGTGTGATCAGATGTTTTTTATGCATTTCCACAGTTTTCATCCGATTTTGATGAAATTTTTTTGTTTGATAGATAATTCTTCAGTGCCGGTTTTGAGTCCAAATTGTTGGCGACAATGGCTCTCCACTACTTTCTGTCCATTATAACTCTCAGCAACGTTTTACTATTTACTATCTGTTCTTGCATATATATCTTTCATAAAAACTTTAATAAAAATAAATAGTTTAAATTATTACAATATTATTATTTATTATTATATAGTTCCCTTTTCATCCCCCCCATTCAAATTGTTGACCCCCCCCATTTGAGGATGTGCCTCAATTGCACCCAAATGTTGTTACTAATGTTGATTTTCAGGTGGGCTGACTTTAAACTCAAACTGCTGCAATTGAATGGCAAAAATTCCTGGTAATGAAAGACCCAGTCAAAGATGGGTTATACTGTTAGTATGGGAAATAGCACAAAGGTCATAAGATAAGTGCCAGGGTTTGACAGAGGCCAAATTGACTTGTTAAGAAAAATCCCCAGCAATGTCTCTTGGATGAGTTCTGCATCAAATTGTCTATTTATGCAGGAGCTCTATCTTGAATAAAGACATAGTGACTTCCAAATCTGATAGACAACCAGGGCTCCTGCCAACATTTGCTTATTGCTCTGCTTATCACTTTCATTTCTTCTTCAATGAAAATTGAGGGCAATTTCAAACAATCAGAAACAACAGCAGCCCATAACCTGATACCATTTGGTTTCTCTAGCTTGAATTGTGTTCAGACATTTCCTGGGAAATGATGTAAATCCTATAAATTTTGATAGTTGACCACAGCCACTACAGTGAAAAACTTCTCATCTGACCAAATGAAATCTTTGTCTGTGGAATGCTGCATCTCCGCCAATATTTTCTTCCCTCTGCATTTTTGCATGGAAGCACTTGAGAGCAGCTGTTGTGGTATTTTGTATGGTTTTAACCTTAAATCCTCTTTCACAATCCTCTTTTGCCATCTTTCTTATTCTTGATTGTGGGTTTCTTTTCTAACTTTTTTTGATGGCTTCAATTGCTCTCCTGCTGTGAACTAAATAGTTTCTTCTTGGAATTGGCTCGGATTGAGGAATCAGAGAGCCAAATTCAAATTCCAGTTGAATCCATTACATTCACTTATCTGCTAATACCCTTGGGAAAGGTATGAATCCTCCTCTTCTCCTCCCAGCTATGGGCAAATAGCAGGACAGACCGGGTTCTATAGCCTTGGATGGAAACTGGTTTACCACAGAAAGAAATGGCAACCTACTGTGGGAAAAAAATCTACCTTGTCAGTCATGTATCGAAAGATATATGATTGCCTAAGCCAGTTATGGTCACATATGTTATATAACTGGTTGAGGTTGTTTGCTCCTCTTCAAACTTTTTTCATACATTAAAAACAGTTTTTCTGCAAACAGTCAATGTTTTATCTCCACACAATTCTTCATACTTGCTATTTTCAATGTGACAATTTGATCATGTTTTGTTTGAACCACCATATCTAATTAAACTAAACAATAAAGCAATAGAATATTAGGAATCCAAAATTTTTACAAAATTGTATGTTTTATTTCTGTTTAAAAAATGGGTAAATATATACATCAGGCAAAATTTTATCAGTATCTTGATTCCACTTTGTACAGACACAAAAAACTGAACTGCAGAAAAAATTTAATGAAATATGCAGACATTAGAGATTTATGCTATTCCTTAGACTACAGAGCAATACTACACAGTAAGATATATTTCAAGTTATTCTATAGACTCTAAAATTAAGGTACATGTTTTACAAGTTTACTAGTGATTAGACACTAGAGCATTGCACCAATAAGCTAGTACTCTGTGTTCAATGGGTTAATACTAGTCTACTATGTGTTCAATGGGTTAATACTAATGTACTGTGTGTTCAACAGGTTAATACTAATGTACTATGTGTTCAACAGGTTAATACTAATGTACTATGTGTTCAACAGGTTAATACTAATGTACTATGTTAATGTAGGTTAATACTTCATTTATCTTGATGAAACACATGCTATAAAATTTAACACTTGAAGAAATTTACCTGGATCAAATATTCACATTCTGGTTTGATACTGACTCATCTGAATAATTCTCATTATATATGAAATAATCCATTCATAAATAGATTTAACTTTATTAGGAAATGCTTTGTAATTTCCTAATAAAGATTTCTTGATAATTTGTAGGTATTTAGTCAAGAGATTTTATATTAACAGCATAATATTTTTTGCATTCCACGTTGTTTCAACACCAGTTTAATAAGCATGGATAATAGACTAAAAATCATATATTAACAATATAGTTGTATATTAACTGTATAGTACATCATAGTATTTATAGTAAACCTATTATAGCAAGAAGAAACACCACTGTAATAATTCACTCTCTAATGTTTAAATAGTAGTACAGATTTATTTGTGTTTGTAGTTAACTAATGAAAATGCTAAGTTTTTCCAAGATAAATTGCCAAGAACTACTTAACAAGATTGCTCTTATGGTAATTACAAATATTGCAATATTGTCAAGAACTTAGAATTTATTGATGTTTTGGAGAAATTTGTTTCCAAGAACTTATACAAAGAAAATATTTATATTTTAATTGCTGTTAGAGGCACCTTGTCAGAGGACAATGGCTTTTGAGGCCTTCTCTGGTTAGCCATTATGACTGAGTAGTGAGTTCAACTCCCAATAGTTGTCCTATGCAGGATTTATTAAGTTGGTGCAAAAATAATGACGTAATAATGTTGTTTTTTGACGTATTTTTTAACGTCAAAAAACGACATTATTACGTCATTATTTTTGCACCAATCTAATAACATTAAATAACCCCAAAATGTTGTAAAACCAGCCAACAGTTGTTTTTAATTTTTAAAAATAAATTTAATTTTCTTTAACTTTTTTGTTATTGAAAAAAAGTACTGCAAATTTTGGGTATATTATTTTTTTAATCAATCTTTCGATTTGAGAATTCCCCAATTATTCTTAAGTAAATTAGCAACTGGATTCAAGAAATAAAAAAATAACAATAATCTCAATCTTGAATAAATATGAAAATAAGAAAAAGTTTGGTTAAAAATATTTTATTGATAAGTGTTAAGAGAATCTATTTTTATCAGAAATTTCTCTGGGTCATTTAGATCAAAGACTTCAAAGAACTCTTTTTTGTGGTCGGATGACTTGATGCTGAGGGTTTTCATCCAGGCTTTCAGTGGTTGGCACCAAAACTGAGTTGACTGGTGAAGTCAGTTGTTGTAAAAAATCTGCTTCAGAGCAGTTCGTTTTCTACCATTCACTGACTGGACATGTAAGTGTATGCTAAAAGAAGCCGGCAACTCTCAACTTTGAAGTATTTCTAACTTCTTTTGTGATGCCAACGAATACTTGTTGTCACTTTCCTAATGCTCGTTGTAGTAGAGACTTTGTAATTGTAGATACAACTATAGTACGCCGTTAGACAATACTGGTGTCAGATGCCTTCGAATAACACTCGTACTAATAGCACTTGCTCAATAATACTTGCTCAAACAGTATTCTGTATAGAGAAATAGTATAGTGAATAGAGTAGAGAATAGTGAACCATATAGTACGAGAGGATAGAATTGAAGTAGTGATCCAAATAGTAATAGAGGATAGACTAGAAATAATGATCATTTAGACACATGCTACCTCCCATATATGCATTTCCTCTATGGTCACGTAGTCTACTTAATTCAATAATGGGATTGCCTGTATTTGTTCACTGGCGATCTAGGTTCAAACACACTTTATTCATATAAGAAGTTTATAACAAGAATCTTTTGACAACTGATATCCATAATTGCTGAAGTTACAGATTTAGAGATAAGTAACTAATTTAAAGGAACAATGATGGTTGCCAATGTGTTTTGGATTGTTTGCCACTAGACATGCAGCCTTTTTGCATATATTTCATTTGCAGCCAAAGAGAGTAATAAGAAGGAATGATGTGGTTTACACTGACTTCATAATTCCCACAATATTATGTTCAATTTCTGCACCAACTAGCATGTTTATTATTTATCATTCTGTGTCAAGTTCCTATTATAAGATAAATTTCTTATAGAGTAATTTTTATTCTATACTAAAATCAGGTCCATTATTTAGATATGGTATCTAGATAACAGAATACAACACATAATTATCTGTCTTTGTATTTGAATAGTACCTGTCAAGAATGACTGGATTATTTATATATGGTTTGACACTTCTGTATAGAATTTGAGTTTCATTTCCTGGCACTTCCATCTTGGATCAGCTGAAAGAACCACCCTCACACACACACACACACACACTGTGTCTTAAATAATTATATTTATTTTTCTACTTCTTGATATACACAGGTGGACAGTGGTAGTTTTATCTAAACCAGCCTTTGCATGTGAGTCTGAGTAGAGATGTTATAGAAGGTAAATGGCTGTTTTAAAAAAATATAAGCATATGGCCAAGTGGTTAGAATGTTTGCTTTCTGACCATGAGAACTGGGTTCAAATCTTGTCATGGTTGATTTGTGTGGAAGGTGACCTTGATATTATCATCCTGGAGAAGTGATCATAGTACATAGTACCTTTCGTATATGCCTGTAAACCATACCATGGATCAACCCAAACTTTGTGAGTGGTTAGATAAAAATGTTTAGAGGCCATCAATGGCTGTGCTAGCATGAAGTCAAAAGTCATTGTGATTGAGAGTACTGGCCTTGTTCAAATTGCTGATCATGCTAGATGATATGCTCTCTCTCAAAAACTGTCACTAACATATGCTCAGCACAGTTCCAGTATAAACCACTGGTGGATGTTGAACAAACAAAAATATGCCTGAGCAGGTGTCTGCAACAAGGATTGGCTAGCTGCTGTAGCAGTTGGGTGTGTTCAGAAATAAGTAGCTAGCCATTAGTATTACTTTAAAAAAATGAATATAATATTTTTTTATCTGAAATTAAGATCCCAAATAAACACCTGATTTAAATGAATGAGAGGTCAATTGTATCAGTGTAAAAAATAGAATAAAATGATTCACTTATTAGCAATACCTTTGAAAATTTCATGGTTTCACTTTTCAAATTTTCTGATGAATCTTAATTTTTAAGTTAATTATTGAATAAGCTCTCCACAACTATAAATTAGTTGTGGAAATTTCCCTATTGCATTGTTAAATATTTGAGCTTACCAACTTTAACAAAATATGACAATAACAATCATAAATATGAATGCAGGTTATTATTTAAAGAAGTAAGAGTGTATAAATGCAAATATTAAAAATTGACAAAGTTTTCCATTTCACAGAAGCTGACATTAAAAACATGAGAGTGTTATCATCTCCTTCATCTTCCCTTTTTTTCTTTCATTCTGTCTCTAAAACCAAACAGCACGTTTTGATATATCTTTACTTCTATTTTGTGAGCAGGGAGCAGGTAAACTATTAGAGGTCTATCCTTACAGTCAAACAGGAATGGCCTATTATTTATGAGGTAATGGTAGGACATAACATATGTGCTAAATAACTAAGGAATGAAGGAACAAGTAGAATTATAATATGATGTTTTATTATCTCACAAATGTTAAAGATATGTTTTCTTTAAAGTGTACAGTTTGGTGACTCATTAAAATGTGGAAAACCCAATCTTTATATTAGGAAATTTTATCCTTTTGTGCACAATGACAGCATTAAAATTTTAAAAATTGCTATTTTATTATCTTCTTCCATCTCTAGAATGCAGAGAATATAATTTTATTATCTTCTGCCACTTCTGAAGTTTGTTCTGAATTCATTGCATCTAATGTCTAAAATTATAAAATAGAAAAATGTTAAGTTTTCCCAGATTCCATTTCAAAGAAACTGAAACTTTTTGTATTACTTAATAGCACATCTCTGTAAATATATCTACAACTTGTTTAAATCTGCTCTGAAATCTACATTTTTTTCAATCTGCTCTAAAATATAAAGATAGACTCTAAGGGAAGTAAATTTATAACTAATTTGTTTTCACATTGACTGTCTTTCAAAAATAAAAAATAACAAATCTTTCTCCTTCATTTAAACTGAAAATAAGTACATTTGGTTAATCTGTTTACATTATGGGATTTTAGAAGTATATATTTTACAAATTTGTTCTGTTTTTTATCCCATATATTTTCAGTACAAAGAACCTAAGTGTGATCTGGCAGTATTCATGACCATGTGTAGACTGCATCTTCATGCACAAATGAAATATTATTTGGTTAAATTTGACCATCATTTTATATGTTTATAATATTTTCATATATAATATTCATGAAAACCCTACCTGTATTTGTGGACACATATATACTGAAATAGCATCAATCAGACCAAATAGTAAAAGAATCGAAAAGGAAATTGAAAACTGTTTTTAAGGTATAGAAATAGACTATCCATTTTAAAATACAATAACTGCTTGTATTGCATGTGGGGGGCATATATAAAGGAAAGGAAAAAAATAAAAATTTTGCTTCTTTGGATTCTGCCAATAGAGGATGCTTCCACGATCACTATAATATAAACCTGTTCAAGTCTAGAGTGAACTGTTATCTTCCTCACATATCCCATAAACTGTACCACTTACTCTGTAAACATCTACCTTGAGTGGCACTTTGGTCTTGTACAGTATGAGAATCATTATAAAGAAAACAAAAACAAGATATAGAAAGATCCCATCACACAATTATGGTAAATATCATTCAGTTAATTTGGTTAAAAAATGTTTTATTTTCTCTTTCCCACTCTCACTCTCTCTCTCTCTCTATATATATATATATATAGTTTTCCACTTAAGCAGAATATATCAGGACTACAAATATTGTCTCCTATAACTGATAATTCATTTTAAATCAATTGCCATGAAAAGAACAGAATATAATAGACATTGAATTGTGTTTTGAAAACTATTGTTCTTACAAAGTGTTTATTCCTTATAACTGATGTTAATTTGAACTGGAATACACTATACATACATACACACACACACACACATATATATATATATATATATATATATATATATATATAATTTTTTTCATCCCCAAGCAAGGCATTAAAGCCACTAAGACACAGCACAAGGAGTATGGAAGAATTAGAAAACAGAAACATTACTAAGGAGTAAGAACAGAAGAAGAGTAATAAGGCATTGAGGACTGATGATCACTTGACACATAAAAACTGACAGTCACCATTCAGTGTTGGTTTCTATATCTACACTGTCTATATCTACAAATGCTGTCTGATACTGAAAATTTTAAATAATACAATTATAAATTTAAACAATACAATTATATATATATATATATATATATATATATATATATAACCAAATATCAGAATTAGTTTTGTAGGTCAGCCAAGACTTTTTCAGCACCCTCTCTCTCACACACACATATATATATATGATTTTTTGAGGTATGCTATATCAATGGGAAAAGTGCTCAATATCAGAGACAGTATTATCTTCCCCTGATTTTCCACCTTGAATGGAATCTCTACTGAGTGATATGCATATAACTCTGTTCATGATTTCTGCTATCATCTGCAAACTAAATGCCCACAAGGTATGTGGACTTGACAATATCCTTGCAATTGTCCTATGGAAATGGGCTACCATTCCCTCCAAACTCTACAATAGATACTTTGCTGCTTCTTGCATTCCTGCTTGTTGGAAATCCTCTTCTGTAGTTCCTGCCTTTAAGAACTTTGGTCAAACTTTTGATCCCTCAAATGATTATTCTATTAGTCATTTACCTCTTTTTGTAAAGTACTAGAAGTTCTAATCAACTCTAAATTGGTTAAGCATCTCACTTCACACATCCATCTTTCAGATAAACAGTATGGATTTCCCTTCTCTAGGTCAACCAACAATGTGTTAACAATTGTTACTGAATTTGTGTATCAAGCTTTAGATAAAAATGGTGAGGCTCTGGCTGTGGCTTTAAATATCTCAAAAGCATTTGACAGGGTTTGGCATGCTGACCTTCTTCACAAGCTCAAGGTCTATGCTGTCTCTGGTCGAATATTTGACTTGATTCAATCTTTCTTAGCAAATCGTGTAATGAGAGTTGTGTTGAACAGCCATTTTTCTAGATTATTTCACATTAATGTGGGCATCCCCCAAGGCTCTATCCTTGAACGTACATTGTTTCTTATCTTCATCAATGACATTCCTGATGTCATCTGTTCCCAATTCAGTATTTATGCTTATGACACAAATATTTATTCCTGTCTTAATAGATAGTCTGATAGATCTGATAAAGTGAAACTGGCAACTGATCTAAAAAATGACCTCCAATCAGTTGTTAACTGGAGCAAGAAATGACTTGTAAATTTTAATGACATCCAAAACAAAACTTATATCTTTTAATCATCATAGAGAACTACTTTCACTTTTCATCAGCATGGCTGATGCTAACTTTCAGGAGAGCAACTTTTTGCATTTTCTTGGTCTCACGTTTTCTACTGACATGAAGTAGTATATGGTTATATTGAATCAATTGCTAGGGCTGCTGCTAGGAAAGTTGGTTCACTGTGCCATGCCAGACAATTTTTCTCACCAGAATCCATTTTGCACATTTATAAATCCATACATTGAATATTGCTACCATATGTGGTTTGGTACTCCTGCTATATATCTCAAGATTCTTGACAAAATCCAAAGAAGGATCTGTAATGTTAGCAGACCTGACCTGGCATCTTGATTTCACTCACTTTCCATTTACTGTGACATGGCTTCCCTGTGTCTTTTCTATAAACATTTTCATGGCAATTGTTCTGATGAGCTTTCTCTCTTGGTACCTTGACTGCATAAATTTAAGTGTATTACTAGATTAGCAACTAGGTTTCATCATTTCACTGTTCAAATAGCTAGATGTAGCTGTAAGTTCTGTTCCAATAGCTTCTTTTCTTGCATTTCTTGCCTGTGGAACTCTTTTCCAGTTTCTTGCTTTCCTCCCACTTAAAATCTTTAATGATAGTAATATCAACCACTATTTTCTGTCTACTTGACATCTGTTCTTTTATTGTCCTTTCTCTTCACTAATGACATCTCATTTTCTTTCACTCCCAATAACCCTTTAGGGATGTTATTGCCTTGCTTGGGCTGAAATGACTTTTAAAAAATCTCCTTTCTCTCTATTTTGTGTACCTCTTTTCAATGTTCATTTACTTATCACTTGTTTTTTTTCTTATTTTCTCTTTATTTTCCTTTGTTTCCATTTCCTAACTTATCTTTTATTTCATGATGTTTATTTTTATTTCTTTTTTTATTTTGTTTTTTTTTTTCCTTCTCTCTTTGGCTTTTCTCTTTTGCTTATATTTTCTTTTCTTTTTTTTCTTTCTCTCTCTAATTTAATTTAATCTGCTTTTCTTTTATTTGTCTCACTTTTTAGCCTTTTACTTTAATTTTACTGGTGTTATTTTTCTTCCTTTTTCTTCTTCATATCTACTAAGTTTAACCTACTTGACTCAAGACTAAACCAGGAAGAGAGATCATTATGCTAGCTTTTCTGTTTAATTATTTTCTCCTATTTATGGTATTTTTTTTAACCTCTTACATTTTCTCTTCTCTTTTGTTTCTTACCTTTCACTTCTTCTTTATTCAAGTCTTTCTTTTTCTCTTACTCTTTCTTTACTCTGAAAGAGAATTCTGTTTTTATTTCTCTGACATAATTTTACTGTTTTTTTTCTTACTCTCTCTCTCTTTTTTTTTTTTTTTTTTTTTTTTTAATTTTTGCTAATTTCTTATTTGTAGTTTTTTTTATTAGCTCCTAAGTTTCATCAGAAAAACAAATTGTACACAACCAGTAACTGTTTGCACTCAGTATTTGCAAAAACACCTTCACAAATACACATGCAGCCAGAATATGTTCAACATATTTCTGTGTACTGCTAGTCCACTGAATAAAAAAAGGATACTATCAAGCAATATTTCTGAAGCACATTTGTAGTGCTGACTCTGAAAGTGTAGAAAGAATCAAACCATTTCTAGTCCTTTCATGTTTTTTTTTATTTCTTAGATTTTTACCTTTCATCTCTATTTTTTTTCTGTTGTTTTCTTTTTCTAAATATCATCCCTTCTTCTCTTTCTTTTCTTTTACACACCATTCATTTCTTTTGTGTTATTTTCTTTTTTTTTTTTTTACACTATTCCTTTTTTTTTTTTGCTATGTTTGCATCTTTCTTTACAGATTTTTGTCATTTGTACTCTCTTTGTTCCTTTTCATCCTTTTTATACCTTTCTGCTTTCTAATATGTTCAATTATTGTTTGTCTTTTTCACTTAATCTATCTTTATCCTGCTTATAGCCATATCACATTAAAACATCAGTTCACATACAGTACTGAGATGAGTGACCGCTTGGGAATATCAGGTGCTGTAATCTTGGATATGAGGGTGTTGTAATGGGTAGTGGATCAGAATTGTAAATCGGAGCCAAGTTACCATTCCAGTTGGGTTTGTTATATTCTCTTATGTGCAAATATTCTTGGGAAAAGTAGGAATCCACCTTTTTTCTCACCCAGCTATGGATTAATTAGTAAGACATGTATCACTAATTATCTCAAAAAAATTCTTATAATCTAAAAAATAATTTTCTGGCTTTAAATAACCTGTTAAAGGTTGATAAGCAGTAGAAAACAACACAGTCAATCAATCAATTCAATATTTCAAACTGAGTAAAATGACCCAGCTATGGTTTAATTTGTAGGACTTATAACAGTAAATCATAATTATCTATGAAAAATTCTTACAACTTAAAATTTTTTCTGACTTTAAATAACCTGCAAAAGGTTGATAAGTCATAAAAAACAAATTAATCAAATCTTTATCCTATCAATTAAGTCTCATTCTTCTCTCCATATTTTCTTCCTTCTTTCTATTTCTTACCATTACATTGGTTTTCTTATTTATTATATATTTCATTTCTCCTTTATCTTCTTACTTTTCATTTGTAAATATAGACCTGGCTATGTTTTTTTTGTAATTCTATGTTCCTGTCTCCTAAATCAATGATCTTTTATTCAAAAGTAATGAAAATTTGTTTTAGTTCTTGAAAAAGATCACCTCCAAATCGAAAATTTGATTTACCATATACACAATAAGGGTTAAAAATCAAAATATTTCAGAAGCTTTATTTTTCAATTTGCGAATGATTTAATTGGATAGTACTTATGTATTTTTTAATGCATTTAACAGTTTATAGCTATAGCATAACATACTGTTGTGGAGATGAACACACTCTCTAGAATATGACTTGGATTCATTCAAATATCATATATACTGATGCTGATAATCATCAGCAGAAGGCTAGCTGGGAGCAAGCCTTATATCCTAACTACAGAATTCAGTAAGACTATGTTGACTCCAAGCATCATTATATTTCATGATTGTGTTATCGTCATTCAATGGAATGAAACATAACAGTGGTGACAAGTATTCAAATTCACATGAAAAATAAAAATAAATTTTTTTTATCTCACTTAGCATAAATAGTGTCGAAAAAAAAAAAAACTTTTGATGCAGTAAAAGTGGGGAAAACCCTGCAAACGTTCCCGTGCCAGGGAGTACAATTTCACTAGCTTCACTGGGTCTGCTTCCAATGTTACAAGGTTGTCCACATAAAATCTGTCCTCAATCATCCTGCAGCAAGCGTCTAGTGGGTATTTTGCTGCATGTAGTTTCAGAATACACCCCAGTACAAAGGGGCTTGAGGTGAACCCGAATATCAAGGTGGTATATTGAAAACAGCAAAGACAATCCCCATCCTTAAGGAAGAAACAAAACCAGTTTTTGTCAGCCTCCAACTTGAGATGAATTATCAAGAATGCCTTCCGAATGTCTGCTAGCAGGACGTAATTGTTAGTTCTGAAAGACAATAATAATTTCAACATATCTCCAGTTAGATTGACCCCAGAGTAAGCTGCCTCGTTCAGGGACAATCCACCACTAGTCTTCAGACTGCAATTGAACACAGGTCTGATTTTGGTAGTAGCTGTTGGGTCAGACCTGAAAACCGGTCGATGTGGAATCCACACATATTTATAAAATTCGTGTTGGGGAAAAAATCTCTTCAATTATTCCATCCTGTTCTTGCTGATGGAACACTTCTAAGTATTCAAGATAAATATTCTTTTTAGTCAGGTTTGAAGCCGCCCGGTCCAAGATGCGCAAAGAAACGGCGAGATTGGATGGGACCTGGGCTAACTTATCAGAATGCCAGGGGAGCTTCACGTAATACTTTCCATCCTTGAGCTCCACAGTATCCTTAAAATGTCTCATCTGTTCTTGATCGTAATCAGAGAAGGTATCCTCGTCAGATATTCCCAGGGACTCCATGCTAAACATCTGTTCCAATCCTCTTTGTACTTCACTGTCAGGAAAAAACTCTGCCAAGGGGTCAAGGTAGGTTGGTTGGTTTTCAAGAACGAAGCACAAATGTGAGGAATTCACTTCGAGGGTATCCTCCATTACAGTATTAAAGGAGATGTGGGCCACTTCACAAGGGATCTTGTCTCCTGACAAAAAGGAGTCCACAGCTCCAAAAGGAACCAGACCTGATGGAACAGAAAAGGCCCAACCCCTCAGACAGGGGACCAACTTCAATGTAATCAATCGATGAATAAGGTCCAATCCAATAATGCCCTTGATAAGTACATGGTCTGACCCAGCCTCAAATTGGCCAGCCAAACTATAGTTAGCTGCCCTAAAGGCACCCAACAGGGTCTCCAAGTGAGCCAGTCATACAGACAAGTCCATCGCATCAGTGACCAAAACAGAGGAAGCCAAAGCCTCACCAGAACCAAGGACAACCCCCAGAACTATCTCCGTGAAATTCCGGTCACACTCACCAAGGAGGGTGAAAAGTCTAAGCCGACAACTGACTCCAACAGTCTCAACTGAACCCAAGTCCCTTAGTACATCAGCAGACAAGTACGACCGGCCACTACCAGTGTCCAAAAGGCAATTAACTGACACCGTTTTTTCTCCATTGAAAAAAGAGACCAATAAAATGGGGGGCAAGCTACGGGAATAACCAGCAGAAGTCAGGTTGTTGGAATCCACATGAAAGGAAGAAGTAATAGTGGCCCTCCATGCGGTTTTTTGAGAAGAACCCTGGCCAGTGGTGAATGTAGAAGCAGCAGATGCGCCTCCCTTAACCCGTAATCGTTTGACTGCCTCACTTGTAAGTTCCAATATGGCAGACAATGATGGTATTTGTTTACCTGTTAGTCCTATCATTTCCCCCTTCAATTCTTTGGGAAATGTTTGGAAGAGAATTTTGGCCATTAGGCGAGCTCCACCAGAATTGTCCGCTGAAAAGTCGCAAGAAAAGGAGTTCCCCAGCTCCTCCAAGAGAGAGGCAGTCCTGGAGATGAATTCACCCAGATCGGAATAGCAGATGTCCCTTTTAGGGACATAGTCTAGAATATCCTGAAATATCTGGTCGATTATCTCATCAATGTCCAAATACTCCCTCTTTAACACCGAAAGAGCACGCCGATAGTTGGCATCCGTGCAACTCAAATTGTTAATCAGTCTTAAAGCTCTGTTGGAGAGGGAGCATTTCAGAAAGTTTAATCTTTCAGAGTCATTGGCCATGCCAACCACACAGTTTTCGAATCTCGTCAAAAAATTCCAAAAACTCATGTGGTCGTCAGCCATCTCAAGTCCACTAAAGGTGGGCTCTGTTATTTGTATTTGCGGAGGTTTGACAACAAAGGAAGCCGAACTTCTTCCTGGTGTTGACAGAACTCCAAAGGACTGGGAAACAGGATCCAAGCAGGAACTGGGAGAAAATAAACAATCCAGATCGCCCAGTTCTCGGTGGTACTCCATTAGTCGAAGCGCCCATTCAGCTTCAGTCTCAAACAAGTCTGTCTCGGAGAAGGAGCCCAGCTCTAATTTTGTGATACAAGTCTCCATTTCGAAGATGTATTGCAAAATATCCTTTCGGAAGACAGAGAAAACATGAGGCGTTACTCTGTCTCCATGACACAACTTCAGTCGTTCTTTGACTTTGATTTTAAGAACAGTCAACCTATGAAGGAGCTGTTCTTTAGTAACATCCATTTTAAAAAAAAAAAAAATGTTGGTAACAAAAAAAAAAAGCAAATTTCTGTAGAAGCTCCTTTTGCAATATGTCAAAAAAAAAAACTTTTGACGCAGTAAAAGTGGGGAAAACCCAGAAGAGAGCAGCGACAGCCCAGTAATGGTTGAAAAAGGAGTCCTCCTCTTGTGACCCGCTCCAACTATGTCTAGTAACAGAGAAGAAAAGGAAGTAATAATCCTTCAGAACGACAATTAACCAGTCACATGTCGGCTGATAGAGAAGATAGGTCTCGTGAGAGTACGGAGGACGATTTTTATAAAGAGGCTAACCGCTTCCCACAATCCTCGTCCTACCAAGACCATAAATATCAGTTGGTCATTTGCTTCCAGTTTAGCTGGATACAATTCCCCTGAGGCTGAGGCAACCTGTCCGTAAGTAACCCCTTCTCTCTTTCTCTTTCCTTTTCTTCACAATAGCTAGCAAAGAAAATTCAAAATTCACAGAAAAGAATTTTGTGGAGTGTGTGTATATTCAGAGGGCAATGTGGAAGGTGATAAATTCCAAGTATGTATGATGTACTGCTATTAGGAAAAAATTTTTTTCTTCCTAGTTAAGGACTCCTTGTTCAAAAATAATAAACTATGCAAGAATTTTAAGATAATTATTTGGCAACTATTACAACAAATGCAGTGGGAGTGGATTGAATATTGAGAACAGTTGAAGGCAATCCTAGAAAAGCAAGTAATAGGTCATGTGTCAATTTCATTTTCACTTGACTCAGTTGCTAGCTCAATATTGAATTTAATTACATCCCAGAAGAAAACATTACATTCCTATAGCACTTCAGACAGTATGAGGCCATTTTCAGAGAAGAATATCAAGGATGGGTAGATGAAAATTGTTAGAAAAATTGTGCCCTGCTTAACCATAAAAATATCTGAATTTCATTTTGCTGAATACTCATTTAACAAAACAGTGTCAATATTATCAAAAATTATTGGTGAAAAGAATTCCCTTTTTTATACATGTTGGCAGTGCATGAACCTTATTCAGGATGAAGATGAAGATTTTGTCATATATGCTGTTAAAGCCAACTATGAGTTTGAGAAATTTAAACTGGACGAACTATCCCCAGACAGACTTAAATGTCTAATCTTCGTTAAAGGCCTAACATCAAACAACTATGTAGAAATACACTCTCAAATCCTTACAAAACTTAAACAGGATTCAGTTAGTGATACAGACTGTTGTGGAAGAGTGCCAAAAAATTGTCAATTTAAGGCACGACACAGAAAAAATTGAACAAAATGGCATATCAGAAAATTAAGTAGTTCAAAAAAAGACAGTAGTACCAAAAAAAAAAAACAAACAATCTGAAATAAAAATACTGCCAAAATTAACCCATGCTATGGCTGTGGTATTCTTCATTAGAGAAAGAACTGTTCATTTAAAACCAAAAAATGTTTTGTAGGAAAACTGGTTACAAATGGAAACTACTGCAAGTCGCAAAGCAAAAGAAATACACAAATTAACTTGTTAAAAGTAGTGCTACCAGCTAAAAATCTGGAAAGTTCAAAGAATAGAAAATTTGTGAGAGTAAATATGAATAACCCTATGGTGGGATATCACTTGGACACTGATAGCGATATTGCATTTATTGATGAACAAATTTGGAACAGAATTGGCAAGCCTAACTTGAAAAAAAACTGACAAAGTTGCAGGAGGAATATTGGGCAAGAAATTAATTTTTCTTGAGAAAATTATGTTGTAACATTGGCCTTGCAGGTAAAACTAAAAAAGCAGATGTTTATGTATTAAAAAATTCAAACTTGAATTTACTAGAATTATTTGAACTATGGAATTGGCCAATGGAAAGGAAAAAGAAAAGATTACAGCTAAAGAAACACTGAGTAAACTAAAAAATAAATTCACAACTATTAGGTTGGTGCAAAAATAATGTCGTTTTCTCACATAGTAACATATGTGAGAAAACGACATTATTTTTGCACCAACCTAATATTTTCTAAGAAGAGTTGGAAAAATGTACAAGGTCAACGGCATTTTTACAAATTAAAAGAAAATGTGGTACCAGTTTTTAAACCTAAAAGAAAGATACCCTTGTGTTGGAGTCTATTAACGCTGAACTTGATAAATTAGAAAACCATGGTGTTATTGAAAAAATAGATTATTCAGAATGGGCCGCATCAGTGGTTTATATTAGAAAGAAAAATAACATTTGTTCAGATTTTTTGACTGGGTTAGATGACTGCCTCCTACCACATGTATATTCCCTACCAACTCCAGAGGATATATTTGCCAAATTAAATGGTGGTAAACTTTTTTTCAAAAATTGACATGTCTGAGGTATATCTTCAAATTGAAGTTGATGCCAGAAGTATTTGACTATTAATACACATAAAGGACTCTACAAGTTTAGAAGATTACTCTTCAGTGTAAAAGTAGCCCTGGGTATTTTTCAACAAATAATGGATAAAATGTTGGCTGAACTTGACGATGTGTTGCTTACATAGATGATACACTTATTAATAGCACTATGAAAATACGGCACGTAAAACTGATTCAGCAATTATTTCAGAGACTGCATGACTACAGTTTAAAACTAAGTGAATAGAAATGCCAGTTCTTTATGGATAAGATTAAATTTTTAGGTCAGATAATCGAGGAAAAAAGGGAGAAGATCAAATCCCACTAGAGCAAGTGCCATTAAAGACATGCTTCCTCTGACAAATTTGGTGATCCTTCAATCATTTCACAGATTAGCAAATTATTATGTTTATATGCCAGATATGTACAGATTGCAAGTACCTCTGAATAATTTACTTAAGAAGGGTATGAAATAGAATTGGTCAGCAGAATGTCAAAAAGCTTTTGAAGGAATTAAAAAAACTACTAACTTCATAGTTATTGCTGACACATTATGAGCCTCAGCAACAGATAATAGTAGTGTCAGATGTGAGTAAATACAGCATCTTCCATTATTAAGTATATTTTGTTCTAAGAAAGGGATTCCTATGCATACTGCAAATAGACTACAGCATTGGGCTATGACTTTATTAAACTATGGTTTTAAGATGGAATTTCTATTGTCAAAAAAATGGGGAGTCACAGATGGCTTATCCAGATTGATATTGAAATGTAAAGATTTTGAAGATACTGTGATTGTTTCACTGGAATCCAAAAGCAAAATTAAAGCCTGGTGTGTTTAAAGAATTGCTGGTCATGACAGATGATATGAAAATTCATTCTAAAAAGGATACATTTATTCAAAAAAAATGTGAATGACATTAAGTCAAAATGGAGTAAAAGTAAAATTAAACCTTGTAACAATAATACAGTATTTTCTGTTGTGATGGAGTACTTTTGTATGCGAAAAGAGTAGTAATTTTGTTATCACTACAAAAAAGGATTTTGAAATGATTCCACATAAGACATCTGGGAATAGCGAGGATGAGAAGCTACATTTATTGGCTAAAGTTGGACAAAGATATTTAAAATGCAGTTAGAAAATGTAATGTTGTAATTCAACAGCAAAATCAACACCTATAAATTATCAGGCATGGCTGAGCACTGATAAACCATGAACAAGACTACATATGGACCACTAAATAGTTTATACTATTTAATTGTAGTCAACAGTTTCACAAAATAGCCCGAGATATTAATGTGTAAATGGCCTACTACCACAATAACAATTAAATGTTTATGCAAATTTTTTGCAAGGTTTGGAGCACCTGACAGTGTGGTATCTAATAATGGAACTCTATTTACTTCTATTGAGTTTAAAGATTTTTGCAAAAACTATGTAGTTAAACATTTGACAATGCCGATTATCATCTAATGGTCAAGCTGAGAGTTTGTCGACACCTTCAAAAGGGCATTAAGAAAAGCTAAAGGCTTGGAAGCTGAAGAAACGGCACCACAAAAATTTTTGAGCATATATTGAATGATGTCAAATGCAAACATCACTGTGAAAATGTCACCTGCAGAGCTCATGTTTGCTAGGAAAGTTAGATTCATTTTTGACAAAAGGAATAAGAAGAAAATTTGACATTTTGAAACTACCAGATCATTTAAGATTGGCAATAAAGTCTTCTTTCAAGCTTTATGGTTGGAAAAGAAAATTGGCAGGAAGGAAAAATTATTCAACACTTAGTGTGATGTACATTGTTGAAGGTAAATGATTTCAACATAGAAGACATATAAATCATTAAGTAAATTGATTATTAATATCCAGAGAGTTGACTAAAAATTTCACACTACCTGAAATACATCCTTTGATTCCAAAAATATAAATCTCTAGATATCCTTTATAAACATTTTAAGTAGGATTTTTTTAATCATTTCACAATAATGCCACAGAGATGGAAGGGGTTACTGGGAGTGAAAGAGAATCAGAAGACATTACTGAGGAGAAAGGACAATAAAAGGAAAGGAAGGGAAAATGGCAATTGGTGTTGTAATCTATCAACACAAATATAATGACAGAGAAATGTTTGTTTTTATCTCCGTTACTGTAACAAGAATCCTTTCTACTTACTTGCTTTTGTTTTGTTATTTGGAAACCTTCAACAGCTGAAGAGTACAGAAATCTGCTCAAGTAGTAGCATATATTGAACCAATGTTGATAACACTATAGTTTGCATAGGAAGAAAAAGATAACCTTCATTGGAGTCACTGTTCCAGGAAATTATGTTCATAACATTAATTTTATTTGTACTTAAAATAATCAAAATATAAGGAAATACTTGTAATTTACCTCTGATGTTAACTAGAAGTCATTACTTTTCAAAAACATCTATAATAGAAAGTACTTCCTCTTTGAACATGTGTTGTATGCTTGATGAAACAGCCTGATATCTATCAGCAGTCTATAAAATCTGTAAGTAACTTCAATTAGGTACATGATTCATTGCATTGCAATCTAATGGTGACAACTCAAACAATTATAGCATTTAACAAATAGCTTTCAGGTTATATAGATTTTTTTTTAGCTTTTTCGCTATTGCAATTTAGTCAGCTTTGTGACAGAAATTCATATATATATATATATATATATATATATATATACACACATATTTCAACTGTTAAATAAGAAATAGTTTGTTGCATTTATGTATTTCAGTATCTGTCTATATTTCTGAGATGAGGTATTATGTACATTATTTACATTATTCAGACTATTGTCCTCATCTTTGTCGCCATATTTAATATTTGGCCGTTGTATGCTCCGGCCTTCTTCAGGTGGTTAGAATGTCGAACTGAACCCTTTATTTTGCTCACTGGGGTAGACTGTTCTAGTTCCATGTGCCATGTTTTTAATGGATGTCATTTATCAGTTATCTCCTGTTAATTTCTCTCTGAAAGTTCTCTACTGCCTTATCCGGGTATTGAACTCACACTCTTTGGGTCCTGTCACTGGATATAACCAACACCTTTATCCACTATGCCATGTAACCTTGAGGAATTTCTGGGTATTATAAACCTAATGTCTTCAGCAACCATTTTTACCAGTGCTCATATTGCAATTTTTTCTCTTATCATTTCATGTTTTGACCAGAGCTCATATTGCAACTTTTGTTGTTATTATCAGTTTTCTCTGGCACTTCTTATTACTGGTTCCCATATTGTATTCATTTCTATGCTTGGTCGGCTCAGGAGATTTTTGTGGCCTAGCATATGTGCTGATTCTTTAAGTTTACAAATTTTCCAATGGTGTTCCTTGTCTATGACCTCAACCTGATCCCACAGAGTGTGGTGATCACCCTTCTCTCTCCATATGTGGTCAGCCACGCCTGATTTTTCCACTTCCCCTCGTGTTACAGCTTTTTGGTGTTCTTAAAGCCTTACCTTAAGGGGGCGTCCTGTTTCCTACTTTATATTTCTTTCTGCAGCTGCACGGGATAGCGTACACACAGTCTTTAGTCATGTTCTCCTCTATTGGGGGTCTTACTCGGGAGAGATATCTGCGAAGTGTCGTCAAGCTTTTTGAAGGTTGTCTTGATGTTATATGGACTGCAGATCCTTTGTATTTTTTCTAACGTGTCATCTACGTACCTTAACCATTGACTTTAGAGATATAGATTCTAATGCCATTTCCTTAAAGTATTCTATGTATATATTTGCCATTGCTGGTGATAATGGCGAGCCCATTGCTAAGCCCTCATCCTGTCGATATATGTGTGATCCCATTCCAAAGTGTGTTGTTTGTGTACAGAAAGTCAACATCGCCATCATATTATCTATTGGAATACTGGTCCGTTCTTCTAGGGATGAGTCAGAGGCCAATCTGTCTCTGACTACTGAGAGTGCCTCTTCCTCCTCTTGGTGAACAAACTTACTACATCCATCTGTTTGGATAGGATGGAAGCATCTTTGCTTATTTCCATGAAGTGGGCGGAATTTTGGACATATGGAGGAGACTTTCCGATCAATGGGTCAATTATATCTACAAGGAAGCGACTCAGAAGGTTGCACACAGAGACTAGGCAACTAACAATCAGCCTGAGTGGAATACCATCTTTGTGAATCTTAGGGATACTGTATAGTCTGAATAATGTAAATAATGTATGTATTTATATAATATTTTCATTTTTCAAAACATGGTCAATGTAGAAGTCAAGTGACTTACCTGCCAACATGGCTGCCTCCTTCTATTTCCTTGTAAAAGCTGATTTTACCTTATTTTATAGGAGAGCGCCTAATACACCAGTTGGGTTGGTCCATTTTGCTAGAATGGACCTTCCCAATACATTTGCATGAGGGGTCTTTGTTCAGCTATATATTTCTCCATAAATGACTCAAGTCAGTTTTGGCTTTGGCTACATTTGCCTACTTGTGTGCTAAACCTCTGGCAAACTAGCTAATATTCAACAGTCAAGATATTGTGTCCATGTTCATAGTTGATATTGAGTGTTGTTTTTTTTTTGTTTTTATTAATAAGGCTCCCATTATTTTTAGCCTTTTTTTGCATGTAGATGATGCTATTATATTTGTGTTGTCAATGTTAGGAATAGGGTCTGGTAGGTCTCCATGAATATTTAAATGTGATCTAATTGAGCTATGGTCAGAAAGTTGTAGAGTGAGTTTTCATGTCAAACATGTAGTATGGCCTATATAATTATTTACAAATTTTGATTGATTAGGAATACAATTCCTTAATATATATTTATATAAAGTTTGTCACTTAGCTAATTGGTGTTACCTTCAGCATTCTGACTAGCATAATTAGGTAGGAATTTTTCTTTTACATGTTTTTTTTTTATTAAAAAGGATAGACTTTCTATGTCTATTCAATTTATCTATTATCTTTTTTAAACTGTGAACAACCTTCCACAAACCTGGTTGCTGCAGATGCAAAAATAAATAAATTATATACAAAATCAAGGCCATGTCCAAGCTTTCAACTCCCATAGGTCTTCTTCAGTAGGATGAAAAAAGATAAAATGAAGGAAAGAAAATTGGAAGTGTTTTAAGTAGATCATTTTTAAAAAAAATCGTCATTAGAAATCAAAACACTGACAGTCAGATAACCAGTTTGCAGTTACTTGTATTGGTGTGTATTTTTATCCCATACACCGAATGTGTGTTTGTGTGTGTGTGTCTATATATATATATATATATATATGTAATGTGTGTGTGGGTGGGGGGTATATAAATATAGAATTGGACATGTTAAGCGAAATCGTATGGGCACATAATCTATCCCTGATATTAAGCATTTTAAACCATAAATATATCATACTTTAAAACTATATTTTATCATATGTATATATATATATATATAATTTAACATAGCATATTTAGATATCAATCCTTTGTTTAAACACATGTTATTAAATAGAACATAGAAGAAATATCTGTTAAGATCATAGTGTGATGCTGACTTGAGCTCAACCATCTTTACCTCTTCTTATCCTTACTTCCCAGAAACTATTTCTGAACAAAAAAGGAAATGCTCAAGTGACATTTAACTTTGTTTCAATACAGCCAACATAAAAGAAATAAACATCCATAGTAAAAAATCAGGTTTTTTTGTATGCTTCTATTTTCTTTGTTTATATACTAAAAGCACAATTTCACCTAAAAAATACACAAGCTTGTTAACATCCGCATATCCATCCCCTTGTATGGCAGTGAATGCTGGACAATTTCACCACAGATGAAGTGGAAACTGGAGGCAACATAAATGTGGTTCTACAAAAGAATGTTGAGAATTCCAAGGATGGAATCTGTAAGAAATGAGGAAGTCTTAAACAAAATCGCATCAGAGAGAAAGCTGAAATTCCTTGGATATATCATGAGAAAGTAAGGTGTGGAAAACTTAACTTTTACAGGTGATATTGAGAGTAAGTGAGATAAGGGGAGGAAGCTAGTCAAATACCTGACAAGCAGGAGCCTTAGCAAAGGGGGGTTGGGGAAACAGCTGAGGGCAACAAGAAATAGGAACCTTTGGAGAGCCATGATTGCCCATATCCTGAATGAACACGGCATATATATCCTTGAAATACTCAACATTTAATTTTAAATACAATGTGGAGATGCTGTGATGAAGGTCAGATTCCTAGAACCTGGGCAAATAAAAATGTTGTGTTTCAGAATGCATGAAGATTTGTGTCCTAATGACTAAAGAGTAATGAATGGTTTATAAATATGCTTTACTACAGCAACAATATTAAATAGTAAAAGTATCTGTAAACTGAAAAACCATGTACTGAACAAGAAACTGTCAAAGTTATAACTTGAAATGACTTATTTAATAGTAATTTTATGTTGGATAATGATGTTCCCTGAGAGACTGTTTCCATTGGGAAAAAAAACAAACCTCACTATATATTAGTCATACCACAATGTTTCTCTCTGTGAAGAGTGACCTGTTACCTCTCTAAGCAAAGTACCATATATAAACAATTAACACAAATCTTTGGTGCTCCTTCTAATTACTGTCAGATTGGTTGACAGTAGAACTGTAATCTGTCAGTATAACTACAAAAAAACAATTAAAAATTTTAGAGTATATCTGCATCAAACAATAACAACCCACCATTAATAATTTTTTTAATCTCTACAGTCACATGCACAAGTTAAAATGCTTTTGAACTGTAACATGGTTCGTTTGAACTTAAGTAGTCCAGTTTGCTTAAAGTAAGAGTGCTGTGTTGTTGCTAATACATCTAGAGCAAAAAAAGGAAGAGGGTCTATTGTCCCATCATTTTATAGTCCTGGTGAGTAAATAACTAACACTGTGAATAATGACTTGTAGCAACATTTAAAAGGGAGGTATTCAATGTTATGACTTGGCATTATTTTTACAGTAAGAAAATTGTATAATTTGTTTTAGACATAGTCATTCTATGTCAAATCAACAAGGGGTCACATCATGATTGACACAGATTTTTTTCAAATTTGCTACACTTATAGATCTTCACAATATGAACTGAATGGCACCAGTCTTACCTCTCAAAGTTGAATGGTTCTGGAATTACGACCTTTTGACCTTTGCCAAAAATATGAATTTTTGATGATAGTAACAAAGTTTAAAATTTAATATCTCCAATGTTTTTGCACACAAATAGCTTATTTATATACCATTTCAAAGTACTTATATGAATCTAAAAGTTATTATATATATTTTTATCTTAGAGGTCAAATAAGGCAAGTTGACCTTAACCATAACTTTTCTGAAAAATTGGTATTTTATATGTTTTTTAAGTTTGTCAAATAATTTGTCTGACTTCTGTTAAGATATGCACAAAAAATTCATGGTGGGAAACTGAGTAGAACTTTTGCTATAAGTGTTTTACTGAAAGGACCCCAATTGAAAATGGTGCATCTTCTACTATATGTCAAATTTTTATATCTTATAATAAGTTGGTTAAGTTGTAACTTTTTTAATGCTGAATAGCATTTACATACATACTGTCGTCATAAAATCAAGAGAATTTTTGTTATTTGTAGTTAAATGATGATCAAATATGTTGGAAAAAAAACCCAGACATTTTTGGTTTTTGTTTGTATTTTTCAATATAACAAACAGATTGTATTACGAAAAAAAGTGATCTAATGAAAATACATATTTAAAAAGTGATTTAAAATCATGTTAACATTTTATTAAGCACTAACATCAAAAGAATGTGTAACATTTTATGTCAGTAGTCAACATAATTCAGTTGATCTTTAAAGTACATTAAATCCTTGAAATGATAATTTTTATTTCATTAAGTTTTTTTGTATATACCAAAGAGTTTTGATATTTGTTTTCTCATTTAACATGGCAATCAAAATCCACAAAAAATGTAAATGTGTGCCACTTGAGATAAATTTAACTTTGATTGACCATTGACTTCAATTTGTGGTTGAGGCAGACTAAAAGTATGTTGTATATATACATACACACACACACATCTATCTCTCTCTCTCTCTCTCTCTCTATATATATATATATATATATATATATATATATATATATACTGGATGTAAAAGCAAAATTGTTCATTTGTTAAATTAAGCTTTATTTTAGAAATGATTAAAGATATTTTATTGGAATTTTACAAGGTTTTTATAAAATTATTGAACTCTACGGAATAAGAATATATAATTACTCTCCAAGCTTAACAGAAAAATTGTGATATAATCGATCATAAATGAAAATTACATGTTCATCATTAATTAATCATAACTAAGGATCAGAAGATTGAAATAAAGTTCAAATATATATATAATTCCAGGATAATTTTTCAATCGCCCTCTCTAACCTAAGTTTCTGTCATGGAATAACAAGGTGCCTCACAGATTTCACATATGATTTCATTTTCAAGTCTTTTTTCACTGCTCTTTGGACTGTCATAGTTGAAACTCCTCTCTCACATGCCAAATGTCTTATGCATTGAGTTGGATCTTTTCTAATTGATCTCTTTAGCTCTAAGTTGAAATGATGATCCCTCTTCCTGTTGTGACCTCCTGATCCAATTTTCCTCTCTACTGTTCTCTCTTTTTTAAACTTATTCACCATTCTCTTGATGGTTCTTGAATGGACTTTGAAGATGAAAACCAGAGTATGAATGTTTGTACCATTACTGAAGGCCTGTATGATCTTTTTCCTCTAACCATTGCTCATTTGGGAAGACAGTTGGACTGAGACAAAAGAAAAAGATAAATTTTTATATATTAGATTAATGTTAATAACATAGTAAAAGTGATAAAAACATATACAAAAAAAAAAACAAAATAAAATTGGCTAGACTATATATCTAAATACTTATTTTAAAAAAATTAAATTTAAAAGTTTAAAATTTCAGCATCCCCTCTCCTTCATGCACATATGTAGTCACATCAATGTAAAAATCACTTTAGTCTGATGAAGTCCTAAAGGTCAAAAAACATCACACAAGAAGATATTTCCAATTTCCAATATATATATATATATATATATATATATATATATATATATATATATATTCAATTTGCAAATGAAAACAAACATAGGAACATTTTTCCTTAATATAATCAAGAAACATTTCCTGAAACCTTCATAATTGTCAAAAGTTTTCAACAGCAACACTGTAAAACTTAGTTACAGCTGTACTGGAAATTTGGATAACACTATCAAGGGTCAAAATATGAAAAATCTGAGGGTAGATGGTGATATCAACAAACATTGTAATTTCAGAGACAAAACCAAACATCCATTGAATGAAGCCTGCTATAGAGAAAATGTGATTTATCAGGCTGAAATTGAAGATGAGGATAGACAAAAAAGGATTTACATGAGATGCACTGAAATTGCACTGAATGAAGCCCTTCAAAAAAAGATGGTAAAATCATGTTTCTTCATTCAATCTACAAAACCATAAGTATGATAAGAAACTTGTTGAATACATCTAGAAATTGAAAGAAAAAAAATACTAGAAGTCCAGATGTAAGGTGGTGTAAGGTGGTGTATACCGAAAAAATTAAAATCAGGTCAGTAGCATTTGTAGATTGTACCAAGAGGAAAAGTTGACTATTGTAACACATCTGGACAGAAAACAACTACTAAATGAATGATGAGAAATAATGTCAAATTGTAGACATATAAATAAATACATCCTTGGTATTTACAAACCTGAATGGAAATAAAAAAAATTCATTAATTTACACACCCACTCCTCTTCAGTAATCTTCCAGTTAAAAAGGAATTACAAAGTGCTAGAAAACTAAATTTACTCCACCACCTGATGACACCTAATGGTAGAAACCTAGATAGTGATTAAGGGTATACATCTTCACATTTTATAATTATATATATATATATATATATATATATATATATATATATATATATATATATATATATATATATATACACACACACACCATGTGCTGTCCAAATGTTTTGGGAATTTAACTATAAATTAAATCACCCTAGTACTGAGTTTCCAAGTCAAAATAGTTTTTTTTGCCTGTTGTTTGTTTACTAGCAGCAAAAATTGATATTACATTCAGTTCAGCATGCTCTTAAATTCTTCCAAACTTTTTAATTGCTTACATATACATTTTATATATCAAAACAATGTCAGGTAATAGTATGAATAAATGGAAAAAAAATATGTAAAAAATGTTTCTTTAAAATTTTAAAATTTCATTTTTTACATCTCCCACAACTTCAGTGTTTCTTCTTGACGAATAATTATAACCAACATTTTCATTAATATTTTCCCACCTCCCCCATATCCCATCAATAAGAACATTAGTCCAATGAAGCTCTTTTTATAGGACTATACACATTACATTCAATTTTTTCCATTTTTTCATTTTGTCACACACGTTTCTCTCTCTCTCTATTTATGTATCTATATATAGGGTTTATCAAAAATACTTTTACAAACATTGGGGGTGGATTCTTCATATCAAAACTAGGACAAAAGTCACATAAACATATGTCTGTAAATCCTTCATTTTTGAGTTATTAAGGTTACAGAAAGTTTGCAGTAGATGGCAGTGTATGGCCATGTAGACTAGGTTACATTTGTCATTCATGTACATTTGTGGCTAGTATGCCTCAATATTTAACTTGTGTTATAGTGAGTTAACTGAGAAGTGTTCCATTTAACAATGGCAGTATATTCATATTTTGAGCAGGTAGATATGGTTTTTACATATGACCATGTGAATCGTAATGGGCATGAATCTGCATGGCTGTATTCTATTGTTTCCAGACCAAAGGCAACTGAGTCATCCAATCTTTGCTGCTGTTTATCGTCACATTGCTGAGACAGGATCTGTGGCACCATGACAATCCATGTATCTGCACACATCAACTGGCCCTAGCATGTTGTACATCTCATAGTACTGCATGAAGGTTACTTCAAGAGCCATTCATCTTCTGATCATTCACCATGACAGAACTTTTGCTGATGATTTATTGCACAAACTACCAATTTGTTGTTTGTCTCTTCAGTTTTGTTTACAGATGAGGCAACATTTAGAAGAGATGAAATAAGAAATTTACACAACCAGCATTTGTGGGCAGACTGGAATCCCTATACAGACGAGACACCAGCATTAGTTTAAGATTAATGTGTGGGCTGGAATTGTAGGTGACTGTCTGGTAGATCCATTTCTTCTCCCAGCATGTCTTACAGGCGCTGTGTACAAGGACTTTATTTCAAACAGACTTCCAGACCTGCTAGAGGATGTACTACTGCTAATACAAAGGCACATGTGGTTCATGTATGATGGGGCTCTAGATACAGAATCTGCCCAGTTCCATGGCCTACACATTCCTCTGACCTCAATCCTTTGGATTTTTATCTGTGGGACCACGTAAAATAATTGGTTTATGCAGTAAACATTAATAATACAGAGACACTTTATTTTGAACAGACTTCCACACCTGCTAGAGGATGTACTCCTGCTAATACAAAGACACATGTGGTTCATGCATGATGAGACTCCAGCACATTTTAGTCCGATTGTTTGCCTATACATATTTCAGGAAAGGAAAAAAACTTGTCTTTTGTAGTTTTATCAAATTGCAATAACACTGCCATACATGAACTTTATGGGAATGATGAATTTTTCTTTCAACAAGATGGTGCACCATCATACTACCAGCAAAATGTGTATGCTTTTCTGACTGAGAAATCACAAGGACACTGACTTGGATGAAGATGTGTAGTTGAGTTCCTCCATGTTCTGATTTAACACCTGCAGACTTTTACCTATGGGGGATTCTAAAGAATGTTGTGTATTGCAGAAAACTGACTAAATTGGTGGCCATTAAATAAGAAATTAAAAATGTATATGCAGCAATCTCACTGGACACTTTGGCCAACATTGAACAAGCAGTAGTTTGCCGTACTAATAAATGTCTGGAAGCTAAAGGCATGTCTTGTGATTGTAGAGTCCAAAGTTAACTTGTATTAATCTTGTGATGTCTGAATAAATTTAGTATTACAATATCTATACAAGATTTTCTTGAAGTGCGTATACATATTTTGGTAGACTCTGTATATAGCCAACTCTTTAAATAAATGCTGAAAGGAAAAATGTGGTGATAGTAGATATTATCCTTAAGACAAAACCTGAATAACAAATTTAATCTCTACATATACACATAGGTATGATGAGTGTATCTAACAATTATACACACTTTTTGATACTAGACTTTACTTTTGAATTTCCAGTAAATTTTCATGTTGAATATTTTACTGTCATCTGTTTCCAATCTCTGTTTAGACTGAGTTAAGGGTTACTAAAAAACTGTATACATTTTTAGGAATGTCCTGCATGTGTGTATAAATGAGAGATAATTTATTTGTACCAGATATAGCCCTATTTGGAATATAGACATATTCTTTCATAAAACCAATTCCTTTTGCTAAATGACATTCATAACATAGATATAATCACATAAGACTCAGCCAAAATAAAAGTTTCTGAATAAACGCAAAACATTGATTCTATGGATTTACACTATTTACATTCAGACTACTGTCTTCATCTTTGTTGTTAGCACGTTTTAGCTGTTGTGACCTCTGGCCTTCATCAGGTGTGTATCAATTTAAGTAACCTTCGGGAAATTCTGAACTGAACCCTTTATTTAATCTATGGGGTTAGATTGTTCGTATTCCATTGTCAAGGGAGTCTAAGGATATCTACTCTAGTTCTTTTTAGTACTGCTCAGGTATTGCTTGCTTGTTTCCACTGCCCATCCCAGTAATAAAAGGTTCAGTTCAGAATTTCCTATAGGTTACCCAGATCGATATATACCTGATGAAGGGATGAGAGCACAATGAACAAAATATTGTGATAACAAACAACAAAGATGAGGACAATAATCTGAATCCAAATAGTGTAAATAATGATAAATCCTCAGCCCAGAAATTGATTCTTTGCTTAGAAAAATCCAATTTTGACTTAAGACTACATTAAACCCAACTGATTTGTTTGTATATGTAGGTGGATTCTGTCACTATCCATGAGATTTCTCTTTTTGTACTCCCTCTGGATTGTGCGTCAGTCAGGCTTTCAAGCAACTTTTGCAAAACCCAACATCTGGCATTTGAGCTTTCACCCACATGCTGTCAAGTCCTTCTCTTCATGCTTTCAGAAAAACATTCAATTCATCCAACCACTATTTGACCTTTATGCTGGAACAGCAAGAGAAATTGTAAAATTTCTCAAAGTAGATGAATTAAATGATCCAGATGTTATGATTTAATCTTCTTTTGTGAAGTCAGCTGGAAACATTAAGACTGCTGAGTCTTCTAATAGAAATTAAGTGACATCAGTGGTCAGTAAACAGACTGACTATTTATAAAGATTATAGTGAATATCAGTAGAATAGTTAAGCTGTTTGAATCCGTGGTTCCTGACATGAGGCAATTTGATTTATAAGGGAGGCAATTCAACAATGAGTTAATAGTGAATTTTTTTCTAGTGTGTCTGTGTAAGTCAATACATACAGTGCATATACAGTATACATACATTAAAATATTTGTGTGTATGTATGTACATGTATAATTTCATATGTACTGTATATAATATGGGCATGTGGCCGAGTGGTTAGGACATTCGCTTTCTGACTGAGACCTGCGTTTGCATCTCACCATGATCAATTTGTCAGGAAGGAGATTTCCTGATGTTATCGGTCTGGAGGGGAGGGAGAGCAGTCCCAGCATGTGGCACCTTTGAAAAGTGCTTGAAAACTATACCATGGGTTGACCCAAGCCTTGTGAGTAAAATTGGGTAAATGGAAACCTTGGGCGGGCATCAATAGCTGTGGTAGCATAAAGTCACAAGTCATCATGACCGAGGGTTTGAGTGTACTGGCCTTGTTCAGATTGCTGATCACACTAGATAACAAGCTCTCTCCCAGAAACAGTAACTTTGCTGCTGTAAAGAAGGACAGATGTCATGTAACAGTTCTGTTTTCTTTTCTTTGTTACCAAACATACCTTCTGATTGAATAAGCTCATGATGAGTTCTATAACAATAAAATATCCATAGAAATTTCCCTATTGCATCATTAAATATTTGAGTTTAATAACTTTAACAAAATATTGCAATAACAATCATAAATAAGGAGGTATAAATAAAAAGATTTAAAATTGACAACTTTTTCCATTTCACTGAACCAGACATTAAACACTTGTCTTCCCTTCTTCCTTTCAATGAAATCAAATAGCATCTCTGGTATATCATTTACCCAATTAAAATGGAATAGTCCATTATATATAAGGTATTGGTAGAATGTTACATATGTGTTTAGGGAAGGACAAACAGAATTATAATAAAATAAAAAAAAACAACAACATTAGGTAACTAGTTATCGCTTAGCACTAATGCTAGGATTGCACAGTTTCATAAGTCAAAAACTTTTGGTCCCAAAATTGTCCTGTATATCTCAGAATGCTATAGATTGGTGAAGCCTGTGTAAAATTTGCCAAAGTAAATCTCCACCAGTGTTGGGTAATGTTATTTTTCAACTAAATGAATTTGCTGTTTAATTAGGTAATGGGTAGTTATGTGTTTCTAAACAACTATTTAATCTAAGAAATCTGCAAACGCCAAATTTTATTAGTTTTTCTTTACATACACTGCTGGTGCAACCCATTTTGAATGGTTAATTTTTTCTATTACACCAATTCTTTTGAGTCTGTCCAACCCTTCATTGACTTGTTCCAATGCTGCAAATGGTATGCTCCATTTCAGCTTAAATACTGGCGTCAAACCACTTTTTACTTGAAAATTCATCTTGAATTTTGAACACTGACCCAGTTCATTTGACAGAACATCTGAAAAACAGTTTTTTAATTCTTCAAGATTTTCGCTCTGACTTTTTAAATTGGTCACTTGTTCAATTACGTTTTTGTAATAAATGTTTATTGGCAAATACCAAAGTTCAAATAGTTCCATCCAGTTAGTACTGAATAAATTAGTAGCATTTTTTAATGCATAAATCTTTACAATTCATTTCTCCAAAAGAAAACAATTTCTCACCAAAAACTGAAATTGCAACTTTGGAAGTCCTTTTTAATAAAGGCTTTCCAATTTCCTTCCATGTGGTTTCACCGATTATTGAAATATCACTACCAATGTCCAGTAGCATTTTCACACCCACATTATTTCCTTTTGTTTTCTGTGAGCATTTTTTTCCATCACAACACTGTGTATGGATTTCTTCCTGTGAGAGTTTTTTCTTGGTTTGGTTTTGCAGTGTGACTATATGTCCACATTTACCAGACTTATAACATTCTGCATTTTTAAAATGGACAGTCTTTTCCAAGATGTAATTCACCACATCTGAAAAAGGGTTTATTCTCCTTTTCGTACATTTGCCCTTTGCTTGAAGTATTCTTTTTTCTGAATTTGTTCAGCATCATGTTTCAGACTTAGAATTGTCTGGCAATTGTCCACTATTTCTTGCAGTGTAATATTACTGTTTTGTTCAATGTTCGTTAAAATTTTTGCTTGTATTTCAGCATCTCTTTTGTTAAATTTTGAATGAAAATTAACTCTTTGAACATATCTGGAGTCATTTCCTTTATTCTAAACTTTTCACATTCTGTGTTGATGATACCAGCATACATAACAAGATCTCCATCCTCTTTTTTGGTTAGATTCATGCACCTCCAATGAGCATTAAACAGAGAGCTCTTGTCAGTAAAGACTTTTGTCAGAATGTGTAACCTGTCTGCAAACCTGGTTTCACCTGGTTCTTTTTGGTAATATGTAGTTGCAGTATTTTTCATACTCTATCAGAGCTATTTTTCTCAACAACAATCTCGTTTTTCTCTCATCTTTCTAGTTGCTGCATTCCTGACTGAATATTTGTTCATATCTATAAAAATATGCAGAAAAAGTCAATCCCTTGGTAGGATTGTATACAAATTCTGATATGATGTTTTGGACAGTGTCTGGCATAAGAAACGTTGAAGAATTTTTTGTTTCCTTCAGAATTATATCCAACAACTAATGTTGCTGTTTTTGTAATTCTAGCAACTGTTGATTTTTTTTTGATTTTTTTTGTTTTTGCTGTTTCTGATTTTCAACAATCAAAGACAAAATTTACTCTATATTTGCAAGAATGTTTTTTTTTTCCTACACCCAAGAGAAAAACTTTTTTTTTTCTTCTTCACAAAAAAAAATAATTTTTTAAACCAATGTGGTTAAAATTCTTGTTGTCACCTATATCCTTGTTCTTGAAGCAACAAGTATATTTTTTCTGTTCTAGTTCACTCAGTATGAGTTTTCAAACTCCTTGTAACTCCAGTTACAACTCATATGAGTTCCTAAATACTCATTACTGTTATAAGTCATAAGAGTTCTGAATCCTCATCACAACAGTTACAAACCCCCATCACCACTGTTATAATGTGCTTGATAGTACTTATAATATAAGTAATGCGTCAGCTATTTGCTGTGATGCCTGCATTAATTAGTCTGAAGACTGATTCCAAATGGTTTCTCTTACCTCTGACCTAGAGCTCTTTATTTATAGTTACAGACTAGTTTATATAGTCATCAGGGTTGTACTATTTACTCCACAACACATACATGTATTTATAACACGTAGGACCACCAAACTTCTCGAGAAGAGAATTGCTCAGCATATATCAGCATTTATTACAAAAAGGCCAATTAGATTATTTGCATAAGTATGATGTTACATCCAAGTCTGCAATCACAGAACACCTTATACAAAATCAAGAGTATGCATCATCCTTACATGTTCTCAGTTGTGTGTGTTGCTTCCCATGACATCATTGGCTTTAGCCCCTCAGATCCCAACACCACTTCATAAATTGTATCAATGAAAGACAGTTTCTTTTTATTATTCATTTTAATACACAAGAGAGACAGAGTAGTACCAATTCTAGGAGACAGCAAGAGGAAGAACTTCAGGAGAAGGCATGTCCACTTGTGGGTGTAACATCACACCACATGGAATCTTAACCAGTCTATCAAATCTGCATTTGGATAGTGTATCAACACTTCAAAATTCGGCCAACTTCATGCCATTTTAGTCTTATATCCAAAACCCAAACAAAGGCAATCCATTACTGTCAGAATAGCATGCCCACAAGGCATTCTGATCAATTGATGACCATCCTGGCCCAGCTGCCACATTCTGTAACATGTGCAGATTACATTTTAGCTATCATCTAAAGGTTCTTGAAATTATTTCTATTAAATCAAGAAAATCTTTCTGTTGAGATGTTGAGTGTTTCCACATGCATGTATTGAAATAAGGACAGACACATACGTAGGGAAAAATACTGGTATATTCGAAGAGGTATTTACAACAGAGAGATTAGTAGTCAAATGAACGCAGGTTAGTCAGTAACAATCAGAAAGAGTATAAAGTCCAACTGTATCTTCCAGTGGAGAGACGGAAGTGTGATGGTCACCTGATCTTCCCAGAACTCTATAGAACTGTCCTATTAGTAGTAGAGAGATCAGTCCAACACTTTCTTAGGTAAGCAGAAGGAATGATTGTTAGGGCTGAATGCAATTGGTTTAAAGATATACACCCTACCTGTCTCAGTATATTATTGATACATATCTGTTTTCATTTTCATGCTACCTTTTTAGTTGGTTGGGCATAACGATTTTACTTTCCTCAATTGAGACCTTTCCTCCAAACATCTGATATTTAATCATTTAGTTGAATTTTGGAAAGTTGGTCAGGCTGAAAGGTTTTCGACAACTTCTCATATATATGTTTGTAAGAGCACTTGGAAAACCTTGTCTTTCTGGAATTCATGATGTAGTTTGATGTAACTTAAATAGAATTATCCAGTCAAAATAGGGAGTGCTGTGTTTGGAGAAAACAAACCGGTCAAAGAACACCATCCTATAACAGTGAACTTTGGTGAGGGTAGTGTAAAAGTATAGGGCTGTATTTTCTTCAGGAGGGGGTTGACATGCTTCATGTGATTGAAGGGAAGATGAATGGTACTATATATTGACAGATTTTTAAAGTAAACCAAAGCTTTGAAGTTACCAGGTGAGCAGGCAGCTAAAGAAACAATGAAACGATTGTAGAAGTTTAAAGTCATAGAATAGCCTACTCTCTTTCCTGATATTTCATCCCATGGATAATTTATTTTTTAAATATGGTACTGAGCAAATTTTTTTTTTTAATATACCAATGGAAATACTGAATGCTATGAATTCTATAAGTCACTAAATGAAAAAAATTATTAATTTCCAACTTATGAAGTAATTCTAACAAAATAACCAAACCATAAAACATTAATTACAAATGCATGAAAAATTTAATTTAATAATGTTATTTCTCTACTTAAAATAAATTAGTTCCATATCTGATTACAAAAAAAAAAAATCAGTGAAGTAATAATGGCTATTATATTTGGATTGAAAAACTTAGCATATATTGTTGCTGATGTATATTATTAGGTAGGTGCAAAAATAATGTCGTTTTCTCACATATGTTACTATGTGAGAAAACGACATTATTTTTGCACCAACCTAATAGTAAAAGTTTTTTTTTTTTTTTTTTTTTTTTTGATTCTTTTTTTGATTCATTTCACCACAAGCAATGCAATAATGCCACTAGAATGCAAGGGGTTACAGGGAGTGAAAGAGAATGAGAAGAAATTAGTGAGGAGAAGTGAGGAAAGGACATTAAGAAACAGGGTTCAGGAAGACAGAAGATAGCAATGGAAGTTACATTTAATTTTTTTAAAGATTGTAAGTGGCAGGGAAGCAAGAAATCAGATTTGAGCACCACAGGTGAGAAGTGCGAGAAAAGAAACTGTTAGGATAGAAGTGGTGGTTACATCTTGATAGTTCAAAAGTAAAATGGTAAGATCTAGTTGCCAGTCTAGTAACATGCTTAAATTCATGTAGCCAGGGTACTAAGGAGAAAAAAGGTCATCATAATAGCTGCCATGAAAATATTTGTAGAAAAGACAGATGAAAGCCACATCATGTCGGTGGGAAAGTGAATGATCACATACACTACTTAATTTTTAACATTTTCACTGCAGCATTGTTTCCTGGCTGTGCTAGCACATTTTGGAAAAAATAGAAAATTGCCATTTACTGGAAATAAATGACTATAAAGGCACTGATAGTGATTTCATATGGGTACCACCATTTTGGTTTTGATTGGTTACTCTGTAGAATATCACAAGATGTATACCCTAGACCAAACCTGGTCGCTGGTTTAATCTCTCAATTGTTGAAAGCAAAATTATAAAATCTTGTCCCAAAGTTAATATTAATGCTTGTTAGATTAATACTGGGTGGCATAGTGGAGTAATAGATAGCGGCTCAGAGTGAGAAATCTGAGAACTGAGTTCAAATTCCAGTCAAGTTTGTTACATTCACATGTGCAAATACCCTTGATAAAGGTATGAATCCATCTCTTCTCCCCACCCCAAGCTATGAGTAAATAGCAGGACAAGCTGGGTCATATAGCCTTGGGTGGCAACCAGTCAAGGAGAAAGAAAACTCAAAACTTCCAACTATGTGTAAATAATCACACCAACTTGCAATTGGCCAAGTGTGGTGAGTATGGCTGCACCCTGGAGGTAGTTCTTCCGACAGTAGTGAGAAGACATTGGCTTTGGATATTAACACTGAGTTTTGAAAATTTAACAGTAAACATTTTTTATTTTAATTTTCTTTCATTTTATGCTTTATGAAAGTGAATAAGATTAAGTATGGTAACCTGTAATCCAGTGCTCTACCACTAACATTTCAACACTAAAATTACTCTCTTTTTCAAGGAAAATATATATTTTTTAACCTGGTTATCTTACCTCTGGTATTTTAACATAAATATTTCTCTATGGTCCAAAGTGAAAATATTTCTCTTTGTAACTTTGCTGCTCCTTCCAGGTATCTGGGATTGGACCTTTTGATATTTTGTTCCAATGCTCTATCAGTGAGAATCGATCAAAGACTTTTTTTTTTTCTTTGATTTTGAAATATTCCTGATTTTCACTTTCTATTGCTGACATGTCCTGAATCTCATGTTGTCTGTGTGCATTTAGATATGCAATTCTTCAATACTGTTCATTCAATCAAATGCTCTATATTGTCACTGCTTTGATGCTGACTACCCCAGGGGAAGTGATAGAAAGAAGTTGTTGCTTGGTGGTGATCTTCCCTACTTTTGTCAAATGAAACAGAACAGATAACAACACAGTAGCAGAGAGTAAATAAAAGTTATTTAGAAAAAGAACAAGGAGACTTTTTTTTTGTTCAGAATCACTAGCTTGACAAAACAAAGGATAGATCACTTTTCTGATCCTTTATCTTATTTTTTTTTTAATAATTCCTCAACCAATAAAAGGCCCTAGAGCCATTTAAGGTAGAAGATTAATCAATGACGTTTTTGTATGAACATAGAAGGTAATAAGTGTAAATTATGAAGATATATAGGAAAGATAATGGTTGACCAGAGACTTGAAGAGGTTAAGAGTGTAGTGATTGGGGAAGCATTCAATTGGGTGTCTGTTCTACAAAGTCATAGTTATTAAGAAGAAGCTATATCAATGGAACTTTCTTTGAAGGTCAAAGTATCAGTTCTTTAATAAAAAGAACAAAAGAAGGAAAACATTTAATTTCAAGGTCTTGAAATGTTTAAATAAAATATAGATAAGTCAGAGTTTAATTTTTTTGATTTGATCTCATGTGGAATTTCCAGAAAATTCTTTATAGTTTTTAAATTTAATGTACTTTTATATTTGTTAATGTTACAAATCCATTAATTATAATTGTGTACATGTGTATCATTGAAAAACAACAGCATTTATGCTTACTTTTGTTTTTATATTACATACTTGCTATAGTTTGATTGACATGGAGTCCAACATCATTAGCAACATTTTCTACATGATGTAGGATAGCTGTGGCATTGGTAATGGTGTCTGCAGTGATAGCTAGGTCATCTTTATAGTCAATATCGGTCAATTTTTTGGCAGGATATCAACTTGAGAGTTTTGGTAATAAAGTAAAACCTAGACGTTGATGTTTACCAAGTGAAATTCTCAATACATAGTCAAGGATGATAACAAAGAGAAAAGGTACAAGGGTGTCACCCTAAAGGACCCCTGCTTTAATGTAAAAAAAACTAGTGTCTTTGTTTGGGGATCTAAGCAAAGATTTGGTATTTCTGTATAGCATCATTATGGCAGCTACTGTCTAAGAGGGGATGCCATATACCAAGAGGATCTTCTCCAATTTTACCCTATGTACAGAATCAAAGGCTTTAGAGAAATCTACAAAAAGTAAGGCAGTAGGACATTGCTAGTGAGCAAAACAAGAATTTTCAAATGATCTACTGCTCTGGACACCTTGTCATGATGCAAAACAGATTGGTCACCCAGCAAATCAATAATAATTCAATATATTTTTGTGTTTGTATGAAAATGGATTGTAATACTGATCATATTTTGTCAGATTTATTGCCATCATTACCTTTATGTAAATTGAGGAGCCTTGCTAGTTGAATGAAGCCTAAGAATTCAGTTTTAGAGGTATTGACATAGCATCCAACATCATTGGCAGCATTTTTATGTAGGAGTACTGTGGCATTGGTAATGGTTTCTGCAGTGATAGCTAGGTCATCTGCATAGTCAATATTGGTCAACTTTTTTGCAGGATATCAGCTTGAGAGTCTTGGTGAAGTGAATCAATAAAATCTGTTGAATCTTTTACATACCTAGGATGTGAGATAAATTTTACTGAAAAGGATGTGAAAATTTGCATAGCTAAAGCCTGGACCACCTTTAATAAAATGGATGTAATCTGGAAAACTGATCTACAAAACAACCTCAAGTAGAGATTCTTTCAAGCCACTGTAGGGGCAGTTTCAATGTATGGTGCCACTGCCTGGACATTAACTAAAACCCTAGAGTTTAAACTTGATGGAACCTACACTTGGATGTTGAGAACTATACTTAACAACTCCTGAATACAATCACAGCTCTATGGACCCATTCCTGATAATTCTACAATTCTATAAAGAAGCAGAATTTGCTTTACAGGACACTACTGGTGAGCAAAAGAACTCATGAGTGATCTGCTGTTCTAGAAATCTAGCCATGGAGCTGTTGTAGTAAAGAAAAGAAAAGACTGTCAACTTATAGTAGCAACTACAATAGATTTCTTCTGTTTCTCGACTGCAACACTCGTAGCCAAATCGCAGTTCAAATGATAGCCTGTCGTAACAGTTCAACAAGCAAAGTAGAAACAACAAAATGGGGTCACATGTCCAAACTTCACTTCTCACGAGCAAAAAACGTGTGTTCGGCTCACCAGCTCAGAAAATCTTCCTTCATAAGCGAAAAACAACGGCTTTGGTTCATCGAGAGATCTTTCTGATTAGTCATGCCATTCAGGGGATTAGCATAGATTTTAGTCATTGAAGTAAATTTTTGCTAACTACTTTTTGGTAATTTTTCTTTGGCAGATCGCACACAGAATACAAACTTTTTTCGGGGTAACTGATTATCTCTTTCACTACAGGAGCAAGACGATTTGGTTGCCCAGCTATGTTATTATACAGGATGCCACCCTAATGATGTTTCGACCTTGATGCAGGATTGTAATAGTTGGTGTGATAGATACATGATTGTACTAGCTTGATCAAATAAAATAGCTTGATAACTTACATAATTTATGCATTACATCGATATAAAAATCTTTATATGACAAGGTTATTTAAGAACTGTATTTGCATTTTGGTTATGTAGCATCTTGCAGTGTTGAATAAAATACCCTGAGTGCAGACTATTCTATAGATATTACTTTGTAGATGCATATTTAAAGTATATCACAAAGAACTGTTGTAAATGCTGAGTAACTTCGATATATTTGGGAAGAATGTTAGAATAATCTAGAACCTATAACTGGCAGCAAATCACCTGCCTACAGATAGAAAATGAATTCATTAAATATACAAAAATAGAAAAGCAGTGTAAAACAAGGATGTGTCTTCTCAACCTATACAGTGTGACAGTTCTGAGAGAATTAGGAGTCCTACCAGGAATCATTATTGGCAGCCACAATCTTAACAACTTAAGATATGCAAATGACACAGTGTTGATAGTAAACAGAAAGGAAACTACAAGAACTTCTATAGAGAGTTGGAAAGTAAAAAGAAAGGACTAAACATCAATTGCAAGAAAATAGAATGCATGGTTGTTAGTAAAAGGAACAGCTCAGTATGCAAATTACAAATTGGAGATGCCAAAATCAAACAAGTACAAAAATTTAAATATCTGGGAAGTGTTCATAACAGAGGATGCAAAGTGTGACACTGAAATCTGAAGGTGCATTAGTGATAGCAATTAGTGCCTTCTCAAAGCTTTATTAAGAAACAGTAAAATTATGTTAGAAATAAAAAAGAGTACTGAACTGCTATGTGAAATCAGTCCTCCAATAGGGTAGTGAATACTCAACAATCTCCTCATAGATGGAGAAGAAACTTGAAGCAACAGAAATTTGGTTTTGCAGAAAGATGCTGAGAATACCATGGACTGAACATGTGATCAATGATGAAGTTTTAGAGAAAATGGAAACAAAAAGAACACTTATACTTAATATCAGCAAAGAGATAGTTGAAATTTCTAGGGTGCATAATGAGGAAAGATGGCTTGGAAAATTTGACACTGATAAGGCAGATTGAATGCAAAGAAGACAGAGGAAAACTATACATAACCTACCTAGTGAGCTTGAGTAAATGGATGGCAAAACAGAGTTTAGAGAGATAGCAAAAAGATAAAATTTATTAAGAGCTACAAAGGACAGAAAATTGGGGAGAGCCATGATCACTAGAAGATTGTAGTAAACACCTATGGCGATAATGATCTGTGTTGTATAGGATACAATCTAAATATTAGGTTGGTGCAAAAATAATGACGTAATAATGTCGTTTTTTGACGTTAAAAAATACGTCAAAAAAACGACATTATTACGTCATTATTTTTGCACCAACCTAATAACATAGACAACTGAAGAATAAATCAAATATATAAGAATGCGCTTTTTTCAGAGAGCTCTTACTAAACCAAGAATCTCTATTATCCCTATTTTATGACAATTTTTCACTCGTCTCTGAATAAAGAATAGCCTAAATCTACTTTAAAAGTAATTTTTATCTTTTTTCCCCTTTTGCTTATTCTTTTTTTGTTTCCATTCCTCTCCTGTAGTTTTTACACACACACACACACACACACACACACTCTCTCTCTCTCTCTCTCACTCTTTTCTTCTTTTATGACATGAATCTAACAATCTAAAGAATGTAGAAATGAATAAGACAATTACTGTATTTCTTCGCAAAACCATATTTGAAAATCTCTCGCCAAAATCTAACCATCTCATTGAAAGAAAATGCAACATTTTAAAATTAGAATATTTTTTTTATTAATCTTTTTTAAATTAATTTTATATGAAATATTGCTGTAAGCCTGCCAATAATGAAATAACAGAATAATTTTTTTTTTTATATAACAGTATCTTTAGTATCATTACAAACCGAAAGGAAAATATGCATGCATAAACTTATAATCTGAAACTCCTTCAACCTCACTGTAATTCCATTATTAAAATAACTTTACAACTAATTATTTCCCGTTTTTCTGACAGTTGGCTGTATTTCAATAATATTTTACTATTTGGCTCAATGAAATTCCTTTGTAGACAGAATGTTCACTTAAAATTAGAATTTTTGTTTGACATTGAACCAATCATTTGCCGAGAAGAGTTCAGGATTTTATAACCTGTTTCCCATTGCTACAACATATTGTCACTGGTTTTAAATTTGATACCAAGCACAAATTGGAACATGAAACATTAAGTAATGAGCAGGATATCAGAAACTGATACCTTTTTCTTCTTTTATATGTTGTGTTTCTTCAAGACTTGGGCAATCATGGCTCTCCACAATTTCCTCTATTTTCTAGCTCTTAGTAAAGTTTGTGTTTTTGCTTCCTCTTAATCCCTGTTCTGCCAACCATTTGCACAAGTTCATTAAGTGCTTAAGTGTATATTTTTCTTATGGGCACATGGCTGAGTGGTTAGAATATTTGCTTTCTGACCATGAAACTCTGATTTGAATTGTACTATATTTGCTTTGTCAGGAAGGTGACTTCTTGATGCTATCGGCTTGTAGAGGTGATTCTGGCATGCGGCACCTTTGAAAAGTTCCTGAAAATCATACCATGAGTAAAATTGGGTAGATAAAACTATTTAGGAGCTGTTGATGAAGTTGTAAGTCATTTTACCGGAGGGTTTGAGTATACTGGCCTTGTTCAGACTGTTTATCATGATCTCTACCAGAAACTGTAAGATAGCATAGTTGCAGTACAAACCACAGATGTGCCTAAGCAGGTGTATGCAATATAAACATTAGAAAATTATTCATATGTGCCTCTCATGATTAGTTCTATGTAGTTATAACCAGAGTAGGAAATTCAAGTGAACTTATCATAAGGACAAAAGGAAATTTAGAAAATAGATGTCTTGCTAAAAATGTTATTTATACATAAACTTTAGTGTACAACTTAATTTTTCTCTGTTCATAGAATTGGTATCTGGTTGGTAATTGCAAATAAGTAAAAGACAAAATCGTAGGCATAAAGTGGAAACAAACAAAATAAATGAACAGACAATGTGATTAATAGTATCAAAGATTCTTGACTATTGGTAATTTATACTTATTTTTTAATATGATATTAAGTGGTTGAATTTAGAAGTGTAATTCATTGTTGATTATGTAGTGGGTGTGCACAACAGTTTGAAACTTCAAAACAGCTGTGAATCATTCCTGATTTGTGAAAAGTCTGGACATCTCATGAGGTTTTGATTAAATATCTTCACTTACAGAAAAGTGTTTCTATAGCATTATTATATTTTTATTTTTATCTATTATTTTTATTATGTGGTGGGGGTGATGGAAGCCTTGGCCTACTTTCTTTGACTGTCAACATAAATACTATTAATTCTTGGTTGCATTGCTTGGAATTTAGACATTTTGATTCAAGGAAAACAATTACAGATCATTGTCAAGGCTGTATGATATTTTTCTAAGTTTGAATTAATTTGATAAAAAATGAGAAAGAATATGATTTTTCAGATATGACAAAATGATTCCTGTTGATTGGATGTTGTATAACTGAAGTTGTTAATACAAGAAAGCATTTAAAGTGCACAGTTTTTTACTAAAAATATCTTTTAAAATTCCCCTGCATCTTATATGCCATATGTAGGTTTAAAATTTGTGATAGTCAGCCAAAATTGGCTACCTAGCAACTCCTATTAGCTTAGACTTTAGAGTAACTTCCATATACCTATTGTCGTTATTTAAAAGGCTATCATACAGATTAAAAGTGTTATCATTGATAATATTCATTATATTAATTTCATCACGTTTAATATTAGTATTTTGTTTCACTAAAATTATATGCAATAAATTCAAATTATATATTTGTAAAATATATTTGTTTCATTAACATTTTTCTTGCGATAACTTCCGGTTGCATTGGTATAAATACAATCAGAATTTTTATATCCTAATTATTCCACTAAGACGTTAACAAGACGCAGGTTGTACAGATAATATAAAGGATATAATAAAGTTTTTATAGGCTTGTGTTCTTTTTTTCCTATTATTTTTCATTTAATTGTAGTCATGGCTTGTTTAACCAAAATAATACCTCAGAAATATAGCCTAGGCTGTACTATTTATTAATAATTTTACTAATTACTAATTTTTTCTTGATTTGCCCTGCTGAAATTGGGGTGCATCTTATACACATGTGCATCTTATATGCTGTAAAATACAGTGAGTGTAATTTGTAATTTAGGTCAAAAGGTTTTATTAAATACTAATATAAACTTTAACCTACAACCTGTTTATATATATATATATAAATCTACTACACATCCATACATTGAATATTGCTGCTTTATCTGGTCTGGTGCTCCTGCTATGTATCTTGAGATTCTCAAAAACAAAAAAAAAAATCCAAAAAAGAGTACCATTTTTTATATGGTTATGTATACTTTCACAGAAAAACAATACCTAAAGATTAAAAATTAATTTTTAAAAATGAAAAATCTTTCTTGAACCTTTTATTTTAGTTTTAAATTCAAGCAAATAGATTAAAGTTAATATTTCCAATAAGCAAAATACTTTGCTCTATTTCAAAACTAATTTAAATTGACTGGAAGTTGTTTTCATTTTAAAATTGCTAAAATGACTGATTTTAGTAACTTTTTTAGTCATCTTTTATCACAATGTAATTCTCTTTAATAAAAAATCTTTCAAAAATAAAATATACTTTTCTGAAACTTTATTTGAGGAATATTAGCTGATTTAAAGTTTAATTAATCTGAGTTGAAACAAATATTACTTTAAGTTTAAAATATTGCAGAAATACATTTTTTAACATAACAGCAGCTGTTTATTTAATGTATTGACAGCTTGAAAAATGGACAGAATCTAATTTTTTTTTCTATGGTGAACATATATTTTCCTTAATTTAATGTTTTATTGAATTTTAGGTACTTTGGCTTTAAATTCTTTATAGTTATTGCTCTTATTTTCTGATAATGTCACATGTGTATTTATAAAAATTTGCACATTTATACACAGAAAAAAAATTTCATAATTCTTTTTAAAATATTGCTGTTGATTTGTACTAAGCTTTTCCATTTATGATTGGTAAATATGGATTTTACTTAATGATACTATCACCTAATCAGTACAAAGTAATGCAGAAATTTAAAAGATTTAATACTTTATAAATTATTATAAATTTTTAAAAATGAAAATTCTTGTAAAAATTCATTATTCATCAAAAAAAATTTTTTAAAGACATTATTGTCCTTAAGATATTTCTAAAAGCAAATAAAAATTTTTTGATTAAATAATTTTTTAGTTTTATTGCATTTTTTTAATTTGATTCGGAGGAGATTTTTGTTAACTGGCAGTCCTGTTTTGCAAAAATAAATTTGATGATTTGAATTCTCCAAGGAGTTCTGTTTTTTTAACTAATATAAAAATTAAGCAGAACAAAATTTAATTTCTCAAAATATCTAAAAATTAAATAAATGGGGAGTGACCAATGCAAAAATATTTTCTAAAAAAAATATTTCTAAAATAATTTTATTCATTTGTGAATAAGTCCTGAAAGTTTTATTAAAATCCAAAAATGATTTTCTCAAGAACTTTCAAATCAATGTGTTTTTCATTGCAAAATTGTTGCTAAAATTTCTTATATTAATCTATGACCTCTTCCCCACTGACAAGATTTTTAACCAAAAGTATCAACGAATATAAATTAATTATCAAAAAATCCTTTTTGTTGATAAAATTTTGTTTTATAAGGTTTGTGTCATTTTTTCATTATGGTATGCTAATTTTTTAGTGAATCAGTATATATAAAATATGTATATTTAGGCAGCATATATTCAATATTCATATATTTAATAAACTATGATCTAGACATATTATGTCTATTTATTTTTATTTTAATCCTCTCAAATTCACAGATAAATTGGGGTAAATTGCTAAGACAAAAAATTAATGTTATTGATAGTTGTGAATCTTTTTCTAAATGTGCATGAAACATACTCTGTTATAAATAATAAAGATGAATTCATCAACATCTCTATGAACTAACAGATCATCAAAAGGAATTATTCAACCTTGGACCTAACTGTCATCTTTACAGACAATACAATAAATTGAATAAAAAAAAAATGAAATTAAAATGTTATATCAAAACATGTGAAAACTTAAAGAACATCAACTAATAAAAACAAAACCAGAAATTCATGACCTATTTAAAGCCAAAGCAATAAAAGACAGAAAAAAAACTATAAAAAGAAAGAACTATAAAAATACATAAACCTAACTTCCTTCTCTGTCCTATTATATCCCAAATCCTCACCCTGATTTATCAATTAACCAAAATCATTAACTAACTCATTGCACCATACATACCTAGTAAATACAGAATTAAATCAAATCACAAATTAATCCAAATCTTAAAAACACATAAACCTAATAATGGAACCATAGCCTCACTTGATGTTGAAAGTTTATTTACCAATGTCCCAGTTAGAGAAACAATTGATATAATTATAAAGAATATTTACCATCACTCCTTCCATTAAAAATTAAACCTAAAATATTATGGAAACTACTTTTGACTTGTATTTCTGAGGTTCCTTTCTATGACCATCAAAATAACATATACGTACAATGTGATGACATTTTCATAGGTTCAGTTCTGTGCTGTTTCTTATTTTACTTTCCACACACACATACACACAATAAAAATTAACTCACACCACGTGTATCCAAAAAATTACAATTGCGCGGGAACTCTCTCCTTACCATACCCTGTGGGGTCAAAAACAAGGACGGCGCACCCAAAAGTTCGGACGTAGTGGAAAGCACACCACGTGATCAAAAATATGATTTATTGACCAATCAGGGCTCGACATAAGAAACCCATTTCTTAATCTCCCCGGAGCCTCATCATAAGATATAAGGAAGATAGAAACTCTCATCGGACCAGAGGGAGTACAGCGGCAAGCTGACATCACGGCTTTACGGACAATTCCATTGTGTACAGAAAAAATAATTCTTATATATTTTTTTTTTACGAAAATAAACAAAAGTTTATTTTGCTTTATTTGTAGTGTATTTTCTTTTTATTATTTGTTTGCGGGACTTCTTTGCTCCCTCTACAGTTCTGGGACCAACATTTAGTAACTTTTACATAGCTAACCTTGAAAATAAAAAACCTCCACTTACCTAATATATGTAGATGGTAGTCTCATTTTAGTTAAAAACATAGATGAAATACATGAACTACAAAAAAACTCCATTCTTAGTTTACATATGAACTTAACAATAACAATAAAATTCCTTTTTTTTTTTTTTTGATCTATTGATAGACACCAATAATAATATATTTACTACCTCCCCATATAAAAAAAAAACTAACTAGCATAAACACATGCACTCTCAACTATAAAATTGAATATCCTGACTATTACAAAACAACAATTATACAAAATTTAATAAACTGTGCAAAATTTAAACCATCCCCAAAAATTTTCTATGCTGAATTATAAAACATTAAACAAACTCTCATTAATAATGACTTTCCTAATTACATTATTGATGACCAAACTAGAAAAGGTATTAGAAATATTAACATAAATCAAAAAGAACATCATACTTCCTCAAATAAACCTGAATGTATCAACCTACTATACCTCAATCAAATACACTCTAACTACAAACAAGATGAAAAATCTTAAAAAACTTATATCTATTAATATATTTCCCACTGATCCCATTAAAAACTAAAGCTAATTATACTAAATTTAATTCAACCAAGTTAATCATCCCCAATAACTCTTCTCAGTCAACTAATGTTTTGCAAAAGACCAACATTTTATATCAATTTAAATGTCTTTTAGGAGATTGTATCTGACAAAAGTAAATATATGTGTTGGTTTCATGACAACAGCAACATCATCGAGGAGACTTATGTTACATATGTCGGATTCAAGCTCTATTGCACAACATCTAAAGGAACATTCTTGTCCACATTCACGATTTAGAGAAATATTAATTGACAATATAAGAATACGCCACTATTAAAATAAACAACAAAAACTTCAAATTCTTGAAGCACTCTATATAAGAAAAATACAACCAACACTAAATAAGATTAATTACAAGTATAGCAACAATGTTTTAAAATGTTTATAACAGCAAAGTTTTAAAATAACTAAATTTTAATTTTTTTTTAAACTTACAATTATAACAGCAATGTTTTAAAATACTTAAATTGCAATTTGAAAAGAAAGATTGCATAAATTAAGTTGCCTCTCTTAAATAACGTTAATTTTTGGATTAATTATGATGGAGTGCATGGTTATAATTATAACAGAATGTGTTTCATGCACATTTAGAAAAAGATTCACAACTATCAATTACATTAATTTTTTGTCTTAGCAATTCACCCCTGAAGATGATCTTGGATGAGATTTAAAGTATTTGGGAAAATAAAAAAAAAATGAAAAAAAACTAGAGCACCTTCATTAATGAGTTTAATAACAACATTAAGAAATTGATCCATGAATTTGAGAGGATTAAAATAAAAATAAATAGACATAATATGTCTAGATTATTCAACTAAACATGCTTGAATGAAGATAGGCTGCCTAAATATATATATATACACATATATACATACCTCCACTGATTCACTAAAAATTAGCATACCATGATGAAAAAATGCCACAAACTTAATAAAAACAAAGTTTTATCAACAAAAGAATTTTTGGTGGTTAGTGTCTAAGCCAGCTCTCCCACTGACATTTCCTCTAGTGAGGAGGGTAGTATGTCACTCCACAGAATGAAAAACAACTTATCAAGGGGCAGATGAGCTTCTTATGGGAGCCAACTGCCTAAACACACACCTATATATAAAGTATAGATGGGGTTTCAAGCCTTGAATGTCAATCTTCCTAGAGATGGTGTCTTGATAAAAACACTCGGTGTATTTGAATGTCTGAGTTGGGCATCAGGAAGTGCATCTGGCCTTCTAAAACCTTGCTTCAAATCATTATAACAAATCATTTGTCAGGCAGAGCCTACCTTGCTCTGTACAAGATTAATCCTGGTTATGCCTCAACAAAAAAACACAGCTATGTATGTTGCAAAATGGCTAAGAACCTGCTTATAGCACACTTGTGAAGAAGTTATAAAGTTAAAAGTTATATAAAATTATAAAGCTAAGAAGTAAATAAAAAAATTAAGTTGCATTACTCCTCTTCTGTTTCATCAGGCTGTGTGTTGAATAATTCAACTTGTAAGAGTTAAGGGAGATAATTTATATAAGCTTGTCATCACGTAATAAACATGGCAGTGTAATGGAAATTGAGGAAGGAAAGAATATAGCTATATGACTAAATTTGGATGACTTCTGATGGTTAACTTTCATTGCCTACTCAATGAATAAGGAACATGAGTTCAAATCCCACCAGAAGCTTATTCTTTTTCTGATCTGTGTTATAGAATAGCAACATGGCAGTTGCAATAAAAAAATAACAGATGCAACAAATACAGATAAAAATGAATAAATTCTTCTTCTTGTAAAGAGTTCAGTTTTATAAGCTATGCTTGTATAAACATGGTTGTTTAAGAACAGTCCAGTGTGAAAGCATTTAAATGTTGGACAAATGTCTTAAAAACCATGGTCGCATTATGTCTGTAGATTTATCAATGTTCTTCTTGTATGTGCCACATCCCTTCAGGACATAAGCAATCATAGCTCTCCTTAAATTTCTATCTCATGTGGCTCTTAGCAGTTTTTCTCCCTTGTTCTGCTATCCATTATAATAAGTTTGTCAGGTAAATGGCTCACTGCTTTCCCCTATCTCTCTTGTCTGTGAGGGTTAAGTTTTCCAAGCCCTCCTTCCTCATTATATGTTAAAGAAATTTCAACTGTCTTTTCCTCATTCTGTATATGTGTTCTTTCTGTTGCCATTTTTCTTTAAGACTTCCTTGTTTTCTTCATGGAACAGCATCCTTCTGTAGAACCACATTTCTGCTGCTGCTAGTTATTTTCCTTATCTATGGGGAAATTGTCCAAAATTCACTGCTATATAAGAGGATAGATATCACATAACAATCCAGCACTCTTTTCTTTGTTTCTAAAGAAATTTTTCCATTTCTCAGAACATTGCTGAGCTTTTGGAACACTTCTTTCATTAGTCCAATATGTGTTCGGATCTCAATGTCACATTTCTCCATGCTCTGTTAAAACACTTCCCAGATATTTAAACTTCTGCACCTGCTTGATATTGACATCTCCAATTTGTAACTCTTATCTTGGGCTTTTACTTTTGCTAATGATCAAACTTTCTGTCTTCTTGCAGTTGACAGTTAATCTTTTTTTTTTTTTCTCATTTTCTTCTACTACCCTGTCTAGGAGGTCCTATAGTTTCCTTTCTGAATTGGCCATTAATATGGTGTCATCTGCATATCTTATATTATCCACTGATAATAAATCCTGGCAGGGTCTCCAGTTCCCTTAGGGTAGCATCACTGAAGAGTTTAAATAAATCTAGAAAGAAAAATATAAATACTAACAAATTCTTTTTTATTTATTGATCAATTCATTTTCTACAGTTTATCAACCCTTTGCAGGTTATTTAAAGCAAGAAAATATTTTTAGATTGTAAGAATTTTTTTTTTTTTTTTGAGCTAATAATGGTTTAGTGATACAAGTCTTACTTATTAACCCATAGCTTAGGGGAGATTCGGTGGATTCATACCTTTCCCAAGGTTATTTGAATGTAAGTGAATATAACAAACACAATGGGATTTGTACTTTAGCTCTCTGATTAACAATTCCGTATCGTTATCCATTAAACTACCCACTTACAGCACCTAGTATTCCCAAGTGATCACTCATCTAGGTACTGACCAGGCTTGATCTTGCTTAACTTTGGTGATCGTACAGGAACACAGATTCTGGTCTATAAGTTTTTGCCGAATTTTGGCAATCTTTATTAATTTATTTCAGTTTTCAATATTTTGTTTAATTCTTTTTTTTAGGACATCTTACAATTGTTATTGAAGGATGTTATTAAAACATTTCTAATGTAGTCTGTTAAATCTGTTTATGATTTCACTGTTTGGTTTTTACTCTTGAGTAATTACATTACCTTTTTCTTTAACCTAAATTCAAATATTTCTCATATTTAAAAGTCTCTCAGAGAATATCAACTTCTGCTGCTGTTGAATTATTAAATTAGTTGTAAATTCAAGCACTTGTACCTCTCATGTTACACTAGTGTTACATATTTCTTAAACTCTCACACTGTTCTTTTTATCAAATGCTACAAAATTTTTTCATTTCCATATTATCTAATATTTTCAAGAACAAGAGATATATATTGAACTGAAAAGTCAAATTCATAAAAGTGTATGGCTGCCTATTTATATAAAATTACAAATGATTTTCTTTTGTTCCATTCAAGTTATAAATATATATACCAGGTGTAACAACAAAATTGTCCAAATCACGTAACAGCATAATCATCCATCCCACGAAATGTTTAATATCTAAAAAAACCCCAGTTTCATTTTCCCAAGTTTTCAGATAAGGCGTTTAGCCATCTTGACACCATTGGTCATAAGAATCACTGAAAGACCCTTTGAATTATTCAACTAGAAAGAGAACTGGTTAAAATCGTTTTTGTCTTCCCAAATGAGCAATGGTGAGAGGAAAAAGATCATTCAGGCCTTTAGTAATGGTACCAACATTCATGCTTTGGCTTCCATTGTCAAAGTCCATTCAAGAACCATAAAGAGATCAGTGATAAATTTTAAAAAGTGGGAACAGTAGAGAAGAAAACTGGATCAGAAGGTCATAACAGAAAGAGGGATCATCATTTTAACTTAGAACTAAAGAGATCAATTAGAAAAAGTTCAACTCAATGCATAAGACATTTGGTACATGAAAGAGGAGTTTCAGCTATGGCAGTGACGAGCAGTGAATTAAGACTTGAAAATGAAATCATATGTGAAACGTGTGAGGCACCTTGTTACTCCAGGACAGAAAGTTAGAAGATTAGAAATGGCGAAGATCATCTTGGATATGTTGGAAAATTATCCTGGAATAATATATATAAATATATTTGAACTTTATTTCAATCTTTCATGAGATCTGATCCATAGCTATGATTAATTAATTAATGAACATGTCATTTCTGTTTATGATCAATTTCATCATGATTCTTCTGTTAAGCATGGAGAATAATTATACGTTCTTATTGCTCAAAGTATAGTCCAATAGTGTTATAAACAACTTGGAAAATTCCAGTAAGATATCTTTAATCATCTTGACGATACAACAATTCAAACTTAATCTGACAATTGGAAAATTTTGTTGTTTCACCCAGTATTTACAAATATTCACCTCAAATTTTTCAGGAATTTTTTTGAATTAAATTTCTCTTAAGCAGTTATGACCAATATTTACATTCAGATTAATGTCCTCATCTTTATTTTATTTTCAATGTTTCAGCCATTGGGTCTGCTAGTCTTCTTCAGGAAAGAGGCAGCAAAAGAGGTCAAGTGTGACAGCAGGAGCAAGTAGGCAATAAGCACCTTAGGCTGAAAGCTTCAAGTTTTATGTTCAGGATTATACTTAGAGACAATAACCCAATGGATTAAAATGTTAGTTTGTAAATTTGGTGGCATAGTACCTGCAATTTTAATTCATGGGCTGGGTAGACTTAGACTTGGGAAATAGGATGAACAATAAGTGAACTGATATCCCTAGAACAAGAATAATCTATATTAAATAAATAGATCAGTTTGAAATTCCCTGAAGGTTATCTGAATCCACAGACACATGAAGAAGGCCAGTCAGTACAGTGAATAAGAAGTTGTGATAATAACAACAACAAAGATGAGGACATTAGTCTGAATGTAAATAATATAAATAATGATTCCTCATTATACAGGCAGAAATTATAACCAAGAATTTTATTTAGTGGAAAATTATCAAAATTGCTTATTAAATAAATTAGGTTTAAACTGTTTGGTTTAATGTTTCATATAATTTGCAAACATTTTCATAATCTTATTTTCTTATTTTCATCAACTTTTATTTATTAAAAACAGCATATCAGAGACCGATATATAAAATTGGGCGGGTGAAAAGTTCTCAGCCTAACTTAGGGTAATTTTATTAACAAAAATAGAAAAGATAAACATTATGGCCAAAGAAAAATTGCAAAATTATATATTTTACTGAGTCAATAAATACCTGTATTTATTTTTCTTAAGAAACTTTACATTATTGTAAATAATTTAAATCTTAATTTCTTTTAATAGAGTGGAAAATGATTATTAATTTCTGACTAGTATTTCTTTCACCATAATTTTTTACTGTAAATATTTAAAATCTTAATGAATTTCAGTTAATAGAGTGGAAAAATCATTATCAAGTTGGCCAATATTTTTGACAGTATCATTTTTTACTTGCTTTTCATTGCAACTTTACTCAATTTGAGATAATAATGAGTAAACAGTGTGATTTTACTCCACATGTTTGCCAAGGAACTTCAGCGAACAACCAGCAGGTGTTACGATATATAACCAGTATATAAAGAAAAGATACAAGGTCTCTCTTTCTCTCTCTCGTCTTCCTCTCTTTACCAACTGGATATAGTAGAGACAAGGTGTGTCTTATTTCCTTGCTGGGGTCTTTTTAGTCTCTAGCAAACCGCATGTCACATTGTACAAAACACAGCATACAAATGCCCTAAGCTGATAACATTACTAAACCAACAAGAAACTTATCTCCAATGTAGGTCTCTCAGTATCTTCAATAGGACATTACACACACTATATGTATGGTGATTTTCTAAGCATGGTTTAGATGTGGCACAAGGCCGAATTTATGGGGCACCCAGTGAGGATCAAACTCACTATTCAGTCATAATTGATCTAGCAAGACAAGCCTGCTGACCATTACACCAGGTCAAAGCACCCAAATGATTTTCTAAGCATAGCTTAGATGTGGCACAAGGCTAAAAGTATGGAGCACCCAGTGAGAATTGAACTCACTACTCAAATGTAATTGATCTAGCAAGACAATGATTTTCTAAGTGTAGCTTAAATGTGGTACAAAGTCAAAAGTATGGGTACACCCAGTGAAGATCAAACTCACTATTGTAACTGATCTAGCGAGACAAGCTTGCTAACCATTTCATCATGTTGATGTGCCCTACACACACCATATGTATGTATAACAAATATCTTTATATACTGTTATATGCCATACCTATGAACACTAATGGGTATGTTCCAATCCTCATAAATATGTTGGACAATATTGTAAGTGGGGGTAATATGTTGTCTAAGTAGTCCACCACTAGCAGTGATTTACCTACTTCACGCTACTGGCGTGTATTGTATTTTTTTGTTAATGTTATAAAGATTACCATTTCATTTCCAACCTCCGTTTTGGTCATTCCTCCTTCAGTAACCCTTTCTAGGTTACAACATATAAACACTTCCATTTATTTCTTTTTTATATTCTTCCTATATAGTTTTGGTTAGGTAATAAAATATTGTTGTTAATTCCATTCCTATCTGTCACTATATGTATTTGTTATATACTGTACCTATGTGCACTAATAGGTATGACCCCATCCTCATAACTACGTTGGACACTATTGTAAGTGGGGGTAATAATTCTGTCTAAGTAGTCCACCACTAGCAGTGATTTACCTACTTCACGCTACTGGCGAGTATTGTATTTTTTTTTGTTGATGTTATAAAGATTACTGTTTCATTTCCAACCTCCGTTTTGTTATTCCTCCTTCAGTAACCCTTTCTAGGTTACAACATATAAACACTTCCATTTATTTCTTTTTTATATTCTTCCTATATAGTTTTGGTCAGGTAATAAAATATTGTTGTTAATTCCATTCCTATCTGTCACTTAAGTAAACATTTTATCACAGTGGTTCCTAAACTTTTTTTTTCTCTAGGCCGTATTTTCAGATTGAAATTTGCTCACACCTCACCAAATTTTCTGTGATAAAAAGTACATTTAAAAATAAAATAACAGAGAGAGGCTTAAAGGGAAATAACTGTGGATTTGAAGTCAGGAACATTATCATTGATAATTCTCTCCTCCAATTTGTGGACTCTACTTACTATAGTCTTCATACTTGATATAATGCAAAAATATCACAATGCTAAAATCGGTCAATAATTATTCATAACTATTTATGCTGCAATATTTATTTATACTTGCAATAATTTCTTCATAAATCCATGGTAAAAATGATTTTTCAATTGAATTAATAGAGAAAAAATTTATTTGCGACACTGTCACCACTTGTCTTTGGGGTTTTCTTTAAATATTTAGGGTGATCATGAAGTGGGGGATTAGCAATATTTCTCTTGTTTTTACAATTTTTGCATCCTATGTAATATCTTTGAAATTGATATTAAATGCAATTATTGCATGCAATTACAAATAATCCATAATAATATTTTAAATTTTGAAATCATATTTATTTTTGGCATATGAATTTTTTTGAAACTGTTTCTAAATCTTTAATTGTCCTTCATTCTGCCTCACCAGCTAACCTCTTCTGCTGTACCTATGAGGCACACTGCACCGTTTGGGAAGCACTGTTCTATTGCCTAATATCCTACAACATAAAATGGTCACCCTGCAAGATCAATACATTGTAAATTTGCAGAAGCCACAAATTCCTTTTGCAAAATCTCTTAGTTCCAAGATCAAATTGTTCATAAATTGCAGCTTTTGGATCAGCCATATTTTCTTTCACATATTTTGCGTGTGAGATGTGTACAAGCACGTTTTTTTCCACAAAGTAAGCTGTTTTCCTTTCTACAGATAATATTGCTACTAGTAAGAATGAAGAAATGTTTAATAGTGAGCATGGATTGTTGTTATACATTTTTGGATATACACATGTAAATGATAAAATTAACCTGGCTGGAATGGCTGGGTGAGATAAATGTATCTTACCTTCCTAATATAGCATTACTATACCTGTGATATAGTAAAATTTTTGTACATAAGTGGATAAAAAGGAGGACAGGTGTATAACATTTGAAAGAAAATTCTTTAGCTGCATATTTACAGAAACTAGAATTAGACGATAATTTGTTCATACCACAAACCAAATATATATAGAATAGAGAAAAGTGAATTACGGTCTTACTTGATAGTTGACATGGTCATGCATTGCATCATTGAAGTAGCTATGCCATCAACATCAAGAGAAAATGGAAGGCTTGAGTACATGTGCAGTCATTTCAAGAGATTAACACCAACAAGTGAAGCAACTTACATTTCACACCTCTTGCTACATAGCCATATGATTAGTCATGTCTTATGCTTTGACTTGTGCATAAATAATAGCTGAGTCAAGAGCAGTAATTAAGTTTTGTAATGCTACAGTTTGTATAATAATAAACTTTTGGTATTTTCATAGATTGTTTTGAGCATTTTTCTTGCATGACATGAGAGAAATTTTACTTGGTAATATGTGTTATAACAATAATTCTTCTTTATTAATCTCTTGGATATAAATAACTTCTTTTTTTTAATTTTTTCACCTCAATCAAGACAGAAATGCCACTAGTATGCAGGGGATTACAGGGAGAAAAGACAGAGAATAGTGGAGATTGAGAAACAGATAGAAGATGGCAATTGACATTGCATTTACATTTTTGAAGATTGTAGTTAGTAGGGAAGCAAGTAAAAGGAAGGGAGTTCCACAGGCAGGAAGTGAAAAAAAATACTGTTGGTGTAGAAGTGGCAGTTGCATTTAGCTATTTCAACAGTAAACGGGTGGGGACCTAGATGCCAATCTAGTTGCACAGTTAAAAGCATGCAGGCGAGGGAAGGGGGACCAAGGAAAAAAAGCTTGTCAGAGCTGTTGCCATGAAAATATTTGTAGAAAAGACAGAGAGAAGCCTTGTCATGTCAGTGAGAAAGTTACTGAAGTTGAAATGCCAAGTCAGGATTGATTACATTGCAGATCCTTCTGGATTTTGTCAAGAACCTCGAGATGAATACCAGGTGTACCAGACCAGATATGGCAGCAGTATTCAATGCACAGCTGAATGGTAGATTTGTAAATGTGCAAGATGGACACTGATGAGAAAAATTTTCTGGCACAATACAGTGATCCAACTTCCCTTGCAGCTGATACAGTTATTATTTTTTTAACTGCTTTTGATCAAGACATACTTTTCTCATTTCTTGGGCTTTGATCCAGCATCCCAACAAAGTATCCAGATACAATAATATTCAAAATGATTTTTGAACGCATGCTTCAGTAGTCCAACAAAATATTCAGTAGATCTATTGTTTTTGTTTTCCTCAATGTTAGACGATTTGGCATAGGATTTCATAGAAGTATCTTATTTCTATAAACTGAATTCTTTTGCCTACAGTAATTGCTTGTAGCTTATAAAGACATTGGATGATTGATTTTTATGAGTGAGCTCTTCAGTCTGATTTTGCAATTGCCTGAAATACTATAGTCTCTCTTGACAATTTCCTGCTTTATTAATGGAAGAATCACATGAAATTTTCATTTTTGAGCTTAGTAGATAATATTACCCAGATGACTCCATAATACCAACTCCAGAGTGTGTATTTCATTGGGTTTAATAAGTATTTGAAACTTATATCAGTGTTCTTTACTTAAGATTGCAGCCATCACAAATAATTAAGCTTAGCTAAGTTTATCCCAAGGTCACGATAATAGAGCACCATGAGAAAAATAAACACACTAACAATAGCTTGCATGACTAGCCTGCTAATCACAGCAAAATATTTCTATTGATATCACATAATAATTTATAAATAAAAAAAGAGATTTTAACAGGCTATTATGAGATAAATAATTTTATTCCAATTTGAAATCAGTTTGTTTTTTTAGGATATTACTACCTACCTTCAAACAAAGAAAAGGGCTGGAAAAGGTGCCTAGCCAAATACTTCCTTTCAAGGTATATTTTTAATCATTTCACCCCAAGCAAGGCCTATTGCCATGCTTGAGAGGAAGCTACTAAGATGCAAGGGGTGACTTAGTGTGAGAGAATATGAGAAAAAAACATTATTAAGGAGAGAGAGAGAACAATAAAAGAACAGGAATCAAGAAGACAGAAAATAGTGGAATGTGTCTATGTTCTCAATTGAAATAAATGAATGCCTCATGAAATTATTTGTTCCCATCAACAAAATCAGACACCTCACCATAACAAGTATTTAATGATTAGATAGCAAAAAAATAATTCTACAAGTTTGGATGGAACCAAAGAATAATTCTATGAACATTTTGATTAAGTAATTGTTATAGTGGAACACACCTATTCTATAGTTAATAGACTCTCTCACCTATAATAAGTAGGAGTAGTAAGAGTAACAAGTGAGTCGCTCAGGGAGTTGGTCAGTCAGTTGGTCAGTCAGTCGATGTCGGGCAACCGTTAGTCGGATATTAAAGTATCAGTGACCACAACTAGATTTCTCTGTGTCATTACCTATTATATCAAGTTCCTAACGTTTTGTACGTCAAACCTATTTTAGGACCGACTTAGTACAAATACAAGCCTCCACTGTGAAACCACTCTACAACAGTAATCAAGATAATCCCAGAAAATGACAAATTTGTTATCTTATTTGAAAATTTTAATTACCCCAGCAAGCAAGTATAGGAAGATACTATACCAGTAGTAAAAACAAATACATTAATAGGACATCATTGACATTTGAATAACTCATATGATGATAGGTGCTGAATGCTGGACTTATTACAGACTGGTATGGGCAAAAATTAGTGTGCACATCCTACTATCATATGGCAACCAACCCAAGACTGTTAGGGATTCCAGCAACACAGCCAGGTTGAAGAACCCATTTTACCTGACGCAATTCCAATGTATACTGGATGAGAAGTTTCAACATAGCTTGACTTATTTTAGAGACAGCATTTAAAAACAGGTCATATTGAGGAACATTGAGACCACTAAAGTGCTGTTATGTCTCAAAGCTAAAAATTTTAAAGATTAGCTTAATGAAAACAGAGAGTTAAAACAAGTGTCTCTGATGGCTGGAAGCTTACATAGTTTGACAGATTGATCCATCATCAACTTACAAAATGAAGTTTAAGAAACTTCAAGTAAAAGTACAATAAAAAATTGAAAGAGTGTTAGCAGGAAAAGTCCAAAGTTATACTAACTCTCACAATGTCATGAAGTTCTTTATCTTCTTGAAGGTATTGCATGGCCCAATCTAATATCAGGCAGCTCCCTACTGTTGTCTCCTTACAGCAAATCCCTGATCAAAGACTAAGCTGAAGAGAATGCTGAGCAGACCATTTTATCAACCTACTCAATAGATTCTCAACAGTAGACTCTTGAGCAGACAACCAGAACCATCCAGCAGTTAGTTCAATAAGAACTTGGTTCACCACCCACTATTATTGAGGTTGATTTGTTTTTTATGGATTATCAACCTTTTGTAGGTTATTTAAAGCCAAAACATATTTTTGAATTGTTAGAGTAATTCTTTTTTTGTAAATGAATATTGTATTAACAATTCCTTAGAGATAATGATTTGGGGCAGATAAAGAGTTGGATTTATAACTTTCCCAAGAGTATTTGCATCTAAGTGAATATAATGAACTCAACTAGAATTTAAACTTTGCACAATAATGAGAAGTAGGACAGTCTATTAGTCCCAATTCACTTAAACATCTTCAAATGTGTGCTGTTACATACAGTCTAGAGTCTGGAGAAGGAGGTGTACATTCAGCTCCATTGACTTTTGTTGCCTCACTGCCAAGACAAAAATCATCTAAGATCTCCAAGAAGTTCTTTTTGCAGATGACTGTTTCATGATGAATCAAAACTGCAGCTGATGCTCAATCAGTTCTTTAATGCTTCAAAGATAATTAGATGTGGAAGAACAGAAATGCTCCAGAGACCTGCATTAAATACCAATCATCCAACACCAGCTATCTCAATTGATAGTAGTACCCAACTTGGAAAAGTCAAGAGTTTCAAGTACCTTGGAAAAACTATCTCCTACAATGACCACTTGATCAGAAAAACTGATATTCAAATCACCAAAGTAACCTTAAACTTTGCTCAACTAGTGCAACATACATTTTCTAACAAAACTGAAAGTGTACAATGCAGTGGTCCTTTTTACTATTTCTCTATCAATATGAATAGTAGACCCTGTACCAAGCATGTCAAGAAACTAGAAAACTTTTACATGCAATCTCTTTGTTCCATGCTTGAATGCCAATGGCAGGATCACATCAACGTATAAAAAGTGTGATGGAACCATTCACAGAAGTAAGCCAAAGTTCATCAAACCTCTTAAAAGTTTGAGGAAGAGTAGTATCAAAAACTCAACACTGCAGAAAAACATCATTACAGAATAACACAGGCTGCAATTTTCAGTGCTGACACTATCAGGCGGCAGTGCCAGAGTCTTCTAAGAATTCACAGATGAATGCATGACAGTAGACCTGAAGTGATGTGGTTTCTATTATAGACTACAGTTCTTTGTTCATAAATCTTTAGCACCAGTACACAATGTTCAAAGAGGGGTGATCTTTGTCAAAGGCCTCAGGCTTCACTCAAAACCTTTTTCCAGATCTTAGGAAGTGGTTGCATACAACTGACAGTTTATCAACTTTGAAGCCCTGAACTATGCTGACTTCAATAATGTCAAATCTGTCAAATCTTATCAGTGCTAAATTCTGGTGGCAGGACATGATACTTATAAGCCAAGATGTTTTCTGTATAGAAAGTTAATATGTGGCAAAAGTCCAAACAAAAAATAAGTGCTACAAAGATACTATCAGAAACAAGTTTCAGTGTTGTAAGATCAAAACAAATGAGCTGGAAAAGAATGATGGAATTGAGGTTAGCCAAAGTTCATCAAGCCTCTTAAAAGTTTGAAGAAGCCTGGTATTAAAATCTCATTACTGCAGTAAAACAACAGTATAGGCTACAATTTCAGCAACCAATTTTCAGTGCCAACCTGTATCAGACAGCAATGCCAGAGTCTTCTGAGAATTCACAGATAAATGCATGACAGAAATCTTATTTAAATAATTTCTTAACAGTAGAAAAAATAAATATCACATGAAGCAGACATATTTTGAATTAACTGTCAAAAAAAAAAGAAAACACTGCCTTTTTCTTTTTATTGGCTGTTAATTTCATCATGTCTCCACCTTTTTTATGCTATATAGAAATATTACATGCCTACCTGCCTATTTCATCAACTACAGTCAAAATTGTGAAAATTTGACCTCATACCACAGTTAATTGTGAACTCTATAATCCTTTCAATGATTGTTTTGAATGTACTTCACCAAGACTACACATGATTGCCTCTTTAAAAAAAATATAGTTAAGCTACTTAAAATTACCGGTAGTCTACAATATCTGAGTAAGCATTTAAGACTTAGAAGATATTTTTTAATTATTTAAAAAGAAAAAATGATTGGAGATTCTTATATACCATCAAATAGATTAAGTTTTCTGGGTGTATAATATGATGACCACTGATTTTCACCTTATGGTTTTAGAATCAATTTATATCAAGTCCTTCCAGTCATCCTCCTGTAAGCACAAGGATTGCTCATTAAGTTTAAGTATAATTAGCTTTTTCTCCTTTCTTGCCTTCATTATGTCCTGTGAATATCTACTTCTCCAAGCAATCTTTCCTCATTGTGTGTCCTAGAAATTTCAATTGCTGCTTTCTGATTCTATGTATAAATGTCCTTTTTGTTTCCATTTTTCTTTAAAATTCCTCATTACATGTTTAATCCATGGTATTCTCAGTATACTCCCATAGAACCATATCTCTGTTGCTTCAAGTCTCTTCTTCTGTGAGGAAATTATCCAACATTCACTGTCATGTAGGAGAACCAATATTACATAACAATTAGCACTCTTTTCTTTACAATTAAATTTTCTTATTTGTTAATACTTTTCTTAGCTTCTGGAAAGTATCTTTTTCAAAATAATAATCTTTCTCATCTTTCAGACATTATTTTCTGTATTTAATTCTGTTAAACTGAAGGAAATTAACAAAGATGGAAATTTCTACCACATGACCAATAAAAGATTTGAATCCATTGTAATTTTTTAAACTTACATCTCTTTTTTTCCACATTTGTGGAAAAAAAATTATTATCAACTGTAAAGAAAAGCAAATAAATGTTTAAGCTTGTGTTGAAGCTTTATTCAATGACATAATTGAGGTCTAACCATTTCTTTTATAGTCAAGTAGTTTGAAGGGGAGACAACTATAGTTGTCTTCACCACTTTAACATTATTTTTTTTTTAACTGTTCTTTTTTTTTGGTAAAAGTCATAACTACTGGATTTGTAACTACAGTCTGAAAGTATCTTGAATTAATATTCATAAGTTTAACAAATATACCTCAACAGATATTTTATTATAGACGGATGTTATATGTAAGCAAATATTTACTTTGAAAGTTATTCCTGAAAATTATTTTTTTTTTTTGGACAGGAACAAGATACCTTTATAGCTTTGGCACATTTCCTGTTTTTATTTCAGGATGATCACGAAAGATCTCTTCCGACCATTTTGGTATATTTGGCGACATTCACAATACCGAAATTACTGTTCTGCTCTTAATGCTCACATAGGAATTGTGGGCAGTGGGCCAGCAGCTTTCTACACTGCTCAACAACTTCTCAAAGTAAGTTTCTTATACCAGTTTCATTAGCATCAATCTTAAATTATCCATTGAAGAAAATTTGGATATTTTAAAATCTGGGAAATATATGCTATAATCTGTTACACTAGTTTATATGATGTTGTCTGAGAGAAATTGATTTTCATATTTGAGTGTGCTTTTAAACAGTGGAAGATGCAGACATCAACATATAAAAGCATGGATATATAAGAGTGTTTGGCAATGGTTATTAAACATATTAAAGTATATCTTATGAACCATTAGTACTGAATTTGATCAGGATTGGGTGTACCTTGACTGGATTATGATTAAGTGTACCTCCTTGATTTTGTCATAATTAGGTATAACTTGGTTTGATCATGACTGGGTATACCTTGCTTTAGTCATGATTAGGTATACCTTGATTTGATCATAATTGGGAGTACCTAACTTTGGTTATGATTAGGTATACCTTATTTTGATTATAATTAGGTGTACCATCTTGATTTAATCATGATTATGTGTACATTTATTACGACAGACTAGAATAAGCTTATTTGATAACTATAAAAGCATGTGTATATATATCGCCACATTTTAATATCTATAGATTCAGGTTTTAGGGTGTGTGTGTGTGTATATATATATATATATATATATATATATATATATATATACACACACAAACACACACACACTTGGTTTATTAGGTTGGTGCAAAAATAATGTCGTTTTCTCACATATGTTACTATGTGAGAAAACGATATTATTTTTGCACCAACCTAATATATATATATATATATATATATATATATATATATATATATATATATATATATATATTATAATTATTTTCTTTTTTAAAAATATGATTCCATGACTACATAGAAATTTCAAAACTGTTTCAAAACTGAAACTAAAGTTGTAAATTTAATTATAAAAATTAAACTTAAAATCCAGTATTTTGTTCCATTGCCAAATGATGCTATGAATAACTTTCTAAGAAATTTACTTAATTCATAAGTGCAGACAATCTTAACATTTTGAGTTGTTATGATTAAGGAAAATTCAATTTATTTTGATTAGAGGTTTATGGGTTTTGATTTCCCTAGACAACTTATGTATCAAATATATGTTACTTATAAAGTCAGGTTAAGCTTAGGTGGGGTGGGGGTGCCGGGTCACAAACATAGACATCCGTTATTCAGCATGTTGTCTGGGTTTTCAAAGAAAAAAAAATTGGGGTATTTTTATTTATCTGCTTAATTAATATTTTTATACACAAAGATTTTCTAAAAGGGTTATTTAAATATAAGTAAGTCATATTTTTAATATTTAAATTTTATTCCTACATATTTAAAGTACCATTCCTCCTTCTAATAACTAATAGACTATACAGTATTTTTACAAATAAATATATTAGAATTTAATTACAAATTAATGATCAAGTATAAATATGTATGTTGCATCTCTTTTTTTTTTCTAAAATTAATTATTATTTAAGGAAAATATTTGACAGTATCGACAAAAAAATATTCATATTTTTTATTTTAGGATCTATTTTAATTTTTGCATAAGTGTTTATTCAAGATATTAGCATTATATTTCTTAATAATCATTTCTAAGTTTTCAGTTTCAACTGTAACTTAATTTTAGCGTATTTTATTAAAAATAGTACTTAGTTTACTATCTCTAGGAAAATGTTTATCAATTAATGCAAGGAATTTTTGTCCTAACTTATTTCTTACCATTTAATTGTCCAGGAGTGTATACCAAATGATTTTTCTATCTTTTCTATGGTGTCCATTTTCATTTTTTATATAATTAAGTTTTTGGCATTTATACCCACTATTCTTTAGAGCGTTATTATAGAAATTACTATATTCATAGAATATTTTCTCATTTCCTGAATTTGTACTTATTCTTTTTTTTGATAGATGAAGGATGATTAGACTTAGGGTGTCTATACAAAGGATTAGTATTGGGCTTTTTGTAAGGGAGGTAGATATTATTCATTAAATCTAGTGTTATATCAAGGAAGTTAACTATTTTCAATTTAGTCTTTACAGTAATTTTCAAGTTTAGGCATTTAAGTTCTCTAAGTAAAAGTTTTCTAATTTTATCAATTTTTAAAGTCAAAGAATTCCTTACAACCATAAGGCTATCATCTCTGTACAATCCAATGTTATTTATACTAATTTCATGATATACAGTAAGATTATATAATATAAAAAGACCTACTCTACAGAGTCCATTAATCCCATTGCAATGTCGATGTGGTCATTAGAATTTTTAATCCATTGTTCACCATTATGAATGAGTACTAATTTTTTTGCATTATTTACATTATTCGGACTATTGTCCTCATCTTTGTCGCCATATTTATCACAACGTTTCGGCCGTTGTATGCTCTGGCCTTCTTCAGGTGGTTGGAATTTCGAACTGAACCCTTTATTTCGCTCACTGGGGTAGACTGTTCTAGTTCCACGTGCCATGTTTGATGGATGTAATAATGTAAATAATGTACATAATACCTCATCTCAGAAATATCAACAGACTCAATTTTTTTGCATTCATAATTATGTTTTTCTCTAGATCTGCTATGTCTGAGTATTTGGTAGCAAAATCCATAGCATTCGTGAAAAGTTCCTTTGATATTGATTGGTAGTAATTCTCAATATCAAACTGTATTAGTGTACAATTTGGTTTCTCCTTGATATTAGTAAACCAATTAGTAACTTTGTTATTTACATTATTCAGACTACTGTTCTCATCTTTGTCGCCATATTTATTACAATGTTTCGGCTATTGTATGCTCCGGCCTTCTTCAGGTGGTTGAAATGTTGAACTGAACCCTTTATTATTTATAATTGATCAAAAATTTTAATCCTTGGTAATCCATTATTTGTTAGTTTACCCTTTCTAGGATTTTCTTAATAATTCTGCTGATTTCAGGTTGGGTTGGGTTGATAATTCTTGTAGTCAGATTAGCTTCAAAATCAGGTTTGTGGTCCTTTATGGTTATATAGCACTCTTTTTTGGTAAGTTTACCTAAGTTATCATTAATATTCAATTTATTTGTGATGTTTTTATTACTAATATTAATGTTTTCCACCATATTTACATAATTATTACTAACGTTTTTATAGTTCTTATTTAAATCTTTTTTAATTAGGTTGTAGTCCGTTGCTGTTAATTTATAAAAATTTCTGGTTTTATCCGATTTCATTAAAATTTTATCTGTTGCACTAATATCTTTCACTATCTTGTCCAGACGTTTTTGGAAATAGTTTTTCTTTTCATGGAAAGTTATATCATTTATTATTTCCAGTAAATCATTTTTAAATTCACACAATTTTTGAATCAACAGTGCTGTTTTCTTACTGTTAAAACCATATACTTCAGGTTTGTTTGATAAGTTATTCTGTAAAAGGAAAAAGTATGCTCTCCATCTCATCATTCGTATAAGTGCCTCTGTTTTTGCATTAATGTTAATAATTCCTTTTGTTGGTATTTAAAATGTTCTTCAGAGAAATTCCAAAATTTATTATTTTCATATTTTTAAGATTTTTATTTAAAAATACAGATTAAGAGTGCCCTACTTTAACTGGGAGCCAATGTACATATATTAAAATAATAAGAAAGAACAGTAAGATTTATAATCTGATGTTCTTAGCAATTTTATTTAAAAAAAAACAATGCTCGATAAAAAAGTAGAGCAAAACTGTCCTCTTAATAATAAGTGCTGTATTGAATCTGTAGTTTATCAGTGCGATATCTCATCTATTGCAGATTCAGACATGGTTAAATTCTACATTTGTATGCACAGGGAATAAATTCAAAAGAAGGTGGAACCAACATCAAACATCCTTTAATAAAATAAATACCAAAACCAATCGTCCTATGTAAATATTTCTGGCACTTAAAAGAAACCAATAAAGCACCAATGGTAAAATGGAAATTAATAAGAAAAACTGGAACTTGTAAGTCATTAAATGGCTCATGTCCTTTGTGCATACATGAAAAATTATACATTATTAAGTTTATGAAAAATAAAAATTTACTAAATCAAAGAAATAGAATAGCTATTTTTTTGTCGATACTGTCAAATATTTTCCTTAAATAATAATTAATTTTAGAAAAAAAAAGAGATGAAACACATATTTATACTTGATTATTTATTTGTAAAAATACTGTATAGTCTATTAGTTATTAGGGGGAGGAATGGTACTTTAAATATGTAGGAATAAAATTTAAATATTAAAAATATGACTTACACATATTTAAATAACTCTTTTAGAAAATCTTTGTGTATAAAAATATTAATTAAGCAGATAAATAAAAATGCCCAAATTTTTTTTTTCATTGAAAACCCAGACAACATGCTGAATAATGGATGTCTATGTTTGTGACCCGGCACCCCCACCCCACCTCAGCTTAACCTGACTTTGTAAGTAACATATATTTGATACATAAGTTGTCTAGGGAAATCAAAACCCATAAACCTTTAATCAAAATAAATTGAATTTTCCTTAACCATAACAACTCAAAATGTTAAGATTGTCTGCACTTATAAATTAAGTAAATTTCTTAGAAAGTTATTCATAGCATCACTTGGCAATGGAACAGAATACTGGATTTTAAGTTTAATTTTTATAATTAAATTTACAACTTTAGTTTCAGTTTTGAAACATAGTTTTGAAATTTCTGTGTAGCGATGGAATCATATTTTTAAAAAAGAAAATAATTATAATATTAAGCTCTACTGTTAGCATCAAGCATTGTTTTTTTTTAAATAAAAATAATTGCTAAGAAAACCTGATTATATATCTTACTGCTTTTTCTTATTATTTTAATATATATATATATATATATATATATATATATATATATATATATATATAATGTGTGTGTGTGTGTGTGTGTCATTTCACCTCAAACAAAGTAATAATGCCACTAAGATACAAGGAGTTACTGAGTGAGAGAAGAAAATATATACAAAAAGAAAACATCGTTATGGAGAGAAATCCAGAAAAGAACAGGAATTATTACATATGATGATTAATATTGCATTTAAATCTTTGAAGATCAAATTATTATTTCAAACAAATTATTTACCATTCCAAATATTTATGATGTTAATGTCTTTTGCAGGGGGATTCAAATTTGAAAGTATGACTTGCTGTGTTAAACAGCATTTGATTTACTTTAAAAAATAATTTACTTCTTAAGACACATTTCATTTTCTTTTCTCCCCCACCCTCTCTGATGATGATTATTTAGTCGAAGGTTTAGGTCAACATAATATGAATTTTGGCCAATTTATCCACACACAATAATCACATTTGTGGAATGATTTTTGTACATTAAAAAACAAAACATTAAATATAAGAAATACAAAATTATCTGTTGTTTTTATCTATATATAAAAGGTAAACTAGAACATTGCATTATTATCAAGCTCTTCATAGCTGAATGGTAAAAGCACACAGGATCAGACAAGCTAGTTCCTTCTGCAAAGGAGGATGCATGTTTCAATAATTTTCCTATTAAGGTTTTTCGATTATGCATGCTGGTAGACAAAATAAATATTGTTTAAAATAAACAGAGTATCTACTCAAATATGGGTATCCACTAAAAATAATGTTTGAAGTAACATATATATATATATATTACGCCAAAATTATATGCCATAAAAAAAAAACCCAAACCAAACCAAACAACTGAATAATAGATTTGGCCCAGAATTTCACTTGCAAAATGACAGTATAATGTCCAGATGTTATAATATGGAAATTAAAAAGTGTCAATAAAAAAAAATCACCTACAATCACAACTGTTAAAGTGTTGTATGTTGGTAGCTAAATCAACAAGTAGAATTCAGTCGATCAAAATGTCATCAATTTTTGCATATCCTAAATACTGACCTACATTCACTCAAATAGAAACAGAAAGTAACAAAAATTCCTTGTATGTGGATTTTATTCAAATACCCGTTTATACGTTCACATATTTTTATTTAGAAAAATAACTTTGCTTTATTTGGAAAATATTTAATTACAATTACCATTTCACTTCTTATGCTCATGTTTTTTGCAGGGGGATCCAAAACTCAAAGTTGATATCTACGAACGACTACCAGTACCATTTGGGTTGATTCGTTATGGAGTTGCACCAGATCATCCTGAAGTTAAGGTAAGTTGCATGCATTTATTATAGTATTTTCCTATTTTCCTAAAATTACCTTATGTGCCATTGCATTTGATTGTAATTTCAGTAGTTCATCATATTGAACATTTTACATTCTTATTGCTATCTCTATCTTGCTTGTTATTAATATGCAAATGTGGATGCATGGATGGTGTAATGTTTATCATCTCAAAAAGTGAATTAAGTGTGCCTAGTTCAATTCTGGCTTGATTCTGTTCACTTTTCCCTAATGCCCTTGGAAAAGGCATGAATCCATTTTCCAGCTATGGGTTAAATAGCAGGGCAGAATGGGCTCTCTTGCCTCAAGGCAGCAACCAATCTTGAAGGAAAGCTGAATTCAAAACCAGCCTAAAGAGTGTTGAGTTCTATCAGGCTATACCTCCCTAGATACACCACCACCACTATGGCCACAGTCAATGTGGTGCCTCTACAGCCCTAATGAGTTATGGGACACACTATACATATGGGACTGTGTGATTCTTGGAAACACATGCTTGTTAATTTATTTGAGATGCATGGATTTACATTAGTATAAAATATAGATATCTATAAAGGTATATTTGCCAGAATGAACAAATAAAATAGTTATTATAATGAAAAAAGTAACTATACTTATTGTTAGTATCATGATATGCCTGAAACATATCATTACAGAAGAGCAGCAAATAGCCAGTCCAAAATTGCTCATATAAATATGTATTCTATTTGTGTTAGGCTGTGCAATTCTTTTTGGTAAGTTAGTCCTATGAGCAAGTAGATCCTCAATTTTATTTATTCAGTTGAGTGAACGTATCATATCAACCATCACAGTCCTGCATCAAAGTCAGAAGGGTATTAGGGAGGTATTCTGTGTCATAACGTAGCTGGTCACTGTAAGTGTCTTGCTCCATGGCTAGTTATCCAGAACAGTTGATCACTCACAAGTTCTTGTTTTGCTCACCAGCAGTGTCCTGCAAAGTGCATCAGTGTTTGTGTAAGATTGTAGAAATATTAGGGATCAGTCCATAGAACTTTGACTTAATTAGATGTTGTATTCAAGAGTTGTTAAGTATAGCTCTCAGCATCCGGGTGTAGGTTCCATCAAGATTAAATTCTAGCATTTTAGTTAATGTCCAGGCAGTAGCACCATATATTTCATTGCCTCTACAGTAGCTTAGAAGGATTTCTACTTGAGGTTGTCTTGTAGATCAGATTTCCAAATTACATCCATTTTATTCAAGGTGGCCCTGGCTTTAGCTATGCACACCCTTTTCAGTAGAATTTATCTCACTTCCGAGGTATGTTAAAGATTCAACAGATATTATTGATTTGCCTCATGAAGACTCTGAAGTTGATATCCTGCAAAGAAGTTGGCCGATATTGACTATACAGATGACATAGCTATCACTGCAGACACTACTACCAAGGCCACTGTACTCTTACATCATCTAGAAAATGCTCCCAGTGATGTTGGACACTATGTCAATGCCTCTAAAACTGAATTCATAGGCTTCAACAAACAAGACTCCTCCATTTACACAAAGGTAATAGAGGTAATACCTACATTTGACAAAACATGACCAGTATTTCAATCCATCTTCATACATATGCAAAAATATATTAAATTATTATATATTTCTCCAGCAGTTACTTTTTTTTATTTCTTGGTTTTTGTATTTGATAAAATTTCTATTTAAATTAATCCACTGAACCTTGAGACCCGACCACTGGCCTAAACGCTATCATTAGATATTTTGGGTAAGTTTTACTATCTCAGAACTGCCTGTGAATCAGAACAAATCAGCAGGAAAGAGTAGCAAATTGTGAGTAAAGAATTGCTCATATGAACATGTATTCTAATTACATGTTAGGCTGTGTAATTGATTTTGGTAATTAGACTTGGTTTCAGTGGATTAATGTGTAACCAATAGTATTTGATCACCTGATATGGCTTCTAATATTCTAGTCATTTAGCCTCTTTGAAATAAGTATTATTTTAGAATATTCCAACCTTTGAAACACTTGATGTCAGCAAAAACAATCATACTTCTAAGGAGTGATATTCAGAAAACCATTCTAGATAATGGATTTTTAGAAATTGCTTGTCTTTCTTTTTTGGTAATATCTGATTAAAAGAGAACTCTCTCTTCATGTTATAGCCCTCGATAAAATAATTTTAATCAGTAGAACACTGTGGGGAATAAGGAACGAATTTGTAAATAGTCACTATTACTGCTGATAATGCAAGACTCTCCTAGCTGATTGAATTCTCAGTGTGACTTGTGTGTTTACGAAAAAATAAATACGCAAAAATTCACCTTTCTTTCTTCCAGGCACTGATGGCCTAGGGGTTAGAATCTTTGACTGATACAAAAATTGGTCGGGTTTCCATCCTGACCTGAATCAATCAGATGTCTAGCCACACTGATGAGCTCTGATATGGTGAAACAGTTTTTTTCTGTGGATGACATATATATATGGTGAATGCTTTAGAACTAAATCACAAGAGGACCAATACAAATGATTTGATTATAGTGATAAAGATTTGTAGAGAACTGATAATAGGTACAGTGTATCACAAAATTTCTAAACAGCCCTCTTTAGAATTGAGAATTTTCTTTTTCCCTGACTGGCTGCCATCCAAGGCAAGCGAGTCCAGTCTACCCTGATATTTAACTCATAGGTGAAAGAAGATGGTTTCATGCCTTCAAGTATATATATATATATAGACTATGCATTTTGCCTTCTTTAGGTAGCTAGGTAGACATCTTCAGGTCAGAATAAAAGACAAATCTGTGTGTCTTTTGCATTAAAACCATTAATGTCTGTTTCCTAGGTAGGTGTCTTCTGGTTGGGATGAAAAAACATATTTATCTTTGTATTAAAGCTGCCAATCTTTGATAAAAATAAAAAGCATTCCCACTTTGTCTCCTTTCACCACTTTTGTTCAGATTCTATATCCTTATATATATACACAATTTTTATATATATTATTTACATATTATATATGCATGGCTTTAAGGTATGCTATATTCATGAATTAAAGTGCTCAATACCAGGGATAGTGCCTATGTAAATATGAAAGTGGACATTGAAGTCAAAACCCAGAGGTGACAGTCTGTTTCATTGCATTTAGCAGAAAACAGACTGTTGCCTTTGTGTATTCATTTCAATATCCACTTCTATACACATGCACACAGACACATACTTAATTACACATATAAATATTGCTGCTGCTTTGAAATTTAGAAATAAGTATGCTATCTGAATGTTACTGGTATAGCCTAAAAATGAGTACCATTATTCCAGTAAACAATGTATCTCATAGACTGTTTAAATTTGGCCACTCTCCCATTTCAAATCATACCATTAAAAATGTACATAGTAGTGATTCCAGGGTCTCTTCCATGCCTCAAAAGCACTGTGAAAGTCTTCTTCCTGAAGACTGTCTAATATCAGCTGCAGTTTCATTTGGATTTCATCTCTATTCTTGAAACAGCTCCTTATTCAGCTTCATTTTAATTTGGGAGAATATTGCAAGGGAGATACTATTTTCTGGTGATTGCTTGCCCTGAATGCTCATCTCCAGCTGACATTCATTTGACCTTGAAATGAATGTGCAACCTAAAGTATGTTTGTCAAAAGCCTGATGGGGCCTTTTAAAGGTTTTCAGTAGCTGAGTTTCACACAAAATTTGATGCGGGTATATTACTTTGTAATTTGTCAATCATTGTAAACATTGCAGATCTATTCACATTAGAAAACTTTGCATAATAATTGAACACAATTAGATAGCAAAAAGCCAGTTGACAGACTGATTCAATAGGCTGGGTACCAATGAGTATTAACTGCAGACATTTCTATTGAACAGTATAATCATAGTACATACAGCCCTGGAACTTTCCAGTACCACTTTGTATGATCAACAGCATGAAGATTACAACTGCTAAATTTTACATGTGTGTGCAAATTTCTTTGCTGAAGCAAATGAAATAAACTGCTATTGATTTTTTTTCTAATAAAAAAAAACAAAAAACATTGAGGTTATTCTTATAACCTGCACTTGACCAGACATTTAAACATAGAACTGTGTATTTGACTTAAAAAAATTCATTACATTGGAACACAAGTTTCAGACAAGAACTTGTTAAACACTGGTAATGATACAAAAGGTATTGATTATAGAAAAATCTTTTAAAAATCATTAATTTTAATAATTTTCTTTTTTTTAAGATAATGATCTGTGACTTGTTCAGCTTGAGAATTTTCTAATTATAGTATCACTATTTTAAATGCTGGAGTGAAAACTTTATAATTATTTGAAAATGTTTATCTTTTTATGCATAATGTTTAAGTTGCTTTGAAGTACAGCTGACTTAATTAATGGCTTTGAGTTTAGACTCTGTGAACTCTAGCTGGGAGAGTTTTTGTTCACTTTGTACTATTGCCCTTGGGGAAAGCATGAAGCCACGGCTATCAGTAAACTAACAAGATGGGCCCATCACTTCAGCTCTAAAAGTAGCCCATTTTATATGTTATGGTCCCACTCTGGCCCCAGAAAAACTTACAATTGTTGCAAATGATGACTGGGTCTCCATGGATTGTTTGAGAAATAGAGACAAATGAGTTTGCTTCATGTGTCCTTTGACACAGATAACTGCTTTGTTTGCTTTTTAAGTTGCATAGAGTTTGGCTGAGGATGGTGTGTTCATTTTATACTAATGCCTTTGGGAAAAGCATGAAGTTATCTCTCCTCTTACCAGCTATGGGTAAATAGTAGGGCAAACTGGGCTTTCTTAGCTTTGGTAAGGCAACCAGTTTAGGTGTAAGACAACTCTGAATTAAAAATTATGAAGAAAACAACAGGAAACCACTCCATTATTTTTCAAAAAAAATTGTGAGAATTTATATATATTAAAGAAAAGGAAGCTGTGGTGAGCTATAACTACCTAGGTCCTGATGAGACATAGCAAATAAATAGGGTTTGCATATAGGTGTGGCTATACTCAGCAGGGTCAAGATTATAGGTTTTAAAATTTTTATTGCATTTATTAAAATTTATATACTTGGTTATTTTTTTTTTTTTGCAAGAATGAGAAAATATTTCCTTTAATTGAAAGATAAAAAAATGTGAATAATAGATAAAAAGAAAGATGTAATGGATAACCACTGAACAGAAATTCACTATTTTTAACTAACATCAGAGAAAACCAGGGAAATAATAGAGATAAAAGAGGCAGGATGTTGTCTGCATATCAAATGACAATGAGCATGAAATATGAAAGACAAGTAGAAATGGAAATTGATCTCATCAACAAAATATCAGAAAATAAAACCAACAGTATGATTTTAATTCCTGTTTCCTGAATGCTGTATTATTTAAATATTTTTTGGGGTGGTTTTCATTTGAGACTTATATGTTATAAATATTAATTATTATTAGATGAGTATATGCCCAAAAAAATCATTTAATATGAAATATTTTTAGATAATTAATTTTAATTCATATTTTTTACCTGTTCTTTGCACAGGTAATCAATTTTCTTCAAATGGAAATATTTTTCATCTAGTTAAAAAGATATATATCAGGATTGGTAATTTTTACAAGTGAATTCAGGTAAAAATTTGGATCTATCCAAATTATCCATATCATTAAAATTTAGAAATCTCATAAAAAATGTATTGTTCAGACTTATAATATTTTCAGGAAAATGGGGGAAAAAAAGGGACATGTTCTTTTTATTCTTGTTGCTTTGCAAATTTCCTGAGTGTCAAATTCTACACACATTTTTTCTTCATTATGTGTGCCAAAAATTTCAACTGTTCCTTTCTGATTCTAAGTATAATTTTAAACATTATTAAGCATTACAAAGGATAGGAAGCTGTGGAGGTTCATGATCACCTATATCCTGAAAGAACACAGCACATTAAAGAAGTAGTAATTATTATAATTTCTTCTTCAGTCATTGACAGAAAAATATTGTTAGAACTGTTATGTAGTATCAGTCCTCCTCTATGGCAGTGGCAGGGAATCCAAACTTGAAGTAACAGAAATATGGTTCTACAGAAGGATGCTGAGAATACCATGGACCAAACATGTTCTAGAGACAATGAAAACAAAAAGGACACTTATACTGAACATCAGGAATAGAGAGTTGAAATTCCTGAGGTATATAATGAGGAAAGAAGGCTTGAAAAATTTGATACTTACCGGACAAATTGAAAGTAAGAGGGCCAGAGGTAAGCAACACACAACCTACCTGGCAATATTGAGTGAATGGATGGCAGAGTAGGATTTAGGAGAGATGGCAAAAGACAAGAGTTAATAGAATTGTGGAGAGCCATGATTGTCAACATCCTGAAGGGACATGGCACATACGAGAAGTCATCAGTAGCGTATAATGGATATCATGCAACTCCATTTTTTTCTCAAATTTCAATTTTTCCAGCTTTTTTTGCTAGGCTCTTTGGGACATTTTTTGCTAGGCTCTTTGGGATTTTTTATACTATTGTTCACAAAATACAAAGCCAAAGAGCCATGCAAGATATTGTTATTGAAAGAGCATAAAAGGAGTAACTAAGGAGTACACATTGTGGGATATGTATGATTAAATAATGACTAACCCTAAACTTGAAATGGTTAAGATTGTTGTGATTAGGGAAGCATCCTTTCAGGAGTTTGTTCTACAACTGTTTTTGAAAAGGAGTTGTCTGAGTGGAACTTTCTCCTTACCATTGGAATACAAGAGGAATGAAAATGATTAAATTCTGTGTATGTGGTATTACAGGACCTAGATTTGAATGTCTGGACTAGTGGGACTAAGGAAGGTCTCCTGTCTTAATATTTCCCCAAGAAATAGTGATAGAGTAATATGAGACTACAATGTTTCATCTCTGGCAAAGTAGTTGTAGGGTGAAAAATAGTTCATTACCCACAAGGCCGTGTAAACACTTTTGAAATTTTTCAAAGAAAGTGAGGACTGGACAGTTCCAACTCAGATATGGCAGTAATACTCCATTATTAGACTCTTGTTAAAGTAGAGTGTTGCAGAAGGAGTCAGATACTTTTTGGAGTAAAACAAGGAACCAACCATTTTTTCTAGTGTCTTTAATGAAGTTTGGATTGTGCTTGAGCTCCAATAGCAAGGAACCTCATTGAGAGTACACCCATTCATCCATGACTGGAGAAAATTCAAAGTCTGCTCAGTGATTATGAAATATTGCTGTTCCAAGCACTCTAACAATGATGGGTATGACTATTGTCTTCACATTCTACAATTATTTGTTCAGCTTTTCAACTGCATCTGCTGGGGCATTGGAATGTACTATTTGGCAAGTTTACTTCTCTTTGTTTATAATAACTGGATCTAATCTTCTGGCCTGTACTGGATCATCCATTTGAATAGAGAATTTTGTGTTTTTTTTTTAATGATAGATTCTGGTTAGTATCTATAGCATTGTTTTTCATGGTTAAGTCTTATCTGTTATTTTATTTAGGTATGTCTGGAAATCATTGAACTATTTAATATTAATGAAAAAAATTAGCCAAACCAAAGCAATGGTGCCTTAGTCTCCTTGAAAGTACACCTTGTGATTTAAAATATATTCCATCATTATTTCCACTTTTGAAAAGAGTCTGCAAAGTCCTCTTTTAGGATTGCCATCAACTGACTCATTATGTTCTCCTTAATCTTATCCCTGGTCTGGAATTTCTATTTAAATGATAATTTTAATTTTGGGAAAAACCAAAAGTTGCAGTGAGTGTGGACGGTAAGGGAGCTGACATACCTGGATAATGCAATGTTTTGTCCCAAAACTCTGTATAATGTGAAGGTACATTGCAGGTGCATGTGATGGTCACACAGTATACAAATTCACTAAATGACATCTCTCTGTCATACATATGCAATACGATCCTCTTTGATTGATTTCACAGGTTATATCAAGGTTGTACAACTGATTATTGAGATATTTCAAAATGGCTGGAGACTTTCTCAAGAGACTTCATATTTATTTCTTTTGTAATATTTTCATACCATATATAGTCAAAAAATATTTATTTTGAAACATCTAACATTTTAAATAAGTACTGTCTCATATCTCTAGTTCATGCTTATTCTTAGGAAGTTGTATATACAAGTAAGTCTGATCTGATACTTGCCAAACAAGCTTGCCTTCATTCTCCACAATTATTGTCTTTTATTTAATTTTTTTTTAAAGTTTGTGGCATTTCAGAGATATAAGTCATTGAAATTGTAAGGTAAATGACTTATTGCTATAATATTATTGTGCTACAGTCTATGTTAGTAAAATGTTGGTTAAGCCTTTCAATATTTGAATTTACTTATTATTTAATTAACTTTATAATTGATTCATTTTAAAATATGGTTGATTTATATTTATTTGAATTTTATCTATTAATTAAATAATTTATTCAGACTGATAAACGTAAAATAATTAAAATGAAGTTCTTAGTAGAAATTGTTGAAAATTCCAGAAAGCAAGAGCAAGTAAAGAATGCAAATTTATTAATCAAAACATATGCAGTTTTCAAAATGATAAAAAAAGGAGTAACAAAAAGTAAATGCTAACACTTTATGAATTTAATTATTTGAATATGAAGCCCTATTTATTTTATTTAATTAAACATTGGCTTAATTCTCTAAGTCCTTAATTTGCCATAATCTATCTTTGTATATGATCTATGTTACTTGTATACATTTTTTATGCAAACTTTAAAAAACATGCTTCTTAAGGGTTTCTTTATATAAAGTCTGGTCTTATAGCATACTAGGAAACATTAACGATAAGTTATATTGAAAACATAACCATAGCAGTGTTAGAAACTGATTTTAGGGAATCAATTTACTATGAATTTCTATTACAAACAGAACAGACTCTTAAACTCATGAGACACTCAACAGAAATAGAGCCTTTGTCAATTTTACACATTTTAGGGATACAAATTAACCTGATCCAACATCATTTTGCAAATAAAAACTTTATTTAAGATTCTACGTCTATTTATCTTTTCTACATATAGTATCTATTTAGTTTGTTTACCTTTCCAAACATACCTTGAACAAAGGCTCTTCTTTGAGTTTTTATTCATATAAAGTTGAACTGTATATGGTGCTCAGGAACCCGAGCTGTGAAATATATTGAATAAGCTATCCTCTGTATAAATCTAGGTTTGAAATATACCTAAATCCTCTGTCTAAATGTCTGTAACCCTTGCTGAGCAATTTACCTTGCCATTTATTTTAATTAAAGTTTAATTAAATCTTATCAATTCCAATTCTAACTCTGATGAAAACCAAAATTGATGTTAAACTTTTTATAAAGAATAATTTTTTAAAGGTTTTACTCGATTTGATATTTAAATTGTAATTGATTTTTATTTATTTTTTAAAATTATATTTACATATTTGAATTTATTTCTGTGTACATTTCTGAGATGAGGTATTGTATTGGGTTGGTGCAAAAATAATGACGTAATAATGTCGTTTTTTGACGTATTTTTAACATCAAAAAACGACATTATTACGTCATTGTTTTTGCACCAACCTAATAACTATTTACATTGTTCAGACTCTTGTCTTTATCTTTGTTGTTATATTCACAATGTTTTGGTGGTTGTATGCTCCAGCTTTCACAATCTACCTCAGTGGATGAAATAAAGGGTTTAGTTTAAAATTCCAATCGCCTGAAGAAGGCTGGAGCATACAACAGCCAAAACATCATGAATCTGACAACAAAGATGAGGACTACACTCCGAACAATGTAAATAGTGTAAATTGAATTTATTTATTATTTAATTTAATTTATAATTGATTCATTTAAAAATCTATTTGATTCATATTTAAATTTATTCAATATTATTAGGTTGTCCCAAAAGTTCGTAAGCACTTGCAAAAAATTGAAATTTTACTCGCCAAGTAATAACAAAAACAACAAAAATTATTCCACAAAATAAAGACCATCATTTTCCAAGACTTTCTGCCATCGATCTGCAAGCTTTCGGATCTGGTGAAAGTACCATTCAGCCGGCTTCGAATCAAAGAATTCTTGACACGCTTCCTCGACTTCATCAAACGAGTCGAATCGGCGGCCCTTCAGAAAGTGTTGCATTGAACGGAAAAGGCCGTAATCTGATGGAGCACAGTCAGGACTGTAGGCTGGATGTGGCAGAACCTCAACGCCGTCCAGCTCTTCAAACTTGTCTTTGGTCTTCCTGGCGGTGTGTGGCTTGGCATTGTCCTGCTGCATCAAAGCACGCTTTCAGTTGATCAGAGCCGGGTACTTTTGCTTCAACTTTTCGTAGACCCACTCCAGTTGCTGACAGTAAAGTTTGGCACTGATGGCACGACCATTCGGAACCAACTCAAAATGCACGATTCCTTCAAAGTTCCACCAAATGCAAAACATGACTTTCTTGCTGAATCGATCTTGTTTTGGAACCGACGATGTCTCTTGCCCTTTCTGAACCCATTGCTTGTCTCAATTGTGCTGGATTGTGTTGCATAAAAATTCAATTTATCGCAATTGTTTACGAACTTTTGGGACCACCTAATAATTTACTAGTGAGTGCCATATTACTTCTGTTCTGTTTCAGGATGAAGACTGACTGTATAATGATTTTCCTTGCATTCTGGAACAATATGTTCCTCTACCACATGTGACATTTATCTTTTCACCCAGGGACACAAATGAAGATGCACTGTTGTAGTTGCAAATGTTTTCTCAGAAATTGACTAGACTATAGTATATATATATATATATATATATATATATATATATATATATATATATTGTTACGAACTTGTAGCATATAGATGAACCATAGGTTTAAAAAAAAAAGGAAAACGTGGGATCTTTTCTTGGTCTTCACTCAGAAATGGAAGCAACACAAGGGAGTCAACGAAGAACAGACACAAGACGATGGATTTCAAAATAAAACATTTATTTATAAATATATATAAAGAAATAAAGAAAGAAAAAAAAAGAACCTTCATTTAACAAAGGGGAAGGGTTCATTAAAGAACAGAGGGTGCGAGCGAATACATATATATATAAAAACAGATCAAACCAAGAGAATCAACTTATCTTTCAGTCGAGTTGATATTTTCACACAAAGTTCTGATTTGCCGAAGCAAGAGTTCTGATGCTAAAACAACATTTTGGTCGGCCGGCAATTTTCCTGAATTCCTTTTCTTTCACAATCGTTCGATGGTCCACAGCATCTCGTACAGGTGTTTTGTTGGGTTGATTCAGTTTCATAGCAGTCCTTTCACCCCTAGTCGACAGACTTTGCTGTCTTCTTCATCTCAGTGGGCAGTCTGGCGATTTTGCCCAGCGACGTTCAACTGCTGCTGGTCAGAGGGAAACTGAAAATCCTTTTTTAGATTTTTGCTGTCCCCAAAGACAGTCACGTGGGTTCCCTTCATCCTTGACCGGGTACACAGGAGGATTGGGCGCAAATCACACAGTGTTTGTGTGATGGCCAAAAGTTCATTCCACGTTTGGTGTGTTCTGATCACGTGAATCGCAGCAGGAGATCCTGATGGTGCCTGGAATTCACTTATGGTCAAACGCCTGATAGCTGCGAAATTTTGGAACCAGGTCATTCTCGCATCGGGTCACTTCAAAGTTCACAGGCCCTTGGCTTGTGGGTGGAAGAGTAGATAAAGAGGGAAAGAATTTGTGAAGAGAAGAGGAGTGTATGGCTGATCATGGAACATATTCGCTCGCAAATCGAAAGCATTGGATTAAATTTATATATTTATTTATTTTTCTTTTATATCTAACTAATTTTTGACGAGAATTTAAGATTTTACTTTGGGGTGCTTTTTAGCCTAACACCTATGTAGTTAATGAAATCAGGGCTACATGACAATATATATATATAATTTACTTGTACATGCACATCCACAACTAATTGAAATTTTATTAGAAATTTCTGCAAACTTTATTATAACATTTACCTGTATAGTATAAAATGAGTGTATTTTCATTGAATATGTATCAAAAATCTATATTTAGAAGTGTAAGCTGTTGTAAATATTTTTGGATAAATAAATTTATCTTCCAGACTCCTCCTCTCCTCCATTCAAAAGTATTTTCACATGAGTAAAATTGCAAAGAAGCATGCATAAGTAATTTATTTCTGATGTCAATCTTGATGACAAATAAACAACGGTACTTATGATCATAATTTAATCTAAAAATCAGTGCTATAAAAACTTCATGAAATTTCCATGGTTACAGCTAGTATATTATGATTCTGTTGGTGAACAAACCAAACATCACCTGGCTATTCTTCTAAGATTAGATTCTTTGATTTTCAAGATGGTGCCAATCTTTTGAAAAAAATGGCACTGGGAAAGAAAATCTGATAAAATATTAGCACTTTAGGAAAAATTTTCAAAGAAGAGGTTTTTCTAATGGATTAACAGAGATTCTTATTATAGATGTGTGTATGTAGAGATATGAGAGAGAAAGAAGTCAATCAATATGCTTAAAATGTATTCTTTTTGACTAGAAAATAAATGCAGTTAATAAAAAAAAAACTCATATTCAGTATTACCCAATAAAAGGTTCCTAACCTTAAGTAAAAAGAACAAAGTGAATTTTCTGCTTATATTAGTCTAATTTTAAAGCCTCTGTTAGTACTGCAAAGTATTATGCCAGCATTAGTAGTGTTGGGTTTTCAAAAACTCTATTTAAAGTATCATGGTAATGAAAATATTAGTCATTTCCTTATATGGAAACATTGAGTCAGGACTATTTTCAGTTGAAATTTATAAAATCTTTCTCTTAAAATAATTTTCAGAAAAATAAGTTTTTCAAGTTTGGTAGCTATTATTGTTCTTTCCAGTACTGATGGGGGTTTCCTTTCTAACCTTTTATTTAAAGTAGTGAGGAGTGTCAGTATCTTGATTATGTTATTATTTTCTCTGAGTTACAGGTGCTATCCATTTTAGTTGTAGCTCAAAGCCATTGTTGATCATTGATCTGAGAAAGCAGTTGTATACAGCTGAAAATTTAGATATTTATGAACAGATTTGGCACCATGTATGACATCTATATGAGTGTCTCAATCTAACAAAACTGTTTAAGAACATGAATCAAGTTTTCAAGTTAATAGATATATTATTTAGTTCTTAATTTTTTGGTGATGTATTTTCCTTGAGCATTTGTCGGAGTTAGCTCCTCCTTTGCTCCTTAAACCAGAAGAAAACAGGTCATTTTGACCTTGACTTTTCGGTTGTGCTCCCTTCAACTGCAAATGACCAAAGTCAACTTCAACTGCAAACGACCAATGTCAACTTCAACTGCAAACGACCAACATCAACTTCAACTGCAAACCACCAACATCAACTTCAACTACAGCGATCATTTGCAGCGACCACCTGCATGACCAGCAACAAGCACCTGTAACGACACCTGTAACAACCAACATTGACCATCAATGCCTGCACCGGAACATCTGCATCTCTACCATTCCGACCACCTTTATTTCTTTATAGAATAAATTAGCTTATATCTTGTATATCCTCGTTCTGTCGTCTATGTTGTTTCACCTTGTCAGATTTAACGTCTTCGAAAATGTTAGCGGGCCTCTTGTGACCTCATCACCCTTTTGTGATACTGGGGCGCTCGAGGGGTCCACTACACATTATTTCTTATTTTTATGGGATAATCTAGAAAAAATTTTATTTTGAAAAGTTAGAAGGTCAATATTAAAAATACATTTCTAAGTTTCAAATATCCAAAAACAGGTTCCATTTTCTTTTTAGTAAATAAATAAAACTGCTTATAATTAACACAAATATTATAACTAAAACCAGAAACTCTATCTAGTCACTTGTCAGAGGAATTCACAAAGCTACTTGAGTAATCATGAAAATTTGTTTTGCCACTTGCTAAATATTTGATATTTGTCAATCTTGCTCCCTGATAGAAAACTTTTATTTTTAAAATTTATATCTAACATGAATAATTAACTAATTACTTCTTTTTGTACTGTGGGGTATTGTCACAACATTAGTACTTTGGAGTTTTCAAATACTTCATTAGATATATAGCATTTAGTTCTTCATTTTCTTGTTATATAAACTTGAAAAATTTCTAAAGAATTAATGGATTTTTATTTTTAATCCAATTTTTTTTTTATTACAACAAATCTTATTTTTAGAGGATAACTAATAATAAAAAATGGTTTGATTTTGAAAAAATTAAATAAAAGGCCAGTATTAAAAATGAATTTCTAAGTTTCAAATACCCAAAAATAGATTTCATTTTATTTTCAGTAAATAAATAAAACTACTTTTAATCTACACAAATATTATGGCTGAAACCAGAAACTCTATCTAGTTACTTGACAGAATTATTCAAAAAGCTATTTCACTATCCTGAAAATTTGACTTGTCATTTACTAAATATTAAAGAAAAATATTTAGTGTGTTGTTGGAACACCTCACAATACAATGTTAAATAGTAGGACAGACTGGGGTCTTTAGCTGTGGTTGATGATGTTTGTTGAGAGACGTTCTCAATACGTAGTCAAGGGTGATAATCAAAGAGAAAAGGTGAAAGAAGAAAGGGACATTAGTACTACAGGGTTTTCAAACAGTCTGTTTAAAATATCATAAATATACCATTTATGTCTTAATTTTCTTGTTATATATTGTTGTTATAACCTAGAAAGGGTTACTGAATGAGGAATAACCAAAATGGAGGTTGGGAATGAAATGGTAATCTTTATAACATTAACAAAATACAATAATCGCCAGTGGTATGAAGTAGGTAAACCACTGCTAGTGGTGGACTACTGAGACAGCATATTACCCCGACTTACAATAGTGTCCAACATATTTATGAGGATTGGGACATACCTATTAGTGTTCATAGGTAAGGTATATAATAATTGTCTTGAGTGTTCTTTCTGGTTTTTGTCAGATAAAATATAATGAAAGAAAAAATCAAATTAAAAGGCCATTATTAAAAAATGAATTTGTCAAAAATTCAAATATGTAAGAATAAGTTTCATTTTATTTTCAGTATGATGCTTCAAAATGATTTATGATAAATCCCAGCTGTGTGTTAAATAGTAGGACAAACTGGGAGTCTTTAGCTGTGGTTGGCAACCAGTCTAGAAGGACAACTCTAAATTCAAAACTGTATGTAGCCTTGGTGATGCACATACACACACACAGAGACACACACACAGAGACACACACACAGACACACTTATACAGCCATTGAAATGTTTGTGTTCACAATTAATTGCAGTGCTGACTGAGATCAAATGAAGGAAAGAAGGGACGATTAATCTGACTCCTCTTCAGTTTATTTATTTTTTTTCACATTCCAGGCAATGAAAAAGGTTACTTTGATCTTTGCATTTTTCACTAAAATTATTCATCTTTACAGTCATGTGCTTATAATTAACTCGAATATTATAACTAAAAGCAAAAGTTCTTTGTAGTTACTTGACAGAGGTATTCAGAAAGCTACTTGATTAATCCTTAAAATTTGACTTGCCACTTGCTAAATATGAAAGAAAAATATTTTCTTTGAACATCCATCAGTACTAACAGAGGGTTAAAGACATTCATTATATTTGTTCAAATTATTTTTTCTTGGGCTCAAATCTAATGATCTCATTTAACAATATTTGCTATTTGGTCATGCCTGCAAACAGGATTTTGAGAGTTCTTTGATATTTCATAATCTTGTAATACAAGTCAGTCATTGTTTTATAGTAAATGATGTTATTTCAGTTATATTATCCAAAACTGAAAGAAGTAACCGGTTTCAAGTACTTATAAAATACTTAATATTTCACGTGTCTTCAAGTGGTTTAGCTTTGAGTTAGAGGTCAACGATAGTTTATATATATGCAGCTGTTTTTTGTGTCCTTGAGTTTTCATATTTACTTTTGGAAAGTTGACTCTGATTGAGAAGTTAGGGTCACAATTTATTTAACTTTTATTATAACTTATTAGCATAATTTCTAAGGAATTAGTAGAGTTTATTTATAATCTGACATTATTTCTTATTGTTTTAAATGTTAAGAAAAGCAAGAAGAAAGGACTAAACATCAGCTGCAAGAAGACAGAATGCATAGTCATTAGCAAAAGGGTGAGCCCAAAATGCAAATTACAAATTGGAGATACTAAAATCAAACAAATACAAAAATTTATATACATGGGAATTGCTCTAACAGATGATGGAAAGTGCAACACTGAAATCTGAAAACGCATTGGGATAGCCAAAGATGCATTCCAAAAGCTAAGTAGGCTATTAAGAGACAGAAAAAAATTTGCTAGAAACAAAGAGTACTGAATTGTTTCATGATATCTGTCCTATAGGTCAGTGAATGCTAGACAATCTCCTCAAAGATGAAGAGGAGACTTGAAGCAACAAAAATGTGGTTCCACAGAAGGATGCTGAAGCTACCATGGATCACACATGTGAGCAATGATGAGGTTTTAGAGAAACAAAAAAATGAAAATTATACTTAACAGCAAGAAGAGGCAGTTGAAATTTCTGGAGTATGTAATGAGGAAGGAGGGTTTGGAAAATCTGATACATACAGGACAGATTGAAGGCAAGAGGGACAGAGGAAAACAGTGCATAGCATACTTGATGAGATCAAGTAAATGGGTAGCAGAACAGGGTTTAGGAGAAATAATGAAAAGTCAAAATTTACCAAGAGCTACAAAAAGACAGGAAATTGTGGAGAGCCATAATCGCCTATGTTTTGAGGGGACATGACACATAAATGAGATGATGATATAGCGGATACCTGAATAGATAGTTTTTTTATTTTATAAGCAATGTAAATTACATCTACTAGCCTGTGCATTTGAGAGTTGGGAGGTGCATTCTCTTTATTAAGATTCAAATGCACATGCCCATATATAAAGGGTGTTTCATTAAGACGGATCAAAGTCAGCAGTAAATAAATCAGTGTTATTGGTGAAAATTTATTTACTTCTCTATTGGATCATGTTATGTAAGTCATTGCAATTATGTGTGAAAAATAATATTGCCCAAATGTCTGCCAAATCTGAAAGAGAAAGAAAAAAATCTTTAAACACTTAAACTTAATTCACATTTAAAATCAGTCCAAGTTATTGGAACACCCTTTATAATTTGCACTGTTTTAAACAAAACAAAAATAACAGGGCATCTACTCAAACATGTGTATCCATTAAATATAATAGTTAAAGGAATAAAAAAAATGATGTATCTATACTTTTGGCATTATGATAAATGGAAAATATTATTAAAGGACTTTTCAACTCATAAATTTTTATTGATATTCTAATGACCTAATTTCTGTATGTTACAATAATACAGCAAAACATTGTAACATCATTTTTCTTAATGAAAAACTGTTAAATGTTTTAACTTGAAGGATAAAGCATTTTCAAGTAAAATAGTTTATAATTATTTAAGTATCTGTCTATATTTCCAAGATGAGGTATTATGTACACTATTTACATTATTCAGACTATTGTCCTCATCATTGTTGCCATATTTATTACAATGTTTCATCCGTTGTATGCTCCGGCCTTCTTAAGGTGTTTGGAATGTCGAACTGAACCCTTTATTTCACTCACTGGGGTAGACTGTTCTAGTTCCACATGCCATGTTTAATGGGTGTCAGTTATCTCCTGTTAATTCTCCTCTCCAAGTTCTCCATTGCCTTAACTGTGTGAGTTCAATACCTGGTTAAGGTAGTGGAGAACAATGATGAGGACAATAGTCTGAATAATGTAAATAGTGTATCATCATCAGTACTATGTCTGGGTGTGGTCATAGTGCCAAAGTGCAGTTGATTCCCTGATCTGTCCTCTCCACATATCTGGATTGAAAACCGGAGAGATATTCATTCATGCATAGTATGACTTATGCTAGTCTCCACATCAAACCACAAACAATGTCTTCTAACTTGAAAGCTCACCTTGATCACAGACTTATGGCCATTGATTCTATTAAGGGAACCCACTCCCCAGGCTGGTGACTTCAGACTAGTAAGCCTTCCACCAAGCTTAATGAAATTATTGTGCATTTTGTATTGTCATGAAAAGTATATCTGAAGAAGTATAGAAAATTTATGATGATAGAGAAACAAATAAAAATAAATAACAAGAAGTTCAAAATCCACAACTAGGATTTAAAGCTGTGTGCCAATGAGAAGCAAATGGCCTTTTCATAGCAGATCTATAAATGTGTATATGAACAAATGGAAAATCAACCAAAATCAGAGTCAATAAATTAATTTTCTTCCTTCCCTGAAGTTGTAGTTATCATAACATATCCAGAGTTGAAATACAACATTTGCATGACTAGCTGGCAACCTTAGATACTTAACCTATCCTTACTACATTGAAAACAAACATATCTTTCTTCACCACATGGTCAAGCAGTGGCTACTACATTTGAATAGAAAACATCCATAATTTCTATACATATATAATTACATTCTTTCCCTCATTCTCTCCTGTACACATTCACAAACATAACCACCATAAATTGCATTATTTTTGGTATGCAGTTTACACAAATTTTGCAGGAAGATAGATGAATATCTAAAAAAAGAAAAGTGAATATGTATTTTGCCTTATTTGTTTTTAGAAGAAGAAATAAGTCAAAAGAAAAGATCTACAAAATACTAAAATGAATCTATTTAATTAGGTTTTTTTTTTTTTTTTAAAAAAAAACATTTAAAAAAACATCTGCTACCTTTTGGTTGTTTTGTTAAAAACAACCAAAAGGTAGCAGATGCATTTCTTGACAATTTTCTAGCTGTTCTTTTATTTTTATTATTTTTAATGCTGTACAATATATCTTCAGACATTGCCCTCTGTAGATTTAAAATTGATGTTCAGCAGACAAAAACATAAAACAGTCATTGTGTTCTTAATGAATTTCTTCTTCTGTCTATATATTTGAAATGTAAAAACTTTGGGACACAAGAAATATCATAAGAAGACACAGGAGAGTAGTGTAGCTTAAAAAGCTTTATTCAGTCTAGCATAGTACAAGAATAAATACTATTTATTTTGCTTTAGAATAGGAGAGTTCTTTAGTCAAGGGAGATAATCTCCAGCAAAGAGCTGTAGTAAATATGTGGTTACCTATCACAAATATATAGTTTTTTTTCAGTTCAATTAGCTGGACCATTTGGAAATTCCATAAATGTTGACAACTAAAATTATCCATTATTTCATGCCTCTGTTCTTCTCTTGTTTTTTGCCTCTATCTTCTCAATGTTTTTCTTATCCCTTCCAAGCTTTGTTAACCATAATTTTATCTAAATGTTTCATAAATGAAAAAATAATAAGGAATGCACAAATAGTTTCTGCAGCACCTTCATTTTATATGCCTTCATTATGATATTTAATATATCACAATTTTAACCACCTTTTCGTTCCTACTTGTTTTCCACATTTTTGGTCATTCTCTTTTGATATCTAGACAGCAAGCTTATCTCTTTCTTTTACCTCCATCACTTCCTATCTATCTATCTATCTATCTATCTATATATATATATATATATATATATATATATATATATATATATATATATGTATATATATATGTATGTATGTAGTAGTAGTAGTTGACACCCACTTGTATCTCAGATTGTCATCCTCTCTCCTTATTCCCTTTCTCCGCTCTTGTGGCAGTGACAGAGATTACTATGAAGGTCCAGACTACTCCTGAAGAGTAGTCAAACTCTATTTGACAAGGCCATTTGCATGAATTTGATCTTGGTGGACAAATCTGTGTGAGGAAGAAGCCCACACACTTGGCCAGAAGTGCCTCTCTTGTGGCTCAAAGAGCATTGAGATAGGTGAGATCTGATAAATCTGGTTGCATCAGATTGTTGGTTTGTTAAGGTCTGCCTTGATTATGCCAGCTTGACTGCCACTGCCCTCTTCCACTGGTTTGGACATTGAGACCGTGTAGATCTTTGCCTATTTTACTGTTGGGGTCCTCAGGAGTTGGTCGCATTCAGGCTGTTACCTCCTCAACCTTACTAGCACTGAAACTCCAGAAGGCTTTTATTTATTTTTTTTCCTTTTTGTCTGATTTTCTTTTTGTTTTAGCCTCCTACTTTTGCTCTTTCACACACTCTTTCCCCTCTTCCTAATTCATTCTCATTTAATTATACAAGTTTCTTGGTCAAATGTATAATTGATTCCAGCTCATGAAACCCAGAGATCAAGCAAATACAATACTTTGATCCAAGCTAGAAAAGCATTAGTACCCATATATATATATATATATATATATATATATATATATATATATATATATATATATACAAATAACCAAAATAATTGTATGTTTTAAAGTGCTGAAATTTTGATGGAAATATTTGGTGCACTTTACACTATTTACATTGTTTGGACTGTTGCCCTCCTCTTTATTAAGATCACTGTTCCCTGTGGGATGAATTTGAAATAACAGACAGAGAACATCACTGGAAAATACGAAAACTTAAGGAATCAGTGCATATGCTAGGCCACAAAAATCTCCTAAGCCGGCCAAGCATAGACATGGATATAATATAGGAACTAGTCATACAGAGTGCTAGAGAAAAATAATAACAACAACAAATTCTAATATGAGCTCCAGTTACTGAGATATTTGCCCAAAAATTCCAAAAATTCATACACTGATATCCTCAAGGATATATGACCCAGTAGATAAAAGTGCTGGTTGAAGTAATCCAGTGATTTGCCCCAAAAGAGTTATGCACAAAAACTTGGAGAGTTGATTTAAAGGAAATAACTGAAACTGAGATATCTGGTGGCATGGTATGTGGAACTAGAACAATCTATCCTGGTGGACAAAATAAAGGGTTCGGTTTGAAATTCCAATCACCTGAATAAGGCTGAAGTGAAACATTGTGTATATGGCAACAAAAATGAGGACAACAATCCGAACAATGTAAATAGTGTAAATAGTTACAATATCTCATCTCAGAAATATAAACAGATGATGATAAATTTACATAAATTAATAAAACAATATTCATTTATTCTTCATTTAAGATAAATAATTATTATCCCCAATGTGTTTCTGAAAAATCTCTCTAAAAAGAAATTTCTAAAAATATAATTTAAGAAAAAACTTAAGTTTGAAAATTTAAAAAAATACAAAGAAATATAAAGATACCAATGTTGTAAGCACAGTTTTAAACTTGGCATAAACAACAACTAGGTTCAGTAAATCTGTAGAAAGATTTTACACTGTATTGATATTATGAATAATAGGAACTCCTTTATAAATTGATAAAAATATTTTTAATTTCTAACAAATGTCATGGCTTAAAGAATGTCTAAGGAAGGTTAATCTACAAAAATTATTCCCTGAAATAATTTACCTTAGTTTTACAAGTGGACCAATGTATTTAAGTTGTGCCATTTTCTTAATGCTAAACAAACAAGAACTTTTGACAGGTCTCTCTTCTCAGCTTTTTAAACAGAAAAAATAACTTTATATATATAGAAGGCTTAGAAAACAGAAGTTTCCATTATATTGCTAAAAATGACAGATCTTTAAAAATCATGAAATAATTATATTATGTTCACTAAACAATATAGTATTCCAAAGTTTTCTTCACTTCATTTTTCTGTGTCCTCTGTTTAATTGTACTGTAAAAATATATATTTAAAAAAATAGAATTAGAGCTATTTTTATTTAAATGGTGCTTTATTGCTCATGTAAAAGGCTGGACTAAAAAAAAACTTTTACAACTAAGCACAGATAAACCAACATGACTCTTGTAGATTTAATAAATGTTTAACATTTTTAGTGAAACATATAACAACATGAGATATAGGGTGATAAAAAAAAGTGTTTTGTTAGATTACATAGTGTTTTTGCTGAAGAAATTAGATTCAACTGTAAAAAAAAGGTAAATTATCAAAAAAAAAAAAATCAGTAGATAACAGTCAAGGCAGTATTTTGCCATTTGTTTTCGATTTTGGTCCATGGCATATCTTTTAATAGTTTTGTTTACTTGCTAGCTGGCTGAATCAAATTTATTATCTGCAGATCAATTTGATCTCCAGTCTCAAATCTACACTGACTGAACACTTGTGTACAAAGATTAGGAGAGAATAAGCAGCCTCTTGTATAAAGTTGCTGTCTGATAAAAACTGACTACAACCATTCGCATTTTCATAGTTTTTATTTATAAATTTGTGAATCCAATAAGAATAGCTTTCTTTAAGTTATATTACTTTACATTTCTTTAAAAGAACGCATTTCAATAAGAAATGCTGTATGACAATAAACTACATCCACGTCCTGGGTAAGACGATAAACTACATCCAACAGCAAGACCTCTGATCAGGAGGTTTTGGGGAGTGTGGAACCACCTCTTAATTGTTGGTGTTCCCAGGTCCACTCTGACCTGGGGTGCTAGCACCTGTTAGGGTCCCAGCTATGGGCAAATAGTTAACTTGTGTAAAAATAGTTTTTAATACCAGAAATACTGTGTAATAAAAAAAGGAAAAATTATTATCAGCAATACTTTAAAAAAAATACCAATAATACAAACAGCTATACATTCTTTAAAAAAAAAAAATTGGAGAATGGAACTAGAAATAGTGCAAACAGAATATTACCAAGTGAGTAATTAAAAAATTTTTTTTTTTTTAAATTACTCACTTGGTAATATTCTAAACAACTTTTTATGAAAATAAAAGCATCCAAGATTGTAAATTTCCTAAAAGAAGTTGGATTGTACTCAAAAATATGTGTAATTGAAAAATGGTACAAATATATATGTATACATACACACCTTTTTTTATGAAACTATGAATCTATTTAAAAAATTTGTTGGCATTAAATGACCCACTGAGGTTGAAATAGCATAAAACAAAACTACCAACCAACCAACCAACAATAAGAAATGGCTTTCTCAAATACTTACAATGGCCTCTTGGATTAATTGGGACATGAGGTGATATTCAAAGGTTTGGGGAATTTAACCATGAAAAAATAACTTACCATAATACCACATTTCTATTATCTTATTTGAAGTAGTATGTTACCTGCTGTTTGCACAGTAGCTTAAAAAGGGTAGCAGCAAAATTCTGTACTACATTTGGCTTATGCTGTTCAAACTTTTGGCTTACACTTAAATTATTTGAGGTAATATAATTATCTCAGAAGATACTTAAAATAAATGATGGATATGCTGGTGTCATAAGCTACTGAGAATTAGTACTTTCTGATGAGTACTCTAGACTGTTCTGATTTGCTTCAATTAATTCTTTCAGAATCTGTTTTCAATTGAGTTAGCTTAAAGCCAATAACATTAATCCTAAATATACCTTTGTCATATGCCCTAGTCGACGAATGGGTTTATAAGGCAATCATACGCCGAACAGAAGATATATACATTCTCACACCTGTGGAGAGATACAGGCTATCTCTCCCAGATCATGCTAATGGACAATTGGTAAACAAAAAAAAATTTTAAGAACACTGTTTGATTAGGATAATCGAACAGTAATCTTTTCCCAGGTTCGCTTCGGTTTCAACACGAATACTGATCAACAATTCAAAGATGAATGATAAGGCTTAGCAAATTTTGATACAAGAACTTTAATATGTACAGATATACAAAATATTAAAATAAAAGAAAATATAAGGATGAGTAAAACATTCAACGACCAGATCTCAAGACTTATGTTGGGATATCAAAATTCGTCTAACTCCAAATGGATTCGACTGAACCTGAACGGACAAAAATATAAGTATGAATTACTACGAATGCAGAAATCAATGCATACACAAAAGAGATGGGATAGGAGTTACAATTATTATTTTGACATGTGGAAAGGTGTTTGTAAAAACATAATATTTATGGATGTAAGTGTATCTTTCTAATACGGGTCCAAAATATATGATTACTTATCTTTATATTCAGTTCTCTTTTTTTTATCATTGTCCTTTCTTTTCTTGACACAAACATGATTTCACACACTGTCCGGCTGTAACAGAGATATACACTTTCTTCCTTTCACTGTTTTTCCTTTTTCTTTCCTTCTTTCTTCTTCTGTATACAGTTCAGTTTCCAAACGCGACTCACTGCAACAGGGATATACACTTTCTTCCTCTCTTTGGTTTTCTTCTTTCTTTCTTTCTTTCTTTCTTCTTCTTTTACACAATTCAACTTGTAACAGAGATATACACTTTCTTCCTCTCTGGTTTTCCTTTTTCTTTCTTTCTTCTTCTTTACACAATTCAACTTGTAACAGAGGTATATACTTTCTTCCTCTCTGGTTTTCCTTTTTCTTTACACAGTTCAGCTTGTAACAGAGATATATACTTTCTTCCTCTGTGGTTTTCTCTTTTCTTCAAATGCAGGCTGTATTCTCAGCGTACAAATTTCTCTGCGTCTTCAATTTGGGGTTATCGAACAGAAATACTTGTTCTTATATTTCTTGTCCAGAGTTGCCTGGGATGAATCGGACAAGTTCCATCATTATCAAATGAGTCTTATCTTTCCGTTCATAAATTATCAGCGCTTTGATTTCGAGTCTTGCTCCTTCAAAGACAAGACAGCAACTGACTCCCAAGAAAATTTCTAACTCTCACGTGTCTTGAGTTTTGGCGCGAATTCCAGATTACATCAGTCCCCTGTCTAGCTTCTGTCTAGACATTTGTTGCTATGGGTAATTGAGTCAGTCAACCTCTTGACTTGCTTTCCCAAAAATGTCACAAGACTTCCACGTGACCCCCATTCTGTTGCTAGGCGGAAATTAACCTTAATATATGCGTGTTTAGGCTATCTGCGTCCGTCACAACCTTAAATATTATTTTTTTTACTACTTAAAAATTTAAGGAATTTGATCCTGGAAACAATAACTGCTACTATAAAGTTATTCCTTGTCTATTGTCTTTCATAGTATACATATAAATATTTGTACTAATTTCAGCTCATGCATTCACTGTTGAAAGATTATACTAGCTTTGCTAATCATTATTCCATGGAGAAGTATCCAAACTTATTTGTATTTATATATGTGCATGGAGTTTTGTTGTGGTTCATTTCATCCTTTAGGACATCATCAGACTAAAGTGATGTTTACATAAGCGCATGAAGGAGAGGGGAAGCTGAAATTTTAAATTTAAAACTTTTTTAAACTTTGGATATATAGTCTAGTCAAATTCACTTGGTATTTTTTTCTCTTTGTTCATGTTTCCATCACTTCTGTTATTAAATAAGACTTGTAAAATATTTAAAAATAGAAAAACAGATCTTCCAGACAAACTCAGTGAATCAAAATATACTGTTCTAACCACCAACTCTATCGCAACTACTATTGAAAAGAAGTTATACAAGCTTAACATAGAATGTGTTACAACTACTTCGAAAACAATAAAAACTTATTTAATACAAAATAAAATAATAAATTAATAATATATTAAAACTTGAAGGAGAGATTTATTCTATCACCTGTAATAATTGCCAAAAGAAATACATGGGAGAAACCTCAAGGAATTTAAATAAAAGATTACATGAATACAAAAGGGATCTTTTACAAAACAAAAAAAACTAAATGCATTAGTTGCTCACCATAATGAGTCTGACCATAATTTTAATTAAAAAAAACTACTTTAATTAAAAGAAAAAGCAATTTACTGAGACCAGAATGTATAGAAATTGCTTTAATTGCTAGATCAGCTATAGTAAATTTACATCCAGGTTCTTACAAAATTTCATTATTCATGTAGGATATTAAATAACAAAAGTGATGGGAACATGAAAAAAAAGAAAAAGAAACTAAATGAAATCAGCTAGATTATATACCTAAAACATATATTAAAAAAAAATTTTAATTTAAAATTTTCAACATCCCTTTTCTTTCATGCGCATGTGTCAATGGAAACATCACTTTAGTCTAATGAAGTCCTAAAGGATGAAACATATTACAAGAAAAATGTTTCCAATTTCTTGCAGTTGTTTTGTTTTGTTTTTGCTAAAATTGTTCTTGATATATAAAAATTTATATATCCTTTCCCCATATATGTGCATGTAATAATATTTTCTTCCTACTTATGTCCTTCAGAGCATAATAAAAAGTTAAGGACTATTTTTAAAGGACAAATTCATGTTGCCAAATATTCATCAAGTTACTTCTTAAGTATTCCAAATTATACTGACAAATTAATGGTATATCAGATCCTCTTAAATTAAATGTTGGTTAAAAACCTAAAAATTTTAGAAGAGAGAATGTGGCAAAAGATAATTGCTGAAGCATAAAAATACAGTTTTTTTTTTCATGTCGTATGATCTTCCTGAAGCACAGTAAGGCTGAAAAGTATCTCTCATAATGATTTCTTCAGATGTTCTGCATTGGCTTGATTTTAAATTAGTTACTTCTATTTATAGAATATGAATAAATTAAAGAAGTAAATGTTTACTGTACAAACATGAAATGCTCTTCTAAATTTATATTGTACTACAAATCCTTGAGTAATAAGTATTTAAAAAAAAATGTATTTTCTTAAGTACTGTTTTATACACACACACACACACACACACACACACACACACACACATATATGTTAACGACCAACAAAAGTTGTTTGTTTTAGATTTCTGTTAGTTTTTAACTATACTTGTATCAATGAAAAATTGTTGCCAAACACCCCCAATTCAAACTGTACATATATACACATACATACATACATACATATATATATATATATATATATATATATATATATTCATATATATGCATATGTATCAGAGCTTGACCAAGTGGTTAGAATGTTAGCATGCTGACCTTGAAATCGAGGATTGAACTTCACCATAGTCAATTTTTCAACAAGGTGATTTCTTGATATTGGTCTGGTAGAGATAATGCCAGTGAATGACATTATTGTAAATTGCTTGCAAACCATATAGTGGTTTGCCTCAAGCCTTGTGACTAAAACTGGGTGATCAAACTGTTCAAAAATCATTTAGGTTTGTGCTAGCATGAAGCCACAAGTCATTATGAACAACTTATTAATTACTGATCTCATCAGATTATCTGCTCTCTCCCAGAAACTGCATTGTTGCAGAATAAACCACAGGTTGTCTCACTCACACACCCACTCTGTGTGTGTATATTTATATATACAGGCCATAGCAGAGACAACTGTTTGGGTGGGGGCAAAACATTTAGATTTTAGCCTTATCAGAGGCTGCCAACAAGCAGCAAGAATATTTAAAATTTCCAGTAGCTCTAGATTGGCAGAAATCATCTTTGAAATAATACAGAACCATCTGTGTTACAAACAAAAGAACTTTTCATTTTTTTTGAATGTCTACAGGGAAAATATAGATTCCTTAATGAAGGAAAATAATTATTTTTTTTTATGTAGTTCTTTTTTATTTGGGTCTGAACAAATAAAACAACTACAATAAGAATATTTTTATGAAAGTTATATTCTTCCTTGTTTTGATAGTTTTCCCTTTTTTTATTTCTTTCTTTATTATATTTTTTTAAAATAAAACTCTGTAAAAAATACTACAATTAGTAAAAATTTGGGGGTAGCCTAGGTCTCCCCGGTAGCTACAACCCTTATATATATATATATATATATATATATATATATATATATATATATATATATATATATACATATATTTAAAAGAAAAAAAGACCACTTTAAGGTACCATTATAATAATTTATTTCACCAGAGTCTTTTTAAAGGACGCCAGATCATCAGATAGCACTTCCAAAAATGAAATGAAACGAAAAAAAAAAAATTAGCTCTGGATTTACATTGAGCTCTCAGGATTTCATCCTCCTTGGGGTTACCCATACGGATTACGAAGTTCTTCATAACTTAATATATATATATATATATATATATATATATATATATATATATATAATATTATTTGATAATTAGTATAGATAATTCCAAAGAGGATATAAATCTGAAGAGAGCTCAATGTAAGAGCAGAGCAAATATAATAATAATAATGAAATCGAAGTCCTTAGAAATCCATTGGTAATAATTTATTTCATGGGTTCAAACGTCCATCTCATCAGACATAAAAAAAAATTGGGGGGGTCTGATGAGATGGGTGTTTGATCCTGTGAAATAAATTATTACCAATGGATTTCTAAGGACTCTACTTTCATCATTATTATATATATATATATATATATATATATATATATATATATATATGTAGGCAACAAAAATTTATTTAAACAAGTTTTGTTGAATCTACAACCCACAATGTTTGTTTAATTTTATGTGAATTTAGTTTGAATTGTAGATTTACAAAAAAATACCAGCATGTAGCCAACAAAATCTTGTGTATCATACTGACAACATTCAGTTTTTGATAATTGTTGTATTATACATTGTAAAGACGATGCTGATTGGCTAAGACAGAGACAATACATTTGTATATACTTGAAATAAAAATAGTTGTTAACTGTCACTTGAAGAGGCCACATGTGGACCCTTTATTCTCTAAATGTAATACTACAATAATGACTGAGACAGTTGAGTGTAATCAAATAAAAACAAAACAATAAATGAACTTTGGACAGTTTATCCCCAATTTTGATTTTGATGTAAAACAACTTATGCAAATAATTTCTACCAGAATTTTGGGGATAAGAATTTATCATTATTTACATTTGGCCTAATGTCATCTTTGTTGATATTATCAAGTTTTCGTCATTGTGGTCTCTGGCCTTCTTTTGGTGTCTATCAATCTGTTTAACCTTCAATGAATTTAAAATTGAACCCTTTATTTAATATAATGAGCAATTATTGAGTAGCACTAATAGAAAAAAGATGAGGTATCCCTTGGTATGGACAGCAGAATGGGAACACTCTTCCCCCATAAATTAGATAAAGGATTCAGTTTGAAATTGCCTCAAAGTTACCTGGATTGACAGATCCAGTTTCCAATCTATTAGGTTGGTGCAAAAATAATGACATAATAATGTCATTTTTGACATATTTTTTAATGTTAAAAAACGACATTATTATTGCACCAACCTAATAGTAGTATGCTTAAATTCATGCAGTTGAAGTACTAAGGAGGAGAACTCCAGAGAACAGCACGATTAACAGTGTCAAAAGCCTGCCTCAGATCTACAAGTATTTGATAAAGGTTCTGGATTTGTTATGTTGTGAAAATCATATTTACAGTCCTTCTGTGTTGGTGGAAACCACCCTGTGACTCAGGCAGTATATTATCAACTATGCTCTGGTTTACTGTTAATAGGAGAACAGAGGCTAAGATCTTACTTGCTGAAGAAAGAAGAGAAATCCCTCTATAATTACCACATAATTCCTGGGCACCTTTACCCTTATATTAGGTTGGTGCAAAAATAATGTCGTTCTTTGACGTAATTTTTAACGTCAAAAAACGACATTATTTTTGCACCAACCTAATATATAGGTATCATTGTTGCATCCCCCCCAATCTGTTATCACTTCTCCATCTCTCTCTATATACATACACACATACATATGTACATTTATATATATATATAAAAAATACATCTGTCTATACCTCTGAGATGAGGTATTATGATTATTTACATTACTTACATTATTTGGACTGTTATCCTCATCTTCATTGCCATATTCACAACATTTTGGCTGTTGTACACTTTGGCATTCTTCAGGTGATTGGAATTTTGAACTGAACACTTTATTTCATCCATAGACACATGGCCCAGTGGATAAAGACATTGGTTAGATCCAGTGACAGAGTTGTGAGTTCAATACCAGGCCACAGTAGTGGTGAACCGAAAACTTGAAGAGTTAAATTAAAGGGAAATAACTGAGATATCCAGAAGAGGCATGGAACTAGAAGACTCTACCCCGGTGGATGAAATAAAGAGTTTGGTTTGAAATTCCAATCACCCGAAGTAGGCCGGAGCATACAACAGCTGAAACATTGTGAATATGGCAATGAAGATGAGGATAACAGTCCGAATAATGTAAATGATATAAAAAATACATGATTAAAAACAGATTACAACATACACATAGGATAACTTTGCCATCACTTTCTTAATAGGAATTAACCACTCAAAATAATAAAAGAATCTATCACGAAAGCTTCCAAATATAACAGAAACACTCTCCTCAACTATGTAATTAAAAAGAAGAATTCCAGAATCCCCATGGTCTTTTATTTTAATTATAACATCCACAAACTTTCCCACACATTAACTTGACATTTAAAACTAGACAATACTATTAGTAAATTATTTAGCAATAACCCCCTACATAGAAAGCAACAGCCCCCCAACCTCTTCAGATTTTAACATCAACCAACATCTCCAACACATCACCAAGGGAATGTCACCTGCAACAAACCCCAGTGCCTGGTCTGTAAACACATCATCGCTCACAACATTACACACCCCTGGCACTCACGTGGTATTCAAATCTCTGGCTCTAAGCTGTGACAATTCCAATCTTATATATTTACTTTTCTGTCACAAATGCAAAAAGGGGAATTATGTGGGAGAAACTGGAACAGAGTTCTGTTTACAGTTCAATAACCGCAAGAAAAACATAGGGACAACAACACTGGTCATAGCTTCAACGATGTTGGGTGTGTGCTTTTAGCTTCCTGGTTTGGTAGCCAGGAGGATAGATGCAGATCAGAGTTGAAGTATATCCTAAAAGTAAATTCCCACATAGAGGGACTAAACAAGGATTTGGGTTTACTCAGGGAGTACAATTTCTACAAGGAAGCCCATTATCAGCAACACCACTCCTCGGATGAGTAAGCCCTCCACCTGCATTTTAACTCTAAATTTTAACAGCCATCACCCCACCCACCTACTATATTTTTATGTTCTACCAACTATGATTTCCCTAATTACGCGCTATTCAGTAATGGAAGTATTGCCCTGAAACACTGAGGGCTACATTCCCGTCACCCTCTTTTATACCATCATTGATTCTATCACTATGGCTCCTTTACATATGAGCTTATGTAAGAAGTGAGGATGGTAAGTGTAGATACATATTAATCTTGTACATGTGTTTATATCTTTACATGTATTGAGATTCATATGATTGTGTGGTGGCTTGTGTATATTTACACACTGTTATGTGCATCTATATATGTATACACTTTTCCTTTAAGTTTTTCCTTTATTTTTTATTTTCTGTACACCCCTTTTTTGTTAACAATAAATTTGCAAAATTTTTATCCATTCTTTTGTTCCTTCACTTTTCCTTTTCATTTCATTTTGTTTAATAATATCTTTTATATATATATATATTTCATTTTTTTTCCTCATATCATATTCTAACCACAGACCGTCTTTCTACATTTGACAACTTGGTCAGACAATTTTGGCTACAACTTGTGACACACAAGATGTCATTCCCCTCCCCAAACTATAACTCTCTTCATCTATGTTTACAATCTCACATGAAACACACTAGTAATAATAGACCTGCCTAATGCTTTTACACCAATTAAAATTTTAAATTTAATTTTATTTTCATAAAAAGTTTCACACATTGAGGAATCAGACAGACATCAGGTTTTTGCTAAACAATACGATCTCCACTGGAAAATGCCCCATCTACAAAAACATCTGTCGGTGAGTAATTCCCATTTCTCAGCCCATTGATGAAGGACACAGGCATGTCCAAAAATTCCGAACTTAAAACCATTCTCTCCATGCTTCATTTCTGTCATATGGTTAATAATTAATATTTAATAAATGTTTGCTGATTATAATTGTACCCTTTCATTTGTCCTTTTTTTATTAATTAACTTATCTATTTTACACACACACACACACTCGTGTGTGTGTGTCTCTCTCTCTCTCTCTATATATATATATATATATATATATATATATATATATATGAAATAATCCTAAGGAGCCAGGACTTACCTAGGTTTCACCTAAATGGATCTTCAGCGTAAGCCGGCTAATGAGGAAACGACATGGAACATATTTATTGATAAAACCAACACTAAAAACTAAATTTAGATTTCTGATCAGATGATTCAGTGTTTTGAGGAGTATGGAACCACCTCTTAATTGCTCTTGTTCCCAGGTTCACCTTGACCTGGGGTGGTAGCACCTGTTAGGGTCCCAGCTATAGGCAAATAGTGAACCCCCAAACATAAATCAAAACACTAGGAAAATATAAAAATACATTTTTTTTAGTAGAAATACCAACAATACATTTTTTAGTAAAATTGAAGACATGGCATGCATTGTAAAAAAAAAAAGCAAAAACAATTTACTATGATTAATCTCATTTATTGTAAGGAGAAAAAAGTTTTCACTCTTTGTTTTTGTAAGGTTATTTGGTAAAAAAAAAAATGCAGGTCAGTAATTATAATTTAATCATGAAATAATGTTATTTTCTTGAATTAATTATAAAGTTTGAATTTTCATATTTAGATTTCAGCATTACATTGACATGCCGCTAAACAAAAACAGCCAAACAAAACATCCTAGAACATTTGAGTCAAATCTACAAATAGTGATTCAGTATATTGTTTCATTGTTTAGAGTAAAGTGGCATTATGAACATAAATTTTTGAATAGTGTGTGAGCTTTGTGTTTGATTGTATATTGATCTCAAGACCTCTGTCAGATGATATGGTATTTCTAGTCATTAAATAAAATCTTGTCTGTTCTTATTCTTCTTTTGCTAATCACAAATGTCTGAGTTTCCAAGAGACAAAGAATCCAGCTAAACCATCTAGGTTTCTTCTGACTTTGCACTGCTCTTTGTATAATTAATTAGAAAACAAACATTTTCATTAATTCCTAATAATTATTTAACTGGCTGTGTGTGTGTGTATACATAAGTGCTGGTATATATGAACTACTTGTCTATTCATGTTTAGTCAAAAAGTTTGGTTTATTTTGTTTTATGGCATATCAACCTCAATGGGTTATTTAATGCCGACAACATTTTTTATTGCTGGTAATATTTTGTTTTGTCAAAAATCTGTTTATGGTTATATTTTTCCTTCAAAATTGTATTGCTGGTAATAATTTTTTTTCAAAAAAGTATTGCTGGTAATAGTTAACTATTTGCCCATAGCTGGGACCCTAACAGGTGCTACCACCCTGGGTCAAGGTGAACCTGGGAACACCAGCAATTAAGAGGTGGTTCCACACTCCTCAAAACCTCCTAATCAGAGGCCTTGCTTTAGTCAACAAGAGAAAATTATTCAGTGGTAAATAGAATGTTGTCAATTTTAATAATATGAACATTTTTTTTTCTAAGATGACATCATATACACAAATAAAAAAGAAAAAAATCAACCTGACACTAATAATAAGAGCACCCCAATCAGCAAATAATTGCATCAACTTAGTACAAAAAAAAATACAAAATGAGAAAAATGGCAGTTAATTGTTGAAATCTCCTGAAGAGTGAAGTGAACAATTGCAAATGCGTTCATCTACAAAACTCTAGAACCAAAGTACTGAATATAACAATCTGCTAAGTAACAAATTTTATTTGTATTAATCCTATCCATATATACCTGAAAAAAGGAGATGACAAAAGTAATCGTTGTATATTTTTAATGTTTTTTTATTTAGTTGGGAGAGAACAATAATGATTTCAGAAGCAAGTGAGAATTTTGTGATTTCTCAAAAACTTTATTGTTCTCTAATATGTCAACTAAAAAAGACATTAAAAATATACAAAGAATATTTTTTGTCATCCACTTTTTTGTATAATATAAGGAGTATATGTGTATATTTATTATTAATACACACACACACACACACACACACACACACACACACATATATATATGTAAGCAGTGTGAACACAGAGATCAACACAATAGTGACAGTCTGTTTCATGCTTGAATGCAATCTTCAGGTCATGTTG
>OZ010600.1:61254394-61714394 GCA_963932145.1 Acanthosepion lycidas | reverse complement strand
TTTATGAATTATGTGGGTTTTTATAGCAGAATATATGTATTAATACCCTTGCTGAGCTCATTTATTTTGAAAGACGGCAATCTTGTCTGCTACAAAGTTGTAACTCTTCCTGCTACAAATTGGTACCACTGTCTGCTATAAAGTCAAGCCTAACTCTCTGTTCTATTTTAACTGTTAGCACTGATGTGATGTCAAAGAAAGTATTGAAATTGGTAATGTCTTAGTTCAGTAACTTAAAGTCATTTTAAGAACAATTTATTATTTTATTCTTAGAATTTTTTTCAGTCAGAGGAATAATTATTTAATATAGTTAATATTTAATAATGTTGTTCAGAAAGAAGTTGATTGCAGATCCTGTGGGGAAACATTATTTTTTTTATTTTTTACATTTAGCAATAAAATGTCCTGAATTAATCTATCAAGTTAGAAAAGCTAATCAGGATAATTTTAAAATTATGTACTTATAATTTAAATACTATAGATTTTTAATAAATTTGTATAAAATAAAGTTATAGTTTGTAGTCAATTTATAGTTAACATTGAGTAACAATAACAAAATCATTTTCATCAAAAAAAATTACCTTGCAATGTTTTGTAACATGAAATATATTCAATGGACAATAACAATGATTATTAATATTCAGTTTTGTATTTTAATCAACACATTATTTTTTTCAAACACAGGGTTGTATTTAAATAATTTACAAAAACAGTTTATGGCATTTTAAATTGGAGTTGGTTCACAATAAAACTATAGGTGGTTTCTTTTTTTTTTTTTTATTGTCAAAAGCTATTTCTTGCTGAATAAGATTCTTACTACTATGAGACATTTGCCTTTAAATGAAGTCATGTGACTCAACAGCCATTTGTTGCCTAACATAAGACAGATGCTTACTGGGTCTCTTAATTTGGATGAAGTAAAAAACTACCGTTGTTCAGTCAGACTGACAACAGATTACTTTTTTTTATTACTTGAAAAGAAAACAAATTTCAAGTCAGCACATTCAAATGCTTACATTTCTAAAGAATAAAAATGTTTACAAATGAATCTAGAAAAGAAAAAATACATATATATATCCCAAAAAATATAAACATATAATAGATTAGTTAAATACTTAAATTATGAAACCAACTAAGAAAAGAAAAATATTAAAAAAAATTAACTGCACCACATGTAACTTTCTATCTAAATATTTTTTTTTTTTTTTTTACTAATGCTCACAACACAAGGCCCAAAGGACACTCAAGGTAGAGGGATACTGTGTGGAGTTACATTAGTGCAAGAAAGGGCAAGATAACAGGAAAGATAGACAGATAATTCTAGACTTGAAGAGGTCAAGATTTAATTAGCGAATAAAATTTCAGACTTCAGGCACAGCTGCTAGTAGTATAAAGTTGAAGTAGACTTTAGATTTAATCCAGAAACCCAATCCTAAGCAGGAACAAGGAATGACCCTTTACTACTGTTCAAAAAACCAGGGAGGAGTGTGAACTGGATGATAGGCAAACATATCTACTCCTATTAAGGAGGAGAAAAAATAAATAATTAGTGAAAAACAGTTCAGGGTTCAGATGCAAACATTAGAGTTGAAGTAGACTTTAGAAAGAACCAGAAACTCAATCCTCAACAGAGAACAAGGGTTAAAATTCTGTTCAAAAGGCTGGGGTGAAGTGTGCATATCTAGTCCTATTGGGGCAGAGAGAGAAAAAAAAATAAGATAAATAATTAGTGAATAAAATTCTAGTGTTTAGGTGGAGATGTTATATAGATTTGAACCAGGAGGGAGTGTGAATTGAACAATAGGCAAACATATTTGCTCCTATTGGGGGAGGGAAAAGAGAAAAACAAAATAATTAGTGAATAAAATTTTGGTGTTCAGGCAGAGACGTTAGAAGTATAGATTTGAACCAAGAAGGAGCATGAATTGGTTCACCTTTTGTCCAAATATCTGACCTATTTACTATTATTTATTTTGGGGGAGCGAAAAGAGAAAAAAAATAGTGAATAAAATTTTGGCGTTCAAGCAGAGTCATTACAAGTACAGAGTTAGAAGTAGACTTTAGAAGGAATCAGAAAGTCAATCCTAAACAGGGAACAAGGGTTAAACTCCTGTTCAAAAGGCTGGGGTGAAGTGTGAACCAGTTGATAGGTATGCATATCTAGTCCTATTGGGGCAGAAAGAGAAAAAAATAAGATAAATAATTAATAAATAAAATTCTAATGTTTAGGTGGAGATGTTAGAAATATAGATTTGAACCAGGAAGGAGCATGAATTGAACAATAGGCAAACATATTTGCTCCTATTGGGGGAGGGAAAAGAGAAAAACAAAATAATTAGTGAATTTTGGTTTTCAGTATAGAATTGGAAGCAGGCTTTAGAAGGAATCAGAAACACAATCCCAAGCAAGAAAAAGTAAACAAATAGCAAATAAAATTACAGAGATTAACTCCAAAAATATATGTTAGGGTAGAGATAGTTATGGAACTGACAGTATGCTATTATCTGTTAAATTTTAACTTCATATAAGTTCAAATATCTTCTATCAAAACAAAATGGAGCAGGTAATTAATATTATTTGAATTATGGCAAGATATATGTACAAATAAGTTCACATTTTGGTCAGACTGTTCAGGCAAGCTAAAGATGATTACAAGCCAAAATATATAAATACACATTCAAAAATGAATACTCTTAAATAAATAAAATCAAGAATGAAATAAACAAAATAAAATTATAATGACAATATAAAATAACTTCACCATGCTCTCTTTCAGTGAAAATTGTCTGTGTCACTATTAAAATAAATTAAACATTAACTTTTCTACCTACTCACTATTTTATGTTGTTTTCCTCTATCTCTCTTGCCTTCAATATGTCCTGTGACTATTAGATTTTCCAAGCGCTTTTTCCTCATTATGCGTCCTAGAAATTTCAACCCTCTCTTCCTGATGTTAAATATAAGTTTCCTTTTTGTTTCCATTTTCTCTAAAACTTTGTTGTTGCTCACATGTTCGGAGGTATCCTTTTGTGCTATTACATGATTGGGCTGTAAAGTTCATAAGCCAATTTTTCAGCCAACCCTCGTATTAAAGAATCATTTTATATTTATTATTATTTCCTCTTTTATGTTCTGTAACCATTCAATATGTGGGTAATCATGGTTCTCCACAATTACCTATCTCTTGTATCTTTCAGCAATGTTTGTCCCCTTACTATCCATCACTCCTTGTTCTGACTTCCATTTACACAAACTTCATGTTCTTCTCTGCTCCTCTTGCTTTCTTGAGGAAAGAGGGCTTGGAAAATTTAATATTCACAGGACATGTATCCTGTGAATGTAAAATTTTTTAAGCATGCTTTCCTCATTATGTGTTCCAGAAATTTCAACTAATTCTCCAAGCCCTCTTTCCTCAATGTGTCACATAAACTTAAACTATATTTTTCCAATTCTATGTATAAGTGTCCTTTTTCTTCTCATTTTCCTTAAAACTTCCTTATTATTCACATGTTTCATCCATGGTATTTTTAACATCCTCTTCATTTGTACTAGTATATAATATGATGCACCCTCCACCCTTTTGTCTTTAATTTTCATTCAAAATTTATTATATTATACACCAAAAATATGGCAATTCAGCATTTTTATTGATTTGATCAGCCTGAATCAGTGTTAAAATATAAAAATCCAGAATAAAAAATGTCAATGTGTTAAGCTCAGCTCTGATCAGCTGAGCTTAACACATGGACATTGCCTTTCTATTTGAATCTTGTCAATAAAACAAATGTTAAGCCATAAAAGCAGCTAAGTGAACCAATACAAGCAACCTGTTATTAAAAGAAACAAACAATACATCACAAAATGATCTTAAGTAAATGTTAAAGTCACTTGAAAAAGAGATTATACAGAAGCTTTCAAGAACTTTTATTTTTCAAGTCCAGAAATCAGTGTGTATTATAGTAATTCACAATACAGTTGACTAAATTAGCAATTAGTGAGTAGAGTGGTTCTATCATTTAACCTTCATTTTCTTTTCTTAATTTCAGTAGCTTTTAATGAATCCAACTGTCTCATTTTAAATTTGTACAATTTAATTTCTGACACCAATGCAATCTTTCTAGCATTCATCATTCATCATGATATTACAAGATGTCAAAAGAAAGCCTTTGTTCCATTGATTTCTTAAAAATTTATATATATATATATATATATATATATATATATATATATATATGTAAGCAAATATATGGATATAGATCCGACAGTATGAAGAAAAATATACGGAAAAAAACAAACAAAAATCCTAATATGCAATTATGCTGTTTTAATGTTAATATAATGTCAACGTCGGACATTTCAGTCTCGTAGACCATCTTCAGGACATATTCATAAAACATAATTAACATTAGACTATATTTAATTCAACATGAAAAGACGAGTTATCTGTTTTGATTAGTCGTACTGTTATGTCCATCGTCTTTTCATGTTGAATTAAATGTAGTCTAATGTTAATTATGTTTTATGAATATGTCCTGAAGATGGTCTACTAGACTGAAATGTCCAACGTTGACATTATATTAACATTAAAACAGCATAATTGCATATTAGGATTTTTGTTTGTTTTTTTCCGTATATTTTTCTTCATATATATATATATATATATGCATTTGCCTTGATAAAGTCTTTCAGAGGACGAAATGTGTCGACTAAGATAAGTTTTTTTTTCTCTTTGTAAATATTGTTCTTTTACAGAGTATATCTGAATTTTTTACACACACACACACACACACACACACACATATATATTTAAATAATTTATTCCAAGCAAGGCAATAAAACCACTAAGACAAGGGATTATTGAGTATTAGAGAATAGGAAGAAAAAACACTTTTAAGGAGAGAGAACATGAAAAGAACAAAAATTAGGAAGACTGTAGATAACGATTGACATTGCATTTAAATTTTTGAAGATCAAAGTTGACTTGAAAGCAAGAAACCAGAAGAGAGTTCCACAAGCGAGAAGTGCAAGAAAAGAAACTGTTAGCATAGAACTTACAGTTACATTTAGCCAATTCAACTGTAAAAAGATGAGACCTTGCCACCAATTCAGTATTGCACTTAAATTCATAAAGTCTTCATACAATAGGGGAAAGTTCATCAGAACAAATATCATGAAAGTATATATAATATAAAGTATCTCTAAATATATAACAGGAGCACCAGACCAAATGTAATAATAGTATTCAAAGTAAGGATGAATGTTAGACTTACAAATATGTAAAATAGATTATGATGAGAAAAATTTTCTAGCACAACACAAGGAACCAGCTTTCCTAGCAGCAAACCTAGCAATTGATTTGATATAATCTTTCCATTCCATGTAAGCAGAAAAACATTAGTCCAATACAGCAAAATGTATGACTCACCTGGAAATTAGCATCAGCAATGCTGATAGAAGGTAAAAAGGGTTCTCTCAGACAAAAGAGAGTAGTTCCATTTTGGAGGTGTTAAAATTAACAAGCCATTCCTTTCCCCGGTTAACAATAGAGAGTAGATTGTTTTTGAGGTCAGCTGCCAATTTGATTTTATTGAACCACTCAGATTTATCCTTAAGACAGGAATAAATGGTTGTGTCATCAGCATAGACACTGAGTTTAGATCTGATGCCATCAGGAAGGCCATTGATAAAAATTAGGAACAATGTGGATCCAAGGATTGAGCCATGGAGAACACCTGCATTAATACAAAAAAAAAATCTAGAAGATTGACCATTCAAGACAACTTTCATTTTGTGATTCCATAAGAAAGAATGAATCACTTCAAAAATCAGTCCAAAAACACCATAAACTTTCAACTTGTGAAAAAGACCAATAGAATAAACACTGTCAAGTGTCTTAGAGATATTCAAAGCAACAGCCTGAGCATCGCCATTCTTATCTAAAGCTTGATAACCTTTTTCAGTAATAACTGTTGACCTAGAGAAGTGAAAGCCATATATTTTATCTGGAAGAAGAACCTGTGAGGTGAGATGCTAATTCAGAATTGATTAGAGCCTCTAGAACTTCAGCAAAAAGAGGTAGGAGGCTAATAGGCTAACAGAGAGATTAAATTGTTTGCCTGAAATCTTAAAGACAGGAACAGCAGAAGAGGATTTTCAACAAGCAAGAAGCAGTGAGGTACTTATTGTACAGTTTAGAGAGACCAGGAGCCAGTTTGGGAGCCTATTTTATATATATATATATATATATATATATATATATATATATATATATATATGTGTGTGTAGTTTATGCACTGTTTTCCTCTCTCCCTCTTGCTTTCAGTATACCCTGTGAGTATCAAATTTTCCAAGCCTTCTTCCCTCATTATGCAGCCTAGAAATTTCAAATATCTCTTCTTGATGTTCAGTATAAGTTTCCTTTTTGCTACCATTTTCTCTAAAACTTAGTCATTGCTCACATATTCAGTCCATGATTTTCTCAACATCCCTCAGTAGAACCACATTTCTTTTGTTTCAAGTCTCTTCTTCATTTGGGAAGAGATTGTCCAGCATTCACTGCCATGTAGAAGGGTCTGATATTATATAGTAGTTCTGTACTCTTTTCTTTCTTTCTCATGAAATGTTTCTGTTTCTTAATACACTCTATCATATAAGCAATAGAAAGAGTATTTCATGGTATATAAGACCTGTGAAAGAACAGACTAATGGAATAAGATGTCCTGGTGGGTAAGGTTTGTCTGGTGCAACTAAGCTTGTCTTTCAATATGATTTTGTAAACATACAACAGGGGCTCCCTCCCAGCTTTTCACTAACTGGATACATAAAACCTCACATTACATCACTATTCTCATTTGTGTTGGTGTGCAGGAAAGGTCTGCCGAGTGCTCACAAGAGAATAAATGATGAAAACAAATGTCAGTGTAAAAAAATGAGGACTTGAAACCTGTTTCCAATATTTAGTTGTTTAATTCAGGGATTCACTTGCATTGTTTGGGTGGGAAGGTAGGTGACATTAGGACAACTTCTGCCATGTCACTCTAATAGATCAGCTCTTATCTTCAACCCTTTCTACCAGCTCTTTGTTAATCTCAGCTGGTGATTCTAATGAGGTGCATCTGAACTACCTGATAAACAATTTTTCCCTGTTAATGGGCAGTCTAGTATTAAACTACTTCAATCCCAACTGTAACTCTTAATAGAAGCTTGTGACTAGAAATTATCAGCATCCAGTTTTGGTGTCACTTGTTCTCAAAAGTTATCATTTATTTATTTAATAATTCTTTTATTTCCAAGTAGGTCAAGTGGGTAACTGATTTGAAACCATATCTCACAGACACATCACTGGTCATAAAACATGAAACACTGGAGATTTAGATAAAATTTTCCATAATCTCATTGAATCTGGATGCCCCCAATCATAATGTCACAATTCTGTCTGGACAAAGTTGCATACCATTGCAATACAGACTAATCTGTATAGAAATGATGGCACTTGTTTATTGACCAATCATAGTGGATCCATGTTTACTACAATGTAGTGTATTTATCAGGGTAGGTAGAGACAAATTTATGAGTTTAATAAAATTTTAGAAATCATGTCACTATAATGAGCATATAAGATATATGCTTTGAGAAGACATTATCATTTTGCTATTGGATATAAACAACCCCTTGTCAGTGTAGTGTGAGATCTCAGACTGTTGAATGTTACATTATTGGAAGTACATTTGTTTCCTATTCAAAAAACAGTTTCTTTTTGTGCATTTATTACAAATTTATGAAATTCTGATATTTGGGGTGGGGACAGTGTATCATCAAATACAGTATTTATAATTTTGCTTTTAATAGTTTAAAAAGTAAGTATTGATATACACCTGAAATGTGGTTCTACAGAAAGATGCTGAGGATACCATGGATTGAATATGTGAGCAACAGCAAAGTTTTAGAGAAAATGGAAACAAAAAGAAAACTTATATTTAACTTCAGGAAGAGGCAGTTAACATTTCTGTGGCACATAATGTGGATGGAGGGCTTGGAAAATCTGATACTCACAGGACAGATTGAGGGCAAGAGGGAGAGAAGAAAACAACGCATAACATACTTAGTGAGCTTTAGTAAATGGATGGTGAAATGGTTTAGGAGAAATGATGAAAAGACAGAAGTTACTTAGAGCTACAAAGAACAGGAAATTGTTGATAGCCATGATCACCTATGTCCAGATGGAACACAGTACATAAAAAAAGATTCTATTCTGGTGCCTTTGCTTTTTGGATTGGAAAGACAACAGTAGAATTTACTTTTACATCTTTTAATTATCCAAAATGCTCTTAACAGTACAAGAAGATGACATTTGTACTAGAGTGATGTTAATGCTGAAAATTTCAAGTGCCAATTATACTAATATTAAGCTATTGTAGTTCATCTTCAAAAGAGGAAATTTAACCCATGCTCATTTTTCTTACAGTTGATGTTCTATTCATTGTAGAAGTTGTAAAAATTACTTACTGGTGTATATTTTATAAATTGACTTGTCAATGTTAAATCTGAGGCCATAACTTTTCCCACTTTTAATGAAGAATCAATAAAGATTTATAATGGTGTTTTATTGATTTAACAGGTAAGATTTATAATCATTTATAAATAAGTGTATTTGTAGGTAATTGAATGACCAAATGGGAAAAAAGCCCTATGTGGCAAGTTTTATTGTTTGAAAAGACTTCTTCAAACTAAATAATGCTTTTATTGAGGGAATCATATATAAATGAATGAGGGAATGAAAGATGACAAATATTAGTTATAATTATACAGCAAGAGAAAGACTGAAGATGCAGGGACACTTAACATTAAATGTTAAATTTCTGGTGTCCTATATGTCTAAAAGCACAACCTAGCTGATTTCATGCAGCTTTCTACCACATTTGCCTTTTGTTTTTATTGCTGTTTTTAAACATCCCAAATTATAATAGCAGTAGTTATATTAAGGAATGCAATATGCTGTATGATCATCGATGTAAATTTACCAATGAAAACTCAAAAATTAGTGCACTTTCTATACATTTTCACCTTAATAAATTACTTTCTCTCTTGATTAAAAACAGTGATAAAGCAGTAGAAATTTAAAAATTAGCATTTTCTGCATCTTCAGGATTTCTCTTTCTCTTTACCAATATTTGTCATATTTTATCTCCTCTCCTTATATATTTAGGGTTTCATCAGTAAAAACCTTTCTTTAGTCTGAAGAAGTCCTTTCTAAGGATGAAACATGTCACAGGGGATTTATTTTTATTGTTATTGTTTTAAATATCCCCCATTGTAATAGCAGTAGTTTTATTAAGTAAGGCAATATGCTGTATGATCATGGATGCAAATTTAGCATGGAAGACTCACAAATTAGTGCACTTTCAATACATTTTCTTGTTAATTAACATTGTATTCTTTAATTTGGAATTATTGTCAAACTTATCAAAATAAATAGCTAATGCATTGAGTGTATTTTTATAAAAGATCCATTTTGTGTTCATAAAATCATTTATTTAAATTTCTTGAAGTTTCATGTATGTATTTCTTATGAAATGTTTACAGTCTATCCTGTAAATTCCACTTTTAAGTATTTGTATATAAATGGCCAACTATATTAATGATAAATTCAGTATTACCATTTTTATGATTTATTTTACACTAAATGTGTATGGATATGAGATACAGTGAATTATAAAATAGTGACTACAATTTATGCAATGAATGAAAACAACTTAGACTATGCAACTAAATTGTTCTATTTGTATACAGAATGACAGGAATATAAAATTGCTTTAAAAAAAAAAAAAATGTGTCTCCAGACAAGAGCACGTCTAATTGGCCAATTCAGAGTTGTACTGTTGTTTTTCACTGACCCATTCAACTGATCAGCAAAGTTTCTACTTCTCAATTACTCCTTTAACTTCCTGAGAGTTAAGCAATCATAGGCAGTTATTATGTCAGAAGTAACTATCCATGTAGCTAAGTCAACCAACCAGATATAATTTCTAAATTACTAAACAATCTCGTAAGAAAGTGTTGTTATGTTAACTAGAACAGCTTTAGTTAGTTTAACAGTCATTTCTATCTACCAATTAAAGCTAAGGAATGTGGTCACTCACAAAACTGAATACTATACATGATAGAAAAATTTCTGTTACCCATTTGGTATAATGTTAATGTTGATTGTTCAACTGGTAAGTCTATGGTTCAAATAATTTCAACTCTGAAATCACAAATCCAATGCAATCATCGAAGCTTTCTGATGGTTCAGGAAAGAAAAAATATTTCCTCTACCAACCACAAGAATCTGTTTGCTTTTATCATTTTCAGAGTGTGTGAGTAACATGGGTTACAAACAAGTCATGAAACAACAATTATGGTAATTCAACCTGTCCCTCGGAATGTGGATAGCACTGATAATAGCCATAATGAAGTTGATAAAACCATCAGTTGGGTTTCATCTCCTGGCAACAAAGAAGATTGAGTCTTTTTATTTTTTTTATTTTTTCTAATCATAATCACCCCAAGCAAGGCATTAAAGCCACTAAGAAACAAGAGGTTTACTGCGTGTGGAAGAATTAGAAAACAAAAACATTACCAAGGACTGAGAACAAAAGAGTAATCAGGAGGGCGGTAGATAGCGATTGACATTGCTTTTAAATTTTTGAAGATTAAAGTTGATTGGAAAGCATGGAGCTGAAACTTTTGTTGGATTGTTTAATCTTGAATTTTCATATGAAGCACCCAGTGAGGATCAAACTCACTCTTCAGTTGTAATAGACAACCAGACTAACCCTGTTAATCATTAACCCATGAAATTGTTGGTTTGTTGAGTTTACAACATGCCAATCTTTGTTGGGTTATTTAATGTTGAATTTTTGTATGAAGCACCTAGTGAGGATCAATCTCATTATTCAGTAGTAATGATCAAGCAGACTACCCTTGCTAACTATTAAGTCATACTAATTGCCGGCTGGTCAACCAGACTAGCCCTGTTAATTATTACTTTAAACTGAGGCGTCTAAAATTAAGTCATAATGCGTCTAGAAAATACAAAACCAAAATAACTGTATACTTGATATTTAATGTTATATTCAAAAGTTTGTTTCAGTTATGGACGATATCTTTTCACATTCAATTGGAGAATAGTAACTCTCAAAATGAAATAGTCACATTCAATTTGAGAATAGTAGCTTTCAACATGGAACACAAACTTTAAATTTGAAAATAGTAACATTTGAACCAAATGAATAGAAAATATAAAAAACATTCTATAGAACAAAATGATTGAATCTTCATTATAAATAAAGCATGTTAATTAAAATGTCATGTCTTTCAGATTTATTTTGCCTTGGATGCCTGCATTGAAATTTGAGCACATTGCCAGTGTAGCGTTTATATAATTGTCTAGGGTCTGGAGCTCTTTGATGCTCAAGGTCAACCCTTCTCTCATTAGAATTTCTTGAGCATTTTCAGCCAATTTCCTCTTCAGCTTCAAAAATTGACTAAACATCCTCAATCGGATTGAGCATGGGGATGTAAGGTGCTAGCCTCAAAATTTGATCATTGGAAAATTTCTCCTCATTTATGACAGATTCAATTTTTGGGTGGTAAGGTGAATTGTCAATGACAAAAATGACACCTTAACTGTAATTTTCCTTGACTACTTGGAGAGGACTTTTTAACAAAATCACATGCTAAGTTACTTGTGTACAATCCCCACCTGACTTCAATGTAAATTAGGCCCAAGTTGCTGATACAGCCTATTACATGTATGCTGGCACTGTTTAATACTGCTACACATTGTACCTCTTTGAGATCCCCCTTCACTCCTTGAAATATGGATACTGAAACTTGTTTCATCCAGGAAGAGGATTGACAAGTTCTGGCCTTGAAATGCAAGGAGTTCCTCCACAAACTTTACAAGTTTTACTTACAGTTCATACAAATTTAAATTCATAAAATTTTGGGTAAAGTATTATATTTAAAAATCCTTAGGTAAATAATCAAGTGTTTTATCAAATTAAATACAGTTTTTAAAATCAATTTTACTTTAAAATTTAAATCTATAAAAAATACAAATTTGATTGGTTAATTTACCATTTTTTTACTCAAAATAAATCATTCCATTTTGAAAGTTACTATTCTCAAATTGAAAGTGAAATGGTATAGCTATTTCAGTACAGAACAAATTCTACTCTTTTCTACTATGTGACATGTCCCTTCAGTACATGGTTGATCATAACTCTCCACAATGTCATATCCATTGTAGCTCTTAGTATGGTTTATATTTTCACTATTCTTCCCACTTCCTGTTCTGCCATCCATTTGCACAAGCTTGTTTGGTAGGTTGATCATGGCTCTCCACGATTTCCTATCATTTGTAGCTCTTAGTAAGGTTTGCCTTTTCACTATATTTATCACTACCTGCTCTGCCACCCATTTACACAAGCTTGTTAAATAGGTTACTCACTGTTTCCTTCTGCCACTCTTACTTTCAATATGACTTGTGAGTGTCAAATTCTCCAAGCCTTTTTTCTTTATGTGTGATATAAATTTAAAATATTATTTGATTCTGAGTGCAAGTGTCATTTTCATTCCTATTTTCCTTAAAACCTCTTTGTTGCTCACATGTTCTGTCTATGGTATTCTTAGCATCCTTCTGTAGAACCACATCTTATTTGCCTCAAGTATCCTTTCCATTTGTGAGAAAGTTGTTCAGCATTTCCTGCCATGTAGAAGAACTGACATTACACAGTGGCTGAGAACTCTTTTCTTTGTTTCTAACAAAATTTTCCTATTTCGTAATTCTTTACTTAACTTCTGGAAGGCTACTTTTGCTGTTTTAGTATATCTTTGGATTCTTGCGTCATATTTTCTGTCCTCTGTTAAACATTTCCTAGACATTCAAATTTTCAAATATGGTATAGGAAGCCTAAAATTAAAATTATTATCTTGCTTGTATGTTTGTAAAAGATGACAAAAGTACAATCATATTTTATTGTTTACTTTGAGCTGTATACATGGATTATGAATGACAGCAATGGTACTTAATTGTAAGACTCTAAACCTGGCAACCAGCCAACAGACTATTACAGTTAATTCATATTTCAAAACATGTATACATAAACATATAATATTACAGTCTCAAAACCAAAACTAACATGAACACACTGTGAGAAAAAAAAAATAGTCAAAATTAACAAGTATTTCAAAAGTATGCTAGTTTTTTATGGACCGTTACTTCAAAGCTTATTTAATGTACACATTACACTGCTGTATTATTATTATTATTATATATTAGAATGTATCATAAATATTTTACATTTCTAACAGGCCTTTACTCCAATGCTTATTTAATGTATGCATCTAAGAACTAAAGACTTATTTAATGTATGCATTTAAGAACTAAACTTTCATCCCATGATTGTAGGGTATCATTTTGGCTGAGCATCTGACCAGCTCCCTCCATATCCATCTGGAAGGCTAAGTAGACCTGGCAGAGACCATCCCCCTCCATGTTATTTGAAAGCAAACGACAAGAGAAAATATATCCATGAATAATATCAGCAGCCAAGATTCTGTACTTAACACTGAAAACAGAGCTGGTCAACTGCCACTTCACTCAAAAAAATGCAAGTCTTAAGTACACTTGGTCCCAACCACAGATCAGCTGTGATTGGTCAATAACCAAACCTTACTGTTTCCATGCAAATCAGTACCACAATCCCTATTCAAATCTTGACAACAGCGCCACCCGCCTTTCCAAACAGCCAATTATGAAAGAGGACAAATCTTGTTGGAGAAGGTATCAACTGGTCAGCAAACACTTGAAGAGAGAAACTGATTATTCCTTTTACACCAGATGCATCCAAGTCAGTGTCTCCTTTTCTGCTTATATGATTCATTTCTACATACATACATACATACATATATATATATATATATATATATATATATATATATATATATATATATATAAGACTTAAAAGAAACCAACAGTAAAATGGAAATTAATAAGAAAGGCTAGAGCTTGTAGGTCATTAAATGATCCATGTCCTTTGTACATACATGAAAAATTATTATTAACTTTCTGAAAAATAAGAATTTACTAAATCAAAGAAATGAAATAGCTATTTTTTGTAGGCACTGTTAAATATTTTCCTTAAATAATAATTAACAAAAAAATAAAAAAGAAAAGAGATGAAACATACATATTTATACTTGATCAATAATTAATAATTTTTTAAATACAAAATTAAATTCTAATATATTTATTTGTAAAAATACTGTATAGTCTGTTAGTTATTAGAAGGAGGAATGGTACTTTAAATCTGTAGGAATAAAATTTAAATATTAAAAATATGACTTACTCATATTTAGATGGCCCTTTTAGAAAATCTTTGTGTATAAAAATATGAATTAAGTGGATAAATAAAAATGCCCAAATTTTTTTGTCATTGAAAACCCAGACGACACGCTGAATAATGGATGTCTGTTTTTGTGAACAGGCACTGCCACCCCACTTAAACTTAATCTGACTTTGTAAGTAACATATATTTGATATATAAGTTGTCTAGGGAAATTAAAACCTGACCACCCTTAATCAAAATAGATTGAATGTTCCTTAACCTTAACAACTCAAAATATTAAGATTGTGCTTATAAATTAAGTAAATTTCTTAGAAAGTTATTCCTAGCATCACTTGACAATGGAACAAAACTTTGGATTTTAAGTTTAATCTTCATAATCAAATTTACAACTTTAGTTTCAGTTTTGAAACATAGAAATTTCTGTGTTGCAGTGGAATCATATTTTTAAAAAAGAAAATAATTATAATATATATATATAAAAGTGGACACTGGGCTGCAACAAGCAGTTTCATGCTTGAGTGCAGTCTTCAGCCCATATAGGAGTCATTTAATGCTCATATATGACAGTGAGTGCTGAACAATTTCCTTGAAGACTTGAAGCAACAGAGATGTGGTTCTACAGTAAGATACTTGGAATATCATGGATGGATGGATCATATAAACAATGACAAAGTTTTAAAGAGGATGGGAACAAAAAGGACAAGTGTACATAAAATCAGAAAGAGTTGAAATTTTTTGAAAATTGCTTAGACAAATAATGAAGAAGGAGTGCTTGGAAATTTAACTCTCACAGGTCATGTTGAAGGCAAGAGAGATAGGTAAAGGCACTGATGTGCTTGTGTGAATGGATGATGGAATAGAGAGGTGGAGCCTTAGCAAAAGGGGAAGAACTGCTAAGAGCCACCTAAGATAGACAGTTGTGGAGAGCTATGATTGCCTATGTCCTAGAGGGATGCATAACAGAAGAAGAATAATGAGAAAAGAAAATCTGGAAAATTTGACATTCACAAGGCAGACTGAAGACAAGAGGAACAGAGGAAAACTGAGTAATTGACCTAAAAATTTTGTGTAAATGGATGATAGATAAGGAAAGATTGTTTAAAGATGAACATTGCTAAGAGCTATGAAGTATAGAGCCATGATCATCCATGTCTTTAAGAGATAGGAACATACAAAAAGTAGCTGGTAATTTCTGCAGAGGTTTATCAAAAGTATTTTTGTTTTTATATAATACTTTTTTTTATATAACATTTATGTAATGCTCTGCATATGGTATCTTTTCAATGATCCAAGCTCTTCTGATATATTTTTCTTCTCCTATGCATTATAATCAACAACTGATTGTTGTCCACTTCTTTATTTCAAGGAAATAATTGCCATTCCTAAAATACTTAAAGCAGTTTTGGGCAATGTGGTCAGATATTGTTTCATTTCCTTTCAGCTTCTTCAGGTTTGATATTCAGTGTGAAATAATGCCTCAAGATTGCCAGAATTCCAACACTTGTTTCATCCATTGTAACATCTGAAACAAAACATATTATTGATAATGATTTTATATATATATATATATATATATATATATATATATATATATATATAATGATTTTATATATATATATATATATATATATATATATATATATATAATGATTTTATATATATATATATAATGATTTTATATATATATATATATATATATATATATATATAATGATTTTATATATATATATATAATGATTTTATATATATATATATATATATATATATATATATATATAATGATTTTATATATATATATATATAATGATTTTATATATATATATATATATATATATATATATATATAATGATTTTATATATATATATAATGATTTTATATATATATATATATATATATATAATGATTTTATATATATATATATATATATATATATAATGATTTTATATATATATATATATATATAATGATTTTATATATATATATATATATATATATATATAATGATTTTATATATATATATATATATATATATATATATATATAATGATTTTATATATATATATATATATATATATATAATGATTTTATATATATATATATATATATATAATGGTTTTATATATATATATATATATATATATATAATGATTTTATATATATATATATATATATATAATGATTTTATATATATATATATATATAATGATTTTATATATATATATATATAATGATTTTATATATATATATATATATATATAATGATTTTATATATATATATATATATATATATAATGATTTTATATATATATATATATATATATATAATGATTTTATATATATATATATATATAATGATTTTATATATATATATATATATATAATGATTTTATATATATATATATATATATAATGATTTTATATATATATATATAATGATTTTATATATATATATATATATATAATGATTTTATATATATATATATAATGATTTTATATATATATATATATATATATATAATGAACCAGAACTAGGTACTTTAATTTCTATAATTGAATAGGACGTTTTTAGCTTCTGTTTTTAAAACATGGTAATTCCTGTGTAGCGATGGAATCATATTTTTAAATAAAAAAAATAATTATAATCTAGGCTCTACTTGTGTATCGAGCTCTGTTTTTTAAAAATAAAAACAAAAATACTAAAGAACTTTGGATCATAAATCTAACAGTTCTTTCCTATTTTATCAATGTATTTGCACACGCATATATAAATATATATATATATAATTTTTTTAATAATTATTGCTTTACTCTTGGTATTGATCCCTCTTTTGAATATTATTCCTGTTCTCATTACATTTGGATATATATATATATATATATATATATATATATATATATATAATACACAATGAAATACAAAATTACCTCATCTAATTATGAAGTAATTTTAGATTTCATTGTGTACTACTATTTATTTGCTCTGTAATAAATACATTGAGCTCTTTTTGTGAATCAGTTTTAATATTTTATATTACTAGGATCCACTTAGATTATATACCAACCGATTTATTACCTTTACTACATATATATATATATATATATATATATATATATATATATATATATATATATATAGGGTGTGCCAGAAATGCCACTCACATTTTAAACTGTAACTTTTGCGGTGCTCAGGAAAATAGGCAAGTAGCAATGGTGTCTTCATCTAGCTAATGTCTATCATTTTTTTTTAGATACCATCAGTTATCATCTTTTCTTGGATTGGTACACACCATGCTTTTGCTGTTGAAATGATTTTTTTAAGTCCGGAAAAATCTGTAATTGCAACACAGAGAACTTTCCATGCTCATTTTACATCAGAATGATGCTGTTCTGGATAGAAAATATAGTCCTCCATGATGCTACACACCTTTCTCATAATATTTGACATGTTTGTGTATTTATTTAAATATGTGTGTGTGTGTGTGTGTGTAAATATATAAAATATAGGAAAGAACACATTAGGTAAATAATCTGAAGTTCTTTAGTATTTTTGTTTTTATTTTTAAAAAACAGTGCTCAATACAAAAGTAGGGCCTAATTATAAGGAATCATATTTTTAAAAAATAATATACATATATATATATATATATATATATATATAGAGAGAGAGAGAGAGAGAAGCAAAAGATAGAGGCAAAAGAAAGAGAAGTGGAGGATGGAGTCAAGAGAAAGAAAAGCAAAGGATGGAAGCAAGAGAGGAGTGAAAGATGAAGGCAAAAGAGAGATGGAAAGAAGAATGAAGAATGGAGGTAAAAGAGAGTTGTTTGCGGTAAATTTTGGAGATAATTATTTTTTGTCATCTCATTTTTTTAACTGAACTATAAGTTTTTTGAGGGCTTAATGTTAAAGTATTTTATAAACAGTCAGGGTTTACATTACAGATGTCTTCTTTTTAACATTTGTAGATGTATTTCATTACGTACTATCAGTCATTCTGTGTGGTTGTGAATGTTGGACAATATTCTCACAGATGAAGAGAAGATTTGAGGCAGCAGAAATGTGCTTTCACAGTAAGATTTTGAGGATACCATCGACTGAGCGACGACAAAGTTTTAAAGAAAATGGAAACAAAAAGGAAACTTATACATGACATCAGGAAGAGGCAGTTGAAATTTCTTAGGCACATAATGAGGAAAGAGGGCTTGGAAAATCTGATACTCACAGGACAGATTGAAGGCAAGAGGGACAGAGGAAAACAACGTATGGCCTAAGTTTTGAAGAAAATGGAAACAAAAAGGAAACTTGTACTGAACATCAGGAAGCAAAGTTGGAGTTTCTGGGGCATATAATGAGGAAGGAAGGCTTGGAAAATCAGATACTCACAGAACAGATTGAAGGCAAGAGAGATAGGAAAAAACAACACAGTTTACTTAGCTTGAGTAAATGGATATTGGAACAAGGTTTTGACAAAATAACAAAAATACAATGTTTATTAAGAGCTACAAGGGACAGGAGATTTTGGGGAGCCATGATTGCCTATGTCCTGAAGGGACATGGAACATAGAATAAGAGGACATATTCCGGAAATGGCTTGCTATTATCAAGTAATTATTATTTCAACTTGTAGAATCCTGATTTTGAAACCATTTTTTTCCTGATATAATTAATGCATTAAGAAGCCTGCTTCATAATAAATCTCACTATATATAGATTGATGACTGTACATTTCATGGCAAATGTTGCTTTGGCATTAATAATGAATACTTCTTTATGCTTTTAAATTCAATAATATTTTACCTGGCTTTATAACACACGTTCTAGATACTGGCCTAAAACAGTACAGTTCATACACAGAACTCATTCATCCATTCATTGGTGGTTTTCTATAAAGAAAGCTATATTTAAAAGCAGCATTAATTAGATATATTTTTTTTTAATAGAAGTAGGTATTTGTTAGGTCATAGTGACATTGATTCTTGTAAGTGTTGTATCAATATATGCCTTTAAATTAACTTTTGCTTCACAAAATATGCCAGTATACACGTCTTCTTATGCTTTGTAGGCTTATGGCCACAACACTTTGACATGTCGGTTCCCATACAATCACCAAAATTAAGCAACATTGATCCAGTTCAGTACCTAGATGGGTGACCACTTGGGAATACCAGGTGCTGTAAGCTTGGATGTGCAGGTGGTGTAGAATTGTTAATTAGAGAGCTGAGTTCCAATTCCTGTTGGGTTCATTATATTCACTTACATGCAGATACCCTTGGGAAAGGTATGAGTCTGCATCTTCTCCCCCCAATTATGGGTTAATTATTAAAACTTCTACCCCTAAACTATTATTATCATTTCCAAAAAAGAAAAATTCTTACAATCTAAAAATAATTTCTGGCTTTAAACAACCTGCAAAGGATTGATAAGTCATAGAAAATGAATCAATTAATTATGCTTTGTAATACCTATTTAGATTTATGTTGGACCTTGTCAAGATTGATAATTGGTATAACATCTTTTTATAGTTATTATTACATGAGCAGTAGTTACAAGAGTGGTTTTCATAAGTACTCATTCATTCACTCTTGCATCTGTTATCTATTGTAACATGCCATAGATAAGACATTTTTGTTAAGATAACTCGTGATGGAACAAAGTTCAGGGACATGAATTCATTACCTTTTCCAAGGGTATTGATGCTAAGTAAATGTAAGTCACCTCATTTGTAGTTTGAACTTGGTTTGAAGATTCTAGGGTAGCAAAAAGTTTGATTTGGTCTATCAAGTAAAAATAAAGTACATATTTTTTTTTATTTTTTGTACAATATGTTTACATGCACAACTAAGTTCAAAGGAGTAAAAGTTCTTGTACTAATATGAATAATAGTGACTAATGTCTCTGTATGATAATTGCATGGTAGTATTGCCAGAGGAGGAGAATGATAATGTTTGACAAAAAAGGAAAACTTTTTTAAATATTTTAAAATTGCAGAAATGTATTTTTCCTGACTTTAATAGAATCTGTTTTCTTTTAATGCTTTATGCTTCTGAATCCAATAAGGTATATTAATAACTAGCAGTAGAGCCCGGCGTTGCCCAGGGATGTAACAGTAAGAGATAGATCAAGTATTGACCATCATAAAGACTGAAAAATAAAATTGACAAAGATTATTGTTTAAGGTTGACGGACACGCATGTCTTAATTAGTTTTTTTTTTGTTTTGTTTTTTTACGAATTGGTCAAACCCAAACTCAAACAAAAACATTGTTTTCAATCGTTATGAGTCTACCGATTGAATAGAATTTTATTATAAACAATTGTCTTGTAAATGGAATTTTTAAAGCATTCTGAATGTAAAAAATAAAGAAAAAAGTGTGCAAGACAATAAGAAACACTACCTGCCAAAAAAAAAGTGAAGTTTTGTTGAAATCGGTTGAAAAATGTAGGAAATCTGATCCCATATATAAATGAACACACACACACACACACACAAACAAGCTGGGTTTTATAAGTATAACTCGATATGAGTTGTCCCCCTTTCATTCTCACGACAGCAATGCCTCTTAATCATGTTTTCAAATTGATTTTGTGCAAAAACAATTGTGTTTTTCCAATTTTTGGCACTGTCAGAACCATCACAAGGTAATTTTATGTAGTCCTGTGAAGTTTTGTTGAAATCAGTTGAAAAATGTAGGAAATCCAATCCAATATATAAACGAACAGATACACACACACAAAACCTGGGTTTTATAATAAGTATGATGTTTGATGCCTAATTATTTGTGCTACAATATACTGTTGTGCCAAAAGTCATGCTTTTAGCGCCAAATATCTGTATTGTCCTGTTTTGCTTGGCAAAGTGCAGTAAATCTTCATGGTATTGATTCAACAGGATGTTGAGTCATGATCTCTCAATAGCTGTCCACAGCTCCCCAAGATTTATAAGACTAGGATCTTTTGTGCAAACAGACATCTGAAACATGACCCATTAAAGTTCAACTGGGCCCAGATTATGATGGCTGCACCATTTGTCAAAAGTCTCCAGAATGCTCCTCTGACCATTTCTGGGCATCCTGGGAAATTGATACAGTGTAACCCTGATATAAGAGAAACCCGGATATAAGAGATTTCTTCTCCGGACCCGACAACTCTCTTATATCCGGGTTACACTGTAACACTTTGTATTATCTTGCTTGAAATCCCCTTCATTCTTGGGGTACATGAGTCGAGGCATGGGAGGGAAAATGTTTATGAATCAATGAAACATAGCAGTCATTGGTTAATGATATGTTTAGGCTGAGCAGTGGACCCAACTATGAGAGCATATTCTACATCATAATGGAACAATCACTAGCCTGCAGGGTATCTTTTTAACAGCTGGGATCTATGATCTCATGTAGTCGTCACCACACTCAAACAGTACCATCAGCCTAAAACAACAGGTACCCTGACTCATCAGACTATGCTGCATGTTGTCAGTCCTCTGGGGTCTAATTAGTAATATTAAGAGCCCAGTTGATGTTAAGTATTTGATGTCATAGTGTTAACAGGAGCAACCTGGTGGATCTTCTGTTCCCATATCCCATGGAACCATGGGACACTGAACTGACCTACTGGAGATGCATCTGTTGTCTCTTGCATTAAATGATTTGAGCCAGTGTCACCTTTTTGTTAGCACAGATATTTCTAGCTAAATGACTTTGTGATCAGTAAGGAATTGTGGTTAGCTACTGTGCTGTCTGTGGTGAGTGATAATACCTTCCAGGATATATTTGACACTGGAAAGACAGGGATATCAGATACTCCAATTTCAGAAATGGAATATCCCATCCATCTGGCACCCATTATCATGCTCTATACAAACTCTGATAATTCACATAACCTTGCTATGAGCAGTGAGGCCATTGTTCACCCTGACTCACCAGATGTCAGAGCACAAGTGCTATAGTTTGGGGCATTTAATGTCAAGATACAGTAGTAATTTTTATTACTGGTATGTACTACTGTCTTATGATTTTTGGCATAGCAGTATAAATGACTTTAAAAAAAGGACTCCAAATTTTAATACTTTTCTACTGATTAGGAAATAAAAGCATTATTATTCTTGTATCATATGTAGAACAATCACGCGGTCAAGATAAACACTCAATTGTGGAGCAAACTTGAGAAAGAGAGCTATTTATGGTGCCATGGAGCATCTCATTGTGCTAAAGTGGGATAGTCCATTGCTTGGGCTGTGATTGGCTGCTGATACATGAGTGCAGGTATTTCTGTATAAATACCAGCTTGATTCATCAGTTAGTTTGCAGGGTTTGTATTGAGTTACAACCTGCTTTATTTTTGTCTGTCAGCTGGACGCTAGCTGGGACCATTACGCCAGTAAGTGGTGTTTATTGTATTGTTATTCTACATCATAATAATTTTTATCGCTTCAAATGAGTAAAATATTAACAGTCAATTATATTGGATTGGTCAAAATGTTCTTATTTAGTTAACTGTAAGGATGTAATATTCAATCAGGATAATACAAGACCACAAGTTTCTTTGGTGATCAGGTAAAAACATAATTTGGATAGGAAATTTTCACATATCAGTTATATTCATCAGATAATGCACTTTTCAATTATCATTTATTACAGAGCTCTGGAAGGATGGAATTATGAAGTTGCTTAGGAATTGACAGAAGATAGTGAATCAAAATGTTAAATATATGTAATAAATCCTGCCGGTCAATAGCAGAACAAGGTACTAAAGCAGTTATTCGGAAAGCCTTCTCTTTGTTCATTTAGTATAATTGAATGATTGGGTCATGTTGTACAGATGTCATCTTATGATTTTTATGAGCTGACCAAGGAGGAAACAGTGAGGAAATCATGTGATGATTTAGAAGAAAGAGTGCTACAAAAAGCAGTTGTCTTCTTGCTATTGTCTGCAGTAGTGTTTTACCTGGTTGTCATGCAGCTCTGAAATTTCTGGCTGTCAACAGGACCCAGTGGACATAGTACATCAAAAACATTTTTGGCAGTTGACAGCAATGGCCAAGCTGATATATGACAATGACAAAATGTAAGATTACAATGCCATTGTAATTGAACAAGTATCCAGCAATAAATCATATTCTACAGTGATTTTTTTTTTATTGAGAATTCTTGCTGAAATCTATAGAACTTTGGTATTTTCTGTTTCCTCTTAAAAGATCTTCATTTCTTTTCAATGTCAATGATGATAGAGAAAGTAATAAAACAGATATTGCACATAATTACATTCATTCAGGATTTTGCACAAAAAACGGCTTAACAAATATGATAAGTGATTGTTTAGAGCTTTTGTGGTTGAAACCTGACTGAACATGAAGTGAGTAAATGTAGTTTTATAAAAGACAACTAATTAGAGAGACTTCTTAGTTTCTAAAAATGAGCAAAAGATATGTAAACACTGAAAAATTGATTTGGTTATGAAAAAAACTAATAATAGAAATTTTATATTTTATTTATAAAAGAAATCACTTAATTATTATAAGCTTACACAAACAAACAAAAAAGCGAAAATAATCACAAAATTCATTTTTTTTTCCAATTATTTTCTTTTAGCATATTTGAAAGGTTCCATTATTTGAACTATCTGGGTTAAAATTTATCATATACAATTTCTAAAGGAACATTTAAACAAGTTGGTATGTAAATACATGAAATATCTAAGTGAGTCAAATCCTCTTGTTCTACACATTTTAAGGTCCTTGTTGAATAAGTAAAATAGTAATACTTAACCCCTCTTTAGATTACAACAAATCTAAATAGTTGATCAATGAAATTACCTTTGTGATTTAAAATAACTGAATAATCTATATAAAATTTTCTTTCATTGTTTATATAGGAATAATCAAGTCATAAAACCATTCTCTGTTTTCTAACAATAAATTTTTATACACTGCTAACTTTGTAACAAAATAAATTGATAATTTACTTGCCAATGGTTTGTGCATTTATAAGTATGGCCTTGTTCTAAAGTTGGCTTTTTTAGTAAATATTCAATATCAGGTTATGAGTACCCTAACCCATTAGAGTCATAAAAGTATCTCATGTAGTGCAGCCATAGCAGCAATGATGTGTCTTGGAAAAGATGATAGAATCTATCCCTCATCAGATTGGTTTTGAATTCAGTTTTCTTTCTCTCAGACTGGTTGCCACTTCAAGGCAAGAGAGCCCAGTTTGCTCTGATATTTAATCCATAGCTGAAGGAAGATGGATACATACTTTTCCAAGGGCAGCCGCTCAAAGTGAATGAAACAAGCAGGAATTGAACTTAACTTGCCAAGCTGATAATTGTTACACTATCTGTACATTCATAGATATTCAATGATCAAAGTTAGGATCCTTGTCTCCGTTAGTAGTTGCATAATTAAAAGAAAAAACTTGTAGTTCCAACAAATGATTTATTTTTATGGAAATATTTTGACTAGCAGTTGCCAGTGTTGGTCACTCCTTAATTTGAGTAAAAACAGTGCAAAGAAGCTTGAAATGCTTAAGAATTCAAATCAAGGAAAACAAACCAAGTTGATGACGTTTACAATAAAATAGCAAGTTGAGGCATAGATGCTGGACATCTCTGCTCAAAAAAAAAATGTTTTGACAAAAAAAAATAAAAGAGGGATGAAAAAAAAAAAGGCAATTTATAGAGTAAAAAACAAATCCTTTTTTTATGCCTCAACTTGCTATTTTATTGTAAACATCATCAACTCGGTTTGTTTTCCTTGATTTGAATTCTTAAGCATTTCGAGCTTCTTTGCACTGTTTTTACTCAAATTAAGGAGTGACCAACACTGGCAACTGCTAGTCGAAATATTTCCATAAAAATAAATCATTCGTTGGAACTACAAGTTTTTTCTTTTAATTAATATTCAATGATCTTTGCTTAAAAATCATTAGAATCTTTGGAAATCTTTTAAGATTTTACTCTTTTTTTTTTTTTTTTTTTTTTTTAAAAGCTTAAGCTCTGTTAATCAGCTTAAAAGATCAGTAACTCTTATTGGATAATTTTACATCATTTGATCTAATTTTAGTTGGGCAATTAGCCAATTATATTGGTTTAATATCTTAAGGTGTCACTTATCAATCAAACTTTTTCATTAATGACCTATAAAAACTGCATTGCTGTACACTGTATCAAATTTTTATACAAATTTTGTGTTTATTTTCAATACAATGGCTGACTGACATTGGAAAGAATATAAATGGATAAATCATGATATAAAAATGCTGAATAAATATAAATGCTTTCTGTTCAACAAAAAGATTTGCTTGAATGATGACCTGGTATTTTTCAGATCAAAACAGAGAATCATCCTTAACCTTTAAGTTATTATTTTATCGTATCCAATTTTCTTAGTAGATATGGGTTATAGAGAAACAAATAGAAAAGAAGAAAGAGAGATCTGTTTATTGGTACCTGTTCTATATTAACTGATTTCCTCTGCCCCTCTTACCTTCATTATGTCCCATATGTGTCAAATTTTCAAAATCTTCTTTCATCATTATCCTAGAAATGTCAACTATCTCTTTCTAATTCTAAAGTTAAGTTTCCTTTCTGTTTCCATTTTCCTTGAAACTTTGTCACTGCTTACAATTTCAGTCCATGGTACTCTCAGCATCTTTCTGTAGAACTACATTTCTGTTGCCTTTTTATCTGTGATGAGATTGTCCAGCATTCGCTGCTATGTAAGAAGACCAATATTACATAAGAGTTCAGCATTCTTTTCTTTGTTTCTAATGAAATTTTCCTGTTTCTTAATACTTTGCTTAACTTTTGGAGGGTAACTTTCACTATTTCAATACACCTTTAGATTTCAATGCCACATTTGCCGTTCACTGTTAAAACATTATCTAGATATTTAAATTTTCATACTTGCTTGATTCTGATATCTCCTATTTATAGTTTACGTAAAAAGATTATACAGCTGTTAAGATGCCAATATTGAATAAATATAAATATAAGTCAAATAAATTTGTTTATAATTGTAGCCTGAATTTTGTTATTACATAAATTGTAATGGTAATCTTGGCTGTTTCCTTATATGGAAACATTCATCATTCATTGACTGAACATCTAGTACAACTTTCAGTTAAAATTTAAAAAATCTTTCTATTAAAATAATTTCACAGGAAAGTAGGTTTCTCAAGTCTACTGTTATTACTCTTTCCATTAGTGATGGGGGTTTCCTTCCTAATCTTTTGTTTGAAATAATGTGCAATGTTAACATCTTGATTATATCATTATTTTCTTATCAACTACATCCAGCAGCAAGGCTGCTGATTGGGAGATTGGAGGTTTTGAAGGATGTGGAACCACCACTTAATTGTTGTTTCCAGGTCCACTCTGACCCAAGATGGTAGCACTTGTTAGGGTCTCAGCTAAGTAGTAAATTCCCCCCCCCACAAAAAAAACAAAATACTATGAATGTATAAAAATACATTTTTATAGCAAAAATACCAGTAATACATGTTTATGGTAAAAATACCAGCAATACATTTTTATATAAAAAAAATTACCAACAATACCTATTTCTAGTAATATTACTAACAATACAATTTTAAAGCAAAATACCCAGAAATACATTTTATAGTAGAATTACCAACAATATATTTTATAGTAAAATTACCAACAATAAATTTTATAGTAAAATGACTAACAATACATTTTATCTGTAGTTAAAGGCATACAATTGTGTTCAAAATATATTCAATTGAAACCATAAAATTGTGTTAAAAATACTTAGATTTCGGCATTAAATAACCCAGAGATTGATATGCTGATAAAGAAATTCACTGAAACAACCAACATGAAAGAACTCTTTCATGACATTAATTTATATAATATCCTACAATTTCTTCAATCAAACTGTATTCCAAAATATAACTTCAACAAAACTACAACATAAAACACATATCACCACCTTGAGTAATCATGTCTACACAAAAAACCATGTATATGCACAAAAGCTGAGTATCATTTATTCATTTGTGAAAGCATAACATATCATATTTTTATTACTTCAAAGTTCTCAAGAAAATTAAATTTTGGCATTAAATGACCCATAAGGGGTTAATATGCTGTTAAACAAACAAATCATTTCAATCAAATCAAATTATTTTCTTGTCAAGTTACATGTGCTAGACATTTCACTTATTGTTTGATGTCTTCAAGTGATGTGGTTTCTATTTGGTACAGTGTTTTCTGATTCTGTAATGCCTGTCCATAAGGTTCAAAGGCTTTATTCACTCAGTCATTTTTAATCATTGATCTGAGAAAGTGGTTGTAGGCAGCTGACAATTTAATATTTCTGGACAAGTTTAGTGCCCTGCATGACATCCATATGACAGTCTCGATCTGACAAAGCTTTTTAAGAACATGACTCAAAATTTTAGGTTAATGTTTTGGTTTTGTAGCAAAGACAGAGAATAAAAAATCTTAGGGTAACACAGGAAATTGTGGAGGGCCATGTTTACCTACAGCCTGAAAGAAAAGGAATTATTAAAGAATATAAAAACAACTTCAGTCTCATAATGAAAAGGGACAAAATATAAAATGAAGGCAAAACTTGTAAAAAATAAATGGCATGTTTCCTATAAAAAATAATAAATTAGATAATTTAAAACTATTGTCTTTTACAGCATCTTCTTCTATGTGCCATGTTCCTTCAGGGCAAGAGTGATTATGGCTCTCCACAACCTCTTGTCCTTTGTAACTCATAGTAGATTTTTTTTGTGGGGGGGGGCTATCTCTTCTAAACTCTATTCTGCCAAGTATTTACACAAGCTTGTTAGGTAAATTATGGGCTGTTTCCCTCTTGCCTTTAATATATCCTGTCACTGTCAAATTTTCAAAGCCCTCTTTCCTCATGATGTACACAAGAAATTACAACTGTCTTTCTAATGTTATATATAAATGGCCATTTTGATTCCATTTTCTCTAAAACATCACCATTGTTCACATGTTCAGTCCATGGTATTCTCTGTAGAATCACATTTCTTTCGTTTCAAGTCTTTTTATCTGCAACAAGATTGACCAGCATTCACTGCCATATAGGAGGACTGATATTACACAACAATTCAGTATTCTTTTCCTTGTTTTTAATGAAATTTTCTTGTTTCTTAATATTTTGCTAAGCTTTTGAAAATGCATCTTTTGCTATCCCAAAATGCCTTCAGATTTTAGTATTGCACTTTCTGTCCCCTGTTAAAACACTTCCCAGATATTTAAATGTTTGTACTTGTTTGGTTTTGGTGTCTCCAATTTGTAATTCGCATGTTGGATTGTTTCTTTTGTTGACAACCATACATTCTCTCTTCTTACAATTGATGTTTAGTCCTTTCTTCTTGCTTTTCTTTACCACCTTCTGTAAGAGTTTCTGTAGATTCCTTTCTATGGTTGTTATCAAAAATGTGTCATCAGCATATCTAATGTTGTAGCTGCCAGTAATTAATCCTGGTAGGACTTCTAATTCTCTCAGAATTGCTTCACTGCATAGATTGAATAACACCAGTAAGAAGATGCATTCTTGTTTTACACCCATTTCTATTTTTATATATTTACTGAATACATTTTCTATCCATATGCTGATGGTTTGAGGCCAGTATAATTTCTGGATTATTCTGGTTTAAATGGTCAAGATAAGGATGTGTCTTTTCACCAGATTTATTCAACCTTTACAGCAAGATGATCTTGAAAGAACTAGAAGTCCTACCAGGATTTATTATTATTGTTTGCACTCTTAACAACATAAGATATGTAGATGACACAGGAAGGAAAATGCAGGAACTCTTAGAAGTAGGTAGTAAAAGAAAGTAAGAAGAGAGGACTAAATATTAATTGCAAGAAGACAGAATATATGATTGTCAGCAAGAGGAACAGTCTAATATGGGAGCTATGAATTGAAGATGCTAAAATTAAGCAAATGTAGAAATTTAAATATCTGGGCAGTATTTTATCAGATGATGGAAAACATGTCACCAAAATCTGAAGGTGTATTGGAATAGCAAAAGATTCCTTCCAAAAGCTAAGCAAATATTATGAAACAGGAAATTTCATTATAAACAAAGAAACAAGTACTGAACTGCTATGTAATATCATTCCAACTATATGGCAGTGAAGGAGACTTGAAATAACAGAAATTTGATTCTACAGAAGGATACTGAGAATACCATGGACTGAAGATGTGAGTAACGAGGAAGTTTTAAGGATAATGAAAACAAAAAGGACACTTATACTAAAAATCAGAAAGAGTTGAAATTTATAGAACAGATAATGAGGAAAGAAAGCTTGAAGAATTTGATGCTCACAGGACATACTGAAGACAGGAAGGACAGAGGAAAGTAGTGAGTAAGCTATTTAACAAGCTTGTGTTGATGACAGAACAGGGAGGGGAAGGAATAATGAAAAGAGAAGCCTTACTAAGAGCTATGAAGGGTAAGAAGTTGTAGAGAGCTATGATCACCCATGTCCTGAAGGGACATGGTACAAAGAAGATTTTTCCTATAATGGCTGCCATTTCAATCCATCCTATTTTTTAACCCATAGCTGATAAAAGAAGATAAGTTTCCATACCTTCTCCAAAGGCATTAGTGCAAAAGTGAAGCAATATAATACACCAGAATTTGAATTTGGCTCATCCGTTTCATTTTCTATCAGGATAACCATTATGCTATCTGTAAACAAAAACAGACAAACAATTAAGTTTCTTGTGAAGCATTATTTAATGCAATTTGACTACTGCTCGTAAGTGAGGTTCTTCCATTTCTTTCATAGACAAGTAGTTCAAGGGGGAGACAATTATGGTTGCCTTCACCACACTATCCATAAATAAATAATGACAATACTTCATCTAAGATATTTAGACAACACTTGATTAATTTTGACACCATCTGTAGTAACATAATAGATCTGTAGATGGATTGATTTTTTTTTTCAATTTATCAACATTTTACAGGTTTTTTAAGACTAAACATTTTTAGAGTGTAAGAAATTTTTGGCGATAATAATGATTTACTGATACAAATTCTATTAATTAACCTTTAGCTGGAGGGAGAAGAGGTGGATTCATACCTTTCCCAAGGATATTTGCATGTAAGTGAATATAAAATATGACTGGAATTGGAAATCAGAGAGCCAATTTTCAAACCTGAACCATTATCCGTTACACCACCCACAGATCCAAGTTTAAAGTATCTAGTATTCCCAAACAGTCACCCATGTAGGTACTGACCAGCCTCAATGTTGCTTAACCTCAATAATCATACGAGAATCAGTGTTTAACTTCAATAATCATACGAGAATCGGTGTTTCACCATGATATGGCCATAAGCCTGGGTCTGTAGAGAGCTTTGATGACTTAAGTGTATGCAAAGTGTAATCTCTCAGGTAAATATAAAAGGTAAGGTGTTTTGGTGCTGTTGTTAGTTTATCAGGTAAACCTCCCCAAGAGAAAATGTTTCTCTATTCCTCTTTAATATAGGTCAATTGTGTTTAGGATACACTGCTCAATTACAAAATACTTTCTGGTTGATACAGACTTGACTAAAAGATCAGACAACGAGATCAAAGTTCATTAAAAGTACTTTCTTTCTAACTTTTTTAATCAATATATAAACCTGAAGTCAACACTGGAAGTTTTAGTTACTGTTATAGATTCTCTATACCAATGCTACTGCAGTGTCAGCTCTTACCACTTCTTTTCACTGAAAGCCAACATTTATAAATGATTGGTAGACAGGTGATGTCAAGAGTACTTGCTCTGGTAAGTCAAGTTGAAGTCATATAGGGTTACACATTGTAAAATATGCGCTACATTTCAAATAACCATTTTGTTACAGTGGCAATCAAATTCAAATATATTCTGAGAAAGTTTATTACATCTTTCACCATATATTGGTCTGAAGTTTGAACATCACATTGAAGCAGAAAACTGTCACCATGTAGTATTGATTCCTTTGTCCACACTTCCCATCTCACTTTCACTCTCTCTCCATATATATAAATTTAGATTGGGCACCTTGGCGTGGTGTAATGGTTAGAAAGCCTGTCTTGCTAGATCAATTATGACTGAGTAGTGAGTTTGATCCTCATTGGGTGCCTCATACTTTCGGCCTTGTGCCACATCTAAGTCGGGCTTAGAAAATTACTATATAAATTCAGATATAACTAAAAATATATCTGTAGAAAGACAATATGAATAAAGACAAAATGAAAACTTATCTTAGCCAATGTGTCTTGTCCTTTATTGGACTTTATCAAGTTAACTGTAAAGATTTTATTTTGCAACAAATATGTACAAACAGAAGTAAAAATGTTATTTCTTCAGTATTTAAAAATTTAAGAACACTTATAAATATACTTCAGGCTAACTGAAAGTCAATGTAAATTATAGAAGATTCTAAGTGATGTAATTTAATATCTAATAAACAAAAGTGAATAAATGTTATTGATTTTTTTTATAATGTAATTATTATTTATATTAATTCAATTTTGAAAAATTAAGTTATGTATTATATGTTTTAAATAAGGTTTTGAATTTAACTGTTTTCTTTTAACTTTAAAAATTTTTCATTATCATGTATGTTGGCTTGAAAAAGGAGGTATTTGAAAACACACACACACATAAAGTGGTGGTATTCAAAAATTTTAAGAATGAGTTCTCTCAACAGCTGGGCTCAATAGCAATGAGTTCTCTCATTTTTCCATCGTCTATTCTTTACGAGTGCAGGTTTACTGGATATGGTTGAAGTTTCATCAATAATGACATAAATCTTTAATTTTTGTTCAATAATTTTAGTGAATATTTCTTTTCTTATCTCCTTTGCAATATGATCTACTATTTTCACCACATCTTTTCAAGAATGAAGTCCAACAACCAAGTGTAATCCATTTTTCATTTGAAGCTGAATCTCATCTTCAACATCAGAAAATGGATGACTTTTCTTTGCTAAACTGTAGACTGTATTGAAAACTCTATTAGTAGAGTCTATATACTTGTCATTCAATTTATCCATTTTATAATTGCATCATCAGCATGATCTTGTAGGCACATAACACAAATACTGTAAGCCTTTGATGAGAAATGCATATTCATCTTTTTTCTTAGAGATGCTTGCTGAATTGTTTTACCCCTTCCCGAAGGTCCAATACTGCAGTGGACACATTCCATTGATATGTGAATTCTTTTCACGTTTATGGATTCAGAATAAAATCTGGCACATAGATCAACCCCAATTTTTTCACTGGGAATAAGCATCCCATCATACTTTTCCTTGAAGTCCTCATACTGTTCTATACTTCAGCTAATACTTCAATTGCTTCACCTCTAGTTACAGTGTAACCCGGATATAAGAGAGTTGTCAGGACCGGAGAAGAAGTCTCTTATATCCGGGTTTGGTCTATTTTGTTTAGGTAAGTATGGCTCTAATTTGGGACCAGAGAAAATCTCTCTTATATCCGGGTTACACTGTATCATGGCATCAGGAGCAGAACTTTCATTAGCATCATGCTCTTAAGTTGGCTGTGTTTCATCTGCATTTGCCTCTTGTCTGAAACTTTCATTTCTGGGGATTTTTCGAAAAAAGTGAAATAAATCTTGTTGTCTCTTCATTTTAGGGTCCTGATAATGAAATGAAAAAATTACTAGTTACTATTAGGAAATTATTATATAGGAAGAAATTAAAATTATAATAATAATAAATTACTTAGAATTGATCTAAAATCCAATAGAAAAATGTTTGAATATGAAGTTCAATAGAAAAAATGTTTAGTTTAAAAAAATTTTATATTAATTAAAAGTTTTAACTAAAAATCTATTTGTAAAATATGAAAACAGCTAAGTGTTTGATTGATAAAAATGTCGGTCCTCATTAAAGATACTTATGGGTGGCAAGAAACAAAATATAGTGGACAATGTTGTGCTAAAAGGCTCACAAATTGTTACCATTCCTTGTCAAATTTATCATAAATTCCTTTTTGACATAAATGTACAAAATTATTTGTATAAAGTCTACATTGCAAAAATAATTTTTAAAACTTCAATGGCCTGCCGTGGGGCACAAGGTGATAGCCCTGATGTTGAATAACATAGTAGTCACCTTCTTTTTTGAAATTACTCCCCCAAGAACAATCATGTCTACGCCCCTGCAATTGCATATTAACCTTTATTCGATCACCTGAATTTACATCCTGAACTAATTATGTGACTACAATTTGTAGACAATCTAAAATTAGCAGTTTGTTTGTTTGGGTTACGGGTTTGCTGAACTCATAAAATTCAAAGAACAGTTTCACGTGAACCTGTGCAAACCAGCTGAATCCCACCACTGTGTATGTATGTGTATATATATATATATATATATATATATATATATATATATATATATATATATATATTATATGTATGTATGTCATTTTGGTGTTCTGTTTATGTATTATTTGTTTTTCCTACTTTTTCTTTTTTTCCTATTTTTGTTTTTAACATCTTTGTCAGCCTTTTAGACTTGGCTATACTATCTTTTGCCATATAGGTAATTTCCTGCTGTTTACACTTGGCTACAAAACGGAGCAGATATAGATGTTTCAAGAATCGGAAGAGAGTATGTGTTCAAAAGCACTATTCAGGCTTTGTTTGACCATGAGTCCTACATGGCCAAGCAGTTAGGTATGTCAAATCCAATAAAAAATAATGCATAAACAGAATATCTATCTATCTATCTATCTATATATATATATATATATATATATATATATATATGAAGAAAATCTGGAAAAACAAAAATCCGAATATGCAAGTATGCTGTTTTAATGTTGTCTCAATGTCGACGTCAGATGTTTCGGTCTAGCAGACCTTCTTCAGGACATAGTTATTAAAACATAATTTAAATTAGTCGATATCCAAGTCAACATGAAAAGATGATAGACATAAGACTAATCAAAACAGAATAACTGAATAACTATGTCCTGAAGAAGGTCTACTAGACCAAAACGTCTGACGTCGACATTGAAACAACATTAAAACAGCATACTTGCATATTCAGATTTTTGTTTTTCCATATTTTCTTCATACTGTTGAATCTATATCCACATATTTGCTTACATATATATGTGTGTGTGTGTATATATATATATATATATATATATATATATATAACAATGAATCATTCATACAAAAAAGTAAATTAGTAAAGTTAATGATATAAAATGGTGAAATCGCTTTGCTAACTAAATTTTAAAGATGCATTAACCCACTAATCACTTGATGAATGTTATGATCATTGTTTTTTAAAATTATAAACTGTATTAGGTCTTCCTATATATATGTGTGTGTGTGTGTAGCATTGTGATTATCAATGTGGGAAGTGGAATTAATATGCCAAGTTCAAATTCTAACAGAGGTCACTCAGTTCACTTTCATACAAATACTCTTGAAATGGTATGAATCCATTTCTTCTTCTCTTCCTCCCTCCAGGTTAAATACGATGTCAGGCTAGGCTTTGTACTCTTAGTTAGAAATGATTCTAAGAGAAAGACAACTCTGAATTCAAAACCTGTTAGATGTGGGGCAAGCAACTCCACCCAGTAAAAAAATCTATTAGCAATATAGTGAGGCTGTGGCCCTACATTCTAAAGTAGAGTCTACAATACTTACGTAGCATAGTATAAGATATAAAAAGTTTTTGTTAAGGAGTGCTCAGGTAGTCACTTGGTTAGCCTTTATAGTGCCCTATCAAAAGGGCATCAGAATATACCGCCTGCACCTCTGCAGAGGGGTAAGACTCCCCCACCCAAATGAAGTATCCAGGGTATGATAATAAACTACATCTGCATCTTAGGTATGACAATAAACTACATCCAGTGGCAAGGCCTCTGATCTTAATTGCTGGTGATCCAGGGTAGTAGCACCTGTTATGGTCCCAGCTATTGGTAAATAGTTAACCCCCAGACTGGGGTCAAAACACTATGAAAGTGTAAAAATAGGTTTTAATACCAGCAATACATTTTTGAAAAAAAAATATTACCAGCAATAAAAATCTTGTCGGCATTAAAATAACCTGTTGAGATTGATATGCCACAAAACAAAACAAAAAGTAAACAACAAAAATCTAAATGTTGTATGAATATATTTTTTAAGTATTCTAAAAAAGAAATTTAGCCTATATTGATCATAGAAAGGGAAATTTTGCAGAAATTTGCAAAGTTTTCACTTTATTTTTAAATAAGAAAAAATTAAATTAAAAATGAAAAAATGTTTTTTTTTTAATATTGAACGCATACAGACACTCCCTGGCAAACAACAAGAAACCTGTCTATATTTCTGAGATGAGGTATTGTAATTATTTACATTGTTCGGACTGTTGTCTTTATCTTTATTGCCATATTCATGACGTTTCGGCCGTTGTACACTCCGGCCTTCTTCAGGATCTCTCTATATTTCTGAGATGAGGTATTGTAATTATTTACATTATTTACATTGTTCAAACTGTTGTCTTTATCTTTGTTGCCATATACACGATGTTTTGACCATTGTATGCTCCAGCCTTCATCAGGTGATTGGAATTTCAACTGAACCCTTTATTTTATCCACTGGGATAGATTTTTCTAGTTCCACATACCATACCTCTACCATATGTCTCAGTATCAGTTATCTCCCTTTAACTCAACTCTCCAAGTTTTTGTTCACCTCAGCTGTAGCCAGGTATTGAACTCATAACTCTTTGGGTCAAGTCACTGGATTCAACCAATGATTTTATCGACTGGGCCATGTTTCAAAATAAAGGGTTCAGTTCAAAATTCCAATCACTTAAAGAAGGCCGAAGAGTACAACAGCTGAAATGTTGTGAATATTGCAACAAAGATGAGAACAACAGTCCAAACAATGTAAATAACAAGAAACCTGTAGTGAAGGCAGAATTTATCATCCATTATTAAATGTAGTTTGTAGTAACATTCAATGGTATGTGGATCTTGACATTGTGACATATGATTGTATGCTGAGTCTGAAAAGCATAGGAAAATTATACCTAAGATGAAAATAATGACTATTTACTGAATTATACATTGAATTTAGTGTACTAAGTTACAAATTATAATTTATTTATAATGAATTAAAAATTTTTCATTTTTATAATGAATTAGAAATTTTTCATTTTTTCTTTATTTTATAATTAACTTTTATAATTTTAGTTTAAGTAGACACTACCTACTTTGCTTGCTCTGCTTATCCAGATAGCATATTTATGATATATAAGAATTTCATTAAAACAAAGTGGCAATGTTTAACCTTTATACCTGCAAAAAAACAATGTCTCAAAAGTTATTACTGTATACACTTTTGATCCCCTCGGCAATGTTTATTTACAAGATTATAAAATATGTAAACCAACTCGGTCTGTTATGTGCCATGCACGATACACACATCTTTTGATACATGACTGGCTGCCATTTCTTTCTGTAGTAGACCAGTTGCCATCCAAGGCTATAGAACCCGGTCTGTCTTGCTATTTACCCATAGCTGGGGGGGGGGGAGAAGAAGAGGATTCATACCTTTCCTAATGGTATTAGCACATAAGTGAATGTAATGGATTTTGACTGATGAGGTAGATTTTTTCCTGCAGTAGGTTGCCATTTCTTTCTGTAGTAGACCAGTTGCCATCCAAGGCTATAGAACCCGGTCTGTCCTGCTATTTACAAGTACAATACGATATTTATTATTTACCTTTTATAAAAATTTATTATTTACCATTTTATAAATAAATAAATTTAAAAGACATCTTTTCATTCAAAAAGTTATAAAAAATTACAAAATTATAAATATCTATTTACCATTTTGTCAATAACTATGAAAACAATGTTTTTATTCAATCTAATAAAAAGAGTGTTTAATATCTTTGCTATCAATTCTCAAAAATAAAGAATATCTATAAATCCACTTTCATATATTAAGTTTTATTAAAATTCTAATCATCGCTTTTTAAAACAATAAATATAGCTGAGAAAATCAAAAGTATGTACAGTGGCAAGGGAATAACTTCCTCTTAGACTCACCGTTTTTTTGTGGGCACAAAAGTTAAACATTACCAAAAAACCCTTGTCTCTGTTTACTTTGTTGTTATTTGAATGAGATATCAAACTCTGAAATTAAATTTGTGCCCTTTGAAGAAGTAGATATATCAATATATAGTTACTTCACAGTTTCTCTTTTTCTCTTACTGTGGTAACTTTAAGGTCAGAAATTCAATATCTGAAAAATTTATTGAATGGATGCTCCTGTTGTTTGACAGTTACATTTTTTTTTTCATAGAACTGAATGAACCAACTATCCATACATATGATTAGATTATAGTAGTGAAGGCTTGTGCAGAACTAGCTACACTTTTTGGAAAGAAGTGTTAACAGAGAAATGATGCACAGTGTACCAAACATCACCAAGCGGTCCTCTACAGGTTCAAATTCAGAGTTGTCCTTCTGCTAACCAAGGCTAAAGAATACATACACACACACACATATCCCATTATCTTCACTTTTGTTTTGGATACTGTTATACATCCTGCTAACATGTATATACTCCACAGCTCAAAAGTTTGAGGCTGCCTCTGGTAGTTTTTCAAATTGACCCAAAAAGAAGTTGTTTTGTACTCTTGCTCTGAAGGTGAAAGTTGGTTGAACTAAAGAAATGAATTAGACACTGGTTTGGAGAAATGATCAAAGATTTATTTTTATTTACAAGATATGAAAATGTCTGGTAAGTCGTATAGCATATCGTATGGTGTATGAGGTATGAAAAGGAGTATGCTTAAACCGGCTGACTGTTTGTTGGCTATCGGTTTGGGCTTGTCATGTTGATAGTTGAGTCTGTTCTCTTTTTGTGTTCACAGGAGGTTGTTTTCACAGCATAATGGTTGTACAGTCAGCTGTGCTCTTGGGTAGCATGTGTATGTGAAGTCTCTCTCTGCTTTCCGTCTGTCTTCTCTTATTGCCTATATAACAGAAATGCACAGATGTAGTTGTAGTCATCTGTGGCAAGGAAGAGTCATGTTGATAATGGCCATATATATATATATATATATATATATATATATTTATTCTGTGTATTTAGGCAGTAAATACTCTTTAAGGCAAATGTTATTAAAGACATTTTGTGTTGATTAATTTTATTAATCAACGTTTTCAAATTACAAATAATCCTTCTTAGATAAGGAGGAAATTCTGTTGGAAATGGTTAACAGTTCCTTTCCTTTCAGAAAAAAATATGATCCAAGCTTGCAACTTCATCAGGGTAGGTAGAAACAAATGGTGGCATTCGTAGAACTAATGTGTTGTGACATAAGCAAGCAACTTCATCAGGGTAGGTAGAAACAAATGGTGGCATTCGTAGAACTAGTGTGTTGTGACATAAGCAAGCAACTTCATCAGGGTAGGTAGAAACAAATGGTGGCATTCGTAGAACTAGTGTGTTGTGACATAAGCAAACAAGCTGGTCTGGAATTTATCCTGTAAATATCTTCAGAACTGGTTGCTTAGTTCCAGTGTAATTTGGCATTAAATCAGAGGAGACCTTAATGCATATGCATGAATGCACACTTGCCAATAGTGTTAATCTGACAGCTGTGAGATATTAGTGAATGAGCTTGTGTACTGTGTGGACATCACACTTACAATGACTAAGCTAGATTTTTCACATTTCATGCAGGGTTACTTGACAAAACATTACTGAACATTCAGGTTTGTCTCCCTGTGACTTCCAGCTTTTTCCAAATCTAAAATTGCTGTTGAAACACTGTGGATGAGATAAAGAAAAATACAAAAAGACAGCTGATGGGAATCCTGAAAGAAGACTTTGCAGACCATTTCAAAAAGTGAAAGGAACACTGGGATAATTGTAATATCCTGAGTGGAATCATTTGAAGAGGACTAAAGTGGCATTGCAAACAATATCATCTTGTTAATAATAAATCTGATTTGAAACAAACAGAATCTGTTTAGGTTCATAGGATATATCTATGTCAGAATTATTTCCTGGACAGAATTTTTCAATTATTTACTTTTGAACTTAGATAAATGATTAACAAAAACACCAGTAGAAATTAATTACAGTCCAAAGAAGTTGAAGCGTGTGGAGTCACTCACATCATAGCAGCAGAAATAGCCTCATGTTCACAGGAATAAAAACCTACACAGAAATAACACTAAAGCATGATAAATTGTAAATTAAAATCATGCAATTTATTTAATTTTCTTTACTGGTGCATCTCCACCAAATTAGCACAGCTAATCTTTAGTGATAGATTCCTATTTAAAGTCGAAATAGTTATTGTTTGTGGGGAAATTAACTCTCCTCTCAGAGTGTGTAGTTATAGTTTTTGATAATGGTTGTTTTGAGTGTTCATCAGGTTGTTTAGGTTGTTCAGTGGGTTATTATATAAAATGTTTCTTGCTGTGGTTTTGTAGTAGTGTCACAGGTTTTAATCTCTCTGTAGTGACTGAGGTGTTTTCCTGAGTAATTTTCTACTATAAAGTATTTTTCATGTCTGGTAATAACTTTATGGGGTCCAGAGTAAGGAAGCTTCAAGAGGTTTCCTGACTCTGCCTGTTCTTAACCAGACATGTGTTGAAGTATACAAGTTTTGTGGGATGAAAGATTGCTTAGCTGAGTGCAACTGTCCTTCAGAAAGGAGTGATAGCTTCAGCTTAGTAATCTCTTCAAAAAATTGCTTAATGTTTTCTTTGGTAACAGCTGGGGTGTCTCGAAATGGGGTAGCTTCTATCCATCTTGTTGTCCTTTCGATATGGGTAAGAATATATCTTGTTGGTGATGGGTATATGCTATCATGTGTGGTTGCTGGGGGCAACAGTCTGATGATGTCAGTCTGGACTGTTTCAAATCATCCAGATGGTAGTGAAAAGGGTGTAGTTTGATTTTGTTTTGTTGACAGTCTTGACAGTGTCTGAGCATTTAACATATATTTTGGTCCATTTTTGAAGAACTCACATTTATCCAATGCAAAATCACCACAAATAAATTCCACACACAGAGAAGCATTTCAGAACATCAAGAACATTCTAGCAGAAATTACAGCATTAACACACTCTAATCCCAGAGCCACTCAATATCATCTAGTAACTGATAGTTCTAGCTATGCAACAGGAGCAGCACTACATCAGATTGTAGATGACACCCTGATCCCCATAGGCTCCCACACAAAAAAAAACTAGTAAGGGAATAAGGGGAAACAAATCTCACTCCCTGCAGAATTACAGAAATTGTATTTTGGACTAAGTTCATTTTTATTAATGAAATTATTTCATCTGCCCATGTACATAGCTCAGATAATGAGACTTTGAGTGGCAGTGACAGATGGTGCTATGGTTTGTTGTAGCATTTGTATGAAACAGTGCTGGACAAGTTTGTCACTGACTCCTACTTAAAATACTGTAGAAAGTAATTCTCAGGGATAATCTGAAGGTCTGCTAGCCATTTTTTTGTATTTGAAATAAGATTAGCAAACATTTCTGGCTTTCTTCTCTCATGCATCTGAATTACTGCCTACTTGAGTACTTTGTACTCCTTTGAAGATAGTGTGGCAATTTGTAATTTGGATATAGTATCTAGGAGTAAGCATGATAGCATGTAGTAAAATTTAGTTTCAGAGCTGGTAATTTTATGCAAAGCAAATTGGGTTTCACATTTTGTGAACCAGCTATTCAAAGCTGTTTGCTTAAATTCTGTAATTTTAACGGAAACTGAAGCTAGTATGCTGTCTTGTTGTTTCATGTCAACTATGTATGTAGGGATTTGGAGTGGGTAAAAGAGAAATACTTGACTCAATTTGCTTATTTTTTTTATTTTTTTTTATGGCCCAGATGCCAAAGGTTATTGCTTTTTAAATTATTTTGTAGATATGGGGGAGTGTATCCTTCTCCAGCATTGAGTTATCAGTGACGTGGATGATAGTTATTTTTGTGGTTGCCAAGTGATATGGTTCCAGATGTTTTTTTTTTTATGTTGGGAAAGTGACTGTTTCAGTTTTTTCTGCATTGTTATCACCAAAAGTGTGATTGGTTTCTTTTGCACATTGGTTTTTCCAAATATTATGTTGAATAGAATGTTTTTTATACATGTCAGTAGTTACCAAATGATGTAGGATCACTCACATCATTGCAGCAGAAATAACCTCATGTTTCACAGGAATAAAAACATGCACAGAAAATACAGTAAATTAAAATCATAGAATTTGTCTATTTAGTGTACTAGTGCATGTGTATTTTTTGGTGACAATTGTTTTAAGGTTGCATGTCAAAAAAAAGAAGTCACTTTGTATTATTATAGCGAAGAAAACAGCAAATTACCTCCTCAAACTAAGTGACAGTGTGTTGCATGTATCCTACAACGGAAACTGTGGTGAAAAAGAAAGTTGTTTGCTGAAAAAAAGGGTATGTGTTTTGCATAATATGCTGAAGATGGAATATTCAAATTAGAAACAAGTCAGTCACAGGAGTCACCATAAAAGTATTTTGATATGCTAATATTGTACATCCTCTCCCAGTTGTTGATGAATGAAAAAAAAAATGCTCGGTTGATAAAAGCAGTTGGTATTCTCAAATTGGGGAGAAAAAAAAGACAAAATTTATGTATTTAGCTACCGTAGCCATCGTCCGTAACTGAGTTATTTTTCTGACTCGTTACATGCATTGTGATTTGTGGCATAGTACCTGCAAATCGAGATTTCATTATTTCTTTCTGGCCTTGATCTTTAAGTCTGAACTTACAGTGAATTGTTCTTTTCATTATGGAAGTAATCTGTGACAAATATTTTCCTTTGCAATCCAAGAACTCTTACAATTATGACAAGGTCATAGAGAGAAGAGCTGGATGTCTTGACCTTCCAACAGTCATTAGCAAAGAGAATAAATTCAGCATCTTTTGGTACAAAGTCTGTTTTCTGGCAGGAAAAGTTTCTGTTGCATGCTGGAAGAACATTTTAATTTATTTTTTTGGTTTATTTAATTTATTTTAAACAACGTTTTAATTTTATCTTATTTATGATATTCATTATTATTATTAGTGTAACTCGGATATAAGAGAGTTGCTGGGACCGGAGAAGAAGTCTCTTATATCCGGGTTTGGTCTATTTTGTTTAGGTAAGTATGGCTCTAATTTGAGACCAGAGAAAATCTCTCTTATATCTGGGTTACACTGTATTTTATATTTTTATCTGTTAATAATAATAACGTCCCTACAAATGGCATAGATTCTCCAGACATCAAAAGTGGAAAAGGTTCTCCAGGCACCAGAAGTTAGTGTTTATCTAACAAAAATACGTTTGCTCCTGGCACAGTGCCAAAGGAAGGGAGGCTGGTCATCATTAACTATCCTACTCTTAGCTAATTCAATTCATTCTAACAATTGACACAATCACCAGAAGAATCCATCCTTCTCCATTCAATTCAAACATGTACTGAAATACCACATTTTCACAGGGAACCTAATAATGCACCCATGATGGTAAAAATTTCCACTGGAAGTTAAAGTGAGAAAGAGAAATTTTAACCAGCTTCTATTTGTTTCATTTGGAAAATACAAGTGGAAAGGAAGGGTGACAAGCCTGCTGCTGCTGCTGCTGTTACTTGGGACCATCCATTAAGTTTGATGAGGGGAAATAATCAAATTATTTAACAGTAAATATGGGATGTAAAAGTCAATTACTGTCTTTCTGTCTCCTCTTTAAAATCTCTTTAATCATTTCACTTTCAATTGATGGTTGTATTGTAGATTCCTCATTTTCAATATGGTGAATTATAGACTCTTCAAATTCAGATTTAAGTCATCTTGAGTTTATCTCCTTCACTAACACTGACTACAGAAAACTAGAATATTCTACATACCATTATCAGAAAAGAATTAGTAGCAAAAACACTGGTTAAACAAATATTCTCAGTGCAGGTGATTCTGTATTTTATATGTGTGATTACTCTCTATTGTACTGCTGATTGTATTGGTCTGTACATTATAAAACAAAAACCTAAGACATTTTGTTCCCATCTGACTAATCCTAACTTTCCACTTTCTTTTTATAATACTTATTATGTACAATGTCTTTCTGGAAAATATTCAGCAAATATAATATTATCAAAAACTAACGTACTTTGAGTAATTATCCTCTTCTAAGTATTAGGTTGGTGCAAAAATAATAATAGTAATAATGTCGTTTTTTGACGTTAAAAAATACATCAAAAAACGACATTATTACACCATTATTTTTGCACCAACCTAATATATCCCTGGACATCACCACATCTTCCACTTTTCAAAACAGATTTGCGCTATTGTTCCTCAGGTAGGCAGTTGGTCAACCTTTATAAATTGTCAACAAAACGTAGGCAGTTTGTCAACCTTCATAAATTGTCAACAAAAGGTAGGCAGTTTGTCAACCTTTATAAATTGTCAAAAAATGGTAGGCAGTTGGTCAACCTTTATAAATTGTTAACAAAAAGGTAGGCAGTTAGTATACCTTTATAAATTAAAATGTTGACAAAATTATCTGCAATTAGTCAACCTTTATAAATTGTCAACAAGAGGGCAATTGATCAACCTTTATAAATTAAATTGTCAACAAAAATTTAATTAGTTTTTTAAAATATTTTGAAAGGAAGTTTAGGTAAGACTGTTAATGGAAAATTTTAAAAGTTTTTAGATTGTCATCAATTCTTTCATTGCATTCTCCTTAATCTTATCCAGGGTCTGAAATCTTCCCTTAAATAAAAATTTTAACTTTAGGAAAATCTAGAAATCACAAAGATTTAAATGTGGACAGTAAGGAGGCTGGTATATATTGATAGTGCAATATTATATTGCCAAACCCTGTATAAGATGTGAAGAATGAGCAAGCACATTATCATGATGCTTAGTCAAGAGCATTATCATGATAAATATGACACACAGTACATAAGCTCACTCATTTGCATCTCACTGCTGACTGAGTAACCCCCATAAAGTAATGTCTGTTCATGCATGCACAATACAGTCCCCTTTGATTAATTGCCAAGTTACATCAATGCTGCACAAACAGTTTTTAAGATATTTATAATGGTTGAATACTTCCTGAACACACCTATATACAAATATTTATATGTGTACATGTATAAGTTCATAGATGAACCAGAATCTTTATACAGTTTATTCATACATGAAAATGTGTGATTAAATTATGTGAGATCAATTAGTTTTAATAAAGCTCTAAAAACATTTTAGCTTTAATCATTTGAATGGCCACTAAATATTCTCTTATTAAAATCAAGTTAATATTATGAAATAATTGGCCAGAATATTAACTTCTTATACCTTTTAACAAGATCCCTGTCTGACAATTATTTCTTTTCAGTCAGAAAATCACTGTAATTTAATGATTTGGTTTTTGCCCAGAAACTAAATTTCAACAAGCTGTGTTTTTTTTTCTTTTCTGTCTAAAAACTCTGACCTTGGCCACGAAGCCCATTTTATAATAATTGTCAAGTAGGTCAGATTAATAACATTGTAATTGTATCTAATTGTTGCTAGCAATCAGGAAAAGGCAACTGAAAATTTTGAAACATGTTGTATCCTTAAAGAAGGTTACAAACAAACAAATGTGGTACTCAAGTGAAAGGAACAGCAACACATACATAGATGAAAGAAAGAGAGGTTTATTGTAAAAAGAATACACTACTGAAAGACGGGGAATCAGTTAGCAAGCTAGTAACTCCTGAAGCAAGTCTGCCAGGTATATTCTGTGCTTACTGATATAGTCAGTCCACATAGGTGATAGGGATTGTGGGACATTCCATTACAACAGAACATATAGCAAGAAAGGAAAGCCTGAAGAATTTAACATTCACAGGCTGTATCAAAAGCTGTGGGTAATATATTTGACAAGTTTGAGCCAATGGATCAAGAAACAAGGATCAAAAAGACACAGTGAGATCATAAAAAAATCAAGCATTGCTGAAAGTAACAAAATAAATGGGTGGCAGGTTAAGTCTTACTAAAAAAAAAATACTGCTAAATCAAGATCACTCAGTATTTATAGATGCAGGTTCTCCATTCCTCTCTGCAACTGAAGAACTGCAGATTATCATGAGTAACAATCTTAATTCCTTTAGTAGTTGTACGCTGATCATCATCTACTATGTTTGTCATAAGTTGGTTGCTACAGCAGTACATCAACAACAAGTTCTTTTTTGACGATGCTAATAGTGTCCTACAAATCTTAACCTATGCTACTGTATGGTTTCAGATATGGGAAGAATTTTACCATAAAGTTCTTTACTTGATATGTATTGATACCACAAGACATTAAGGGCAGCCCAGATCATTCTAGTGGAAGTACCATTTAGTGTCTTCTTCATTGATGATGTTGGAGTACAAGTGATTGAGCCACAAACAAGAATGGATTCAACAGCAGTACAGAAGAGGCTAACTTCAATTCTCTAGAAGGCAGTCCAATTTCCATATCCTGTCAAGTTTTTTCAGGGCACCCCAAGCTTTGATTATTCTGACGGGCATATCAGTTTTAGAGTTTGCAATATAGCTCCCTAGGTATCTAAAATACTTGACACATTTAATTTGTTTCCTGCTTTGAGAATGTAGGACGTCATCTGTACTCTGGTTGTTGGCCATATACTCTGTTTTAGAAACATCAATATACAGATCACTTGCAACTTGATCTAACTTATGAAGGAAAATATCAGCTTCTTTGATGTGATTAGTGGTAATGACTAACAATAATCTACATGTAATCTTCTTGGGACATCTTCACATTAAGTGTTTAATTCAGTGATTGAATGCAATTATGACTCTAGACTCAAATTTAAAAAAAAAATTAGTCAGTTATGTGCCATGCATAATACATGCTTAGGCAATCATTTATCTTTCGATACATGACTGATGAGACAGATTTTTTTTCCACAGTAGGTTGCCATTTCTTTCTGTGGTAGACTTGTTGCCATCCAAGGCTATAGAACCCGGACTGTCCTGCTATTTACCCATAGCTGGGGAGAGAAGAAGAGGATTCATACTTCTCCCAAGGGTATTAACGCATAAGTCAGTGTAATGGATTTGACTGGAATTCAAACTCAGCCCTCTGATTCCTCAATCCAAGTTGAGGAATTGAAAAATACTTTAATAAAAAATTTGACATATTCTACTCAATGCTGAAAACTCAAATTAAAAAATTGCAAGGAAACAAAAAGGACACTTATATTTAACATCAGAAATATACAGTTGAAATTTCAAGGGCACACAATGAAAATGAAGAGGGCTTGGAAAATTTGATACTCACAAGAGAGATTCATTGCTCAGTGCCATTTTCATTGAGTCAGTCATGTACTCTGATGACCTGGTAATCATCCTATCAGAATCATTTACCAGTTTGATCCACCATCTGCAAACTGGAAATTACCACACAACCGTTGGGAGGATATTGTCCACCAGGACTTTCAGCAGACTAATTTGGCACTGGAAGGTGTTCAAACACTCTGCCAAAACTTTGAGATCTGGAGGGGCAAGGTAGCTCCCATGGGCTCAATGTCATGAGATTTAGCAGTAGGATACATTGAAGGCAAAAAGGAAAATAATGGATATCCTACCTAGCGAGCTTGAGTAAATGAATGGTTGAGCAGGGATTAGGAGAGATAAAAAGACAAAATTAATTTAGTGCTACAAGGGAAAGGAAGTTGTGGACAGTCATGATTGCCAGTGTCCTAGAGGGACACTCCACAGAAGTATCTATACAAAGCTAAACATAGGTAAAATTAAAATTAACTAAATATATATGACTAAAAATTTTTAAGAAGCAACATTTACAGTCTCTCCGCCAAATTCCACTGTGTACCAAATTTGCATACACCTCAGTCTGCAAGTATAACATAAATAGGGTACCAAAAACCAGAAGCAAGAGCTAAGATTTGCCAAAGCAACCAAAGAGGACAGATAAAAGGATTCTGTGAATGACTGGCACATGTGTTGTGACAGTTCTTAGCAGTTTCATATGTCATCATAAATGAAATGAAACCACTGCAAGTAACTTTTGAGTAGGCTAGTATTCACTCTATATATAAAATATATTTTTATTTTACACATTTACAAATCTACCATTCTGCTGTGCATTGAATACTGTTGCCATATCTGGTCTGGTGCTCCTGCTATTCATCTTGAGGTTCTTGACAAAGAAGGATCTGCAATGTAATCGATCCTGACCTGGCATCTCAACTTCAGTCACTTTCTCACTGACATGACATGGCTTACCTCTGTCTTTTCTACAAATATTTTCATGGCAACTGCTCTGACAAGCTTTTTTTTCCTGGTGCCCTGACTACGTGAATTTAAGCGTGCTACTAGATTGGCATCTAGGTCCCACCCTTTTACTGTTGAAATAGTTAAATATAACTACCACTTCTACTCCAACAGTTTCTTTTCTCACACTTCCCACTGGTGAAACTCCCTTCTGTCTACTTGCTTCCCTGATAACTACAATCTTCAAAAATTTAAATGCAATGTAAATCACCATCTTCTATCTTCTTGAATCCCATCCATCTTTTATAATTTCCTCAATCACCCCCCCACTATACCCAGTGTTTTCTCTCACTTCCACTCTCTGTAACCCTGTGCACTGCAGTAGTAGCATTCTCGCCTTGCTTGGGGTGAAATGATTAAGAAAAAAAATTTAAAAAGAAAAAAAAAACTGAAATATTTTTCTCTTACATGTTTTGAATACATCTTTTCTTATACACTTTGATCTCTATAGCGAAGAAAATGGCAACTTACCTCGTCAAACCAAGCAACAGCGCGTCGCATGTATTCTACGACGGAAAATGTGGCAAAAAAGAAAATTACTTACCAAACAAAAGGGCACGTATTTCACATGACATGCTGAAAATAGAATATTTTAATTAAAAAAAAAAAACAAGTTCGTCTCAGGAGTCGCTATAAAAGTATTTTGATATGCAAATTACTGAACATCTTCTCCCAGCTGTCAACAAATGGAAAAAAAAAAATGTTCGGCCGATAAAAGCAGTTGGTGTTCTCGAATCGAGAGACAAAATTTGGGTATTTTGGTTACTACGTTTGTTAGAGAGGGAGTTATTTTTCTGACTGGTTACACACATTGTGATTTGTGAGATAGTACCAGCGAATTGAGTTTTCAGCATTTCTTTCTGCCTCCGATATTCAAGTCTGTACTTACAGTGATTTTTTTCTTTGTGTTGTGGAAATAATCTGCGACAAATACTTCCTTTGCTTTCAGAATGCTTACAATCTCTTTAATCAATGATCCGGCACTTTTTTGAATTACCTGTCATTAGTTCATTGAACAGCTACAAAGACAATACCACACACATTGTTTACAATTTTCTGCAATAAATGACAATAGCAGTATATTTTGGTGATATGGTCTTGTTTATTCCTTATATATAACTGAATATTTACTCATTCAGGAAAGCCACCCCAAAGAGTAGGATTTGTATGAAACAATAAAAACTTTGTTTGGAAGCATTAATGATGGTTTATTACCTGTTTTAAGCTTTGTCCTACCTTTTGACACAGTAATATCTATGTGGAATGAGCTAGCAAGACTATGTTTATACAGGTTGTTTTTAGTCTCTGTTCCAGCAATGTCCTGGTCCCAAGGGAGCTGTATTATAGTGGTTGGGCTACTTTTTTTGCTAACTCTGCAACAGAAGAAGCAGTGGATAGCTATGATTGCCTGATATCTTAAAGGGTCATGTCACATAAAGAATTGCACCTGATGTCATAATGCTAATTGGAAAAGAATCTTTGATGCATTTTCTAAAAGTCAGGTAAATATTTTTGATCCAGTTCATGATAAACTTGTAGGATTCTTTTTTTAGCCCAGCAAATTCAATGAGATATAAAGGCATATTATTCATTGCATAGAAATTGCATAAAAGTTGAGTTACAATTATTGCAAGCATCTTCAATAAATGCAGACATGAAGACTCCTATTGATTCTTATAAATATTGTTTAAAGCAAAATTTAATTGAGGCTCTAAAGTGTTAAGTATTTGCACCGGACATGAATTCTTTATTGCAGGCTGCTAGAGTTTGACCTGACCTCTTTTATTTTTTCCAATGTATTTAAGTTTGTAAACAAGACACTTATAAAAAAAAAAAAAAAAAAAAAAAGAACAAGTATTTCTCATAAATTTTTTCATAAAAAGAAAGAAATCTTGGCTATTTTTATGACACATTTAATTGGTATGTATAAAAATTTGATTTATGCAAAATATCTTCTTTTAAACAACTGTAAATTCTCTCTCTCTCTCTTTCTATATATATATATATATATAGTGTCTGTGTGAAAATTCCAAATACCATAAAAAAACTATTGGGTCATTAATGTAGATAAGTAATTGTGAAGGTGAGTGAATGAATGTGGAAGTGAAAAAAAAAATTTGTTTGCTCATCATCACAATTACTTCACCTACATTAACCAGGCAGTGGTTATATATATATATATATATATATATATATATATATATATATATATATAGGGAGGTTGTTAATGTAAGACTAATAGCAGATAAGTGTATGACAAAATGGAAAAAAGTACCTCATGAAGGAAGTTCACCAGAAACAAAACATATCACTAAGATGTCTTTCCCATTTTCTCATTCAATTACCCTCTCTCTCTTTCACAATATATATATATATATATATATATATATATATATATATATATATGGTGTATGTGCACATGCTTTTTTTCTCCCTTTTTCTACTCATCTTCCATTTATTCATAATGGGTTTTTGTCAATTTACTCACATACACATACGCAAAAAGAAATACCTGTTATTTGTTGTGTAAAGATGAAAGTACAGGGTGGCCCGAAAGTCTTGTCACCTCTACATAATATAATTTTCTATTTCTGATAGCTGACAAGAGCTCCTACAGTTTCTAAGAGTGGATTAGACTGACAATACTTACAGACTGACATGTATATTCTTATTTGGTAAACATCCAAAAAATGATTAAATTATCACTGAGAATTAAATATAATTGTTATAAAAACTTTTCTAATTATTTTGTGCTTCCAATCTCTGGATTTAATATATTTTGGTAGTAAACACTTTTAAGTCAAAGGTTAAGTTTTGAAATACAAAAGTTGGATTAATGAGGCTTGATATTTCATAAGGAAAACACACTAAGGAAAATTAAAACTGATTTTAAGCAAATCAAAAACGTCTATTTTTATCTCTCAGTTTTATATTTACTCAATGTGACTAAATAAATTTCTGCTCTTTTGTTCATCCTTAAACTTGCAAGACACTACCCTTTATAGTAAGCAATTGAAGATTACATATTTTTATATATTGAATATGTCTTCTTTAGAAACCTCTTTTGGGCAAAGTTTAGCACCTATCTACACACTTCTGACATCTCAGAATTAAATTAATTCAAACCTTTAAATATTTAAAAACTATTATGTTGTTAAAGACTAAATTTATTTAATACTAAATGATAATTGCAATTTTATAAAAAATGAGATATTGACATTTTAATGCTAGAAATGTTATGCCATTATTTTCCTTTAATTTATTAATTTTTTTACACATTTATTAAAGAATGAAATCATGTTCTTGATCTTACAAGTTTAGTGTGTTAACTACTGTGACATGGAAAATCCACTATTAACTAATGGTTATCAGCACAAAGTGGAATACTGGAGCTGAGTTCAAATTGTGTCCTAGCCTTTGGCATACCTTTTTGCATTAATACATAATAAATATGCTGCAGATTTTATTTTTTGCAGTGGTAGAGGTTTATCCCGTGTTCCCTGTTCACGATTGGTTTCCAGTTCCAAGTATTTTCATTCTCTTTTACATCCAGTAGCCCCTTGCATTTAAGTGGAATTGTCTTGCTTGGGGTGAACTGATTAAGAAAAGATCTTTAAAAACATATTCTGAAAATACATTTATTACTTACACTAAAAATATACAGTGATGTGTAGATAGTTCCACGGTTATCGGCACAAAAATGAAATACTGTAGCTGAGTTCAAATTGTGTCCTAGTCTGTGGCATACCTTTTTGCTTTAATACCTTTGGGAAAGACATGAATGCAATCTTCTCCTCCAATCTGTGGGTGAAATAGCAGGATAGATTGGGCCCTGTAGCCTTAGGTGGCTGTCAGACTAAGAGAAGGAGAAATCTGAATTCAAAACCATGAAGAAGACAATGAGAAACCACTATCTTTTCCAATAATTAATTTGTTTTTTATGGCTTATAAGCCCTTTATGATGAACTATATTTTGGATTGTAAGAATAATTCTTTTGTTGCAACTGAATATTGCATTAACAATTTTTTGTGTCATCCATTCACACAAGCTCATCAGGTATATGGCCAACTGTCTTTTGTCCCATTTGCCTTCAATGTGTCCTGTGAGTTAAATTCTCCAGACCCTCCTTCCTCATTATGTGTCCTAGAAATTTCAATTATCTCTTTCTGATTCTGAGCATGTGTCTTTTTTTGTTTCCATTCTCCTTAATTTTTCCTTTAAATGTTTTAAATTTTTCTTTCTCAGAACGTGATCAATACTTTCAGCAAAGTGATCAATAATAACCGATGTTCATTTGTTGGCAACGTTACTGTGGGAAAGGACATCTCTCTTACTCAGCTCAGGAAGGCCTATACAGCTGTTGTCCTGGTAAGTTTCAGCATTTTTCTTTTTTCAGATATATGATACTATTTAATTATAGTTTGAGTTTTGACTCTTGTGATAAACCTTTAAGCTTGAAATCAGAATGTTCTAAGATCAATACATGGAATTTTACTTTCTCAAATAATATAATAAGTAATATAATTAATAAGTAATAATAATATAACAATATATATATATATATATAATATATATTAGTAATAATAATAATAATAATATCTCTATCTATAAAAGGCAGGATGTGTGTGTGTGTGTGTGTGTGTCTGTGTGTAACGAATGCACGGCCGCAATTTTTAACAGATTTGTACCAAAATTTACTCCAAGTTAGTGGGAAGGCCAAGACCCACTTTGCATTTCCCAACTCCCATCGATAGTGGAAATAATCGATTTTTTTCATGCTTCTATGGCAGTTTTCATGTAGTTTGTGGCCATTTTGTACTGGCCAGAGTGAGAGCCAAAAGCTGGCTGCCACGAATAGGCAGGAAGATTCTATTGGCCAGCATGAGAGCCAACAGCTGACTGACATGAATGTTAACTAGCACGCTAGCATGCAAAAAAAATCGATAGCTGCATTCGTCACAAGTGGGAAAAATTTAAATCTGCATGGCACTTTACTCCAATTGGCTCATTCGCTTGCTTAAACTCAATGTTGATTCTGATTCCGCAGAACTGGGTTGGGTGTGAAAAAGTATTGTTGTTAAGATTCTTTTTTCATTCGGTTTTTCCAGTTACGAGTCCTTTTTTAAAGCTGATCATTTTGAGTTCATTTTGTTTAGTTCTTTTTTTGTAACAGATTTAATATTTAGTATAGAGCTTAGAAAAAATTTGCAGTGTGAGATAGGCAAGAAGTGAGGCATCTAGCAACATCAGCATGGCAAAGGGCACTCCTTTAAAGGCAAGGAAGGGCAAAAATATTTTAAGTCAAGTGATAGCGATTGCTGTATGAGTCGTACGATTTTTGAATCAAGCATGGGCAATGCCAGGCCATGCTGCTAGTCCTTCATAACTCTTAGCAATGTTTATTTTTTCACCATCTCCCTCCTACTTCCTGCTCTACTACCCATTTGCACAAACTCGCTAGGTAGGTTATTCACTTTAGCGGCACCATTATCCTATCAAAATATAAATTCCCATCAAGTAAAAAATGAATAGAAAATAGTCTTCTTGTTGAAGTAATATAATTTATTTTATGTACTAACAGGCTTGACTTGTATTTTTGACTTGTACTTTTGAAAGTTTATAAGTCTGCTTTGGACTTTGTTAGGGTATTAGATGTTTCTTAATAGGCAAAGATCAACACTGGTGGAAGAGAGCAGAACCAGTCAGGCTCACGTAACCAAGTTGGACCTTGACAGATCAAGCATCCAGCAGACTGAAGCAACCAGGTTTGCCAGATCTCACTTGTCTCAGTCTCCTTTGAGTCATGAGGGAGGCACTTCTAGCCAAGTGTGTGGGCTTCTCCATCACATAAAATCACATTCATGCAAATGGACTCAGTAAACTTTCTTTGATTCACAGCCATCTCTGCCAATGCCACCAGGAGAGAGAAAGGGAATAAGAAGAGAGAAGGATGATCCTGATGCTCAGATGTAAGCAGGTGTTGACAACAAAACATGTTTAGTAAATACCAAATTACTATAAAGTAGTTTGTAACATATTTATTTATCCTCTCTCAGTTGCGTCTCTGTCTTTGGGCAGAGTGTGCTCAGGGGCAGAAGTGAGGCATCTAGCAACATCAGTACAGCAAAGGGCACTCCTTTAAAGGCAAGGAAGGGCAAAAATATTTTAAGTCAAGTGATAGCGATTACTGTATGAGTCGTACGATTTTTTAATCGAGCATGGGCAATGCTGGGCCATGCTGCTAGTTAATAATAAAGTAGAAAAAGTTGAATTGATCAGACATTAAAATAATCAATTCCAACCACATATTTTCATTTAAGTCAAGGAAAATTGAATATATTTTGAGGATTCTACAGGAAATTAAGCACTGCACACACACACACACACACACACACACACATGTTGAAGAAAAACCAAAACCGTTGGTAGAACCAACAGACAACTTGCCAAAAAATCTCAAACAAGGACAGCAATAAGGAGAAAGACCTAAAGAGAAACACCTACCTACTCAGTAAAGTGCTCTATACCTAGATTACCTAGACAGAGCAAAATATGCTTGACAATGTTAATTCCTATGAAAGGATGGCCCCAGATGTAATCAGAGTTTCACACTCATGCAATCTTCAGATTATATATAATCTGAATCATACACACGCACACACAAAAAAAAAATAAAATCATCCTTGATAATGGCTAAATAAATAACTGAAAGCGCTTGGATATACAGAACATTCAGATAATTTCTACATAATTTATGTCGATAAAAGAAAAAAAATTATAAGGATACAAGAAAAATTAAATAATAAACTTAACCTTTGTACCTTGTCAGTCATCTTTAACAAAACTTGTATAGAAGAGAGATTACTGCCGAAATACACAATTATTACACACACACACACACACACATATATATATATATATATATATATATATGAGACAAGGAGGAAAATTTATTAACGATGTGTTTCACCAGAAAGCATATGCTCTCTTTGGCTTCCTTAGGTTAGAATGAAAGAAAGACAAAACTGTGTATGACGAAAGTACATTTTGATCTCTGAGGATGAGAGGAAATCATAAATAAAATGAAATTACATTAGCTTCATCTCCCAATGTCCAGACTTAAGAGAGTGTCTGTCTGTTTATCCTATCTATATTAGAGCCATTTGATATCGTTGGATTTTAAAGTAGGAATTTTTTTTCTTTTGTTTCAACATCTTCACTTTTGTTTTGAATATTATTATACATCCTATCAACACGCGCGCGCACACACATATAAAGTGAATACTGAAGTCAACACCAAGTGGCAACAGTCTGTTCCCTGCTTCACCAAATTCAGACCATGTATGTTGTGTTTTGGTTTGACTATTTATATATGTTGGTCAATGGTGCATTATGGATAGTAAGGTCTATTTTATTTTAACAGTTATTAGGTGGGCAGTAATGGTTATATTTCAAATTATTCTAGAGGCTATTGGGTAGAAATCTGAATGTTGTTACTTACAACTATTTTATAATATTATTTTTAACTTTTAACTCATTATTTATTACTTTATTATTTGTTGTTGTTTATTATTGTTATTATTATTTTATTTCCTTTGATTTCTAGTGTGTACACATTTCTTCCCGGGCCCCACCCAGAGACCTAAGGTTAGAAATGTCATCATGACATTTTCCACTGACCAATTAAAAAAAAAACCCAAAAAGCACAAATATATTTTACATAAATAAAGCCCTTCATAAGGTATATGCTGTACTCGTGAGAACATTTTTTTATATTTCTTTAAGGCATGGGCTTCCAGGAATCCCTTCAATTAGTCTATTGGAATCTTTTCCAACCAATCTGAGGGCTCCAACTACATCAGGGATTGTTGCTGTCCCCATGTGCCACATTTTTGAGATTTTGGTTTCAAGTTCCTTGTATTTTGATAGCTTTTTGAAGATCTTCAAAGATACATTGCAGTCTGCAGGGACTGCCATATCAATAAGGAGGCACTTTTTTTTTTGTTTGTGGTCTCTAATAACAATGTCTGGGCAGTTAGCTTTGATTGTTCTGTCAGTGTGTATTGTGTAGTCCCATAAAATTGTAACAGGTTCTGTCTTGTAACCGGGTCTGGGTGGTGTTCATACCAATTTCTTTCAGTTTCCTTCCCCTAGAAGTTGCAGATTTTCCAGTGAAGATATTGCCCAACTTTGTCATGCCAGGTTTTATATTCAGTGGGTGCCAATATCATGCAACCTGATACAAGATGATCAATTGTTTCTGGATATTTATCACAGAATCTGCATTTTGGGCTAATACAATATTTTCTAGTTAACAAGCATTGGTCCTGTGCAGCAAGGATAAAAACTTCAGTTTCAGCTTTTAACCCTGCACTACGTAGCCACTGGTGGATACAGGGTTTCTCTACTTGTTTGGTATGGGCAGGGTATTGGCCATGAAGCGATTTATCTTGCCATTGTTTCTGTATCTGGTCATTTGCATTTGTCTTTGCTTTCTTTTTTTATGTATTTTGCAGCTTCAGTCGGTGTATTACATTTACTTGTGTATTTATAATTTATTTGTTTAGTTTTTAGCTATAATTACCTTCCAAGACTGACACAATTTACTAAATAAACAATCAAACCTTATTTCAAAATGCAGATATGAAAACAAATAGTGTTTTGCAAAATTCAAAGTAATCATTAAATTAATATGAACTACTTTGTTTTGAAGATTTTTAATTATGAAATTTGATATGTGCTGACAGAAAAATTCAAATTTAGAATTATAAAAATTGACATTAAAAGTAGTTAAAAACCTGTTTTAAGTGGACAGAAAAAATTTTTATTTCTCTGATAGGTTTGTCATGTTGTTTCTGTGGGAAATATGCTGCAGAGTAGGGAATAAGTCTTCTATCACAGAACAGCATAAATGATTTTGAATTCTGTCAAAGCTGGTGAGAAATGAGGAGCTCCAAACCATATATGACAGCACTGGTCTATTTTTGGTCAACTCTGACTCTTGTAAAGTTAGATAATAACTGTACAGGTATACCTCACCCTATGTCATTAATTGGTTCCAGAGGTCACAATTTAAGTCAGAAAAAGACTTAAGTTGAAATAAGCACACTATAAATTGCAAATAAGCAGTATTTATGATATGTACACACAGTATTCTGAATAAAATAATTTATCAGCAATATAACCTTATGCTTAGCATTAGCAATGAAAGAACGGTTTGGCAATTTTTTCCAATATAATCCAGTTTCATCAACGTTAAAAATCTGTTCAGGAAGAAACCCATTTTCTTTGATGATCTTAGCCAATGCTTTAGGAAAATCAGCTGCTGCTTGTTCGTCAGCTGATGTGCTTTCACCTTGCTTCTTAATAGTGATAACTTCTTTGTTCTTTACACCTCATAAACCAGCCTTCACTCACTTTAAACTCTACATCTTTCTCATCTGGGTATTTTTTGTTCAGGTTCTCAAACAAAGACAACACTTTTGTTTGAATGATTTCTTGACTAATAGCAGCATGCTGATAATTCAACCTATCAATCCAAAGAGAAAGAAGTTGTTCCCTCTCTTCTTATCCTTATTGTGAACAATCATGATACAGCTGTCCGACTCATTCCAAAAGATCGAGCAATCAATATAACCTTTTCACCTTTTTCATAGCATTTTATCATAGTAAGTTTATTGTCCAGCATGAGGCTTAGCACTTGCACTAAGAATTTTCTTAGGAGCCATTGGGGCAAAATATAAAGTCACAAATGAATGAAAATGAGAGAGTAGGTGATAAGCAGATGTATACCATGCGTATGCCTAAACTACACTGGATTTCAATTTTGTGGGAATCATGAATGGAGCTGACAATGATACTAAACAGTAGATATTGGAACTACTGTGGAAAATGCCAATATTGATCTCTTAAAAGACTGCTAAATAAGACAACACAGAGTCACAGAGCGTCCTGGGTATGATGATAAACTACGTCCAACAACAAGGCTTCAGATAATGTTTTTGGAAAAATAATGTTGCTAGCTATACGTTTTTTGAAAAAATAATGTTGCCAGCTATATGTTTAATAGTACTGTATATTTAATATATGTATAGGTATATGTATGTATATGTGTGTGTACATATATATATATATATATATATATATATATATATATGTGTGTGTGTGTATATATATACCTTAATTTGGCATTAAATATCAGTGGTTGATATGGTATAAAATCCAACCAACCGAGTCACAGATGTTTTCATATTTTGTTCTCTAAGATTTATGATGATTATATTAAAATTTACTGTAAATGTATATATTTTAATATGATTTTATATACTTTTATTTTTATTTATTGTATAGTAACATGATTTTATGTTCTTTTAATGCTTTTCTAGTGATATTATGACTTCAATATTTGCGGCGGACAGACATAAAGTTGAATAAAATGATTTAAACTTGATTTTTATTTTTCAATATATTTCTTTTGACAAACAACGTATAATTAAGAACGACTTAACTTAAGGTATACCTGTACTGTTTTTATTATTGCAACTATTTGTTGTGGGGACCTACCTACAAATGAACACTTCCACACTATATAATATGGCTACCAACTCTGAGTAAAGAAGTCACTGAGTGAGAGTCACCGAGTGAGTGAATGAGTGAGTCAGGACACCAGTGAAGGAAAGTACTCTCCAGTCAACATTTACCTTTGTACTATGTTTCCAAGAATCTACTATTTAACCTTATATCCGAGTCCATATTATCTTTCTATGGTTCTATACCATAACACTACTAATATTACTCACTTAAAGCCCTCTGATTGAGAGGTTTTGAGGAGCATGGAACCACAACTGCTGTTGTTCCTAGGTCCACTCTGACCAGGGGTGGTAACACCTGTTAGGGTCCAAATTATGAAAAATATTTAATCCCCAAACTTGGGTCAAAACACTATGAAAGTATAAAAATACATTTTTTAGAGTAAAAATACCAGCAATACATTTTCATAGTAAAAAAATTACCTGCAATACATTTTTTAAAAATAAAAAAAATAAAAACTTACCAGCAATATGTTTTTGTAAAATAAAGTACTAATGCTCCCCCAAAAATTAAATTTCAGCATTAAATGACCCATAAAATGTTGATATGTCATTGAACAAACAAATTACTCAGTTAAAGGTTACAACTGGTGACCATTAAGTTCAAATTGAAGTTACTTTATATTTATAGAATTCATATTGCAATTTCTCTAGAAGTAATGGATTTTTTTATTTATTAATCCTACATATTTTTATCATTTTAAACATTATTTTTTAGTGGATACCCATTAGGAATTGCTTTGTTTACATTTCACATATGAAATAGAACAGTTATAAATTTTGGGGAATATGAACAAGAATAATAGGCTTTTAACTATTTAACAGTATAGAACCTTGCTCACTTGGTGACACCGCTCATGGCCAAGTGAGTTAAGAGCACATAGGATCAAATGGCTGCTTCTCCTGCAAAGTGGGGTGCAGGTTCAAATCCAGCTGTAGGGTGCATTATTTTTTTATAAGATTTCTCTAATATTCAAGCCAGGAGACAAAAATAAATATACTGTTTAAAAATTAAACAGGTATCTACTCAAATATAGGTATCCAGTAAAAATAACGTTTAAAGTGATAAAGAATTTATATCATAATTATTTACAAGTAAATAAATAAATAAATGCAGCTACTTTATAAATAGCATTTCTGAAGTTATCTCCCTTGTAAAATAAGTTTATTCAAGCTAATCATGAATGCAGTGCATTGTGAAAGAAACATGTGGCAGCAACTTCAAATGAATTATCTCTAATAATAACTGTTAACAGATCAGTGAATCTTTACTGATGATCAAAGTCTCTTATAAACCACATGTTTTTCTGTGGACCAAATACCCAAAGACTTTAATGCAACTAAAGACTATTTTTGCTCTTTTTTGATTCTTTTGAATTCTTTTGAATTCATGTACATATATTTGTAAATACAAATGATTTATTTAATAGGCAACCTTTTCTTTATTTTAATTTTATTATTGTTTAGATTATTAATCTAAATAATCTAATTATTTAATTTTTATTATTGTTTGGATTTATAATTGTAAAAAGCTTGGATGACAGAATTTCCTACACAACAATCTGACACATTTATTGTTTTATGATAGCCAAAACATCTACAAACAGAAATCAGTTCACTGTAATATAGATTTTGATTAAAAATTTTTGCTCTGTTTTTCATGGAACTTGTCCAGGCAAAATTAAAATTTATCCAATATCTTAATCAATATATATCCACTAATCTCTATTCCAACATTTCTCAACCTTGTTGAACCATGTCTCGGGGAACCCCTACATAAAAATTATTATATACCATTATTAATTATTTACACTATTTATATTCAGACTATTGTCCTGATCTTTGTTGTTTTTATTACAATGGCTGAAACATTGTGATATAAAAACAACAAAAATGAGGATAATAGTCCGAATGTAAAAAGTGTAAATAATGATAACATCTCATCCCAGAAATTCAGATAAATATGATTATTAATATCTATCTTTTTTATATTTTTATCATAGTTCACGTGGTAAACATAATATATGGATACCATGCAAGTGTCCTGTATTTGAGTGAGTCACTCAGTACACGAATCTGCCACATACAGATCCTGTCCACTAACCAGTGATGACAGTTTTCTACTGGCACCATATGGACATCACTAAATACATTCCTTATGATTATTATAATTTTAAATAATATAAGAGGTTGAAACCTTTATTATAATAACCAAGAATTTTCCAACAATATGCCGTGTGTGTATAGTAAAATTATAAATATAAAATTAACAAAAATTACTCTAAAATGCATTAGCCTATTTATCACTGTTTCTTGTGGAATCCCTAGGGTTCTGGGGAACACCGGTTGAGAAACATTGCTCTATTCTATTCAGCAATGTATTTTGTTCAATCTAAACAGCCCACACAAGCCAACATATATTTATTCACTAGCAGCTTGGAGCCACCGAAGGGTATTGTTAATCAAAGTTAATTATATAAATCATGTTAATTACATTCTACTGACATGCAATTAAAAGGTGCATGTAATGTGAGGTCTATGATTTCCTCCAAGGGAAATAACTATTCAAACATTGTCAGAAAAATAATTAATGATAATCACTGTTGCATATAAATAATGAAACAATAGATGACATCTCTACTTCTTAATTAGACATTATGTTGCAGAAATTATGATTAGAGATATTGGAATATTTTTATTTTAAAAAAAATGAAGAATAAGAATAACAGTGCAATCAGAGATTTTTATTTTTGCCTTAATATTAGTTTTAGACAATTCAGATTGTATAAACTGTCTTAATTACAAGAATATTCAAATATCTTTTTTTCTGTATAAATTAATAATGATTACATGTAAAATGATATGGCTAGGATGTATTGATAGAAAAATAAATAAATAAAAATAAACAAATGATAACAAGTAGACCAAAATTTCACAATCTCGAAAAATAAATGTATATTCAGAATTGCTAGGCCATGAAGCCATGTTTCGACCAACTAATCAGAAACTATCCCAACCAGGATACAAACATTAGTGAGTGAACCAGAAACAAAATTGGTTCCCAACCAGGATATGCAGTCATTGATTGTGCACCAATCAGAAGACAAGCAGCAGTTCTGAATCAGTTCTCTAGATTTGTACAGGGTGTGAGAAAATGATCTGACATCTTTGTAGGTTTAATAAAAGCAAAATCAAATAAAGAATGAAAAATGTGTTTTTATTTTCAAAATGCACATATAATGCCATTTTGTTTCATTTCATTTTAAAAATTAAATCAGTCACAGATTCAAAATAAAACTCAAATTAAATCAGTCACAAATTCAAAATAAAAATCATCAAAAACAATTTTTTTATTGAAAGACAACTGTTTCACAATAAAAACTTTTAGCAAGTTTTGCAAACAACCAATTATGGAATTTAATATTGGCTTCATGTACACACACACACACACACACAGTGATTTTTCAAGCATAGCTTAGATGTGGCACAAGGACAAAATTATTGAACACCCAGTGAGGATTGAACTCATAATTGTTCTAGCGAGACAAGTTTACTAATCATTACACCACCTCGAGATGCTCCCCGCACATATATGCTTAGAGTAGTGGTTATCAACATGGAATGTAGATTGGCACGACCAAGTCACTGTATTCACTTTTGCACAAATACCCTTGGGAAAGTTATGAAACCATTGCTTCTAGCTATGGATTAAATAACAATGCAGGCTGGGCTCTCTAGCCTTAGTTGTCACCCAGTCTAGAAGGGAAATCTGAGAAGGGCTGTTTGAAGATTTTATGGCACACACTGCAGCATTTCTTTGTTATTAGTTATTGGAAAAGTGTGGCTGATTCTACACAAGCCTTCACCACCATAATCAAATCTGTCTGGGGATAGTTTGGCTGTCCAGGTCTTGAAAACTGAACTGTTAAGCCATCAGACATCAAAATCAATGAGAGAGTCTACCAGACACATGCACACCCAACATTAATTTTGTTAATATTTGTTTGATTAAAGATGAAAAACTGTTTATTTTTGTAATTTTTTTTTTACTTAAATCTTTTGTTTACATACAAGAGAACACATGTCACAATTCATTAAGTGTAAATATTGTCCAAATGTTTGTGAGCTAATGCTTTTGATCAGACATCTGACAATTACCAAAATCTGGGATACTACAAAAAGAAAATTGATGTTAATGCTTGTTTTTTTAATTTTGGTCTTGTAGCTATTTATGCTTTATAATGATGGACAAGTGATGTCTACAAAGTAAAGTACAGATAGACATAAATTGACTTGAATTAAAAAAATAATTACAGGGAACATCCAACACTTGTAAAATCCAGAAGAGACTTAATGTTGAATGTATGCATATTGAAGGCACAGCAAAGACAACTACCATCATAAAGCAGTTGACAAAATATAAATGTATGAAATGTAATAAGATTTTTTCAAAAGCAAAAATCTGGCAGAAATTCACTATGAACTGTGTATAGGGAACATAAGTGTATCTAGTAGTTGTTAAATGCATTCAAAATATCAATGTCATAATTGTAAAGGATATACAGGGTGAGATGGATAAATTGTCGTCTAAATTATACAAAATTATAACTAACACTGACATCTCATTTTAACAGATATATCTACCAAAAAATCGCCATTGCCTTCAAACAAGGCCTCCAGACATCAGAATCTTCTGCAACTCTTTTGGACAATCTCCTTATTTAAATTGGTGAATACTGCCATAATCCTTGGCTTCAGTTCATCTTTGGTGTTACAAGGAGCTTTATATATATATATATATATATATATATATATATATATATATATATGAGAGACAGAGAGGGAGGTATCTCTTTTTGTTTCTCTCTAGCTAACTAATATATATATATATATATATATAAAAGTGAACATTGAAGTCAACACTTAGAGGAGACAGGCTGTTTCATGCTAGATGCAATTGTCAGACCACGAGTTGTTTTTTTCTCAGCTATTTATATGTATGGGTCAGTGGTGCATTGTGGGTAGTCTATTTTGTCAGTTATTTTGCTGGAAGTCGTTTATTTGTTTATTTATTTATTTGGGTTAAATTATTTTGCTTGTCATTATTTATTTTTATTTTTTATTTTATTTTTATTTCTTATATATTTATTTTTATTTTAATCGGTGTTTTATTATCGGTTTTTATAGTAAAAATTTGTTTATATCAGTTATTTAATAGTTTTGTTTTGGTTTGGGAAGATAAAGCTGTTTATTCAATTTGGGGGTTGATTGCTGTAGTTTATTCTAACTATTATTTTGGTGGTAGCAGTTTTTAATTTGTTTATTACTTCATTTATTTGGATTGATTATCTTTACTTTTTTCTAACGGTTAATTTATCAGTATCCGTTTGTTAGTTTATTTATTTGGATTAATTTAGATTAATTTATTTTACTTGTTTTTTAATATTTATTTATTATACTGTTTATTTTTATTTATTCTTTTCGGTTTTCAATTTTTAAGTAACATAATATTTTTTTTATCGTATATAACAGTTATAGCTGTTTTTTTCATCCAATTTTTGGTTTGATTTTTATAGTCTAACTAATATTTTGGTCATAATGGTTTGTTAATTTGTTTATTATTTACTTTATTTATTTGGTCTCATTGATTTTTTTTAATTCTATTTCATCTATTCAAATGTGTGTGATTTGTTATTTTGTTTGGGTTCATTTATTTTACTTATTTTATTGTCATTTTGTCTATTTTATTTTATTTTTTTCTCAGCTTTCGATTTTTAAGTAATGTTGTAAAAATTTGTTTTTATGTCTGCATTTTGAGATGAGCTCGGATCATTTATTTAATAATTTATTTTGGTATATAATAGCTATTTTTTCCTCCAAGCAAAGTTTGAAAGTTTTTGATTGGTTGTTGTAGGTTGATGATCTTTTCCTTATTTTCCAAGATATTTTTGTTGTGATGTGTATTTTGTTTTTAATTTCCCAGATATACTTAGGAAGCATTGTGCTGTTCGCATTTTTACTATTTGTGAAAGATGTTTTGTGTGCACAATTTCTTTGTTTCCAGGGTCCTTTAGTTACTCCCATGTATACTTTTTCTTCATTATCTGGTGATTTTATCATGGCTTGGTATATTACGTTGTTTTGTAAGCAATTACCATTTAAGGGACATTCATTCTTTATTCTGCAGTTACACATGGGTTTAATTTGTTCATGTGGTTTGTTGATAGTTTTCTTGTTGTACTTTTTTATTATTTGTGCCATGTTCTCGGTGCAACTGTAGCTGATTTTACTGTGTTTTTGTTGAATATTTTGTGTAGGGTGTTTGATTCAGGGAAGTGTTTGTGTAACTGAAGGACCCTGGAAATGAAAAGAGTGAATAAAAATATACAATATAATAAATAAATAATAAAACACAAGTAAAATAAATTAATCTAAATTCATCCAAATAAATAAATAAACAAACTAACAAACCAATCCCGATAAATTAACCGTTAGAAAAAGCAAAGATAACCAATCCAAATAAATACATAAAGTAATAAACAAATTAAAAACTGCTCCCACTAAACTACATTTTCTAATTAAATTAATAATTTTCTAATTAAATATATTTTGATTAAAGTAACAGTATTATATATATTTATTTAACCCTTTTGTATCTGTTCTTAATATTTTGACCAGGGGTGTACATAGAAAGAGAAAGAACATACAACAATACATGTACACATTATACAATAATATATAGATTCACATATATAAAGTGAGAGAAAGAGAGAATGATAGCAAAAGAAAGAATTGTATTCATATATATCTATAGATGTATTAATAATGAAAATATATATTCCTAACATGAAACCCTTTACATTTCTATAACAGATACCATTGCAAATAAATAGAAAGAGAAATATGACTGATGTCTGTTCTTATGGGACTCATGAGGATAGAGCAGAATATATGTTTGTATAGGAAAATGTTACCATAGCTCTTAAAAACATTCATGATGACTAATAAGGATTTTTACTTTATTGCAGGCCTATGGAGCTAATTCAGAGAGAAGGCTTAACATACCAGGCGAGGTAGGTTGATATCTTTTTTTTTTTTAGAGAGAATTTTTTTCAGTTCCTATTCAGATGATAGTGACATTACATTCAATGGACTATAAACAAAGCACACGGTAAAGTTAGTTAATCCCTATAACTCATCAAGAAAAATTATGCATTATTTCCCTGATAAATATGATTATGTATAAAGTGCATTTAGCTGTCTCCTCCCATTTAGACTTTACTGCTAATATATTAGAGTGGAGATCAGAAGATCTTTGACCGTGGTTCATTCTCTAATCATTATTGACCACTTAACATCTATACAGATTTATTCACAAGGGATTGTTAAATACAAGGTTCAACCAATGGTAAGTTAATATACAACATTTTTAATAACAAAGAGATTATGTATATACACTATAGGCCAAAAGTTTGGGGGCCACCTTCTGGATTTAATAATTAATAAGTTTCATACCTACTTTGGTTTAATTAAGGCCTAAGATAATATACTGAAACTATTTGACCCAATAGGGCGTGGCATCCAATTCTTTAGAGAGAGGGTTACCTAAAATTTAAAATCTGCCAGCTCTAAGATTACTGTTAACCAGCAGGGTACATTAGGCAAAAAAATCTAAAATTTTAACAAAATATTATAGAGTAATGGGTTTAAATCCATTATTATTATTGAATATATGATAAAACACTTAAGGGAGAGAAAGTACATCTTGCCTGAAATGGTCTAGTAAATTAGTTTTGAAAAAGACAGGAAGCTTCAGGTTTGAGACTATTCTTCAAAATAGAGGGGTTGACCTCAAACCTTTTGCTTATACTATATATGCATGTATGTATATATATATATATATATATATATATATATATATATATATGTGTGCATACACAATCTCTGATATTGAGCACTCTTCTCTAATAAGTAGAAGGTATTTATAAAATCTGTGTGCAATTTTAAGTACTGATAGTTTGTAACTATACATAATAGAATTATATATATATATATATATATATATATATATATATATATATATATATGACTGAGCTTCTGGTTCCTTCTAAATTTTTTTTCATTCTCCCTTACTCCTAGTAGCCCTTTGCATCTTAGTGGCATCATTGTCTTGCTTTGGCTAAATTGCTAATTTCTCTCTATATATATATATAATTTAAATAAGCTGTATTTGGGCAGCATGAATTCTTTCAAACAATCCTATTAACACCAAAAAGGTCTGTCGTTTTATTAAGTTTTTCCAATTTCTAAGTTATTTTATTTCCAAATAACTGGTAAACTTTCCAAATTTCATTTTTTTTTTAAATCTATGTACTTTCAACTGTCACTATAGTCTTGATAACAACTTTAGTTACAGTTGAAAGTACTTGGATTAAAAAAATGAACTTTGGAAGGTTTACCAGTTTTAATTCTGATTAAAAGTTGGACAGACAGACCTTATCAGTGTTGTTTAACAGGACTTATTGAAAATGTATGCAGTCAACGACAAAATTATTTGTACACCCATTCAATTTTGAATACTTTTATCCAGTTCTCAGAATCCAATATCCATATGATGCCAGCTTTTTTATATGTTAATAATCCCAAAGAAATATAAAACTCAATTTTCAGAACCATAAGTTAAATACAACAAATTTGACATGTGAATTATTCAAAATAGGAAAAGACAAAATTATTCATACAGTATTCACAATATCAATAGTCAATAGCCTCTCATCTTTATAACTTGCTGCAATTGCTTTCTAAAGTTTTTATGAGGTTTGAACAAGTTTTTCTGGGATTTTCTTCCATTCTTCAATGTTTACACATTTTAATTCCTGAAAGTTTTTTGGTCACTGACGATTTATTTCAACTTGTTGTATTTAACCTATTGTTCTAAAAATCAAGTTTTATATTCTTTTTTTGTGCTAATTTACATATAAAAATCTGGCATTATATTCTGAGAAAGGGATAAAAATATTCAAAATTGATGGGTGTATGAATAAATTTGTCGTTGACTGTATATATGTATATATAAAATACACACACATGCATATCTATAAAAAGAAAAAAGAAATACACAAACATATACAATACACATGTACAAAAATCTGTAAAAAGGAATTTTCAAAATTGTTCCTCCAATTGATTGATAAACATTCTCCTTAAATTAACCCTCTTAGTAAAATATTTAACAAAAACACATTAAAGTTATACCTGCACCAATAATCTTGAGAAGATTATAAAGTTACACAATAATAAAATTTTAAACCAATTTAATAATCTAGGTCATAATACACATTCCAAGGAAAATATTATTAATGATTTTGGCCAATGTAATTGTAGGAATTCTGACCAATATCTATTGCCGAACAAATGTTTAACTAAATCTCTTGTTTATGTTTGTACTATCTCTACAATAGAGAATCTGACAGTTGAAAAATTCTATATTGGTAGTACTAAGAATTCTTTCAAGATTAGGTGGTATCAACATACCTTGTCCTTCACCAATAGTGCTTGCAGAAATAATACATCACTTTCTAAATATTTTTGAAGTTTAAAAGATGATATTAAGACTCCTAAGATGAAATTGACTGCTGAACATGTTCATTTTCTGTCTGCTGTCAATAAATCGATTAAAAGATCAGAAAACAAGACCCTGTGGTTAAGAAATGCTTGTGTACAATATTTTATGCTACAAGTAATATTTGTTTCAAGTCAGATTAATTTAACTTTAAATTTGCTAATTTTCTTCAAATAACATTTCAGAAATATATATTTTATTTTTGCAAGATTTTTAAAACCAAGTATTAACTTTGTTTACAAATCACTTCTAAATTAGACTTTCATAAGGCAAGTGGAAGTGATGGGATCTCAGCTGTCATCTTAAAAAATGTGCTTCCAAGCTAGCTCCAGTTCTCTTTAAACTCTACAACTATTACCTCGCTGCTTCTTGCTTTCTTACCTGTTGGAAGTCCTCTTCTGTAGTTCCAGTTTTTAAGAACTCTGGAGAATCTTCTGACCTCTCTAACTATTGCCCTATTAGTTGCCTGCTGCTTTTTGGCAAAGTATTTGAGACTTTAATTAATGCTGAAATGGTTAAGCATCTTACCTCTCACAACTTACTCTCTGACAAACAATATATCTTCTGTTTTGCCTGGTCTACCACTGATGTGCTTACAGCCATTACTGAATATGTATATCAAGCTCTTGATAATAATTGCAAATCTCAAGCTGTGGCTCTAGATATCTCAAAGACATTTGGCAAGGTTTGGCTATGTAAGTTTCAGGGTGACAGTATTAAAGGATGATTGTTTGATTTAATCCAATAATTCCTATAAAATCATGAAATGAAGGTCATTCTGAATGAGCTCCTTTCACATGATTGCAGGTGTCTCCCAAGGCTCTATTCTGGGCCCTATGCTGTTTTTGATCTTCATCAATGATCTTTCTGATGTCATCAGTTCCCAAGTAGCCATTTATGCAAATGACACTACTATTTACTCCTGTCTCAATAGCAAATCGATCAGAGCTGAAAAAGTCAACATGGCCACTGCTCTTGAAAAGGACCTCCAACCTATTGTTAACTGGGGCAAGAAATGGCTTGTAAATTTTAATGCCTCCAAAACTAAACTGTTCTCATTTAACCACCATAGAGAACCTTCCCTGCCTGCCATCAATATGGCTGATGCTCCACTCCAGGAGAGCATCTCACTGTGCCTTCTTGGCCTCACATTTTCAACTGACTTGAAGTGGAACAACTACGTTGAATCAACAGCTGCATCTACTGCAAAGAAAGTTGGTTCAGTGAGTATGCCAGAAGGTTTTCCTCGTCATAGTTCAAATTGCACATTTACTAATCTACCATTCAGCTGTGCATTGAATACTGTTGCCATATCTGGTCTGGGCTCCTGCTATTCTTGACAAAATCCAAAGAAGATTCTGCAATGTAATCAATCCTGACTTGGCATCTCAACTTCAGTCATTTTCTCACCATGTAATGTGGCTTCCCTCTGTCTTTTCTACAAATATTTTCATGGCAACAGCTCTGACGAGCCTTTTTCTCTGGTGCCCCAACTACATGAATTTTTGGCATCTAGGTTCCACCCTTTTACTGTTGAAATAGTTAAATGTAGCCACCACTTCTACTCCAAGTTTTTTTTTCTCACACTTCCCAACAGTGGAACTCCCTTCTGTTTACTTACTTCCTGAATACTACAATGTTCAAAAATTTCTGTCATCTTGAACACCATTCATCTTTTATCCCTTTTTTGATCCCACCCAGTCTTTTCTTTCGCTTCACTCTCTGTAACCTCCTGTGTACTAGTGTCATTCCCCTCTTGCTTGGGGTGAAATGATTTTAAAAAAAAACAAAAAAAAAATCCCTCTGTCAAACTGACCGAATTTCATCGATTTTACTGAAAAAAAAAATCAGTTTCTATGAACATAATTTCTGTTTGAAATACACAATAGAGTATTTTGCTGACTGGAAATAGTAAATTTTAAATACTTTAGCTTCCAATTAAAACTAAAATGAAAGCATCTTCATTTTTAAAAATTCATTTTAAACATTACACATACTGAATTAGTGGAGGTACCTATTTTAAAGATTTACATATTACTACTTCGTGACATTTTTAATCTCATCTGTAGTCTTGTGAGATTGACATCTGATCTCTCATCTGATTTAGCTCCAGTTGTGTTCAATGCTTTGAAAACCAAAATAGTAAACTTCTATCATCACCAATCAGACCTAGAACTACCACCAGTCATAATGAATGGATGTCCTGATGTGTGTCCCTCTGCCTTGAGCGACTATTGGGCCTTAAACTCACCCTAGACCTTAAGTGGAACTCATACATACAATTCATCCTTAAAGATGCAGGAAAAATGGTCAGTTCCCTGTACCAATCCAATAAGTATTTAACTCTTTGTGTTATCCTCTTTCTTTACAAGGACCAGATCAGGCCTAAAATGGAGTACTGCTGTCGTATTTGGGCAGGAGCTGCCTATTCCTCACTTTCCAGCCTTGATAGAGTCCAAAAGTATCTCTGCATCCTTGTGGGTGATACGTTATTTTCCAGCCTGCAACCCTTCTCTCACAGAAGAGACGTGGCAAGCTTCTCACTGCTCTATCACTACTTCTATGGAAAGTGCTCAGACGAACTGCATTCCCTGGTTCCGCCAGTTCTAACCTTCATGGCTAGTATCCGCCATGCTGCTCACATTGTAGTAAACCACCCACATTCCCTCCATATTCCATAGGTGAGAAGGAAGTTTGACACAAGCACCTTCTGTGGAACTGACTCCCAAGAAGCTTCTAATGGGAGAGGGCTATAATAGAAAGATTTATTCTTCCATTTATATTTCCCCTGTTGTGGGCATTATTATGTCCATTAATATTGTAGTTCATGTATGGAACAGAATGGCTGAAAGGATAAAGAATGACAAATATACTTTTTTCTTTATACTATTAAGCACTACACAAAACTGTATATACAAATATACACATGTTCCACATGGAGAATAATATATCACATATATTTACACAGCAAAGCAGAGTGTAAAGAGAAACAAAACAGAGGATCTTACATATACATTAGGACTCCAAATTCAAATGGGCTGGATTCATCTATGTCTCAGGCAAGGACATATTCCATGAATGGGAAACAGCAAGTCTTGGGTTTTCCCAAATTGAGGACTACAAGCTGGAGTTTCATTCTATATCTGGGAAAGATATATTTCCAAAGAGAAGCAGCCCTTTAGACTTATAAGCTGCTGCGGAGGCAGATTTAGCCTCTGCCCAGACCATGGTGGGACTAGGCTAAAGAAAGCAACTTTACTGTTTGGCTGCTGTAAACAAAACTGAATTTGACTGCCGCTTTTTTCACTGTATGGTGTGATGTCACTAAGTGATCTGTCATGTGACCCATGGGACTTATCTCCACCTAAGGGAGATAAGCATCTTCTGTATCCCAGCAAGATGTTTCTTTGATCATTGCAGTCTTAACCTGTTCAAGGCAAGGGGTTAACCATTATCCCCACATCCGCATAAACTGTTCCTCTTACTCTGTAACCCTCTACTTCAATTTCCTTGTACAGGATAAACCTCACTGTAAAAAAAAAATGTCTAAGTTTTGTACTCTAATTTCAAGAAAGATTCACTGATGTTACTTTAAATGATTTTCTAGGTACAGCTTAGATGTGGCCCAAGGCCAAAAGTGTAGGGCACCCATTGAGGATTGAACTCACTACTCAGTTGTTATGGTTCTAGTGAGACAAGCTTGCTAACCATTACACCACATCGAGGTGTCCAAATTATTAGCTTAGATGTGGCACAAAGTCGAAAGTATGGGGCACCTAGTGAGGTTCAAACTCACTTTTCAGTCATAACTGATCTGGGGGGACAAACTTGCTAACCATTACACTGCCTCAAGGTGCCTACTTATGTTACTTTAATAAGTACTAAAATTTTATGTGAAAATTCTGTTATATTAATTTTGTCAGTAACTAATACTTTTGCAAATGCTAATCTTATTTTTCTAGGGAAAATTTCTCATTTACATATGCAAACATCTATATTTAAAAAATAAAGCTGTTTAAAAATTATTTTTGCATTTTTAGAATCTGCCAAATGTAATATCTGCACGGCATTTTGTTGGTTGGTACAATGGTCTGCCTGAGGAACAAAATGTAAGTATGTAATTTATTTCCTGAGTACAAAATTGACCCTAAATATATATTTTTGAATTCCTCATGGGTCCCATTACCCAATAGGTTCTTAAGGGCATCACATAGTAGCAGTGGTGTGGCTTAAGCAAGATGAAGCCTATTCCTCTTCAGGCTGGTTTTGAATTTAATTTTCCTCTGCTACATCAAGGCAAGAAATTTCACTCTGCCTTATTATTTAACCCATTGCTGAAAGAAGATGGTTTCATGCCTTTTTCATGTGTATTTGTGTGCAAAGTGAACAAAATAGATTTGTAGGAATTGAACTCTGCACAGACATCTCCTTCTGTGTTAAATAACCATTATACTCTCTATGCTTCCATTCTTGAAGAAGTTGTTCTTAACTGAGTTAACTTAAAGTTTCTAAGAAATCTTATTTCTTTAGAGATAAGGACTGGGAAAAGATTTTTCTTCTAATTTAACATAAGCTCTCCTGTGGGTACAAGATAGGGGCTTAATTCAATCAAATTTTCTCTTATATTATTTCTCTTATTTTCCCTAATATTTGCATTCTTCATTCATCTTCTATTAAAGCAAATTGATTTTTCTTTGTAAAGATCTTTTCTAATTTAAAATTGTATGAATGAAAAAATAATATGAAAGTCTTTTTTCTATTTACAAAATACTTTAGACATTTATTATTATTATTATTATTTGAAATCCTCTTAGATGTTTCAGTTGGGTGATAATGATCATATCTCAGCTTTTACTCACAATTTAGAGAAACAATACTTATCTTAGCACATGAGCTGTTCCAAGCAGTGTTGCCGTCTGCACACTCACAATGATGTCAGGTATCCCCAAGGCATCTTGCAAGGCAGAAAGATTCCTGGAAATAGTTATGAGTGCACCAACCACAATATGGACAATTTCAGCTGCTGCTTGGTATAATTTCTCTGATTTGCTCTGCCAATTCTTTGCACCTCTGTATTTTTACCTACATCACCTTTACAGTATCCAAGTTACTGCAATGTCTGTCATGATCCATTCATGGCTGCTCTTCTGCACAAGTGTGATATCAGGATGATTGCTTTCCAAGTGCTTGTCAGTCAAGAGGTTGTATCCCACATAAACTTCACTTGCTCATTCTCAGCTATTGACAGTGATGAATGATTGTATTATTTCTTCTTATTTTCGCTATAACAAATATATGAGGATGGATCAATAAATCTGTAGCCTGATGTATCATTACTAGGTGATTTTCTATGCAAAATTTTCATATGTACTATTCAGTCTTTTAACTTTTAATTAAGTGGTGAATACTAATTAATAAAGTGCATTGATGAGAAAGGAGATTATACTGAAAAATAAATATTTGTTGTATAAAATAAATACATTTTTCCCCTCTTTATAAAATAGGTGTAAGTGGCTTGATGGTTAATAGCATGAGGAATGGAATTGACAATCCAAGTTGAAATTCCAACAGGGACAGTTTGCAGTCACTTTGAACTAATGCTCTTGGAAATACATGAATTCACTTCTCCTTCTCAGTCATAGATAAATTGCATGATAATTGGAGACCTTAGTCATTCCTTACAACTGATACCATGTAATCCATTACAATCTGTCATATGGAGTTGATCTGGGTACTGTCAAGTAATTCTAATTGTCCTTAGATATACAATGAAGGGGATTTACTCAATATGACACCCCAATAATCTAATGGGACATGAGAATATCTATGTCTTCATAATTAAAATATATTTCTTGAATTTGTTTGATGACTGAAATAGATGTGGTCTTTGCTCTAAATCAAGTAAAAGCCCAAATCTTTCAAGACAAAGAAGGTTTTCTTTACTTATAACATTGGCACAATACAATCAGTTAATATTTACTAAAAGATCTATCTTTTCTATCATGTCAAAATGATTATAGGATTATTTATGGATGGATTGACACTTCTGCACAGGATCAGAGTATCTGTGAGCTCTGCATTACATCAAAGTGTCACTGTCCTGACCTTTGCCTCAGATCATTGTAAAATCAGAAGTCAACTTAGAATGGTGAAAGATGCTTTCCAAAAGCTAAGCAAAGTATTAAGAAATAGGAAAAATTCATTAGAAACAAAGAAAAGTGTGCTGAACTGTTAAGTAATATTGGGTCTCCTATGTGAAAGTGAATGCTGGATGTTACAGATGAAGGGGGCAACAAAATTGATTTTCTACAGAAGGATACTGAGAATACTATGAACTTAACATGTGAGTAACAAGGAGGTTTTAAGGAAAATGGGAAATAAAAGGCTCCTTAAAATATCAGAAAGAGTTAAAATTTCTATTACACATAATGTGGAAAGAAGGCTCGGAGAATTTGACACTCACTGGTCATATTGAAAACAAGAACAGTAGAGGAAAGCAGCAAGTAAACTACCTAATGAGCTTGTGTAAATGGATAGCAGAACAAGGACTGGGAGCAATGGTGAAAAAACAAATCTTACTAAGAGCTACAAAGGACAAGAAGTTATGGAGAGCAATGATCGCTCATGTCCTATTTACTTTAGGGTGACAGAAGTTAGGAATAGAGAAATAAAGAAATAAGCAGAAAAGGTCACACTGTTCATTATTAAAGATGAGTTTTTTTAAGTTACATTAAATAAATTATAGAATCATTTGGATTCTTAACAAAATCTGCAAAGAATCTGCACTGTTATCAGTCCTGATCTGGCATCTCAGCTTCAATCATTTTCCCATTGTTGTAATGGAGCTTCCTTGTGCCTTTTCTATAAATATTTTCATAGTAATTCTTCTGATGAGCTTTTTCTGTCTGAATTTCTGGGATGAGGGGTTATTATTTACACTATTTACATGTGGGGCTGTTGTCCTTATGATGACAATAGTCCACATATAAATAATGTAAATAATAATAGTTCTTTCTCTTGCACTTCTCACCTGTAGAACTTTCTTCCAGCTTCTTGTTTACCTGTCAAATGTAATCTTAAGAAAAATTAAATACAATGTTTATCTTCACCTATCTCCTTGAATCCTGTTTATTTATTGTCCTTTCTCCTCAATAAAGTTTTCTCAGTTTCTTATACTCTTAGTAACCTGTAGTCTTAGTGGCTTTAAAATGAATAAAAAATAAGATATATACAAAGTATAAACAAAGAAATAATCAAATTAAGCAGTAACTATTTGAGAATTTTTTTCTTTTTTCAATTTATCTATTTACCAGTTAAAATTGAATTTTGATGTAGAAGACGTGGCTATTGTCGGACATGGAAATGTGGCACTGGATATTGCTCGAATATTACTTACACCCTTAGAACTGTTGAAGGTAAGTCTTAACTCATTATGAACATTGCATTTATACTTCACACTGCCTTGTAAAATCAAAGCAGCTATTGTGTTCTCATTCTTGCAAGCCATTAATATTAAGATTGATCCTTATTATTTGTTTTAATAATATGATTATGACAATTTTTGGTATATCTTGATTAGTAGCATATACGATCCTCGATTTATATTTAATATTACAGTATCATAGAACTAGGCTAGATATATACTATCATGTTTAGATAAACATTATGTCGATTATGTTTAGGTAAACATTATTCTACAAGATATCTCCTGGGTCTTATATACTTGAAATATTATTGGGGGGAAATTGGATGTTGCATAAACAGTTAAAAATACTGCATTTCTGCAAATATCTGCTTTTTAAATTTATCTGCCTTTTTCATTTACTAAAAAATTCTTCATTGGTTAAAATGTATATGGTATTTTCTGTGTACATGTGTGTTTAACATAAAATGTTAAGAAATTAGCAGCCTAACCAGTTCTTGAAATGTGGGTTGAAAGTCACTATTTGTTAAAGAGAATGACCAAAATTAAAAATAATATGACTAACAAAGAGAATAAACTTGATATTATTTCAATATTACATCAAAGAATTGACCTGCAACTAAAATCATGTAGGTCTCCTCTCTTTCTGTTAAAAAGAAAAAGAAAATATACTCATATAAGTCTCATTCTATTTAATACAAAGTAAAACAACTTTCAATCCTGATTTTAAAAACTTAAATAATGATAAGAAAAAGTTAAACATTTTTAACACTTTTGCTACTGTGGACAGACTTTTATATATCTTTACAAAACTTATATTGCCTGAAGATAATAAAGATATACAATTTCATGACACTATGTTTGACATAGAAAGGAAACTACAAAAGCTCCTACAAAAGGTAGCAAAGGAAAGCAAAAAGAAGGAATTATAAACTACAAGAAGACAGAATGCATGGTTATCAGCAAATGGATGAGCCCAAAATGCAATTACAAATTGTGAATACTAAAATCAAACAAGTACAAAAATTCTTATATCTGAGAAGTGTTCTAATAGTGGACAGAAAGTGTGACACCGAGATCTGAAGATGTATTGGGATGGTGAAAGATGCATTCCAAAACCTAAGCAGAGTATTAAGTGATAGAGAAACAAAGAAAAGAGCATTGAACTGTTATGTGATATCTGTCTTCCTATGTGGTAGTGAATGCTGGACAATCTCCTCAAAGCTGAAGAAGAGACTTGAAGCAACAGAAATGTTGTGAGGATACAATGGACCAAACATGTGACCAATGACAAAGTTTTAGAGAAAATGGAAACAAAAAAGAAACTTATGTTTAACATCAGGAAGAGACAGTTGAAATTTTTGGGGCACATAATGAGGAAGGAGGGCTTGAAAAATCTGATACTCACAAAACAGATTGAGGGAAAGAGGGAGAAAGAAAAGCAGCTTGTAACATACTTGATGAGCTTGAGTACATGGATGGTAAAACAGAGTTTAGGAGAAATAACAAAAGACAAAACTTATTAAGAGTTACAAGTTACAGGAAGATGTAGAGGGCCATGATCACCTACATCCTAAAGGGACACAGCATATAAAAGTAGAAGAAGAATGTTTATGTTATAAACTATCATTTAGTATTATTTCAAAATCAGTAGAATCATCTATTAGCATACAATACAACCTGTTTTGTGATGTATTTTTACTATATTGTATGTTCGGAATGTTGTTTAGCTTAGTCTATATTTATTTCTAGTAATTGAAAATTTCCTGTTTTTTTTCCCAAAACAGGCCTGCACAGCCATGCAGCAATGCTATAAGAATGCAGCAGTGGAAATATGAATAAAATGCTAAAATAGATTTATCTGAAAAATTTAACAAAAAATGGTCTTTCTGTCTGAATTTCTGAAATGAGAAGTTATCATTATTTACATTATTATTATTCATAGTAATGTCCTCATCTTTGTTGTTATTATCACAATGTTTTGGCTGTTGTGCATTCTATTCAAAATTACCTGTAGGTTACCCACCCAGATACCTGAAGAAAGCTGGAGAGCACAACAGCCAAAACATTATGATAATAACAACAGAGATAAAGATATTAGTCAGAATGTAAATAATATAAAAATATATGTTTTTTTTTCTAATACTACACATAAATACATACAAATACAGAAAATGCCTTTGATAAAATTAATTTTATATGTGAACATTTGAAAAGATAGTTTGAAGCTGTTCTAGACCATACCAAAAATGTGATTGAAGCAATGAGTTTAGAATTGTATTAACTCAAGGCTTATAGCATTGTGTATTGGTTATTTATGCTTTGTTGAAGCCAATTGATTTTCCTTGGTAAGAGAAGCTTTCCTGGATCTAAAATGGAATGGTAGTTAAAGTATTGATTTATACAGTCATTTGGAAAATAAGGATTTTATGAATAAGGAAATTTCTGAATTTCTGGGATGAGGAGTTATTATTTACATGCCAACTATTGTCCTCATCTTTGTTGCTACTATCACAATGTTTCAAACTGTGTCCTCGTTCTTCAAGTGTCTGTCAAACAGGGTAACTGTGATAAAATTCATATAATTATTGGTTAGTAAGACTAAGAAAAACATTGGAAACAAAGGTTGAGTGAAGAATGGTTCTAATCGTATGAGAACATGGATTGAGAATTGAGTAGTTCAGTGCGACAAGTGTGCAACTGAAAATCGCTATGTCTTTGCAAGCCCCCTTTTTGCTCCTGTTCCATGAGCAGATATTCTACTCATAGCAGATGGATGAGTCAATAATGAGTGAAGGTAAGTCAGTCTTTCTACACAACAGTACCTGTAGAGAATTTAAAACTGAACCCTTTATTTAATCTACAAGGGTAGATTGTTCTATTTCCACTGACCATATTTAGTTGTGCCCAGTTATTACTCACTATTTAGTTGTGCCCAGTTATTACTCACCTCATTTCCCAGATTGACAAGCTCCTGATAAAGGCCAAAGAGTGCAACAGCTGAAACAATGACAACAACAAAGATGGTACAATAGTCCACATGTAAATAATGAGTAAAGAAATGTCAAAATATTACTCATTCTAAAGAGGTTATTAGATTCCTTAAGTTTCTGTCAATAATGTTGCAGTTATCATGAGGAGTTCACATGGCAAGCAACTGATTGATTGATTTGTCTTTTAAGGCTTATCAACCTTTTGTAGGTTATTTAAAGCCAGAAAATATTTTTAGATTCTAAGAATTTTTTTTTTTTTTTTGCTGGGGGAGATAATAATGGTTGAGTGATATGTATTACTAATTAATACATAGCTTGGGGGAGAAGAGGGTATTTGCATGTAAGTGAATATAACAAACCCCACTAGAACTGAAACTTAGCTCTCCAATTAATAATTCCGAGCTATTATCCATTAAACCACCCACACATCCAAGCTTATAGCACCCGGTATTCACAAGCAGTCACCTACCATGTAGGTACTGACCAAGCTCAACATTGCTTAACTTCGATAATCAGATGGGAACTGGTGTTTCGACATGATGTGGTCATAAGCCCATACCAGTGAAGAAAAGAGACAAATTTCTTATATACACACATTTCCAAAGTCTGTTCAAAATGTATGCAACTATATTGAGTACAATGAATGGTTGCATAGCTATAACATCTAATTATAGAGAACTTAACTGAATATGCATGAACAGACAATCTCCTGTGAGAAATCATTGAGTGAGCTTGTGTACTGTGTGACTGTTACATCCACAATGACTACACAAGTAAAGCCTTCATATCTCACACAGAATTTTTTTGCCAAACATCACATCAGTCAGGTTTGTCATCCTGGACCAAACTTATTTATTTTTAAAATGTTTTACTTCATTTTTATTGGTAATTCCATTTTACTGTATAATATTTTAAACATCATAAACGTTCATTGAACATAGGGTTGATATACAACACATTCCTAATAAGGATTGGGATGAACTGTTTGGTGAGTGAACCAGAATATTTTTCTCTTTATTGATTGGTTAGAAAATATTTATTCTGGCTTTCTTTCAAAAAGATGGCTGACAACATTCAAATACATTTTATGATATCTGACCAGAAAATATCCAGCCATTTTGTAATATCTCCAGAACCATTTTATATTAGCTGCTTTTGGCAACTAATAAGAAGGGACCTTGCTGTGCATACATGAATAAAAACACCAATGAGTTAACTAAGTCAGTAGTGAGACACCACCAAGTGAGCATGTGTACTGTGTGACTGTCACATTCACAAGGACCCAGCAAGTAGAGTTATCATGTCTTTTACAGGATTTTTTGGTAAAACATTGCATCAGTCAGATTTGACACCCTGGTCTTAATTTATCTGCTTTTAGACTGTTTTACATCATTTTTTCTTTTTCTTTTTTTTTTTTTTTTTTTTTTTTGATAATTTTATTTTTCTGTTTAATATCTTAAACTTATTGACAATCTTTTTGATAAGGGTTGATCAAAAAGCTGTCCACAATAGAAATTTTACACCGCATTTTTCTTTTTTGATAGTAATGTTCAATATGTTTACTCTTCATTCTATGCATAAATGTATCATATCCTTGCAACTTCTGACTTTTTCCCAAAGCTAAAATCACTGTTGAGATGCTTGAGACTAAGCAGAATACAACAAGGCAGCTTATGGCAATCCCAAAAGAGGAAACTTTAGACTGTTTTGAAAAGCAGAAAAGATGTTGAGATAAGTATGTGAGATCCCAAGAGGAGAACTTTCCAGGGAGATTAAGTTCCATTGCCCTAGGTAGAATCTTTTTCATTAATATTAAATGAACACACATCCTATGCACAATGTTCTCTGTTGATGTATTGGTATTACAATATAGTTGAATTGATTTGTAAGAAACTTAGATAGGAAAAATTGTTGAGACAATAATAAATTAAATTCATTAAAAATTTATACAATTAGGATGTGGGTAGGTTGTGTTCGTGGTAAACAAATGTGATTTTGTGTAAGTAAACAGAAAGAAGCTTAATAAATCTACATGTAATATTTTAGTGTTAGTTTCTATCACAAGACTAGCATCATAAACTCTTTGGCTACAAGAGCAAGCAGCAGTCAATAAAATATGTTTCTGGCAAGACTTGAATCAGTATCCCACACCTTGATATTTAAATGCAACACAAATCTGAAAGTCATCTTGCTACTCCTTCCAATTTTCTGTACCAGCCTATGGTTAAATCATCCTGAAAACATTGGTTCCCATTTGATTACCAAAGTTAAGCAGCATCAAGTTCAGTCTGTACTTAGGTGAGGGACCACTTGGGGATATCGGATACTGTAAGCAGTCTCCTACAATCTGAAATGTTTTGGCTTTCATTAGCCCACAAAGGATTGACAGATCAGGAGGTTGAAGATTTTGGGGAGTGTGGAACCACTTAACTGCTGTTGTTCCCATGTTCACTCTGACCTGGGGTGGTAATGCATGTTATGGTCCTCCCCGCAAAAAAAAAACCCCAAAATACTATGAAAGTATTAAAATACATTTTTATAGAAAAATGACCAACATTACTAATTTATAGCAAGATAACCAACAATACCTATTTATAGCAAAATGACCAACAATACATTTTATTTGTAGTTGAAGGCATAAAATTGTGTTCAAAATATTTAGATTTTGGCATTAAATAACCCGTAAAGGTTGATATACCACTACACAAAATCAACCAATCTAAACCAACAAAGGGTTGATAAGCTGTAAAAAAAGCTCAACAATAATTTCTGCACCACTTTTGTTTTAAGTAGAAAGAAGTAACTGATCATCAATTTAAGAAAACAGAATTGTTGGTCATTAGTAAGAAGAATAGGTCCAAGATGCAATCTGTTAATTTGGAGATGTCAACATAGAGCAGATAGAGAAATTTAATGATCTGCAAAATGTTTTAACACTTGATGAAAAATGTGACACCAAAATATGAAGGTGTATTGAGATAGCTAAAGATGCCTTCCAAAAGCGAAACAAAGTATTATGAAACAAGAAAAATTTTGTTAGAAACAAAGAAAAGTGTACTGAACTGCTATATAATATTAATCCTCTTATATAGCAATGTATGTTGGATAATTTTTCTCATAGATGAAGAGGAGACAGAAATATAGTTCTAGAGAAGGATGGTGAGAATACCATGGACAAGGTATATCCACCCTTTGACAGTGTTGTGGGGCCGATAAGGATGTCGCCCCCGCAAGCTTTATGAGGAAACGTGTGAACAGCAATGAAGGGACAAAGGCGAAGGTTTATGAAGCAATAATGTCGATTTTATTAATGCCAATTGTACAAGAGTGTACTCTGAAGAATGTGTTCAAGTCGGTGTCGGGTCCGGTATGACTGGTTTCGATTAGGGGTAGCTGCCTTCGGTCGTATTGGTAATAACGAATGTAGAGTTGATCGGCAAAACGGATGTAGCTGGTCGACTGCAGGATGGGAGAATAGACGGGAACAGCAGCAGGTTGATCGGTGTCCCTAAACAGGGCCAAGTTAGAATAATGAATGACTTCACAGGGCGGACCGACAACAGTGATAGACTTCACAGGGCGGATCGACCGCGGAAACGGGATCGCATCAAAGTGTATCACTTGGCGAAGACGGAGTCCCTAAACAGGGCCAAGGCAGAATGTGATAGACTTCACAGGGCGGATCGACCGCGGAAACGGGATCGCGCCAAAGCGTATCACTTGGCGAAGACGGAGTCCCTAAACAGGGCCAAGGCAGAATGTGATAGACTTCACAGGGCGGATCGACCGCGGAAACGGGATCGCGCCAAAGCGTATCACTTGGCGAAGCCAGTCAGAGAGGTGATACGTCTTCCAGGGCGGATCGACCGCGGAAACGGGATCGCGCCGAAGAGTAACACTCTCGACAAAGCACCGGAAGCTCACAAAGGCAGCGTACTACACTTTGATCCAGGCCCCCGGGCCGAGTAGCTTGGATTTGGACGAAAAAGGAGCTTATGATATTTGGAGCGATTCATTCAAGAACTCCCCGGCTAGAGGGAGTAGAAAACCGTAGATATTAAATTAATACAATTGTTGTTCGGTGTTTGAGGAAGCGCTGCATAATCCGATGCTCACGAGGTACGGTTTGGCATCAATGATATTGAACTAGTCGTCTGGTTTCTCGCATGTTGCTTGACTTAAGTCTGCAAGATCAGGAGTTGTGAAGGTCAAGGCCGTCTTTCTAAGGAGCGGCTAATGGCGACCGCGACAACAGGTTTTGTTTTTCATCTTGTGAGGTGACATGCCACTCTCCTCACAAGCAGAAAAGATAGTGGGGGGAGTTGGTTTAGATACCAACCAACCAACCATCCATGTAGCAGATTGTACTGAGTTACAAATAGCAAGCCTTAATCATGTCTTGATATGACCTGAAAAGAGATAAGAAAAGGTCATTAGAAAGAAAAAAAAAGTTCTTAATTGCTGTTATATAAAATTTCTTATATGGCAGAGACTAGAAAATATATTATTTTGAATTTTTAGATTAAATATTTTCAGTTATTATTTTATTATTAATTTAAAATTAGTTCTTTTTTTTTATTTTGTAGACATGATATACTGATATTTCAAAACCACTAAAACATTTTTAATCTAAGCCTATATTAACTGAAAATTATCAATGTTAGAGGAATTTTTCTGTGTGTATATGGGTTTGACAAGTAAACAGACAGTCATATACAGTGATAATTTTAATCTTTCTATCAGGTTTCTTGTTCAAGAATGGAAACCTTAAGCAAGTTTGTGTCAATTTGTGCTCTAAGGGCACAAAACACGCCAATGATTTACATTCATTTTCCTATAGCTATTTACTGGAATTTCTTTTGCAGTCTATTTAAAATTAATTTCCATTCAGAATGTTAAGGTTACAACCTTTATTATACATATAACCTTTTGGTATTGTATATGTTTAAACAGGAAATCAGTGACTAGAAGACATCTGTCTAATTACTGAATAGGATTTTAAATCATTGTATGTTTTCAAATATAAAATAGCTTGGAACCCTGTTTGGTCCACAGTTGGTAAACATCTACTGTAGATCCACTGAATCAAAACTTGCTTTTTTTCCTCAGTTCATATTCAAATATATCTTTTAAGAATCTTTAATTTAATCTTAAATCTTGTTAATCTTTATTAGGTAATTTATATAATTTATATAATTCCATAGAAGATTATTGCAGGCTTTAGTTTTTGTTTTTTTAATGGAATATCAACTCCTTATGAGTCATTTAATGCTGAAATTTAATTTTCTTGGGTGCATTAGTAATTTCTTTTACATTAGTGACATATCAACTACTTATGGGTCATTTAATACCAAAATTTAATTTTCTTGGGTGCATTAGTAATTTCAAAAATGTATTGCTAGTAATTTCTGTTTTCCTTATAAAAATATATTGCTGGTAAGTTTTTATTTTTTTTAATTTTTTTTTTACAAAAATGTATTGCTGGTAATTTCCCTATTATGAAAATTTATTGTTGACACCTTCAATATAAAAATGTATTTCTACAGTGTTTTGACCCCAATTTAGACAGTCACTATTTTCCCATAGCTGGGACCCTTACAGATGCTACTATCCACCCTCCTCAAAACCTCCTAATCTGAGTCCGTGCTGCTGGATGTAGTTTATTGTCATACCCAGGAGAATTTAGTTTGTTACCAATGTATTTCATATGAGACTCCTATCTTCTCTTTCTTACTGAAACCAGTCCAAATCTCTGATGTGTCTTTTGCATTATTAAATAGTTGAGCTTAACAATGTAGACAAAATATTGTAATAATAATTATAAGCATGAATGGAGGTCATTATTTAAAGAAGTAAGAGGGTAAAAATGAAAAGATTAAAAATTGACAAAGAGCTGCATCCACAAGGAAAGTTTTCCTTGTCTGAATCCATCCTTCAAATCTACTGTTCGTCAATGCATGAAATACTGTTGCCATATATGGCCTGGTGCCCCCGATTTTCATCTCGAGGTTCTAGATAAAGTCCAAAGTCGGATATGCAATGTGATTGCTCCTGACTTGGCATCTTGACTCCAGTCAGTCAGTCTCTCACAGACATGATGTGGCATCTCTCTGTCTTTTCTACAAATACTTTCATGGCAACTGCTCTGATGAGCTATTTTTCACTGGTGCCCCCACTGCATGAATTTAAATGTCTACTAGGTTGGCATCCCATCTTTTTAATGTTGAAACAGTTAAATGTAAACACCTCTTCTACTTCAACAGCTTATTCTCTCACACTTCCCAACAGTGGAACTCCTTTCCTCTTACTATCTCCCCTGACAACTATAATCTTAAAAAATTTAAATGTATGTCAATTGATATCTTCTGATGTCTTGATCCCTGTTCTTCTTTTTATCCTTTCCTCAATTCCTCCTTATCCCCTTTTTCTTTTACTTTCACTCTCTGTAACCCCGTGCATACTAGTGGCACTCCCGCCTTGCTCGGGGTGAAATGCTTATAAAAAAATTTGACTGAATCAGAGGTTAAACACATGAGAGCATGATTGCTTCCTCTATCTTCCCTCTCTTTCTTTCTTATTATGTAGACTTTCTTTTTTTCATTAAAACCAAACAGTGTCTCTGATATTTTTCTTCTGCCTTTCCTTGCATTCAAAACAGAATGGTCCATTATTTATCCGAGGTAATGGCAGAGCATAATGCATGTGTAAATTTGCTAGCTAACATGGGAACAAGCAGAATCATAATATAATAAACTTCTTATCCTTCTATGGGCTATGTGTCTTCAGGATGTTGGCAATCATGGCTCTCCACAATTTCCTGTACGGTGTAGCTTTTACTAAATTTTGTGTTATTGCTCTCTCCTAAACCCTATCCTACCTATCATTTATGTAAGATTAAGTAGGTTATGTGCTGTTATCTCTTCCTAATATAAAGTTGAAGTGCCCCTTTCTGTTAGCATCCTTCTGTAGAACCATATTTCTGTTGCTTCAAGTTTCTTCTTCATCTGTGAGGAGATTGTTCAGCATTCATTGCCATATTGCATAACAGTTCAGTACTTTATTACAGCTATTATTAGTAGTAGTAGAGAAAAATGCCTTCCAGAAAATAAGAAATTTAATACATACATAGCTATGATTTTTTGGTGAGGCTGGAGTGGGATTAATCTCACACAAAGCAAGGTGGGCCCTTCCTGATAAAGGATTTTGCTTAAAGATTTGCGGCATTATTTTACAAGGTTGGATCCTCTTCAGATATTCACTGTAGTGATTTTATTGAGACACCATCTCTAGGAAGGTTGCCATTCAAGGCTTGAGATTCCATCCTTACCATATATATATATATATATATATATATATATATAGGCTGTTGGCTCTTATAAGAAGCTCATCTACCTTTTGAAATGTTTTGTTTTTCATCCTGTGGGGCAACATGCCACCCTCCTTAGCAGAAAAGATAGTCGGGGGAGCTGGTTTAGACACTAATCAGCCAGCCATGCAGCAGATATTGTACTGCAGTTACCAGTAGCAGGTCTAACCCTAGCCTGTTCATGAGTAATATAAAATTTCTCATATGGCAGTGACTGTTGTGCAGTCTCCTCACAGAAGAGATTTGAAGTGAGAGAGATGATTCTACTGATGAATGTTGAGAATACTATGGACAGAACATGTGAGCAATGTGGAAGTTTTAAAGAAAACTACAAGAAAAGTATTAAGAGATAGAAAAACATTAAAAACAAAGAAAGGAGTATTGAACTTTTATGTAATATTGAATTTCCTCTTGTGACCGTCCCACAGCGTTGGATTGGCCTCCCGGGAAACAGACCATGAAGGTCCCTTGTCCCGGAACGAATTCTTCGTTGACAGTGATGAGGCAGGTAGCCAGAAGCCGGTCTCTGAGTCGACTCCACCCACAGGGAACTCCCTTGCCCACACTGTGAATTTGATCTCAAGGAAGCCACATGGTTTTTCGCTAGATGTCTCTCCACCAAGTCGAACCAATCCAGACACGGACGCACAATTGGGTAAATGAAACGGCACCAAATATAAACAGAACAACGCCTGAGTATGTTGTAGAAAAGAAAGTCTTTATATACAGAAGAATTTGGAGTACAATAACCAATTGTCTTCTTCCCAACCCCTGTTCCTAACAAGCTGATCACAGAACGGAAGTCTCGACTAATTTCTTTAAGGGGTGATTTTCATGTTTTCTGGTTGGCGTTATTTCTTCACTCCAGTCGGAGTTCTTGGTTGGCGTTATTTCTTCACACCGATGCCTCACAGAAACTGACGAAGACTGTCTCTGATTGTTGCGGAGGTTGGCGGGTGGCGGCGTTGGTACCTCAAGCCTCACTCCTCGGCTATTCTCCGACTCTAACGGAACTGCAACTCAACTGTACTGCAACTGCACTCTCGTTACCCCCTTGGGGCTCTGTATTTATACTTGTCCATCCTTTACTGGGATGGGGACGATGGTCACTGGGGTGTCTACATGAACCTCATCTCAGACCCTTGTTAGCCAATGAAATTACGGCTTCATTTCTTTTCGTCTTCTTCCCTCGTGACACAGCCAATGGGATAGTGTTATTTCTATGACATCATTCTTTTCGCCGTCTTTCCTCATGACACAGCCAATGGGATAGTGTCGTCTTCATGACATCACTCCTTTTCTTGGCCCTTTCTTTCTTTCCAAAATACCAAATTAGTTTCCCAGGAAAATTCAGTTTTTTTTTTCCATATTTCACCAATTAGCATAACCTTTGAACCTGCCATAGATAATCGAATAAGCAATTTCCTTATGACACACTTTATAAATGCGTTTTGGCTTTGTTCAAATTTAGAATTTCCAAACTACCTGGCCTGTTTAAATCCTGTTAACAAAATTCACTTCCAATTCATTCCATTGGGGGTCAGAGGGCATCCATTTTTCTGTGTTGACACATCTTTTTGGTTTACAATCCACAGCTGGAAAGTGCTTTTTCCTTGATTAAACAGTCCTGTTTCATAGCTGTCGTCAACAGTTGATTGACACTCGCAACCTCATCCGATATGACTGTTTTACTTTGAGAATACCATGACTCTTGTGATAATTTTACCTGCACCTAATTCCAGTTCAATTATAACTCCTTTCATTAATAAAAGAAAAATATTGTCTTTTTTTTTTCTCTCTGTTCATATTGGAAACAGAATACAACATCACCTAATATAATTTTCTTCCATTTGGTCTCTAATAATCAGTAGTATAAACTAATGCAATTTCTTCCGTTCGGTCATGCTAAATATTGTTACACTCTGTGACAATGAATGCTGGAAAACAGATGAAAAGTAACAAAGATGTGTTTCTACTGATAAATGTTAAAAATACTAAGGGGAAAATCTGTGAGCAATGAGAAAGTTTTAAGCGAACTAGAAATTAAAAGGAAACTTATACTCACAATCAGAAAGAGCTGAAATTTCAGGGGCATACAATGACAAAAGAGTCTGGTTGAAGGCAAGAGAAGCAGGAAGAAACAATTAGTAACCTACTTTTGATGGTATGACTGGGAAGAGACAGTTTCAAATAATTTACAATTTAAAGTCTCAAGTTCAATGCAATCACTGCCATAAACAAGTCCAACATAAACACTGAATGTTTCTCATGTAATGGTTACTTCAAGATACAAAATGACTCTTAACGACCAGAAACTATTTGCCTTCATGGTTTTGTGAGCATGCGAATAATCTGGAAGGCGGACAAAAGCAGTTAAACAATTTTGGCAATTCCATCTATCTCTAGAAAACTGTATAACACTGATAGTAGCCATAACAAAGATGGTAAGCCATCATTCAAGTTTTGGCTTTGAGCAACAACTGAAACCAAGCCCTTTTCATTTTTAGCTCATCCTGTGGTTTCCATTATTACTATACCTACTTAACATCTTTTGTACAAATATTTTCATGGCAATTGTTCTGATAAGCTTTCCTCCTTGATATAGTGACTGCATGAATTTAAGCATGCTACTAGATTGGCAACCAGATGTCACTGTTTTACTAGCCAGAAGTAACTGTATATTCTATTCTAATAGTTTCTTTTCTTGCACTTCATGCCTATGGAACTCTCTTCCAATTTCTTGCTTCCCTGCCACCTACAATCTTCTAAATTTTAAATGCAATGCCAATCACCATCTTCTGTCTTTCTGAATCCTGTTTTTTTTATTGTCCTTTCTCCTCACTTTATCTCACTAAAGTTTCATTCTCTTTCATTCCCACTAACCCCTTGTGTCCTAGTAGCTCTATTGCCTTGCTTTGTGGAAAATAATTAAAACAAAAACAAGTTTGAGTTAATGGATGATAAAAAAAGAAGAGAGAGAGAGATGGTAGTGATCAAAAATTACAACAACAAAAAAGTAGGAAGTTGTGGAGAGTATGAATACCGACGTCTAGTAGAGATATAGCACATAAGAATACTATGAATAGGTATAAACAATATAGTATGAAGTAAAAATAAAATACCAAAGAATGTAATTATTTGACTAAATTTCCATATCTGCTAATTGACTTGTCTAGCTTAATAATGAATAAAGCAACAAATCTCATCAGAAATTGATTCTTTGCTTTCTATCTACACTGTTTACTCAACAATCACAAAAGAGAAATATGATCTCAGTGTTATGACAAAAAAAGATGAAAGAAAAATTAATCCAACAATTAAATAATCCCAAACTGTTTCCATCTGAATTAATGGGTTTTAATGATCCTAAACTGTTTCCATCTGAATTAATCGATTTTAATAATCCTAAACTGACTGTATCCAGTCTGAATTCATGGGTTTTAATAATCCCAAACTGTTCCAATCTGAATTCATGGGTTTTAATAATCCCAAACTAATGGTTACCATCAGAATTCATGGGTTTTAAAAATCCCAAACTGTTTTCATCTTAATTCCTGGCTTTAAATAATCTTTTTAAAAGTTGTACATATTCAATGCCTCATGTTGATCACATGATAGGTTTTAATGTTGTATATTGAAATACTGTGCTAATGAACTGCAGACACATTCAGTCGCTCCTGGACTCTAAGCATGTGAAACTTGCAGGTACATTTAAGCACTTCTGGTCTTAAAGGTTTAAGTTTCATATTCAGTTTGTTATTTCTTCTGATTTTTATTTTTCATATTTCCCAAAATCTAAATGATTATAGATTCAATCAAAATTTTAATCATTGTTTAACTAATATACATTTGTAATAACTGAATAGGGATTCCATTATGCACATTTTTTCTCTTGGCTAAAATTATAAAAGTCATTTAAATATAAAAAGTAAAAGATTTCCAGTTTGATGTGTTATTTTATGTACTAAATTTAATGTATAATTCTGTAAATGGATATTATTTTTGTCTTGGGCATAAATTTCCTGTATGTTTCAACCCAATATACAAGAGTGTGTGAAACCATCTTGGATGAACCCAATTCCATAAATCTAAAGAAATATCAGAATTTTTTTCTTTAATTCTTTCTTGGTTGGATCATTAATTTTTCATCACACTTTCATACAGTAATACATACCATAATGGACATTCTAGGTATAGTGATAAACTACGTCTGACAGCAAGGCCTCTGATCGGGAGATTGTCAACTTTGAGGAGCATGGAACCAGCTCTTATTTGTTGTTGTTCCCAGGTCCACCCAGACCCAGGGTCGGAAGCACCTGTTAGGTTTCCAGTTTTAGGCAAATAGTGAACCCCAAAACAAAAATCAATAGTACATTTTTATAATAAAATGACCAACACTATATTTTTATAGCAAAATGATAATCACTGCAACACTAAAAAAATATAAAAATTCATTTTTATAGTAAAATTACCAACAACACATTTTATGATCTATAAACTATATATATAAAAAAACATGCCTTTACCCTGAAAGTAGAAAATTATGTACAAAATATCTGTAGTTGAAAGAATAAAATTACATACCATATTTTTATAGAAAGATAAGGTTTTGGTTGACAATTTACTTATTCAATATTTAATAGTTGACTGACTGCCTACCTTGAGTAATTACTTATAACATGTGACTGATTTAAACCAAAGTTTTAAAAGAACTCTGTGTATGTCCCTACAAGATTTGATCAATTTTCACTGTATAATGTCCAATCAATGTCATTTGTGGAAAAAACCTTGGGTTAAGTATAAAATATTTGGTTGGTAATTTTTTTTTTTAATTTTTTTTTAGGCTTATCTACTTTTTAATATGTACTTCTGAAAACAAAACTATTTCACTTTTTAATTTTTCCTTAGAAAACAGACATCACTGAACAGGCAATTACAGCCCTCAGCTCCAGTAAGGTGCAACGAGTCCATCTGATTGGGCGAAGGGGTCCACTTCAAGTAGCATTTACAATAAAAGAACTCCGGGAAATGATCCGCTTACCAAAATCACGTCCAGTCCTAGATCCAGAGGATTTCAAACGCCTGGCAGATTGTTTTGAGGGTAAAAATAATTCCAAGCATATATTTTGATTTTGATTCTTTTTTTGCAGGCAATTTTTATTTTAAAAAGATTCATTTTCTTTAATATTTGTGAATTGGCATGACTTCTTGGGAAAGATAGTGGAGTAGTTTCCTGTTGCCTTCTTCATGGTTTTGAAATCAGAGCTGTCCTCATAGACTGGCTACCACCCAAGTTTAATGGCACTGAACATTTTATAAATTATAAAAAATTCAATTTCATCACATGTGAAAAGAAAAACAGTTGTGTAACTACACCCAGAACAATCCTTGAAAATGAATGTAGTGACATTTGAAAGTACTTTGGGAGAAAAATATAATATGAAATAAAAGGTAAGATGAATTTTGGCAAATTTATTGATAACACAAAACAACTTATCTGAAAATTTGAAAAACTTAGTAAAAAAAAATTGATAAATTGAACTTGAGTGTGTGTATATCTGCATATATATATATATATATATATATATATATATATATATATATATATATATATATATGCACACACACACACACACATGTATATATAGGCACACACACACATGTATATATATGCACACGTACACACACACACACATATATATTCATTTTTGCATTCTGTGTGTGTGTGTGTGCGTGTATATATATATATATATATATATATATATTTTAATTTTTGCATTATCACTCTGTATATATATATATAGATAGATAGATAGATAATTTGGTTATGTATACTTGGATAAGTATCACCACCAGAAATAGGATGAGCTATACTATATTGTGGCTTGTAACTTAGTTTTCTCTTTGCCATCATTGCTCACTGGCCCAATGGTATAATGTTTGCATTGTATTGTAATTGTCCAGATTCTCAGAGAAAAGTACAAAAATGTGTGTATGTTGAGGATTCTAGGTCTAGACATGGTGAATTAGTATGAAAATTATACAAATCCCCAATTTGCTAATCAGTTTATATATATATATATATATATATATATATATATATATATATATATATATATATATATAAAAATGTGAATGTCAGTGTGTCACTCTGTCACAATTTTTCAACTTTACTTCTAGAGGCCATAGCCCGACCATTTTAGAAACAGGCTGTGAGCAAATTAAAAACATTTCAGAGCGGATCTAGACTTGCAATCCTGAAATTTTGGATTCCCAAGTTTTCATTATTGCGATTGTTTTCAGCATGATGTTTTGCGACAAATTTTTTTCTGCAATAACAATTTTTAAAACTTGGAAATAAATTTGGGAATAATAAAGTAAGGACCTACTTCTAATCATACGTAGAAATAAATTTAACCATAATTTTGATTTTAAAAGTGCTACACTCATAAAAAAAGAAAATAACTCACTCAGAAGGAAAATCCTTGAGAGTGCCACCCTTGATTATTATCCAAATATTAATCTACGCCCAGGCTTTTCCTCTGTATCACCTTTCTTAACAGAATTACTACTCTCTCAAGCAAACGTACACAACTCTATCAAGAAATCAAAAGAAAATAGTTGAATCTGTCAACACAACAATAAAAACAATATTTCCACACATGACAGTACTTGACATAATTTTCAGTTGACAATATGAATACAATAGCATTTTTTAAATTCTTCTAGTTGCTAAGGACATTTTGTTTTGTTACTTTGTTTTAATAAATTCATTTCGTTTTTGCCTTGAAAAAGTCCATATTGAACGAAATGCAGCGGCTAATAATACAGTTTTCCTATTGTCTTTTACATTTATACACACACACATATATACACACATTCTCACATATATATATATATATATATATATATATATATATATATATATATATATATATATACACATTCTTACAATATTATATATTCATTCTTACGTTATGTTATATATATATATATATATATATATATTCTTCCATCATGAAATGCCTTTTAAAAATACTTTTGAAAGAATCAAAAAACCTTTTTCTAAACTATAAAAAGCAACTACAATAAAATATTTGTAAATCTTCATATTAGGGTTCAGATTGGAAAATATTCATGCATTCAGATTCATGTTTTCATCTTTGGTGCTTTTAAGATATTTAAACTGATCAGCTTCAAAACATTTCATTAAATTAGTGTCACCTAGTAACTTCTAGATTATAGCTGTAGAACATCAACAGCATGATTCTTCAGTGAAATAAAGCTTTTTGTTAAAAAGACTCCCCACTTGCAAAAAATGGAAGAGCCCAATTAATGTGTCAGAAACAACTCTTTCTTTTATCAAGGGAAATAACTCATTTATTCTACTGAATTGATAAACTTATCTACAGTGAAACCTAAATTTATCCATACAGTAAAAGGAATCTCATTTAAAATAATATAATTCACTTTCCAATTATTGAAACAGTTGTTTATTAGAAGTTTTTTTTGTGCTGTTCCAATAAGACATAGGAATATGATAAGCAAATTTAACCACTTATTTATGATCTGGGGTTGTATGTCAGGTAAAGAAAAAGGGAGAGAGAGAATGCAATCATTACCTTAACAATCAATTCACAGGTGTACATCAAAATTGAAAATCTATGGTTGAAATTTCAGAAAATAGTCTATGAGAAGGTGCTATCTTACAAAGTTGAATTGAACCCCATATATCAAAAAATTCAGGCCAATATAAAAACCTGAGAAGAGGCAACAAAATACTGTTTTTATTTATTTTTTTTTGTTGTTGTTGATTCCATAATTTTTTTCTGTACTTAATCTGAAAAAATGGGATTAACTTAAATATTTTGATCTAATTTCTGTGTGGCATATTTCATGAAGTGAAAGCATTCACTTCTTAAAGTCTGTTTTATGTCATGCCAATGATTTATTCATTTATTGGGAAGTAAAAAAGCTAAGTCCATAATTTTTACCACAGAAAATAATGCATAGCATATAAGTTCATAAAATAAAAAGGTCATCTTCATTTTATTTTAAATTCCATTACTTTTGTGTATCTCACTCCATTTTAGATAGGACCAGAAAAATATACAGACTGATGTTCTAACACTCAAAATGTAAACTTCAATGGTATTGAAAGCTTTACATCTTCTTTACAATATTTACATTGTTTGGACTGTTGTCCTCATCTTTGTTGTCATATTCACAATGTTGTGGCTGTTGTACACTCAGGCCTTCTTCATGTGATATACATTGGAATTTCGAACTGAACCCTGTATTTAGTCCACAAGGGTAGATTGTTCTAGTTTCACATGTCATGCTTATTCCACATATTTCACTTTCAGTTAATTCCCTTTAGTAACTTAACTCTCCAAATATTTTTGTCCATCTCTGCTGTGGCCAGGTATTGAACTCACAATATAAACCTAATGTCTCAGTAACCAATTTCTGGGAGTCAAGTCACTTTTGGATTACTTCAATCAATGCCTTGGTGACATCAGTGAATTAATTTGGGGGGCTTATAAACTATTTTTTACAGTACAATTTTTGTTGTTTTTCTTTAGCTCTCTATATTACTGGTTCCCATATTGTATTCATGTCTATGCTTGCCAGCTTTTTTTGTGGCTTAGCATATACACTGATTCCAGAAGTTTTTGTATTTTCCAGTGATGTTCTCTATTATTTCAATTGAAATATTGTGACTATAACAAAAGTGAGGACAGCAGTCTGAACAATGTGAATATTGTAAATAGTTACAATGCCTCAGAAATATAGACAGATCTTCTTTATAAGCTGACTGCCATTGTTTCTTATTCATTTAAGTAAATTGCAGCCTCTAAAGTTAAAGATCATTAACAGACTTCAGTGCAATCTAGATATTGTTGACAGTTTTGTGTTTTTGTAGATTTACCTCGTCCTCGACGTCGACTGACGGAATTGCTATATAATACTGCTGTCAAACCAACGGAAAAAGATAAAAAATTATGGTCAGATGCAACACGAAAATGGTATCTTCATTTTTTAAGGAGTCCTGTAGAGATACTCAGTGATGGATCCTCTGTAAAAGGCCTCAGATTAGTCAAGAATAAATTGGAGGTAAGATTTATTGACATAAAAGTCAGTACAAAGTAATAAATTGTCTTGTATATATTAAAGACTAGAACTGGTCATTTTTAATTCTCTTGAATTCTGATGTGAGGTCTTGGTATATATCAAGTTTTCAAGTAATTAACACATAAAATAATAGACTATTATTAGGTTGGTGCAAAAATAATGACGTAATAACGTCGTTTTTTGACGTAACGTCAAAAAATGATATTATTACATCATTATTTTTGCACCAACCTAATATTTAGATACCAAATGGCATTTTTGCTTTAAATAATCAGCCCTTAATAATTATATAGTGATTGAACTAAGAAAGTTCTTATTTAAACAAAGTTAACAATGCCATGACCCTTCAGGATGTAGGCAATCATGACTCTCCACAGATTCCTTTTCTTTATTATCTGTAAATTGCCATGCATTCTTGAGAAAGATATTGAACTGAATTCCTGTTTCCTTCTACATGGTTTGAAATTCACACTTGCACTTCGTAAGCTAGTTGCCACCCAATACCAGAAAGCCCAGTCTACTCTGCTAATTAACCCATAGCTGGAGGTAGAAGAACTGAATTCATACCTTTCCCCAAGAGCATTCGGGTGAAAGGGAATGCAACAGACTCTTCTGGAATTTGGACTTGGCCCCTACTCACCTTTCCTTGCAAATATCCGTTACACTAACTGCTACATATCTAATATATATGAAGTGATAAAAAGCAAGTGAAAATTAATAATTGACAGTTTTTTTCATCTCAAAATATTTTGTTTCAAAGGGCAGAAACTGCTTCTATGTTACAAATACAAAATTCAGGTACAGAAATCCAAAGTCATTTACTTAATAAGGGAGGTAACTCTTATCATTAGATCAGTTACTATATTGACCAATTCCACACAAATTGGAGTTCATGATGAAAATGATGTAGAGGCCTGATGCTTTAACAGGATAGTGACTTGATAGAATATAGCTTAAAATTTATTTGCTATGTACTTCAAAGGTCTTTAAAAAAATTCACAAAAGAAGAAAAACTCTAATGTTAAACTATGACGAAGACAGTTCTTATTTTTCCTTTTTTTAGCCTATAAAATAGGTAATTGCATTTCTGATGTATATTTGTATTGATTTATAATTAATTTTTAGCAGATTGTTAATAATTATTATTTTTTTGACAATACTGGGGTTAATAATAAATCGTTTTTTAAAATACTGGAATAAATTATTAATAATAATTAATTTTTAACAATACTGGGGTAAATGATAATAATACATTCACTTCACAAAAATTTCCAAAGAGGAAAGGGTGGTAACTGTTATATCCTAATTGTTCTATTTTTTAATTTTTAATTTTTTTTTTTTAAATTATGTGTGATATAAGGTTATCTCTCTTTAATTTTCTGAATTTTGATTTTTCAGTAAAATGAGCCATTTTAATGGTTTTGTTGAAGCCAGTTTTCAGGCAGATGACATTCGCTGTTATGATAGGATATGTGGCAGGCAATCTCAAAAGAAATGTCCAGTCGGTATTGATGTTGACAAACTGAAAACTTCTGTTGAATCTAATTTGCTTTAAATATTTCAAATGCTTGCATTAAGGTTTAACACACACACACACACACACAAAAAGAAACAAGACATTTGCATCTGCACCACAATGGAAAAATATATAGAGAAAAGAGTATTCTTTGAAATGGGAATAAAACAGAAAGTTAAGAAACTTCTTTAGTTGCCTCATATAGTCAAGATATTATAAATATTATCAATAAAATATCTTTCTCTATTTTTTTTTCTAGGGATCAATAAAAGAGAATCCAAAAGCTGTTTCAACAGAGAAAACAATTGACTTGCCTTGTGGGATGGTAACTATCTTTTATTTTTTGTTTTCTCTATATCAGGTCAGGTTTGGGTCATGCTTAATAGTAACACATTACAACCAGCTCCCCCACTATCTTTTCTGCTGGTAGGGAGGGTAGCATGTCACTCCACAAAATGAAAAACAAGACCTGTCAAAGAGTGGATGAGCGAGCACTCAACATGAGTGTGTGTGTATATATAAAGTGGACATTGAAGTCAATGCCCAGAGGCAACAGTCTGTTTCATGCTAAATGCAATTATCAGCAATGTCCACTTATGCTATCCTTGATATTGAGCACTTTAACCTATAAATATAGCATATCTTAAAGTATATTTCATCATATATATGGGATAATGATATATAAATTTTTATACATCAAGAACAATTTTGGGCGAAAGATGTATGACAAAGTGGGAAAAAGATATTAAAATGTTTAGAGAGTGCCTTGATCACTAGATCCTCCACAATAAATTTGTACTCAGGCTTTACAACATTTCAGAATTCCTAGCAGCTCTTCTGTTATCACAGTGTGGGATATCTAGTAACAAAAATGTTGGAAACAAAAAGAAAAAGAATTCAAATGAAACTGGCTGCATTATATACTCAAAAGAAAAAAAACGAAAAAAATTTAGAATTGCCAGCATATCTCATTCTTGCACATATATAGTCACACCAGCATAAACAAATTTAGTCCAATGAAGTCCTGAAGCACAACACATGTCACACAAAAACTTTTTTTTACTTTGTCATACATCTTTCCCCCCATATATACATACATATATATATTATGAAATGAACAAAGTCCGACAATTATTTTAAGATATTTTATGTTTATGCATTCTTTTTATAGATACAAATATTTAAGTAAATGCTCTGTTTTTTTTTTATAATAAACAGTATTTTTAACATTTACCGTCCTGAATGTCTGAGAAATAGAATGTATTCATCCTCCGACAGGAATCGAACCTGTATCCTATATGGAACCGTCATTTAGCCTGACGTGCTCTTAACCAATCGAGCCACAGAGGATCGTTCGATTAGCAAGGATATCTGCTCAAAGCGTATCCAAATGTAAACAAATGACATCACACATTATGAAATGGACAAAGTCAGACAATTATTTTAAGACATTTTATGTTTATACATTCTTTTTATAGATAAAAATATTTAAATAAATGTTCTGTTTTTATAATAAACAGTATTTATAACATTTACCGTCCTGAATGTCTGAGAAATTTTCATAGAAAATATGCATCTTCCATTAGGAATTGAACCTGTATCCTATACGGAACCCTTAGTTAGCCTGATATGAATGTATGTGAGAGATTCATGGAAGATTGAAGTTTAAAGGCAGTAAATTCAACCTTGCTAATCGAAAGATCCTCTGTGGCTCAATCGTTTAAGAGCATGTTGTTTTTGTATGGCTTAATGTTCATATTAGTTATATACAGAACTCCTTGGAGAATTTAAATCATCAATTTTTTTTTCCCACAAACAGAATCCCCAGTTAAAGGAAATCTGGTCAGAATTGTAAAATAAAAACATACAATAAAACTAAGATATTATTTAATTAAAAAAGCTTTACTTTTTTTGCTGGCTCAATAAAAACACTTGGATTACTGTCAGTGTCTGAGTTGGGCTTCAGGAAGAGCATCCACTCTTTTAAAACCTAGCCTCAAAACATTATGACAAATCCTTTGTCAGGCACCTTGCTGTGTGCAAGATTAATCCCAGTTCTGCCTCAAAAAAAAAAAAACAAAAAAAAAAAACAACGCAGCCATCTATGTATGTAAGTATGTTTCTAAATTTATCAGGATTTAACAGAATTATATCTTCAGATTTTCATTCCTTTCCTAAGCTGTATGAGTTAAATTTCTTTCAAGATTGTGGTAAAATTATTCAGTAAGCTTTAATAAACTCTGTATATCAACAGAGTTTCTTCTGAATATATGTTTTCAGGACAGATCCATTAATGGGGAGATGGATCATAGCACAAAGATAACTGTTTACATTTCTTTTTTCTTCCTTGAATCAGATCATGACCAGCATTGGCTATCAAGGTATTCAACTTGATCCAGATTTGCCATTTGACCACAGCAAAGGAGTTGTCTCCAATGAAAATGGCCGAGTGACTGGAATTCCTGGTAAATTGTTTTTTGTTTTAATTAATCTTTGATTCAAATGAGATCAGATCCATCCACATATTTGGTTAGATAGAAATATAGTAGCAGTTATTCAAGATGCCAGGCTTTCCTGCCTGGCATCTTGAATAACTGCTACTATTTTAGTAGCAGATATTGCAAAAAGTCCTTTAGTATAAAGATTTTTTTTTCAATATCTTTATACTAAAAGACTTAGGTTGGAAAGAAATTATATGATAATGGCTGCTGAAAAGTCAAAGCAACACAAAGAAGACATGTCGTCAACTTAACTCTTTTTCAAAACTGTCACTGGGTCCATTTTGCTCCCCACATTCCCTAGTGGGGCCGGAAGTGTTTACAATCATCATCATAATCAACATTATTGATACAAAGTTGCTGACAAAATAAGAATTAACAACAAAAAATAAATAAGGGGAACTACTCTGTAATAACTCAAACAAGAATTATAATTTACCCACCATGGTGGTGTTGGTTTATAGCTAAAATTTAAAGTTAGCTTTATATGTACTACTAATCTTTAACCAGCAGCAGTCCTGTTTCAAATATTTCTTGTTTTTTTTTGTTTGTTTTTTTTTTTGTTTTTTAACAATTTTTTGTTTAGCCTGACTAAACAAAATTTAATCTTTGGTCAGATTTTGGGAAGTGGGTCAGTTCAAGAACTTTTCAGCACACTCTTGAGCAATGCTTATAATTTAGAAAAATTATTTTTGAAATAAAAGATTAATAACTTTTGCATAAAATAATGACATTGCATAAAATATTTTTATTTTTATATTAAAATATTAAGTACTTTTTCTTTTTTTATATATGCAGGTAGACTGTTCTTGTTCTACTGCCCATGTTTAGGGATATCTCATCTAGTTCTTATTTTTAGTACTGCTCAGTTATTGCTCACCTTATTTCCACGAAGTCCAAATGTTTGATGACATAGCAATTGTGAGTTCAATCCCTGGGCTGGGCAGTGTATACTTTGATTCAATGGAAACAGAGTACAGTACTAAAAATAAGAATTAAATGAGGTGTCCTTAGATATGAGCAGTGGAACGAGAACAGTTTACCCCCATAGATCAAATAAAGGATTCAGTTTGGAATTCCCTGTAGGTTACCTGGATTGATATACAGCCCAAGGGCACAATGGCCAAAACGTCGTAATAACAACAACAAAGATGGATAATATTTTGCATGTAAATAATAACTCCTCATCCCTGAAATCCAGACAGTAAAAAATCTCAGTATTTAACTTTCAAAGGATTATTCATTTTCAAATTGGGCACATGGCTGAGTAGTTAGAAAGTTCACTTTCTAACTTTGAAACCTCGATTCAAATCTCACCATGGCTGATTTGTCAGGAAGGTGACTTCTTGATGTTATCGACCTGGGGAGGTGATCCTAGTGTGCGGCATCTTTAGAAAATGCCCGAAAACCATACCATGAGTTGACCCAAACCTTGTGAGTGAAATTAGATAGACAGAACAGTTTGAGAGCTGTTGGTGGATGAATTAGCACAAAGTTTCAAGTCATTGTGACTGAGGGTTTAAGCATACTGGCCTTGTTGAAACTGTTGATCATGCCAGATAATCCACTCTCTCCAAGGAACTGTAACTACGGTCCACTCAGCATAGTTGCAGCATAAACCACAGGTTGGTTCTGTGGATGTTTAACAAACACAAATGTGCCTGAGCAGGCGTCTGCAACAGGGATTGTCTAGCAGACAGGGATACTCGGATACAAACAACCAGTCATTACATTACAGTTTCAAATGATTCACATTATCAACAGCGTATACAAATTTTATTTAAAACCATAAGAGATGAAAACACATTTAAACAAGATTGAAAAAAAAATTTATTTTGATAACTTTGAATCTTTTCTATCTGGTAATCTGTTTCTCTCTTTTAGCATTTGTTTTTATTACATTTTCAAAATCTACTCTTTTTTTTAATAACCCTGTATATTCATATTCTATATGCAATCTATTTTAACTTCCATAACCTTCCCTATGATGTAAGTACAATTAAACACTGCTGAAAGGCTATTTTACTGACCCAAACAACATTATTTTGTCAAAAAATGACAGCAATATTTAATTTTTTGAAATTAGATTGTTTTGAATTGCATTATAGTTATAAAAGTTGAAAAACTTGTTCTGAACTTACTTATTTAATAACCATGACAATAAATCTTCTATGTTGATTCCAATCTGGTGGAAATAGTGATTCTTCAAGCATAGCTCAGATGTGGCACAAGGCCGAAAGTATGGGACACCCAGTGAGGATCGAACTCACTACTCAGTTGTAATTGTTTCTAGTGAGACAAGCTTGCTAACCATTACACCACATCGAGGTGCCCAATCTGGTGGAAATAATTGTTAAAAAATTTATAAACAAATCCTACAGATGCATGCTGGGATTTCTTTCTAACCAATAAAAATGCATAATTCTTGTGGGTGATAGTGCCTGTTAAGTTCCCAGCTATGGGCAAATAGTGAGCTCCAAAACAAAAATCAACAATACATTTTCATAGCAAAATGACCAACAATACAGCACTAAAAAAGTATAAAAATACATTTTTATAGTGAACTTACTAGGGATACACTTTGTCATCTACAAACTATATATCTAAAAACATACATTTACCTTGAAAGTATAAAATTATTTACAAAATATTTGTAGTAGGAAGCATAAAATTACATGCAAAATAATTAGATTTCAGTATTAAATAACCTATAGAGGTTATAAATGATATATAAAGTTTTACAAACAAATATGTTATTATATTTGTGTATACATTTGTATTATATTTATAATTTTGTAGTCAGAGGTATGTAAATGTGTGTATATCTGTTTTTGTTTGTTTATTTACTTATTTTATTATTTAATATTAATTTTTTTTATTTATAATTATTATTTTTACCACCTCTCCCCATAAATAAAATGGACTTCTCCCCTATCTCTATAATATGATTTATTTATTTATATATATATATATATATATATATATATATATATATATATATATATATATATTATGCAATGGTCAGTTTTCATTCAATACCTAACAAGTGCATTGAGCATGGTACTCAGAGTTGTGCTACTGGGGAAGAAAAAAAAATGTATATTTATCATTAATATAAATTATATAGCTATGTTATTATACACTATTTTAGTAGCACCAGCACTCAATGGAGGCACATTGGAGTAATGGATAGTGGCTTGGATTGAGGAACTGGAGAGCCGAGTGCAATCGAATCCATTACATTCACTTACGTGCCAACACCGTTGGGAAAGGTGTGAATTCTCTTCTCCCTCCAGCTATGGGTAAATAGCAGGACAGACTGGGTTCTATAGCCTTGGATGGCAACTGGTCTAGAAGAAAGACAACTCTGAATTCAAAACCTGCAGAGGGTCGTTTGGGGACCCTGTGGCATGTAGTGCACCAAGTCTCTGTATTCGGCCCTTCAAAAAGTGTGGATGACTCTGCATAAAACCTTCACCACTATAATCAAATCTCATGTGCTGGTGTTGGGCTGTCAGTTTCCTAGGAACTGATCTGCTTGACCCTCATATGTTGAATTTGATGGGCGAGTCGAGTATATATATATATATATATATATATATATATATATATAAAAGGCAGGATGTGTGTAACGAATACACGGTCGCAATTTTTGACAGATTAGCACCAAAATTTACATGCACATGCTCCAAGTTAGCAGGAAGGCCAAGACCAGCTTTGCATTTCCCAACTCCCATCGATAGTGGAAATAATTGATTTCTTCATGCTTCTATGGCAATTTTCATGTAGTTTATGGCCATTTTGTACTGGCCAGAGTGAGAGCCTATAGCTGGCTGCTATGAATAGGCAGGAAGATTCTATTGGCCAGCATGAGAGCCAACAGCTGACTGACACGAATGTTAACTAGCATGCAAAAAAAAAAAAAAATTGTCATCACAAGTGGGAAAAATTTAAATCTTCATGGCACTTTACTCCAATTGGCTCATTCACTTGCTTAAACTCAACGTTGATTCTGATTCCACAGAACTGGGTTGGGTGTGAAAAAGTATTTGTTGTTAACATTCTTTTTTCATTCAGTTTTTCCAGTTATGAGTCTTTTTTTAAAGCTGATCGTTTTGTGTTCATTTTTTTAGTTCTTTTTTCGTAACAGATTTAATGTTTAGTATAGAGCTTCGAAAAAATTCGCAGTGTGAGATAGGCAAGAAGTAAGGCATGTAGCAACATCAACACAGCAAAGGGCACTCCTTTAAAGGCAAGTAAGGGCAAAAATATTTTAAGTCAAGTGATAGCGATTGCTGTATGAGTCGTACGATTTTTGAATCAAGTACGGGCAACACCGGGCCATGCTGCTAGTATATATATATACATATATAATGGTTGGCTACTCATTTCTGAGCAAGGATGGCTAGCAAATCTATATTTTTTTTTTTAATCATTTCACTCCAAGCAAGACGATAAAGCCACTGAGATGCAATGTGTGACTGAGAATGGAAAGACTTTAGTGAAGAAAAAGCACAATATAGCAACAAGTTTCAGGAAGACAGAAGATGGCGATTGACCTTACATTTAAATTTTTGAAGATTGCCATTTTTTGCTCCCCTGGTATCTACAGAGAGTTCCACAGGTGAAAAGTGTGAAAAAAGAAACTATTAGAATAAAACTTAACAGTTACATCTAGCTATTTCAACAGTAAAACAATGCTAGTTACCAAACTAGTAGTACATTTAAATTCATGCAGTCAAGGTACCAAACAAGAGAACTCCTTAGAACAACAACCATGAAAATATTTATAGAAAAGACAAAGTGGTGAGAAGGTGACTGAAGTCAAGATGCCAGGTCAGGACTGATAACATTACAGACCCTTCTTTGGATTCAAGACCATCCCTTGCACAGATCAACTTGTTCTTCCTCCTGTTCACCTGGTTATCTCTGAACCACATTGGTTGGCAGCTGACAGCATTTTTTCTTCATTTCCTGTGTTACATTGGAAACTGCTATGTTAATGCACTTAATATGTCTGAAAGAGAAATAAGTATGCTAAAATTAGGTGCATCATATGTAATGTTACATTACTTCATTTTCAATTTATAGCCTGCTAAATGTGTGATCTCAAATACCTGATATATTTTGTATATATCAGAGCACTTAAATAAAATTAAGTTTCAAATAGTTTTGTGCTTCACTGAACATTTTTTAGCTTGCTTGAAAAATTTAAATCATATTTAAGCATTAATGCATAAAACATACATTTTTTTTTAATCATTTCACCCCAAGCATGACAATAATGCTGCAAAGATGCAAGGGGTTATTGGGAGTGGAAGAAAATAACACTTTAGTAAGGAGAAAGGACAATTAAAAAACAGGATTCATTTACACTATAGAATTGTCAATGTTTGTCTACTCACCTCCATTAAAAATAGACACTTCTATAAGAATTAGCTTTGACCAATCAACACCACACATTGGCTTGTTATTGGTCGAGACGATCCTAGAATGTGTATCCATGGTCAAAAATCTGTTTTCTCGCCAGGCCACTGGGAGCCTACTTTGGTTTCCCAAAACAAATAAAAGGACGAATTTCAGTCCAATTCACCAGTCAGATCTACATTCCTAGAGAGATACCAAACTGACTCACGCAAGTCAAAACTCTGACCAACCAGGATTTTGCCGCGCAAAATATCTGACTCAACAATCCACAAACACAATCTATCTCTCTCAAGAACATCACTTACAATACTTTGAAAAAGTGACATTTTCTTCTCACTACTTAATAAGTATTAGTAAACAAACAATCAAATTCTCACACAACTAAAGGTATGCAACTCCTGCCAATTATACACACACACACACACACTAGTAACTGAACTAGCACAAAGGACAATTTAGTACGTAACTGGACACTTAGTTTAATCTTGTGAACAAATCTGAATAGAGATTGCAAACACCTTCAAACATTCACAATAATATTCTACACAGCCAAATACACCTATTTTCATTTATCCATTTAAGTTCAAATCAATTGTTATTCTCAAAATTGTATAATTGTACATAAATGCATTATTTTGTTCTATTGAAATCTGATAATCGGTGTTCCTTCCTCACTTGCCTGTTGATTGATTCATTTTTTTTAATGTCTATCTATATTGTTGCGGATAAATATGTTGAACATGCCCGTAAACTAACCATCAAAAAATAAAAACCTTCTGATACCAAATTCAAATTCCTAGCAATCCCAACAACACTGTAGGTGGCAGGAAAACATGAAAACCGAAAAATATTTTCCACAAGCAAGAAATTAAACTCTTAGAATAGAACTTATGGTTACATCTAGCGAATTCATTTTTTAATGTCAAAAAACGACATTATTACGTCATTATTTTTGCACCAACCTAATATTAAAACAACTGCCATTAAAATATTTATAGAGAAAGCCAGAGGAAAGCCACATCATGATGGTGGGAAAGTGACTGAAGTTGAGATGCCAGATTAGGACTGATAATATTACAGACACATTTTGGATTTATAAATATATAAGTATAAAAGCACTTTGTTGTTTCGTTTTTTTATAGTTTGGACTATTTTCTTGGTTTCTGGTGAAAGTTTTAAATATAAATTGTTTAATGTCTGAATACTTTCATCCTTCATAAACAATTATCAAAAAGTGTTTTTTTGTTTTGTCAGTTTCATTGTTTCTCAAATATCACATCTTCATGTGTGTTGGAAATTAAAATATTAGGTTGGTCAGAATGTCCAGACTCACTTAGGAATCGGAAAGAAAACAACAAAATTTTATGGAGCAACACCAACATTAGGTTAGGTTAGCTAGCAGAAGATCATTGAGAATGATGGACTTTATTTTGAAAAATAAATGTTGGTGTTGCTCCATAAAATTTTTTCTCTGTTTCCTGAATCAGGACTTTCTGGCCAACCTAATAATAAAAAAAAATTTTGTTAATTTTTCATATGTACATTTATTTTTATAGATACACGGTATTTTATTTTAAAATTACGAAAAATATTTTCTTTTGTGAGGCTTTTGAATATTAAGGAAAACAGCATTTTTCCTCCTCATCAAAATTTAAAAATACATAGAATAACATTTTTATTGAAATATATGTTCTTATTCTGTAATTATTTTTTAATGTCCTTTTAAAGGTTTATACTGCACTGGTTGGGTGAGTCGTGGGCCATTAGGAGTCATCTTGAACACAATGACAGATGGCTTAGATACGGGTAAAATGATACTGCAGGATTTGAAGTCTAATCTCCTGGAAATCAATAAGCCTGGCAAAGAAGCAGTAATTGAACAATTAAAAGAAGCTGGTAAGTTCCACTTTTGTTTTTTTGTGTTGAATTTTTTTAAATTTTAAAGTTTTTTTAATCAATTCACCTCCAAGCAAGGAGATAATGCCACTAAGATGCAAGGGGATACTGGTAGGGAAAGAGAATGAAAAAACTTTATAAGGAATCAGAGACAAAGGATAAGCCTTTATTCCTTTGCAAAAGACCATGGAGGAGTGTGAACCGGGTGATAGGTGAACCTATCTACTCTTATTGAGGAACAATAAATAAATAGTAAATAAGATTTTAGAGGTTAGACAGAGTCATTAAAAGTATGGAGTTGAAGCAGACTTTAGAAGGAGCAGAAACAAGAAATAAACCTCTACTCATGTTCAAAAGACTGGGGAGGGAGTGTGAACCAGATGGTAAGCAAACCTATCTACTCCTATTGAGGAAAAATAATTAAATAAATAGTAAATAAAATTTCAGAATTTAGGTGGAGACATTAGAAGCATAGAGTTGAAGTAAACTTTAGAAGGAACTGGAAACCCAATCCTAAACAAGAAACAATGGTAAATCTCTACTCTTGTTCAAAAACCACAGTGGAGTGTGAACCAGATAAGCAAACCTATCTGCTCTTATTCATAATAATTGTAATTATTCTTTACTCTATACAATTGATTGCTACTAAGAGAGCATAAGTTATCAATGGTACTCCAATACCCCTTTGGTTTGGTTTGAAAGGGAAAAAAAAATCAAATGACAGGGCTTACCGCGGTGACATACAATGATCAGAAGTTCTTTGAACTAACAATTTTGATTTTTTAATTCCTTCTCTTATTTCTATGTGGTCAGAATGAGAAATAGAGAAACCAGTGTTTAAATTCCACTCTAGTTTATTGCATTCATTTCTGCACAAATACCCTTAGGAAAGGTATGATTCATTTCCTTTCAACAAATACCCCTTGGAAAAGTATGAATCCATCTTCTCCCCATCAGGTATGAGTTAATAGTAGGATTTGTATCTGGAAAAATCATTGAGGGCACAATGGCTGAAACATTGTGATAATAACAATAAAGATGAGGACAATTTTTTATAATAAACAGTATTTTTAACATTTACCGTCCTGAATGTCTGAGAAATTTTCATAGAATATATTCGTCCTCCGACAGGAATCGAACCTGTATCCTATATGGAACTGTCATTTTCATTGATATGAAACAACGAAAGTACAAAAATAGTGTTTTGTTGCCTCAGCATTATTTTAAGATGTTTTTATGATATCTATGTCCTTTAATAATATAGTGACAATTCCAGGGTTTTTCTAACTTTTATTACTGTAACTAATCATATTGTGCTGGTATATTTCATATTGTTATACCATTTCACTGAAGCAGACGTTAACTACACAAGTTTGTTATTCCTTACTCTATCTTCCCTTTCTTTCTAGAAACACAGCAACAGTGCACCCCAGAATGAGGCTTGCTGGAAATTTAAAAAAAAACAAAAAAAAACAGGGTGCTGCTTCACCAAGAAGTGTGATTAGGAGATATACAATCTAAATTTGTGGTCAGGGACAGGCAAGCTATTACAGGGCATAACATAGTGCTAACTTACACAGCATTTTCCAAACTTTTTTTTTTTTTTTACTGCAACCCACAGCAAGAACCTCATTTTGCATGGCAACCCATTATCCATACGTGTAGTAAATCAAAGACAAATTCTGTTCACTAAGATCATTTATTTAGTATCAACAATCAATTTATATGTATATTTCTTATGACCCACATATATTGGAATTGCATGTAACTAATTGTATTATCAATTTGTATGAATATGAAATTATCACTTTTAGAAAAACATATTTAAAGGAAATCCCATCACTCAGTTCGCAACAAGTTTGATGAACAAGATACACAAACTAAATGCAAACAGACTCTCTCTCTCTCTCTCTCTATATATATATATATATAATTATATTTAAAAAAATAAATATGAGTTTACCTCTGTGAAAAACTAGTGATAATTTCTGAGTATTGTGCAACATTTAGAATTGTTTATATTCTGCACTTTGTTCTCACATGCATATTTTGTTTTCTTTCTTGTCATGAACTATTTTATTTATCTCAGGACCCACAATTTGAAAAACCATGTAAGATATGATTTTTATAAACACCTGTCATCCAGTTGCTTATGACAATTTGATGCATCTGTAAAAAGAGAAGTGATTAATTGATTTACTCATCTAGAGTACAGAATTGTAAGCAGCAGAAGTTAGTTTTATATGCATATATTGTGCACTAGAATATTTTCTCAGTGATGTCTGTTCTGGAGTCAGAAAGTTTTGGGCTTCAGACTGTCTCCCATGAGCCCAGCCAAGAGCAATCATTTCTTGATAAAACATTCTAGTATAACTTCTGCATGATTGCAAGAATTGTTATAATATTTGTGCCTGCTCAAAATAACAACCTATGCTGTTATAACTCTTATCTATGTAAAAAACTAATGTTTGGTACATAATTCTGTTGATATTTTTATGTGAATATCATTAAATGATTGTGGAAGTAACTTTCTTTTCTTTCTTTTTTTTTATTTTTTAGGAGTTCAGACGGTGTCCTTTGATGACTGGAAAAAAATAGATTCTATTGAAATGTCTCAGGGCAAATTAATAGGAAAGCCACGAGAAAAAATGGTTGTCATTTCAGAAATACTGAAACTTGTAAATGGCTCTTGATGATCAGCACAAAATGGAAGATTATTAATAGAGAATTAAAAAAAAAATAATTATAAATATTGTTTTTGCATTATTTATGTTCATTTTTTTCTGTCTTGAATTAGTATATTATATACAAAAAAAAAAACAAGAAAACTAATTCATTCCTACTGCTCATTCTTTATTTAAAATGCAAGCTCTGGTAATCTTATAGATATAGTTAGTGATTAAGTGTATGTGATTTTTTTTTTTTTTTTAAACATTTCACCCCAAGTAAGGCAATAAAGGCACTAAGATGCAAGGGTTAGAGTAAGTGTTAGAGAATACAAGAAAAATATACTATTAGTTTGGTGCAAAAATATTGTCGTTTTTTGACGTTAAAAATACGTCAAAAAACAACAATATTTTGCACCAAAAGAGTGGACACTAAAAGAACAACAATTGACATTGCAGATAAATTTTTGAAGCTCAAAGTTAACAGGGAAACAAGAAGCCAGAAGAGAGAAATGCAAGAGAAGAAATTGTTAGCATAGAACTATATAGTTACATGTAGCCATTTCAACTGTAAAATGATGAGACCTTGTTACCAATCTAGTACTGCGCTTAAATTCATAGAGTCTATGTACCATAGATGAAAGTTCATCTGAACAATTATCATGAAAGTATTTATAGAAAAGGTACAGAGAAACTATGTTACAGCATTGGGAAAGTGACCGAAGGCAAGATGTCAGGTCAGGGACAATACTTCTTTGTATTTTATCAAGAATCTCTAAATATATAGCAGGAGCACCAAACCAGATGTGGCAAAAATATTCAAAATAAGGATGAATGGTAGTTTTATAAATATGTAAGATAAATTCTGGCAAGAAAAATTGTCTCACATGACACAATGAACCAACATTCCTTGCTGCAGACTTAGCAATTGATTCAATATACTCTTTTCACTTCATATCAGTGAGAAGGTGCTATGTGTCATTCTTCTGGAGGTTAGCATTAACCATTTTGATGGAAGGTAAAAAGCAAAACAAAAAAGTAACTATACATATATGACCATCTGTCCATTCCCTGAATCAAGAGTGGAATTTATATACTTAGAAAAGAAGAAAAATATATGATACCACTAAGCATGGATAGAAGAAGGAGACAATTTCCCCCGTGAATTGAATAATGGGCTCAGTTTGAAATTAATAAAAGATTAACAATTATAACAGGTACCTCAAGAAAAACTGAAAGTCCAACAGTTAAAATCTAGTCAGTTTAACAACCAAGAAGTTAAATCCGTGTATAATCTTCGATAGTATTATTGTCCTTGTTTGTATGTGTGACTGTTATACTTTTTCTAAATAGGAATTGAGTTTAGTAATGGCCAAATCCTGGCCTTTTCCACTGGGAACCAGTTAGGTTTTAGAAACCTAAATAATAATATTAAGCAGTAAGAAATTGGAAAAATGTAGGTGAGGTGGGGAAAAAGGTAAGAGGTAAGAAAAAAATGAAAAGGAAACCAGGTGAAAGGAAAAAATATTACACACACACAGTGTATATATATATATATATATATATATATATATATATATATATATATATATATACACACACACAGATTTGCTTGATAGCTGGGATATCAAGAGACAATGAGTGAAAGATGAAAGGACAAGAGTATATAGGTGAAAAATATGCACTCCTTAATTCAATATGAAACTAATCCTTGTTTGTAAAATATTTAGATACAAATTAGATGAGAAGATACAGACAATATTTGCTGTTAATATAAGGGGAATAATAATGAATATATCAAGATAAAAATGATTCACTGAATTTCGTAACAAGATTTTTTTTTAATCATTTCACCCAAAGCAAGGCAATAAAGCCACTAGGATGCAAGAGATTACTGAGTGTTAGAGAATATAAGAACAACTACTATTAAGGAGTGAGTACAATATAAGAATTAAGAAGACATAAGATAGCGACTGACATTGCATTTAAGTTTTACAAGACAAAAGTTGACTGTGATGCAAGAAGCCAGAAGAAACTGTTAGTATAGAACTTACAGTTGTGTCTAGCCATTTCTACTGCAAAATAATGAGACCTTACCACCAATCTAGTACTACGCTTAAATTCATAAAATTTAGGTACCATAGAACAAAGTTCATCAGAACAATTACCATGAAATTATTTATAAAAAAGACAAGCTACATTATGGTGGTGGGAAAGTGACTGAATCTGAGATGCCAAATCAGGACCAATAACTTGCAGATTCTTCTTTGCTATCTTACCATAAGTTAAAACATAAATCAATAACTTAAAGGCTTCCAATACTTTCAGTACACGGGCCCCATTGTATATTTTATGTATGTCAAATAAAAATAAAAAAATCAGCTTTATAAATGAATAAGTTTTATTTTGTTCATTTTTTTTTTGTCAACATAATATAATATTTTTATATATTAAATATCCCACATTGTGATAAGAGAAGATCTATGAAGAAAAGTGAAAGTTGTAAGAACCTGGACATAGGTTTACTATTGATGAACGTCCAAGTTTTTACATTTCACCTTTCTTGGCAGAACTTCTATTCCCACAATGTTGGATATTTAATAACAAAAGTAATAAAAACATAAACTAAATGATATCAGCTAAAATATATATCCAAAACACATTTTTAAAAAATTTAAATTTAAATTTAAAATTTAAGCATCCCCTCTTCTTTGTGTGTATGTGTCGTCATATTAAAAGTAAACGTCATTTTAGTCTGATGAAGTTCAAAAGAATGAAACGTGTCACACAAAAACATTTTCCATTTTATCATAGATTTCCCATATTATTCCATGCAGTTGGGGCAGAAAATGCCTGCTCCTGGCCCAAAAAGTAAAGCCAGAAAAACATAAAAAACACACATATAGTCAGCATTTCATAGTCTTTCTCTATGAAGGCAAAAAAGAAATCCCCCAACCACTGAAGAATGAAGTTAGAGCTTTGGTTTGGTTTCTTCTGTTTTACTGTTTTATCAACTTCAATGGGTTATTTAATGCTGACAAGATTTTTATTGCTGGCAATATTTGTTTTTTTGTTTTTTTAAAAATGTATTGCTGGTAATAATAATTTAAAAAAAAAATGTATTGCTGATAATAATTAAAAAAAATGTTGCTGGTATTAAAACCTATTTTTTACACATTCATAGTGTTTTTACCCCAGATTGAGGGGTTAACTATTTGCCCATAGCTGGGACCCTAACAGGTACTACCACCCTGGGTCAAGGTGGACCTGGAAACAACAGCAATTAAGAGGTGGTTCTACACTCCTTAAAGCCTCCTGGTCAGAGGCATTGCTGCTGGATGTAGTTTATCATCATACCCAGCACGCCTCATTGGTGAAGGGGGTCTTACTCCTTTGAGAGATGCTGTCGGCATATTCTGAAGCCTTGGTCAACAGGAAAAATGAAGTTAGAACAATAGAAAGAAAGTAATATTGGTAAATAAAACAAATCAGTAAACATGCTATGCCTTAATAACCTTCTCAGCAGGCCAAGCAGAAAAATGAGCACCATATCAAAAACTTTGATGAATACAAAACAGACAGGCTTAAGATTCAAATTCCACTATAGGGTTAGCTTTACGAATAAAAGTATTGTTTTTTTTGTTTTTTTTTAATCATTTCACTGCAAACAAGGAAACAAAGCCACTTACATGCAGGGGGTTATTGAGTATTAGAGAATATTAGAAAAAATACTATTAAGGAGAGAGAACAATAAAAGAACAGTAACATTTTGGAAGCATTAAAATTAACAAGCCAATGGTTGTCCCTGTTAACAACAGAATGTGGGTCATTTTTTAAAAGAGCTTCCTATTTGACCATATCAAACTGATAAGATTTACTAAGTGAATATAGTTAACTGAAGGTTATAAGTTCAGTCCCTGGGTCTGGCAGTGAAAGATATATATATTGGTTCAATAGGAAAAAAAAGCAAATGTGACATCAGAAGGATGCCTTAACTGATGTCATATCCCTAGCACGGACAGTGTAATGAGAATAATCTACTATCAAAATATTTCCAGTTTACCAAATGCAACAGAAACCTGTGAAAGGTATAATAGCAATGGTGAAATTGGCAAAAATATGGAAGAGCAACATCAGATTCAAACAGACTATACAGATCACTGGTAGTCTCCATTCTCCCATATGGATGTGAAACATGGCCACTGTTGGCAGAAACAGAGAGAAGGATCCAAGTGTTTCAGAACAAATACATCAGAAAACTCCTTGGCATCTTCTATTGGGAACATAATGAGTTTGTGCAGAAAAGGGTCAAAAGTTTTGTTGGCCACCAGGAGCCTCTTCTTGCTACTGTCAGGGAAAAATGACATGATTTGGACACATTATAAGGCACAACAGCCTGTGCAAGACCATCATGCATGGCACCATTGGTGAACGTATGAGAGGACGCCAATCTAAAAACTGGTTGGACAATGTCAAACAATGGACAGGTATGACTATACCAGAATTGCTTATGGCTGCCATTGATAGAATTTGTGGAGGAGATTTAGTGTGGCTCTTTGCATTCTATTAAAATAGAACTTACATTTAGCAATTTCAGCAGTAAAATGATGAGACCTATCTGCCAATCTAGTACTATGCTTAAATGCCTGAAAAAAAAGTGTGAAAATGGGATTGATTGATTTTTCATTTTTTTTTTTTTTTTTTTACAGCTTAACTTTTTGCAGGTTATTTAAAGCCAGAAAATATTTTTAGATTATAAAAATGTTTGCAGGTAATAATGATTTACTGATACAAGCCCTACTAATTAACCCAAAGCTGGGGGAGAAATAGATTCATGCCTTTCCCAAGAGTATACATCCAAGCTTACAGCCGTTGGTATGCCCAAGTGGTCTCCTCTCTAGTTACTGACTGGGTTCAATGTTGCTTAACTTTGAGAAGTAGTGTTTCAATGTGATATGACTGTAAGCCATGAAAAGGAGGAGGTGAAAATACATATTTAAAAAATAAAAATATAACATGTACTCTCATGTACTTTCTCTCTCTGTCTGACATAGATATATAAAAATAGGCTATTGAAGTTAGGCTTGTTTGTTAAATGCTGTCACATGCTTGCAATTTTCAATCATACACAATACGATAGATATTTGAAAAACAATACACTACAAAATACTATTTCTGTGACATACTTTCCCATCATATAATGCTTTGAACCTGTGTTTATGTTAGTCACTGACCCCACACACACACAAAGTATTAAAAGTATACTGGATGAATTTTACTGCCAGATTCTATTAAAAAGGCAGTTTATTATCAGTTTCCCTCATCAACCTCTTCTTCTATGTGCCTTATTCCTTCAGGATGTGGGTGATGATAGCTCTTCACAATTTCCTGTCTTTTGTAGCTCTTAGTAAATTTTCTCTTTTCACTATCTTTCCTAATCCCTGTTCTGCTAACCATCTACACAAGCTTGTTAGGTAGGTTAAATGTGGTCTTCTACTGTCTCTCTTGCCTTCAATATGTCCTGTGAATATCAAATTTTCCAGACCATCTTTCCTCATTATGTACCCTAGAAATTTCAACTGCCTCTTTCTGATGTTAAGTATAAGTTTCCTTTTTATTTCCATTTTCTCTAAAACTTCCTTGTTGCTCACATGTTCACTCCATGGTATTCTTCTTCTGTAGAACCACATTTCTGTTGCTTCAGGTCTTTTCTTCATCTCTGAGGAGATTGTCTAGCACTCACTGCCACGCAAGGTGACTGATATTACATAACAGTTCAGTACTCTTTTCTTTGTTTCTTCCTGTTTCTTAATACTTTGCTTAGCTTTTAGAAGGCAATTTTTGCTATCTCAATGCACCTTCAGATTTTGGGGTTGCCCTTTTTATTCTGTTAAAACACTTTCCAGATATTTAGATTTTTGTACATGCTTGATTTTCGCATCTCCAATTTGTAAATTGTATGTTGGGCTGTTCCATTTGCTAACAACCATACTTTGGAATGAATCTTATACAAAACTTCAACATAGAATCAAAGTATCAGTCCTTAGCATTTCTGCTTAGGATCAGAATATAGCACTCCCTAGTTTCTGTCTTTGGGAAATTTGTAGAAAAGCTTTGAGGGCAGCCTGTTCCCAGGGATTTCAATCTTGCGGCAGCACCTCCCACATTGCACTAAAGAGGAAGGGTTGGTAACTACCAACACCAGCTGTGATTGCAGAGACTGAGTAATTTTTGTCCTTTATCCATATGTAAGCATATAGGCAGTGCACATTAAAACCAACCCCATGTCACATCCTGCCACTGTAGAGAGGCAAGTACATATCAGATTATATATATATATATATATATATATATATATATATATATATATATATACACACACACACACACAATATATATATATACACATTGTGTTTTCTATGTGAAAATAGATACACGTTTACATGTGTACATATAGCATGCCTAAACAGTTGTGTGCGTGTCTTTCAAATGCACCTCAATTACAAAAAAGAGGAAACAGCAATAAAAAAAAAAATCATATATTGATATATAAAACAAGTTGATAAAAACAAATACATCAGATTCATTATTTACAACAAAAAAATTAAAAACCTAGCTATTAAAAATAATATAACCCAAACTTCCAACTCCTTATATAAGACCAATGTTTTAAGACATTTTTTATGTTTATACATTCTTTTTTATAGATACAAATATTTAAGTAAATGCTCTGTTTATTAAAGTCATTTACCGGCCTGAATGTCTGTGGCTAAATCGGTAAACTATGTCAGGCTATATGACGTTTCCTTATAGGATACAGGTTCAGTTTCTATGAAAATTTCTCAGACATTCAGGACGGTAAATGTTATTAATACTGTTTATTATAAACAGAGCATTTACTTAAATATTTGTATCTATAAAAAGAACATATAAACATAAAAAATGTCTTAAAATAATTATCGGACTTTGTCCATTTCATAATGTAAGACCAATGTTGTGTATGAATGTAGAGAATGTTTTCCTGTAAATAAAAAAACACAAAATGTCTTACATGGGACATACTACAGCTACACTCTCACAGAGACTCACCTGCCACTTATCAGACCAGAGTGCCATCACATTAATAAGCAGCATATTATCATTAGACAGCTATTCACAAACAATACAATAATATCAGCCAAATCAAACAGTAAAAACAAACTTATGATTATTGAAGCTATACTCATTCAACAAAAATAACTATCTATAAATAAAAACAATTGTAATTTAAAAATCCACATCCTCAAATGTACATAAAACACACACACATCTCGACTATACCACAACATTCTTGCCTATGGCACAACACTCAGCAGTTCTACAAAACTCAGCATTTGTCTCTACCTACCCTGAAGATGACTTAACAACGTCAAAATTTTGGACTAGACAGTGCAGTGGATAAATTGTTGACTAAATTACGCAAAAATAAAAATAACACTGACATCTCATTTTTACTGATCCAAAAATGGAAGCTGAAAGCTTCGAATTTAATTTTGTAATTAAATTAAAAACATTAGTTCCATTTCATCCTCAAGCGAAATTTTTGAAACATGGTTAATACTGTGTAGCGAAAATACCATATTTTAAATCAGTTAATTTATAAAATATATATATATATATATATATATATATATATAGTAGGGGGAAACAAATATTCGTACACATACAAATTTTTAATTTATTGTATTTCCATCTAATAATTAAGCATATGTTACATATAATTAACTGCACACAGATGCGTAATAACTAAATATGCATAGAAAACAGAAAAAAATTATTTAATAGAAATAAATCCCATTTATCCATTTTAATGGGTGAAAAGTTTTTGTACAATACAAAAAAGAATACATAATCTTCACTTAATACTTTATAGAATAGCCATTATTCACTTTTACAGCCACCAACCTCTTCTTGTAGTTCTCAATGATTTGCAAATTTTAGTTGGTAATTTGTTCCATTTCAGACCAATAAATGTAATAAACCCTGATTAATAAATAAAATTAGAGTGTCTATTTTCAAAACAATTAGTATCCACTATAAGAACATTTGAAGTAGTAAAAATTCAGAAATTTAAAATATGTCTGTAAAAGGACAATAGGAATAAAGTTTTTCTTTTGTCTTTTTATATATATATATATATATATATATATATATATATATATATATATATATATATATATATATATATATGCACACATACAAGGAAAGTGCTGCAAAGTTCTCAACTTCCTAAAATCTATCTAAGTCCCAGAATTGTTTCAGAAGATATTCTTGTTTCTCTCTCTCTCTCTCTCAAACACACACACTTGTGAGTGTTTGTATTATTTAGAGGTTTGGTAACTGTGTATATAAGCATACATATTAACCAATCACTACAAATTGCTATGAAGCCAAAACATCAACCTGAAAATTTGTGTCATGTTCTTAAACAGCTTTGTCAGATTTATATGGACGTCATGCATGGCACCAAACGTATTCAGAAATATCAAAACTGTGAGCTGTATATAACTGCTTCCCAAGATCAATGGGGAAAAATACATTTGAGTGAATAAAGCATGCGGGTCTTGGCAAAGATCATCAATCTTTGAATATTGTAGACTGTCACTACAGAATCACAAAACAAAGAACTGTACCAAATAACAGAAACCACATCACTTGAGAACTACCAACAGCAGCAACAATTAAAATGGGTAGCACATGTAACTTGAAGAGAAAATAATGACATAACCAAGATATTAACAATTTACACCACTTCAAATTGAAGGTTTGGAAGGAAATTCCTAAACTATAGTGAAAAGAGCAATAAACACTCCTAGACTTGACAAACCTGTTTTCCTGAACAATTGTTTTAAGAGAAAGATTTTATAAATTTGAACCAGAAACAGTACTGGCTGCTCAGTCAATAAATGCCAAATGTTTCCTTGCAGGAAATGGCTAATATAACCATTATCATTGAAATACTGGTTTACCAGTGCAACATTAAAGCTTATAGTCATTGACTGGGGTTCAGGTCTCAGAGTTTATCATGTTCATATGTATAGATGTATACTAAAGTTTATATGATAAAAATTTACTCAGCTTTGTTTAATACAAGTCCAAAATTAAAGAACACAAAGATTGCATTTACTAAATATTACTTGGGAAACTTGCTAATTTGTGCTTGTTTATCTCCAGACATATATGAAAGGATAATTTTTAAATATGAATTGCGTACATATATAAGCAGGATATGTAGCCTCCCACTCGTGTCATTATTTATAAAGTGTTTGACCAAAATAGGTTATGTTCATTTTGTAGAAATGAATGACAGGAAATTGTATTTCAATTCTTGTCAAAGCAACACCTACTTTCCCACTTTTAATATACTGTAAACTTGGGCACTTGACCACAAAATAAGCCATTTATGTATATTTCAATTAGAAAGGGAAAAGCTGACGACAACACTTCTACTGCACTAGTTTGTCTTCTTTTATTCTTTAAATCATTTCACCCACAGCAAAAGGCAAGGGATTACTGGGTGTGAAGGAAAACTGAGAAAACATTACTGAAGAGAAAAGACAATCAAAGGAACAGGATTCAAGGAGACAGAAAATGAATGAGTGGTATTGCATTTAAATATTTTGAAGATTGTAGTTGACAAGAAAGGAAGAAGCTGGAAGAGGGTTCCACAGAGGAGAAGTGCAAGAGAAGACACTATTAAAATAGAACTTACATTTAGCAATTTCAGCAGTAAAATGATGAGACCTATCTGCCAATCTAGTACTATGCTTAAATTCCTGAAGTCAAAGTACCAAAGAAGAAATCTCATCAGAACAATTACTATGAAAATATTTATAGAAAAGGCACAGAGAAGCTACATTACAGCTGTGAGAAAGCCAAGATGCCAAGTCAAGACTGTTATCAATGCAGATTCTAATTTGGTTTTACTAAGAATCTCTAGATACATAGCAGAAACACCAGACCAGATGTGGCAATAATATTCAATGCACAGACAAACATTAAAGTTATAAACATGCAAGACAGAGTCTGTCAAGAAAAATTGTCTAGCATAATACAGTAAACCAACTTTCCTAGAAGCAGACCTAGCAATTGATTCAATATAAATGTTCCAATACATGTCAGTGGAAAATGTCAGATTGAGAAGGCATAATGAATTATTAGGTTGGTGCAAAAATAATTTCGTTTTTTAACATATGTTACTATGTGAGAAAACGAAATTATTTTTGCACCAACCTAATACTTTCCTGGAGGTTAGCATCAGCCATGAAGGGAAAAAAGGTTCTCTAAGACAATTAAAAGACATTGAACTGACTTTGCTTCTTTGATGGGGGCAGGGGGGAATAAAAGGATTTTCACTATAAATGACAGGTTCCAATGATTGTACAAAAATATGACTTTAATTTTGAAAGGACATATAAGCTTTGGGGCTGGTTTTACTACTTTTTGTTTTGAGTGCCTACAAAGAACTGATAGAAAAATGCATTTTTCTAAGTCGTCAAGTATCCAGCCATATTTTATGTCTTCCACAGCAAACAATTTATCACAATTTCCATCTGAATTTCTAGAATGGGGAGTTAATATTTACATTATTAATATACACTCAAAGAAATAAAGTATATGTTTACAACATATATTTGGATGACCTTGGAAGTATCTGCTGTTGGTACAGATAGCTATCCAAACATTTTAGTGATCTTGCACTTTCTCATCGTAAATTATTCTTGAATGCTTCAAACCACAGTGTGTTTGAAAACTCATTTCAATGTTGCAATGTTCACAGTTTTGATTATTTTTCAACAATTTATATGATGCTAACCATCTTATTATTAAAAGGTTATCCTTTATTAGCTTATGTAATTCTCGTAGATTTATATTTAAATTGGTTAAATCTCTGGAATTTTTTTGATTTTCAGTGGAGCCATAATGGAATAAAATTTCTAATTATCAAATGTGATTATAATGTGAATTTTGAAAATTTTAAAATACATATCAAAAATTAAAATGGCTATTGAATAAAAATAATATCCTCTCTTGGGTGCAATGAGAGGGTGTTGCCTTGGGCAGCTGTTGCCCAGGGCTGAGCATCTCACAGTATAATTTTCCTCAGTTGCAACTCTGTCCTTCGATGGAGCTGCCCCTGAGCACACTCTGCCCAAAGACAGAGACGCAACTGAGAGAGGATAAATAAATATGTTACAAACTACTTTATAGTAATTTGGTATTTACTAAACATGTTTTGTTTTCAACACCTGCTTGCATCTGAGCATCAGGATCATCCTTCTCTCTTCTTATTCCCTTTCTCTCTCCTGGTGGCATTGGCAGAGATGGCTGCGAATCAAAGAAAGTTTATCGAGTCCATTTGCATGAATGTGATTTTATGTGATGGAGAAGCCCACACACTTGGCTAGAAGTGCCTCCCTCATGACTCAAAGGGGACTGAGACAAGTGAGATCTGGCAAACCTGGTTGCTTCAGTCTGCTGGATGCTTGATCTATCAAGGTCCAACTTGGTTACGTGAGCCTGACTCGTTCTGCTCTCTTCCACCAGCATTGATCTTTGCCTATTAATAAACATCTAATACCCTAACAAAGTGCAAAGCAGACTTATAAACTTTCAAAAGTACAAGTCAAAAATACAAGTCACGCCTGTTAGTACATAAAATAAATTATATTACTTCAACAAGAAGACTATTTTCTATTCATTTTTTACTTGATGGGAATTTATATTTTGATAGGATAATGGTGCCGCTAAAGTGAATAACCTACCTAGCGAGTTTGTGCAAATGGGTAGTAGAGCAGGAAGTAGGAGGGAAATGGTGAAAAAATAAACATTGCTAAGAGTTATGAAGGACTAGCAGCATGGCCCGGCGTTGCCCATGCTTGATTCAAAAATCGTACGACTCATACAACAATCGCTATCACTTGACTTAAAATATTTTTGCCCTTACTTGCCTTTAAAGGAGTGCCCTTTGCCGTGCTGATGTTGCTAGATACCTCACTTCTTGCCTATCTCACACTGCAAATTTTTTCTAAGCTCTATAGTAAACATTACATCTGTTACGAAAAAAGAACTAAACAAAATGAACAGAAAACGATCAGCTTTAAAAAAGGACTCGTAACTGGAAAAAACGAATGAAAAAAGAATGTTAACAACAAATACTTTTTCACACCCAACCCAGTTCTTCAGAATCAGAATCAACATTTGAGTTTAAGCAAGCGAATGAGCCAATTGGAGTAAAGTGCCATGAAGATTAAAATTTTTCCCACTTGTGACGAATGCAGCTATCGATTTTTTTTGCATGCTAGTTAACATTCGTGTCAGTCAGCTGTTGGCTCTCATGCTGGCCAATAGAATCTTCCTGCCTATTCGTGGCAGTCAGTTATAGGCTCTCACTCTGGCCAGTACAAAATAGCCGCAAACTACATGAAAAGTGTTGTAGAAGCATGAAAAAATCGATTATTTCCACTATTGATGGGAGTTGGGAAAGGCAAAGTTGGTCTTGGCCTTCCTGCTAACTTGGAGTATGTGCATGTAAATTCTGGTGCAAATCCGTCGAAAATTGCGACCATGCATTCATTACACACACACATACACACACATCCTGCCTTTTATGGATAGAGATAAATTGTGGAGAGCCATGATTACCGGTGTTCTGAAGGGGGCAAGGCACATAGAAAAAGAATGGTACCACCTGAAAATATTCTTTTAGAAATTATCACAAAAATAATCTCTTTTAAAGCCATAACCTCAGAGTATAGGAAAACATGCCTAAATTGTCCACTACATTTTTAATTTAGATATTTTTGCTGAACTACAAAACTTTTATTACAGCAATAAAAACATACATATTAAAAGAATGTTCATAACAAAAAAGAGCAGTAACAAAAAATATATATAACTGTAAATTGGTAATACGAAAATATGATAAAAAACAGAAAACTGCTTTTCAGTCCTCTCTCATCAGAGCAAAAATCAAGGTCAAAAGAAAGAAAATGTGCACAACATCTAAAAAGCAAACAAGTCCAGACAATTATATACAAATATAGCATTAAAGACAGATAAGCATTAAACCTATCAACCACTCTCTCTGTTTACAGAGAAATGGTTGGTAAGACTTAATATATATTGATTCCAAAAATTGGTTTTAACCTTATTCATTAGTGAGAACATGTCCAGACTATAAGAATAAGTACACTGCTGGTTTTTAATTAAATGAACCTGATAAATTAACAATTATATTTTTATATTGATAACAAAAATAATAAATACTATTTATTAGATGGTTTATTGGAATGGTTAGCAAAACATTGGCTAATTACTAATTGATTTGAACTTTATAAAATAGAAAATAATAAGGATTTCCTAATAGTTGGTTCACATATTTTAATAATTTAGCAAATATTTATAAATTTATGAATAAAAATTGTTTTCATATTTATTTATTTATAAATTGATAAATGATAAATATTGCATTGCATTAGTTTTTGGAATGTTGTACATATAAAATTATTCTTGTAAATAAGCAATCTAATGAATAAATAATGCTTAATATTTTTGTTGTAAATTCTCAAGAACCAAAAAAAAAAATGCATAAATTCTCTTTCATTTCATGCTTAGGTTTTATTACAATTCTAATCATCACTTTTTTAAAACAATAAACATTGCCAAAGTTATGAAGGTAGTTAAAACAGCAGTGATGTAGGAAAAATGTCCTTTTGACTCTACGTCTTATTGTGGGCATGTTTGTCCATGTTTGATCTGTCCTCCTTATCTTTATAATCTTTATTTCCTACCACATCCACTTTTATTTATATCATACTCCTCATATATCATAACCATTTTAACAGTGACCCTCTACCTTGAGGTGCTCTCGAGACTTGTATTAGGTGAACTTTAGTATGAAAGAAAAATGTTTTTCGTTTAATATCGTTGGCACTGTACTTGGATTAATTTTAAAACATTCTAATGAATATTTTAAGCTTAACATCAGTTTTTTGCATCAGTTGCAATTTTGTTAAATAGAGTGAAGTACGCAAACAAATTATACAACAAGGAAATCTGAAGATATTTGTCTTCAAAAGAGATTTTACCTTTGGTTATTTACACAGCTGCTGAATTAGAAGAGCCTGGTGAGATAAGCGAAAATATGCGAGACGTTATTGGGGTGTGGCAGCATAAGCACCACATTGACATCCACGTGCTTCTGTTTGACCTCAGTTACTGCATTGCTGATGCTTTGTAGGTGGAAAAGGAAAAAGAAAAAATTACCAAAAGAATTTGATAGGCAGTTTGAATTGTGGACAAACTTCTTAGATAAAAGTGCTTCCTGAGCTATGTTCACAATGGAAACTAAGTGCAGATTTAAAATTGAGACATGTAACTAAATAATTTAAAGCTTAGACTTTCCTGATATTGAAATTTTAAAGGAAGTGAACTTTTCACTGGGAAACAAAATTACATTTATAGAATATTTAAAACCTAATTCCAAACTACCAGATATCTAAAAATAGAGGATGTTTTAATTTGTTCAAAATTTTACTGCTTAATGCATAAAACAAATTATATATTTTGATGTATAAGTCAACCACTAAAATTCTGAGTTTTTAATTCATATTAGTCTAATATTTTCAAGATAAGCCAATCCCACCTAAAAAAAATAATATAGGAAGACTTCTACCAGTTCAAAATGTCTAAATTTACTGATACAGTCCACTAAGAGATATACTTTAAATATTAAAAAAATAACCTATATACATGGTAAATTATCAGAACCCATCTTGCACATTTATGAATCTACTATTCATCCGTGTTTTGAATACTGTTGCCATATCTGATCTGGTGCTTCTACTGTACATCTCAAGATTCTTGACAAAATCCAGAGAAGGGTCTGCAATACAATCGATCCTGACCTGGCATCTCAACTCCAGTCACTTTCTCACTTATATGGTTTATTTCTGTCTGTTCTACAAATATTGTCATATGAACTTTTTTTTCTCGTGTCCTGACTCTGTGAATTTAAGCATGCTAGTAGATTACCAACTAAGTCTCATCATGTTACTGTTGATCTAGCTAAAATCAACTGCCACTTCCACTCTAACAGTTTTTCTTTCTCACACTGCCCACCTGTGGAATTCATTTCCGATTTTTGCTTCCTTGATAACTACAATCTTCAAAAATTTAAATGCAATACCAGTCACTATCATCTGTTTTCTTGAACTCTGTTTCTTTTTTGTCCTTTCCTCAATCTCACCATTTTCACTCTTCTCATTCTCTTTCACTTCCTGTAACCCAATGTGTTCTAGTGCCATTGTTGCCTTATTTGGGGTGAAATGATTAAAAAAAACTGTATGTGTATGTATAATACGTGAAACAATATTCACTGTTTGTTTCTTTATAATTATTGATAATTTCTTTCATTTATTTGCAATAGAAACAAGTCCATCCTTCAATGTCCTATAGTCTGTGAATGATCAGAGTATAGTATCAGCACACACTGCCAAGAATCACTCTTTTCTTGACTTCTTTTTTGGATTAGTGTAGTATCTGCCTGCTCTACCAAAATTAATATTTATAAGTTAATTTTAATGCCCAGTTCAATCATCAAAACATTGCCTGGGCGTAATGGATATATAATTTGCCTGCTTATTTCTAAACTGGTTGTTCAAATTAGGGCAAGATGTGTTAATTTATATATCTTTTTCTTTTAGCATTACAGAAGTTACAGACAGAGTAGCAAAGAAACACATAGAAAAATTTACACTGTTAATTATTATAAATGATAATAATTTCTGATTAAAGATGTGTGGGTAGAGTGAAATTGATAAGCCAAGTTCAAATTCCAAACTAGTCTGTTATGTTTGCTTTCGCAAATATACCTTTGGAAAAGGCATGAATCCATCTCTTCTTCAATCTATGAGTTAAATAAAAGGGAAGACTGAGATCTTGTTGTAGCATACCTACAGACGATAATGGGTATGTCTCCATTCACATAAATACAGTAGCAAATACTGGATGTGGGGTCTGCAGTTGGAGATTCATTGTGGAATTCGCTCGACTCACTTCTAGCAGTTGGTTACTTCTACACGTCACTGGCATATCTTATATATGTTTTTCATGTCCTAAATATTAACGTTCATTATCAACCTTCATGTTATTATTCTATTCAGTAACCTTTGCTAGGTTACAACAGATCACTAACCTTGAGATGCGACATGTCTTAAAGGAGAACTGAAGTCCAAACTGTGGAGAATACAATAGGTAACCACTCCACTCTCTTTGACCAGGAGGAATATCAATTCACAGATAGTAAAGAAAAATCTGTGGAGAGTCATGAACACCAACATCCAAAAGATATATAATCATAAATGGTAGGTTAGACTAAGCACTCTAACCTTGGATGGCAACCAATCCAAGAGAAGAAAGACTCTAAATTCCACACTGTCGAAAAAGCAACAGGAAACCACTCCATAATCTTTATCAAGAAAATAAAGAAAAATCTATGGAGAGTCATGATCAACTACATCCTGAAGGAACATGGTATTAAAATAAAAAAACATTGTAGAAATTCAACAGTTCATCTTTTAAATTCATTGTATAATACTAAAAATGTATTTTCAGTTTGTCAAAACTTTTTTAATTTAGCACAAAACAAAAAAAAAAAATTCCAAAATTCATTTTCAAAAATGTTTTACAGACAATATTCTTTCTTAAAAAAAATATTCCTTTATTTTTTACTTATTTTTTGTTTCTTAAATTTTGATATTTTACAACAGCCTGGAAATACAAAAAAATAAAAAATAAAACAAAGTCATCCATGGCTAAACTTTGATTGTAGCAATCAATCAAATTCTAAGTTAAGAATTAAGAATAAACAAATAAGATCAAACTTTTTGACAAAACAGTTTGATCTTATTTGTTTATTTATTGAAAAAAAAAATTTTTTTAATTCCTACTGAACCATAATGGATTCAATGGTATCTCTATAATGACCATTATATGTACATATAAAGATATGCACTGATATAAAATCTATCAATATATTGTATTAAGTTCTTTGTTCAGGTTATATATTATTTGACTAGTCATTTCTGTCTAGAATCTAATTGATAAAACATCTGATTCTAAGAACTTAATAAATAGCATCAACTACAATTTAATACTTTCAAGTCCACCATGTGTAGGGAGCCATGATTGTTCACATCTTGAAAGAACATGGTAAATGAAAAAGAGTTTGTTTGAATGAACTATATATTTGATGAGAAATAAAATAAAATGAATTTTATGGCCATAATTTTATTCTTTTTTTAAATATCAGTCTTTCGTAATATTTTATATTTCACTGATCAATCATTACAATATTACTCTATATCTATATGTGTGTACTTGTATATATGTATGCATGCATAAATTAAATAGATATTTGCATGCAACAGTGACCACACCCTGGTAAACTGCTTCAACTGGCATACAAACCAGATGAGAATAGTTGATGGGTTCAAATTCTTGATAATTTTGGATATGTCAGCCAAAGACTGATTTCTGGTGGAATGAGCAGATGAGATCTGCAGATCCAATGGCCATGAATGTGGTATCAACAAGTCCCGTGGAGTGCATCAGAGCATGGATATGATATGTAGAAGTCCTGGTCATCTGCTGTAGCTTCAGTTGTAATGTTTCTTTTTGCCTTTGGGTAAAGACTCCTTAGGCTGAGAGAGTGGATTTACCCCAGTGCAATATTCCCATTATGAATTCACTTCTCTGCACAGATCTGCTTTTGAAAATTCTTCTGGATCCACTGATGAATTGCAAGAGTCTTCTTTGAACTCAAAGAAAACAACCAGAAATTTATAAATTATTATTATTATTATTCACATTATCACTGTAAGAACAGGTACATTAAAAAATATAATACGAAAAAGAGGAGCAAGGAGAAATAAAAATATATAATTACTGTAAATAGTCAAAGTGAAAAAAGAATTAAAAAAAAAGGATTTGTTGTCATACATTACTCTTGAGAGCTCTATCAAGAAATAGGAAATGTGTATACAACAAAACAAAGTAAGGGATCATAAACACAATATATATATATTAGGGAAAAACATATAACAAAGTGGAAAAAGTTTTCTTGTGATGCATTTCATTGTTTAGGACTTAAGATTAAAGGATGAAACATGTCATAAGAAAACTTTTTCTACTTTGTCAAACATTTTTCCCCAATATTGTTCCATATATATATATATATATATATATATATATAAAGAAAGAGCCAACCCTCAATAATATTAACTATGAATATGGTCACAATGTGCTGACTGTGTTTGGAAAATAAAAAAAACATTGCTATTATAATAAATACATATATATCAAAATCTACATATTCAGTTAAAAAAATATCCTTGATAATGACTAACAAAATAGTCAAAAGCACTCGGATATATAAAGCATTTGAACAGTTTTTATGTACTTTATGTCCAGAAAAGAAAACACTGCAAGAAAAATTGAATAAAAAGCTTAATCGAAGTAATTTATCCATTGTCTTTAAAGAAACTTTATTTATATATATATATATATATATATATATATATATATATATATATATATATATATATATTAGGTTGGTGCAAAAACAATGACGTAATAATGTCGTTTTTTGACGTTACGTCAAAAACGACATTATTACGTCATTATTTTTGCACCAACCTAATATATATATATATATATATATATATATATATAGGTTAAATTTATATGAGTAATTTTGGTAATGTCATAGTTTACATTTGTAAAATCAAATACAAGCTGAGTTTCAATATTGTATATTTTAATTTTTAACAGAGCTCAAAGCCCCTAAATGAATAGCAATGAGTTAAAATGTATGTAATTGAACATCAAAAATGTAAACTCAAGCCAAAGCAATATGACAAAATTCCTAAATATCAAAAATTATTGAAATATTTTGGAATGTCAAGCAAAGGTTTGTCAATACCTACAGCTGAAACAAAGCACCAGTGAAACCAAGGATAAAGTACAAATTGTATGAGCTTTTTCTAGCAATATTCAATTCAACGTTGACACATTTGATACACATGATGACTACCGTAGTTAATATGAAAGTGATGTGGAACAAAAGACAGAGTGGAAAGAGAAAGCAAATTCAGTGGTTTGAAAAAATACAGTGACTTCACAAAGTGGTCAAAAACATGTGTAAGATGAAATTGTAAGTCAAATTAATAATCTAGACACCAAATATTATTCTATTATTGTTGACTATGATCGACTTGCTCAAATAGAAAACCCTGTGAGAGATTTTTAACATTTTTATCAATATAAAATCATTCATTCGCATACAAATTCAACAAAATAAAAATCATGGGTAAATATAAGCTTTCACTTAAAATTATCCATAATCAGTCCTACAATAAAGCATGTTAGGAAGAGCTCAGATTGATTAATTTGTGCTTTATGGCTTATCAATACCTTTCTAGGTTATTTAAAGCCAAAATTTATTTTGAATTGTAAGAATAATTCTTTTTTCTTTTTTTTGTAAAGGAATACTGCATCAACACTACTTGAGAATAACAATGATTTTTCTTGGTACAAGCCCTACTATTTAAGATAGAGAGAAGGAGAAAAGAGATAGATCAATACCTTTTACAAGTATATTTGTGTATAAGTGAATGTAAGAAACCCAAGTGAAATTTGAACTTGGCTCTTTGATTCTTCATTCCAAGCCACTATCCATTACACTACCCACACATGCAAAAGGGCTGAGAGAAAGAACCAAGTGCTCTTTAAAAACATTAAGTGATATGCAGACTAAGTACCATATGTAGCCTATGTACTTAACCTTGTCAGAAAAAAAGTTACTATTTCCAACAATGTTTAACCTTCATGCCTGCAAAAAAAAAACCAAAAAAAAACAGTGTGTCAAAAGGACTATTATTCCTTTGACACTACGATTTCTATATACATTGTTGACTCCCTTGGCAAGAAGTTTTTTATTCCTAAGTTTATAAAAATGTCTGTGAACAAGAAAATTTAAATAAACACATAACGGTGAGTAACGGTAATTATAAATATTGAAAAAAAGCATTTTCCAGGCATTTCTTTCATTTGCTCTTGCCACATAAATTCATTAAAATAGGTTAGGAGCATTTCTTCCTTTGAACCAAACATTCAGTTGGGTTTGTAAAATTTGTCTGCTCCAATATACAGAGATTGGTCACATGATGTTAGGCAGTCTCTCATTGGTTAATAAAACCACATGGTTTTAGAAAAAGCTGACCACCATCAGAGAAGGAACTGGACCTGCTCCAAAGCAACATGCAAGAAATTCTCTCTCAAATGTACAAGTTATCTAGCCCTATTTCACTCCACCAGATGGTTATGTCCACCTGACATATTCTCTATATAAAAGAAAGGACATTGTGTTTATGTTAACCGTTTGTCATATGCTTATTCAAATTTTCTTGTTCTATAGTTATTTATAAAATGGTAAATCATAAATGTTGTATTGTTTACACCTTTTGATAATTTTGTAATGTTTTTATAAATTTTTAATAAAAAGATTTCTTTTCAAATTTATTTCTTTATAAAATGGTAAATAACAAATCTTTATGAAAGGTAAATAATAAATATCGCATTGTACTTGGTTCACATATTTTTATGATCTTGTAAATAAACATTGCTGAGGGAGTCAAAAGTGTATACAGTAATAGTGGTGTCAAGGAAATAACTGTCCTTTTGACACAGTTTTTTTTTGTGGACATGAAGGTTAGACATTGCTTAATATATTTAACATTAACGTTGTTTACTGTGCCTGAAATTGTTGAATGTCATGGCATTTTGCAGGAGTTGTGTTTTCTTTTATTGTTCTTCACTAACATGGGGAATTATAAACATACAGGGCAATCTAAATTTTTTCTCTGAAATAAAAAATAGTAGTAAAAATGATTAATGATCATGTAAATGGATTTTGAAAAAAATAACTTGTAATTTAGTTAAAAAAATTTAAAAAATCATATTTGTTTACTGTAAGTGTTTGTTACCTGTCAACTGGGTTTAAAGGTCAAGTTGGTACCGCATCAGATTTCTTTATCCATATATGATGAAGCCCACTTAAATTGAGGAATGGAGTTGATGTATGGATGACCAGAAATGACAAAACTTTATATTATTTATAAATGGTAAGTTTATATTCCCAATATGCTTCTCTGATCATTACAATCTTGAACTATTCAATCGTTATCTTCCCCAGATATCCCCATAAAGTTTGCCTCTTACTCAACTTTGAGTGGCTTTGGGGCCTTGTACAGGATGAACATCATTGTAAAAAAAAAAATTAAGTGCTTAAGTGGAACAAGATGGTCTATACATTATGAAAAGTTCAGGCAATGAAAATGGCTATGTAGGTATTTTACAAACTTTCTAAAATATATTTTTAAAAACTCAGAAGAGAATGTAAACAAGATGGAAAAGTTGGAATATACTGTTTTAACAATCATTTGGGAAGATATGCCAGATTGTTTCAACAAGAAACCCTTGGTTTTGAGGTATTTGAAGATTATCTTTTGCAATCTTCTTTAGTTTGCTAAAGAAGTAAAAAAAAAAAATTCCAATAAACAGGATTGCACACTTAAGAATCAGAAGCAAAATGTTTGTATGAAGATATCACCTAAAGTTATTCTGATGATTTCTAATGCATTGTTACAAGGAAATTACTGCAATACAAAGATAATGTTGATCAGTTCAAAGAATATTTACATGTTAGGAAATCCCAGAATACTGAAGATGTGTTATCTAAAAGGCAATGTACAGAAGTCTGTTGGCTTATTTATGAGTAACACTTAATTGAAGTGTTCCCTAATATTTCTACTATTCTTAAGTTGTACTTGATGATGCCTATCATGAGCTATAAAGCAGAAAAAAATTTTTTCGATGCCATCCTTCATAAAAAAAAAAATTTTAGTCCACCATGACTGAAAAGCAATTGAATTCTCTATGAAATGACATTGCAAGGAAGCTCCCTATTTACATTATTTGGACTATTGTCCTCATCTTTGTTGCCATATTTATTATAACGTTTCGGCCATTGTACACTCTAACATGGCACAGTGGATAAAGGCATTGGTTAGATCCAGTGACAGGACCCAAAGAGTGTGAGTTCAATACCTGGTTAAGATGGTGGAGAACTTGGAGAGGGGAATTAACAGGAGATAACTGATAACTAACATCCATTAGACATGGCACATGGAACTAGAACAGTCTACCCCAGTGAGCAAAATAAAGGGTTCAGTTTGGCATTCAAACTACCTAAAGAAGGCCGGAGTGTACAACGGCTGAAACGTTGTAATAAATATGGTGACAATGATGAGGACAACAGTCCAAATAATGTAAATAGTGTACATAATACTTCATCTCAGAAATATAGACAGATACTGAAGGAAGCTCCTATATGATAAAACTGATGTGGATACATTACTCAGGGCTGGTGCTAGGGTCTTGCCTTCTCCCACCTGAAACTTTGATACAGAGCCCTCCTCTCTACTAAATGTTGATTTCAAGGTTTCCCAACCTGGGGGGCCACAGGAACTTGAAGGAAAATTGATGGGGGAAGGGCACCACTTTTTTTAAATTATGAAAAATCAGGGAATTATCCAATTTAAATGATAATTTCAGTACATATTCATTATTTTCTTTTATAGTGAACAGTTTTTTTTTTATTTAAAAAAATATCTGAAAAAATGTTATATTTTCATGATTAAATTTTATTTGTAAAAAATGTTTAAGTCGCAAATTTTTCCATTTCCATAAAAATTAATCATTAATGCATCTCCTCTGAAAAAACATCCCCAAAAAACTGAGTTTTCTTAAAAAAAAATTAAAAAAATATTCCTAAAGCATGACAGGACTTGATGTATTTAAAGTTTTGCCAGTTTATTATCATACCCAGGACACATAAGTTCTGTAGACTCCAATGTGGAGTATAGGGCCACAACCTTAACCTGCCAGTCATTGTTGATGTTGTTTCTGTAGCAAGTATGTTTCTTATGGGGTGGAATTGCTCACCCCAACCAGTTTTGGATTCAGAATTCCCTTTTGGGTATATCTGTGAATTGCCATAGCTTCTTGGAAAAGATAGTGGAATGATTTTGAATTCAAGTTATCTTCCTTCTAGACTGGCTGCCACCCAAGAATTGAGAACCCAGTTTGCTCTGCTATTTAACCCATAGCTGGAGGAAGAAGACAGGGATTCATGCCTTTCTCAAGGGTATTTGTGCAAAGTGAACAGAACAGTAATATTAACACTATTTAGATGCAGACTATTGTCCTTATCTCTGTTGTTGTTATGTTTTGACTATCTGGCCTTTGACAAGTGCTTATTGATCTGGGTAACCTGCAGGGAATAACAGTAAAAGAAAAAAATGAGAGCTTCAGTGAGTTCAGTCAAGTACAACAAGCCTTAGCAGCACTCATCAGCAGGTAGGTTAGGTTTAAGGCTCCAAGTTCTCCACAGATAATTATTCTAGAATTAAAGTGTTGGTTTGTGAATTTAGTGGCAAAGTAATTGTGAGTTCAACTGGGCTGTATGTATTTTCTTCAGTGGAAACAGTGAGAGTAATAATTGAGCAGTACTAAAAATAAGAACTAGATGAGATATCCCTAGACATGTGCAATGGAATGGGAACAGTCTAGTCCCATAGATTAAATAAAAGGCTAAGTTCAGAACTCCCTGTAGATTACCTGAATTGACATATACCTGATGAGTATGGGAGGGCACAAGAGCCAAAACAGCAACAATGATGAGGAAATAGTCCGCATGTAAATACAGGGGGTCCCCCTAAAGTCTAGACAAAGGAAATCACATAAACTATATTCTTTTACCTCAACAGAGTGAACATGGTTTTGTTGAAATAAGAAAGAATTGACTTCTTTTTCTGGGATATGGTAAAGGAGAATGTGTACTCAATGAAAATCACAGATAAATGTAGCCGTCTCTTCTACTCCAATAGCTTCATATCTCGCACCTCTCGCCTGTGGAACTCACTTCCCTATTCCATTTTCTCTGAGAGCTATAATCTCCAGCTATTCAAATGTAATGTCAATCGACATCTCCAGTTGCCTTGATCTATCCTCTATCCTTCTCCCCATCCTTTCCTCTATCTCTCCTATCTGATCTTGCTCCAAATCTTCTGTAACCCCTTGTGTCCTAGTGACTTCCTGCCTTGCTTGGGGTGAAACGCTTAAAAAAAAAAAAAAAAAAAAAAAAAATGCAACATACTTGATTGGATGCATAAAGAGTGAATTTGCTAAAATAGATGGCAATATGAAGTTATTACATCCAGTTCACATGAATCTTGCAACCTTTGCATCACAAATGATGGAAATCTTATGAAAGATGTTATTTGTTAATTTATATATATCGAGAAAACTATATGACTCCAGTGTGTTGTATTAGGAATATGTATTGTGAAGGTAAAGCTCGTATGTAGGTAATGTAAGACATAAGAAGGTCATTTCTGTGATGAGGAGTAATCATTATTTATATCATTTTCAGCCAGACTAATACATTTATCTTGTTACTTTCACAATGTTTCAGCCCATATGTCTTTCAGTTTTCTTCAGTTGTGTATCGATGCATGTAACCTTCAGGGAATTTTGAAATAAAATCCTTTATTCAATCTACAGGGTTCTAATTCTACTGTCAATGTCTGGTGATATCTAGACTTGGTTAATTGTTATTTTTTTGATAATAATTTTAATTATTTTTTACTGAATAATTGTTATATTTTTAATACTACCAGGGATGCAAAGAGATTTGGTGATGCCCTGGGACAAATCTTTGATTGTATACACCCCCTAAGACTCAAGTAGAAGGTGGGCCTAGTACTGAGAAATATGAGAAAAGAAGACATATTAAATATGTAAAAACAGATTAAACATGAAATAAACATTTTATTCAAATTAAATATGAACTAAATTTTTATTTCACTCTATGACGAGATGTCTGGGGGTCATTGCCTCCTCTGTCCCCACTTCTACACATTACTGAATACCACTCAATGCTAGTTCTGTTTCCACTGAATATGAATATATCCATTTTACCCAGCTTGTGGATTGAACTTACAATTATTACATCACCAAGCTTGATATAGTAATTGTGAATTCAATCCCTGGGCCAGGTATTATGGATATACTCAAGCTAAGTGAAAACAGAGATAGCAATAACTGAGCAGTATTAAAAAGAACACTTAACCAAGATGAGATATCCCTAGACATGGGCAGTAGAATGAGAATAATCTACCCTGTATATTGAATAAAGGGTTTAGTTTGAAATTCTCTGAAGGTTACACACATCATCAGATTCTATTGGTAAGAAGAAAGTTCCATTTGGACAGCTTCTTCCCAAGAACCACTACATCATGTAACAGACTCTTGAGAGGATGTTTTCCTGATTACTACAATTTTAAACTCTTCAAGTCTAAAGTCAACCATCACTATCTAAAGTGGCTTTTAGGCCTTTTAAAGATTTTTTAAAAAAGATACCTGAAAAAGGTTGGAGGTTAGAACAGCCAAGACATTGTTAAGGTAATGACAAAGACAAGGACATTAGTCCAGCTGTAAAAAATATAAATAAGAAGATCATCTTTAATGAGTGAGATAAATGTATTACTTTTTAACTTTACCAGTTTACAGTCTGAAGCCTTATGTGATTGTGCCAATGTAAGAAAATGGTCAAAGTGTGAAATAAAGAACAAACATCTGTCTATATTTCCGAGGTATTGTAACTATTTACTCTATTTAAATTGTTCAGACTGTTCTCTTCATCTTTATTGTCACATTCACAACATTTTGGTCATTGTATACTCTAGCCTTTACCATATTTATTTGAATTTCACACCAAACCCAGAATAGTCAATCTGTATGTTGGCATTTGTGAAGATTGATTTGATGAAGTTTGTGTAAAAAATTGTATTTTTTACAAATGGGGTTGTCTTCTGCAGTTTCTATTCCCACTTGAGTCCTGTTGATTCTTTTTAGGACAACATTGTAACTAGTTTGACCAATATGGAACACATTAGATAAGTCAATATGGCTATTTTTAGCAGTGGGTAATGAAGAAAACTCTATCCTTAAATTGCATGAATGTACCAATTACAAAAGAGAAGGAGGTATCCACTGGAGAATTACTCACAAGTATGTCAGTAGTCTTACAGCATAAATCCAAACTGATCTTGAAAGTAAAGGCTGGCTTGATGATGAAATTTTTGAAGTTACATAATTGTTACATCAGAATGTTAACATGTTTACAGCCATGCAACTGCTTCACAGCATAAATTCAAACGGATCTTGATAACATAACTCAAAGAAATCATGGGTCTTTTAGTTTTCTTGTTATGGTTTCATAGTAATTTACAAGCATGAGAAAATGTAGTTTCACAAGTCTCATATTTTCACATATGGATGCAGATTAATAGGGATATGTTATAGTGTGCATGCTATACACATTTTTAAATGTTCATTTGGTTATGCATATTTTATTCATTTCTCTCAAAAACAATTTTTCAAAGTTAGAATAAATGGAGAAGAGAAGCTAGTTAACTTTATATTTTATTATAAAATGAAGCTTGTGAAAGTTTTTCTTGTTCTTTTGCAGAAGGTGAATTTTAAACTCCCCTTCACAGAGTCAGGGAACCATCTTTTGTTGGGTCTGTGAACATACTACCCCCTTTTGCCAGGGATAGAAGAAATGAAAACACAATCTGTTATATATGGCAAGCTGGCTTTTTTTCTTATTGGATGTCCTGTGTGGCTTCAAAACTTCACTCCACCTTCTTGGGAGTGGACACAGAAATGAATGCGAGTACCAAGTGCACAACTTTTTGTAAGCAAAACTAGCACTGTGGGATGAATCTTGTTAAAGTTGTTTCTTTTTTGTAGAAGATAAAAATCATTTATCAGTTCTCTGCACTAGACATGTCAAAGGTTAGATGACCCTTCCTTTAAAGTCAACAGACATTTAACACAATCAGGCTCCATAGCTATGGATGCAACCAGGGCAGTGATGACACATCATTGCTGGTTAGAGTGCTTCTTAGATTGAAGACTGGTGGCTTCCTCCCAATAGAATCAACAGCCACATGTCTATTACCAAGGTGATCCTTCAAGTTAGAGAACATTGACTATGGTTTTGACCTGGACACTGATGATGATTATGCAGTAGACATCATCTTTACTTCCAGAATGAAATATCAAATGATATTGTTGAAAATATTTTTACCCCAGGAAGTGGGCTTAACGTCACATTGTTCTAGTTCATGTGGAAAAGAAGACATTATCTTCCCATTTTGGCAGCTAGTCTGAAAAAAAAAAAAAAAAAGAACAGACCAAGGTTTGGTTTATTTCCATTTCATTTGTGACTGAGATAGTTATATCTCACTGGTTGATGTCTGTTATATCACCAGTCCCATAACCCATTAGTGTTATAGGAGCACCAAATATACTGCATCCATAGCAGCAGTAGGAATGTCCTAGGGCAAAACTGCCTGATTGAGCCCATCCCACTTCACATTGTTTTTCAATTCAGATTTTTCCTTGTCATATTGTTTACCACCTCAAAGCAAGAAAGTCATGCTATTTAACACATCGCTGGAGAGAGAAGAGATGGACTAATACCTTTTCCAAAGATATTTGTGTGAAAGTCAATATAACAGACTCAGCTGTGATTTGAACTTGGCTTGCTGATTTCTCTTTCTGAGTGACTAACCATTACATCACCCAACACCAGGTACCCTTGCAAAGTTTCAGCTTTTAAGCATGTATAGTTATTAAGTCATTAGAAATGTTATATCCTTCAAGGAACTCATATATTAAGCTGAACATTTTTCTTAAATATCTGCATTCATTTTATGCCTACTACTACATTCATATGCTAGATATAAATGAAAGGATAACATATTAATTAGTTAGTCCACTTGATAATTTGAGTAGCAGTCAGGTGTAACAGTCAGAGTCAAAGTTAGTAAGAAATCATACTATTTCTTGTATGAAAACTGTCTTCCGAAGAAGAAACTGGACTAGCGTAACAGTGTTTGTAAATCAACTGAATAATTTCTGGATTATATTAGGTTGGTGCAAAAATAATGAAGTAATAATGTCGTTTTTTGACGTTAAAAAATACCTCAAAAAATGACATTATTACGTCATTATTTTTGCACCAACCTAATAAAATCTTGGATTTACACCTCATCTGCTTTCTTCTTTTTCTTTTGTTTTTATTTTTTTGTTTTTGTGGACGAGTTAAATATTTTTACGAAGCCAAATTTTCACCACCCACTTCAACCTTACATAAATTTGCAACAATTGTTTTTGTGTTATATGAGCACAGTAAGTGATATCGTGTACTGTCAGAGGTAGCTGCTAAACAATGAAGTTTTAAAGAGCTCAAATTAATGTCCCTTGATTAACTATATCTGTTTATTGGGTGGATGTTGATTTTGTTAATTGTATAGACTGTTATTCACTTTTACAATGTTTATTATTGTTTTAAAAAGTGTGCTAATATTGACCATCATAAGTGTTATATTGGTATGTGTATAAAATTAGTATACACTCTTTAATCTGAAGAGAAAAGGCTCAAGAGTCACTCAATATAGAGAGTTACTGTTTGGACTTACATTAGCATAGGAAAGGACAAGTATTAAGAGAAGAGCTAAAAGAGACTTTTAGAAGGAACTAGAAACCCAATCCTAAACAGGAAACAAGGGATAAACATCTACTCCTGTTCAAAAGACAGAGAAGGTGTGTGAACCAGATGACAGACAAATCCATCTACTCCTATTTTAATTCAAGTCAGCACAATAAATTTGTAAACATACTTCATTTTGGTTACAAAAAAAGATTCAATATATTAAATGATAAAGAATGCTGATAACGTGGGTCCTAAATTGTTTTGTAAAGACATTGTAGTGGACCCCTGGAAGGGTGCAATATAATATGACCTGTGCACCCCAATAAGGCATAGAGGTCACAAGAGGCCCACTAACATTTTATAAATTAAAGACGTGAAATTTGATAGGTGGAACAAAAATGGACAACAGATTGACAAACTTAAAATTTAATGCAAAATTTATTTAGAATATAGACCAGAGTCCTGGTAGGTTAAATTACCAGTGAAAGTGTTGAAAAGTGGCTCGTCAAGTCTAATGGTGAACCTTCCATAGTATTTTAACTGAAGTGTACAGAGTAAGTTATTTGAAGTCTGGATTATATAGCCAAGGAGAAGAAAGTTTCATTTAAATGTCTGGTGCTGGCATTGTGTAGTTGCTGGTCAAAACCAATGTTTGGAACTGGGATTGCATATGTGCTGGTCAAATCCAATGTCTGGTGCTGGCGTTGCATAGTTGCTGGTCAAATCCAAACTTTCTATAGTATTATAACCAAAGTGCACGGAATAGGTTATTTGAGTCTGGACAATATGCATGCAGCAATTTCCTAAACCAGGTGAGTTAGGTTGAGAGGAAAGATGGAAGTAGGGACCAGTGAGTAGCTGGAAGTTCACGGCTGTTGTGAGCAGGTTCATTAACACAGATCAACCAAGTGAGTAGGCCAAGATAAGGGCTGGAAGTAGGGACTATTGTGTAGCTGAAGTTTAGGGCTGATGTGAGCAGGTACATTAACGCTGATCAACCAGGTGAGTTAGGTTGAAGTCAGGTCCAGAAGTAATGAAGGGCAGGAATGCCGGAAGTCAGTGTCCATGATAGCTGGAAGTAGCAAGGCTAAGATTGCTGACAGGAAGAAAGGATAGGAAAGCTCAACTAGCATCCAGTTGGCAGACAAAAAAATGGGAATGTAACTCAATACATAACCTGTCCAAGCACCCTTGCCACAATGGCCAGGAGCCTGCATTTCTCTTCCTCCTTGTCCTATCCCTGGGTTTTGTGAGAAGTTGCCAGGTTATCTGGAAAGGGAGTGTAAACACTAACTGGTCCTGCAAAGTACTAAATTATCAGGAAAATAGGTATCTTCAGTTCAGTTACCTTTACTGCACTTTCCATGATTTATTTGGGCCGAAATGTTTCCTTGTAAGGAAATGGCTAATATAACCATATAAAACAGTAAGTCAATATTGTTGAAATAAGCATTTATTTCACACAATAAATATTTTTGAGTATGGAGCAAATTTTTATGAACCATTTTGTTATGTACAAAATAGGGGGGTCACACTACAAAAAGATCATTTTTTGAAGAGGTTAAAAATCTGGTATAAATGAAAACAAAAGTATGTCATCCAAATCTTCATATCAGATATTTTACAATAAGAGGTTTTTCTTGCCATTTTGTATAGAAAAGAATGAAGACCCTTTTTTTTGCTATAAAATATGTCCAGGGTGATGCTCAGTACTACAGTATTTTCCTATGTTAGGCCTATTAGAATTGATCAGAAGCTGGGGCCATATTATACATGAGTTATCTGAAAAAAAAAAATCAGGTTTTTCACAAAAAATGTCAGAGGTCGTGCGATAAATGAAATTGGCTTATATACAAGTATATACAGTAATTCTTGGAACTATGCCTTTTTAGTTGTTAAGTTATAAAAGCTTTCTTTTTTTTAATTTAATTATTTTTTAATGAGAGTACGGTATATATTCACGTATCATGTGACCTTTGAAGATCCAAGTTTGAAGCAAATTTGACTACAGTAAATAGATATATAGTTGGGTTAACGGCATAGTCAGAGCTGGCATTACATATGCTAATTTTATATCTTGTGTATGATGCGACCCCCTTAAAATTAGCTTCTACATTAGGTCTTCAAAAGTCACATGATACACAAGTATATATGGTAGCTTTTAAAATTAAAGTTGACCAATCCCCACCAAAAATGTCAGGGTTCACACTATGCATGAAGTTGTCTTATACACAAGTATATACAGTAATTCTTGAGAGTAGACCTTTTTAGTTATAAAAGCTCTTTTTTTTTTTAATTATTTTTTAGTGAGAGTAGCTTTTAAAGTTTAAGGTAACCCCTCCACCACCACCACCACCAAAAAAATAATTTCTAATAAAAACGGCATTCGTAAAAGAACTGACATTTTACCAGATAAGCTGATAGTAACATCTATCTTTGAATGTTACACAGTGATCGAGAGAAGGGAGTTATGTAAATTCATGTCAGAAGATTTCCTAATAATCAGTTTTGATCATCTTTATATACACACACATACATATATCAAGTCCTGTAAAAGTAACATCAGTGAAAAAGTAGGTAAAATCCATATGCCATATCAAACAGTCACATTTTTGTTTAACTTTTTATTTACTTTCTCTAACTTGTGTCTGAAGAAGACAGAGTGTAAGTAAAACAGTTACCATGAAATAGATAGAAAGGGAAGGTTATGGAAAGTATGATGGAATGCTAGAGTGAAAAACACTAACATGTTTAAATAAGGACAGGGTGCCGTCTGTGTGTGGGTGTGAGAAACAGAAGAATAAATTGGTCGGGATGTGGGGTGCAGTTGTTGCTCGTTCTGTGAATTAATGAGATTAAAAGATGGCGTTTCATATAAGTTGTTGTTGTTGGTGGGGGTGGGAGATGTGGTTTGTTTAGCCAATCACAAGACTGAAACCTCTAAAAAGTTATGATGACCGTTAAGGAGTATTGTTTGCCAATTGCCAGTGTAAAAACCGTTGACTGAGCAAGTCAATCTTTGCTAAAAGTGTCGATGAAAAGACAAATGGGAGGAGGATCAGAAGTCAGTTAAATACATTTTTTAAAGTAAATTTGAATGTTTATCTTACTGATTTATCTTAAAAGCACTTTTTTCGACATCAGAATAAATGGGAAAAAGAACTTATTATCTGAAAGAAGTGTCATGTCCATAAATAAATAAAAATTAATTATAGTGTCAAAAATAATTATAATAAAATAAATATAACAATTATAATTATCATTAATTCACTCATTCTAAACCAATGAGAATGAGAACTTTTCTCCTCTATACACACAAACACATGACATTCTCACTATTGAACAAGCACTTAATATAGACAGGTTATTAACACATGCGTTAACAAAAATTTAATCTCCTTTTCAGGCCATAATAGTAATAGTTATCTTTTAGCACTCAACAAAAGTTTGGAGGTAAGAAAACCCCAGAAACTTGTATTTTTTCAACTAAATTATCTGGACATTCATTACACACATCTATAAAAAAAAAAAACATATGCAAAAGACTGTATACACTTTGCTTATTCTTTATCCTATCCTTCTGTCAAATTCTGATCCATATTTGACCATTTATATTCAATTTTACTCAGTATTACTGTCTCTCATTTCTCCAACGCCAAATAATAACCAGATAATAAATAATACTCATTTTGTTGTTTCCACGTCTTGCCATTTCTCATTTTTACAAGTATTTTTGTATATATAAATGTTGGGGGGTATAATTATTTACTCAGAATTATAACTCCCCAATAAAAGCTTTAAAAAATTAAAGTGAATAAAGCCACAAGAAGAAATAAGTAACATGTAAGTCTATTATTTACACAATTTACATTTGGACAGTAACTTAATGGAGTAAAGTGTTGGTTCATGAATTTGGTGACCCATTAATTGGGAATTCAATCTCTTGGCTTGGGCAGTGTGTACTTGAACTCAGTGGAAAAGAGTGAGCAATAACTGAGTAGTATTAAAAATAAGAACTAGACAAGATATGTGTAGATATGTGAAGTAGAACAAGAACAGCCTACCCCCATAGATTACAAAAGGATTGTTAAGTTCAGAATTCCCTGTAGGTTGCCCAGATCAATAGGTACAATATGCAGAGGGAACAATAGCTGATATGTTGTAAAAGCAACAGCAGAGATGAAGACAAATAGCTAGAAAGTAAATAGTGTAAATAATGATAGCAATAATAGATAGAAAATGAGTTCAGCAGATATACAAAAACAGAAGTGGGTGTAAGACAAGGTTGTGCATTCTCACTAGACTTATTCAAACTATAAAGTGAGGTGATTCTGAGAGAACTAGAAGTTTTACAAGAATTCATTATTGGCGGCCAAAATCCTAACATCATAAGATATGCAGATGATCAAAGTTTTGATAGCAGCTAAGTCTTTACAGGATGAAGTTGCTAGCCCCATGCCCAACTGGATTTATACCCGGGTTTCCTTTACAGTACCTGGGCCAAACACTGCTTAACTTTAGTGGTCAAATGAGATCCAGTGTTTCAGTTTGATTTGACCAAAATATTTACAAGTACATAAATCAACAAGTTTTATTGATGTACTTAGAATCAAAAAGAGTTAAAATTTTGGGAACATATAATGAGAAAAGAAGGATTGGAGAATGTGACACTCTCGGGACATTGAAGGCAAGAGAAACATAAGAAAACAGTCAATAACCTACCTAACAGGTTTGTGTAAATGTATGGCAGAACAGAAAGGGAAAGATAGTAAGAGGACAAGTAGTACTACAAAGGATAGGAAATTATGGAGAGCCATGTTCACCCACATAATGAAAAGATACAACACATAGAAGACTTTGTGCTTTTATAAAAATACTATAGCAAAAACATAAGTTGAAATGATAGATACTTGTATAGAATAAGATCATGACAGGTTGTATCAAACAGTAATGTACCCAAGATATTCTTGTAAAATATATCACTTCCTGCAATTTAGTGAAAACTAAAAAAAGGTCAACACTGAAAGGCGAGAAAATGAGAGCATTTATTGTGAATTGTAACATAGAACAGTCAGAATGGCAACTAAAGTTATGTAAGTGTGGAAGTAGATGGTTGTAGGTAGCTGGGTAGGTGTTGAGAAATAATGGAAGGAAAACAAAAGTTACAGAGAAGTGTCCCAATTAGCGGCAGTACAAGCTTAAAACAAAAAAAATTGGCTTGAAATCATATCAATTTAACCACATAATTCACTCTACTGATCAGCCTTCTTATCACTTAAATAATTCACAAGTACTTGAAAAACAGCTAGGATAATATCATTATTAACAATATATATTCATTTATTTAAATATTTTATTTATTTTTGTTACAGTGTCAATAAATTTCTCTTCTCTCAGTTCTGCTTGCAAGCGATTTTAGCTTCTTAAGTTGAGAGGTTTTGATAAAAGAGATTAACTCTGCAGCAAAGTACATTACCAAAAAGAGAGAAACTATTTATTTAGGTTGGTAAATTTATTTAAAGGAGACTTCCCTAATCTTAAATGAAAATCTGGAGGTTTTACAAAACACAAAAAAAGAATGTAGATACAAAAATACTATGATGAGGTCGGGGTGTGAATACCCAATGTAGCAAATAAAAATAGTTCAAAGAACAAATTTGCCAAGATAAGAAATTTAGATACTTATGTTAGTTGAAGAAAGTCTTTCTTTGAAAAGTAACAGAGAAATGGTCAGGTGGTGTAGGTATATCATTTCCAGTACTAGTTCTGTGGTTTGGGACGACTAAATAGAAAATTGGTCTGGTCGCAATAAAGTATTTGCTAATACTGGCAAAATCTTTCAGAATGACTACTTGTAGCAATAATAATTTGTATAGGAATATATAATAATTATAATAATTGTGTATATTTTGAATTATTTTTCTAAATCAATGGTTAAGAATGTTTTCAAGTGAATAAATCCTATAAATCTTAAAAAAGATGATTTTTCATCAATTCCTATAGACTAGTACTACAAAATCAAAAAGAGCTATACCAAATAACAAAAACTATATCACTTGAAGACTTCCAACAGCAACAACTAAAATGAGTATTACATTAACTAGAAGAGAAAAAAATGATGTAATTAAGCTGTTAACTTCCTACACAAACAAAAGCAAAAAGTATAGAAAGAAACTATCAATATTAAAAAGAGCTATAACATTTAGTGGACTTGAGAAGTCTAATTTATAGAAAAACTGTTTTAAAAGAAATTTTTATAAACTTCAACCAACTATAATACTAACTGTTTGGTCAATGAATTCCAAATGTTTCCTGTATGAATGGCTAATCTCACTGTTACTATTACCATCTGCATCTCTGACATGGTGACTAACAAGTAACAAGCTTTCCCAATAGTATGAAACCTTAAAAATCTGCATCCTTTACCTTACCACTGAGGCAAAGATTTTAGCCTTAGACTTTAACATTTGTCTTTGTAAGACATATAAATGGGTTGTGAAAAAGCTCTTTGCCCAATCAAAGAATTCTAGTCACAATTCAAATGTTTGGTCATTTGATTAAATTTGGGGAAGTGAGTCAGGCTAAGAACTTTTCGGCATCTTTCATAAGATATTTACATTTATTGTCATCTTACAATTAATTTATCCCAAATTAACAGATGACTTTGACAAGCCCACAAGTGTCATGTCCTGCCAGCTGTTCTGAGTCGTTATACTTTCAACTAAACTCTCGTAAATGCTCACATTCCTGACTGACCTCTTGATGCATAATGATTCATAGCAAAACAAGTTAAGATTTTTTTTTTAAACAATTAGATTAGACATTGGTTGTAGTAGGTCAATCTAGGTGCACCATTACACTTGTTGAATACTGTTGAAGATTCTATTTTTTAGAATACCATATACCTTTAGGAAGTAGGTGATTATGATTCTCCACAGATGCCTTTCCTTTATTATCTGTGAATTGCCATAACTTCATGGGAAAGATAGTGGAGTGGTTTCTTGTTACCTTCTCCAGAGATTCCTTTTCTTTATTATTTCCATGACTTCTTGGGAAAGATAGTGGAAATTTCCATGACTTCTTGGGAAAGATAGTGGAGTGGTTTCTTGTTACCTTCTCCAGAGATTCCTTTTCTTTATTATTTCCATGACTTTATGGGAAAGACAGTGGGGTGGTTTCTTGTTACCTTCTCCAGAGATTCCTTTTTTTTTTATTATCTGCAAATTTCCATGACTTCTTGGGAAAGATAGTGGAGTGGTTTCCCACTGCTTTATGCACAGATTCCTTTTCTTTATTATCTGCAAATTGCAACAACTTCTTGGGAAAAATAGTGTAGTGAAGTGACTTTCTGTTGTATTTGCCACAGATTCCTTTTCTTTATTATCTGTGAATTAGCATTAATTTTTGGGAAGGTTAATGGGGGAATGTCTTCTCTACAGTTTGAAATCCAGAGGTTTCCTTCTAGATTGGTTGGTACCCAAATCTAGAGAGCCCTGTTTAATCTGTTACTAAACCCATATCTTAGGGAAAAGAGAGGGAGTCACGTCTTTCCCAGGGGTATTTATGTGAAAGTGAATACAACAGACTAGTCCAGAATTTGAACTCTGCCTAGAGCTCATTAAAATGACTTGTGAGAATAAGTTACAAACCATTGCTCCATTTCATATAAATCTCTCTAGAGATTTCAAAACTATATTATCTTTTTTTTTTTGGTCTTTAAAAGAAAGTTTCTCTCTTAATAATGCTGGTGAGAGGAAGCACTAAGAAAAAACATGTTAGTAATATCACTGAAGTTTCAATTTGAAAACTATATCCATTTTCATTTTCACTGTAAGTGCTTATGATGCTATCAGGTTACCAAATAAATGTCGCAGTGGCCTGCCACTTTATCTGGCCACTGGAATAAGTAACAAACCAAAGCATTTATAATAAGAAAATAAAGACAGAGAGAAGCTGGAAAAACATAAATACAGAAGTTTATTTTTTCTAAAAAGAGAAGTGCCTACAAAGTATAAAAATAAAAGTGGGGATTAAAGGGGGTGATTGAGTGTACTCATCCATTTGATTGAGGTGGGGTGTTGGTTCCAATTACTGTGGGAATTACTGCAAAAATGTCCACCTCCTCAAATTTACAGACAAATTGTGCAGGTGCATGCTGGGTTTTTGTCCTCGCCAATAATAATTCTTGGTCTCATCCATTTTATTTTTGTATTTTCTTGTCAAAGTCAGAACACGACAATCATTTGTCTGTATCCCTTTTGTATATTAACAGCATTCTTACTTCATGAACTTTTTGCCGTATTAGTGTTACTTCACCTAATTTTGTCATTGTTATTTTTAATTTATTTTGTTTAAAAGTTATTATTGATGGATACTTATATGCAAGTAGAAACTCTGTTTTTGTAATTAAACATTATTTTTTAATTAAAATTTAATTAGTTGAATAAAAAGTACTGTTCGATTAAAAACAGTGCTTCTACTCAAATGTGAGTATCCATCAGAAATAACGTTTAAACAAAATAAATTAAAAATAACACACACACACACACATATATATATATATATATATATATATATATATATGAGTAGAAGATCAAATATAGATCAAGTATGGATAGGAATCCAACAAAATAATAGGACAAAGAACAAGTAGGAAACTGATCTCAAGCTAACATGTTTCACTTTATTAAAGCTTCACCAGGGATCAATGATAAAAAATGATAAAAAGCAAAGAGATGCAGATTAATGGTATGTTGTGTTTGGCTAATTTTTATTATTTTGATACATGTCATATGTAATGAAGTAGCAGATAATATTTGATATAATGGAATATGCATACACCTGTGTTCCCCCTCACTGGAATATGATTGGCTGGTGTCCATCATAAATACCAAATACCGACAGATGTGTAGGTGAGTCAGAGCCTGGACTACACCATTGATCTACATTTCTTACCTGTGACTACGACGCGTACCAGTCTATTACTGCTACCGTATTCTACTTGGTTATAGTAGCCAAAATCACTTAGCTACTTTGTTCAAATATATCCCTTTCTGGAAAGTCGCAGGTAAGAAGTGTAGATCAATGGCGTGGTCCAATGGGTGTCATTATAGACTTAGCTCTCAGACTAAGGCTCTGACTCACCTACACGTTCGTCGATATTTATGACAGACACCGGCCAATCATATTCCAGTGAGGGGGAACACAGGTGTACGCATATTCCATTATATCAATGTTTTCATAATATTTTCTCTATAAAGGGTTATGTTCTTTTTTAATAAGGCAGGCATTGATAAAATTAAAGTTACATCCCATATCATTCATTGTGGTGTAAGACAAGAGAGTTTAAATGTCTATCTAATTGCAAGTCTCTTTTGTGTTCCTGGATGCAGTTTTTTATTGATAATATTAAACACACAATATATATATATATATATATATATATATATATATAATAAAAAGGCTTAAACACTAATATATTAAACTATATATTAAACACTATATATATATATATATATATATATGACGTCATATATTACGAAATGGACAAAGTACGACAATTTTGTATTTATTAAAGACATTTTTATGTTTAACGTTCTTTTTATATATACAAGTATTTAAGTAAATGCTCTGTTTATAATAAACAGTATTAAATAACATTTACCGGCCTGAATGTCTGAGAAATTTTCATAGAAAATATTCGTTCTTTGACAGGATTCGAACCTGCATCCTATACGGAACCGTCATTTACGCTGACGTGCCTTACCGTTAGGCCACAAAGAAGCGTTCGGTAAGGCACGTCAGCGTAAATGACGGTTCCGTATAGGATGCAGGTTCGAATCCTGTCAAAGAACGAATATTTTCTATAAAAGTTTCTCGGACATTCAGGCCGGTAAATGTTATTTAATACTGTTTATTATAAACAGAGCATTTACTTAAATACTTGTATCTATAAAAAGAACGTTAAACATAAAAATGTCTTTAATAAATAAAATATATATATATATATATTTATTATGGGCACATAGCTGAGTGGGTAGAATGTTTGCTTTCTGACCATGAGACCCGGGTCAATTTGTTAGGAAGGCGACTTCCTGATGTTATCAGTCTGGATCAAGGTCAATCCCAGCATGCGGCACCTTTAGAAAGTGCCTGAAAACCATACCACGGGTTGATCCAAACCTTGTGAGTGAAATTGAGTTGATGGAACCCTTGTGGGCCATTGATAGTTGTGTAAGTCATTGTGGTCAAGGACTTGAGTGTGCTGGTCTTGTTCAAATTGTTGATCATGCTAGATAACACGCTCTCTCCCAGGAACTGTAACTAAGGTCTGCTCAGCATAGTTGCAGTATAAATCACAGGTGGGCTCTGTGCATGTTGAGCAAACACAAATTTGACTGTGCGAACCTCTGCAATAGCCGCCCTAGTCCTCAAATATCCTCAAATATAAGTGGCCAGCTATTATATATATATATATATACTGTTGTCAATTCTGTTTGTTGGGAATTTCTGCCAATTACACTACACATTATCTGCTTTCTATCCAATTATGCAAAAGAAAACTAGTGCATATTGCAAAAGGTTGTTTTTACTCACAAGTCAAGAACACAGAATCAGTTTGAGGAATATTCAGAAAAATTCTGACAAATGAAGCATCCACCATGTTTAACTAATATGAGCCCATTTAGGGCATTTATGGTAGAGAAGGTCTCTCTTTGTATGTAAGATTCTGTACCAACAAATATCAGTGAACTGTGTAGACGGCTAGCAAGGCAGCATGGCTCAGTATCTATTTATAGGACTTCCAACCACTTGTAGAATTGATGACATGTTGAATTGCTACATATTGTCAGGTTGAAGAGGATCCTGCACAATACTCAACACCTATCACATGACTCTTGGCACATCGATATATATCACCAGAAGATTATACTATATAAAAAAATAAACTAATGATGGAAAGGAGAAATAACCACGACATTTCATACATGCACATGCACACAAGAGGCAAAAAAAATCAGCTTAACACCAATAACTAGTGCATAAATTAATTATATCAAACTTAGTATAAAAATTAAAATGACAAAAATGGCAGTCAACTGCTGAAACATCCTGATGAGTGAACCATATCCATATAATTAAAATGATTTATCAAGTTTCTGAATATAACATCAACCAGCTAAAGGACAAATTTTATTTGCATTAATCCTATATATATATATATATATATATATATATATATATATATATATATATATATAGTAATATTAGCAATTCCCCTACAAGCAATCATTTTGCATTCATTGACCAAGCAACCAGTAGTTTTCAGCTGAAATTAATAAAATCTTTTCTTAAAACAATTTTTCAGGAAAATAGATTTATCAAGTCCAGTAGCTGTTATTGCTCTTTCCAATATTGATAGGGTTGTGTGTGTGTGTATATATATTTCTAAAGAAGTAATGATTTTTTTTTTATTTATTAATCCAATGGTTAATTAACACTTTAAATGTTATTATTAGTAGACACTCATATCTGAGCAGACACACCATTTATTTATTAAACAGTATATTTATTTATTTTTGTCAATCGGCCTGAATATTCAAGAAATCATATTAAAGAAAATATGTGCTCTCCAGCAGGAATCAAACTTCAAACCTGTATCCCCCTGGGCAGAGGAAACTATCATTAGATCTGACGTGCTTTAGAGTAACTTGGTCATAAAGAACTTTTGCTAATCAAGCAAGGTGGAATAGTGCCTTTAAGTGAAATCCTTCTTGTCATAGATTCTTGAATTTTCTTAACTACTCAGTTTCATATCGAATTGTAAAAAACAAAGCAATTTCTAAAAAAGTAATGGATTTTTTATTTCTTAATATGACAGATTTTATCACTTTAAATGGAGTAAATGCTTCATTTATTTATTATTATATTTATTTATTTTTGTCTATCAGCCTGAATATTCAGGAAAGCTTATTAAAGAAAAATATGTGCTCTCTGGCAGGATTCAAACATGCTTCCCCCCTGGGCTGAGGTTCAAATCCTGTCAGAGAGTGCATATTTTTTCTTTAATAAGATTTCTCAGATATTCAGGCCAGTAGATAAAAATAAATAAATAAACAGTTCAATAAATAAACAGAGTATCTACTGGAATATTGGTATCCACTAAAAATAATGTTTAAAGTGATAAATTATATATGTTGAGGGGTGGAGGGGTTGTTATAGATATGGATATCTCTTAAGACTTGAAAGTATTATGGATTTTGTAAGATTTAAATTAAAAAATAAAGTGTTTTTTGTCAGATTTTAAAATCAGTTTTTCTCTATAGACTGAATTGGCTGTAATGAGCTTTTATAAAGAGTAAGTTAAAATGGAGTCTCAAACCTAACCTATATAACTACAAGTGCCATTTCAAATTCATATAAAAATTTGTTTATGCTAACACCTAATAAATAGATGAAAATTTGACTTTTATGCATGAACTTATAGAGCTTAACCTCCATATGCCAGTGGATCAGAACCAATTACTGAGTGCACTACATCCTCATTGGACAAGAAATGTTGAAAACATTTCTAATTTACATTTTCATGTTAGTTATAGATTTTTGTGCAAGCTAAACACAATCCAGGCTCCAGACGCAAGTTTTACAATAATTGCTTCTGATTGGCCAATATATCTCAAAGTAATAACAACGCCTATGCACACATATTTAAACACAAAATACCGCCAAAAATCTTGAAATGTGCTCCCGAGTCACGCACGTGACCAGGAATGTAAATAAATACAATGCACGAACACAAGTTTACCAGTGAGCTTCATGACGGATAACCAACTGCCAAACAACTCCACGTCACTCATACTTTTGAAGTTACAAAGTTAAATTTATTTGACACGAAACAACTCCAATACACTCACTCACCAACCTCTGAAATCACTCCTGAACTTTTATCAACTTTAGAACTCACAATTCCAAACTTTACTCTTCTGAATTACAAGTTCAATATTACAGTAAAAGGTAAATTGCTTCTTAAGAACTTTCTGTTTAAAAGACACTTAATATTAACAACTTTAATATCAACATTAATGAACGATTACAAGAAAGACATTCTGAAACCTAAAACATTATACATATTTGCCAACATAACATATACCAAATATTCTGCTTGTACATTGTTTTGAATGTTTTATTAGTTTCTAATTAAATTTGTCTTGTTTGTAATATGAACTCTGGTACAAATATTTTCAAATCAAAGGGACACGACTCTGTCCTACCTTTTCTTTGCATGTTGTACACCAACCTAAATAAATTTAATTGTTACGTTTTAAAACAATTCAGTTGAATTTTGTATTTTATTTTGATGTTAGTGGAAATAGTTAATTGACACGCAACTTATTCTCAACAAATATTACCACATAATTAACCCATCCACTACATACTAGTAAATACAATGTTTTCATTACTTAACAATTCTTTAGTTTTTAAATAAAAAATGAAACTACCTCAGTGAATGAGTAGGGGAGTTATAAATAATTATAACCCCCCCCACACACACACACACACATTTATTTACAAAAATACTTGTAAAAAGTAGAAGCAGCAAAACAACAAAATGAGTATTATTTATTATCTGGTTGTTATGTGGCATTGGAGAAACAAGTAAAATTGTGAATTTAGGGTTAAATGTAGATCAAATATGGATCAGAATCTGACAGAATTATAAGATAAAGAATAACTAAAGTATATGCAGGTTTGTGGGGGATAATTTTTTAATAGATTTTTATATTGAGTGTCCAGATAATTTAGTTAGAAAATACAAGTGTGTAAGGTTCTCTTACCTTGAATTTTTGTTGAGTATTAAGAGATAAAATGTTACTATTATGGCCTGTAAAGGAAAAGGAGACAAAATTTTTATTAATGCACATATTAACGACCTGTCCATGTGAACTGCTTGTCCAATAGTGAGAATGTCAGGTGTTTTCATGTGTAGAAAAGAAAAGTAAGGATGTTTCTCATTGGTTTAGAAGGAGTTAATTAATGATAATTATAATTGTTATAATTATTTTATTATAATTATTTTTGATACTATAATTAATTTTTAATTATTTATTTTTATGGACACAACAAATGCATCATAGCCCATTTACATCTGCTTAATAAGATTTTCTATATCCTTCAATTATATGGTTATCCTTACTAAAGAAATATTGACTAATAACTTTCATTTATTAGTTAAATATTTTTTATTTCAACCATTTTTTTCAAAATGAGGTGACTTGTACATGATATTAATAAATATTGAGACATTCATACAGTGTTGATTTTGGATTAAAATAGCCACTGGATTTCTTTAGGAAAGTTTGAAATGTCTCTAGAATCCCAGACTTACTTTTATTCTCATATTTTCATTTGAAATTTTTACAGATTTTTTTCAGATAAAATTTTATTGGTCACTGACTGTCTAAGACTAAGATGAATCATTGCAATCTTTATTGAATTTCTTCTGTTTTTTTCTCAATACTTTTTAACTGGGTCAATTTATGGCTTTCTTCAGGTGGAATTTTATCAACTTTCAGGTCTAGTCTACAATGCAAACTCATCACCAAACAAAAGTCCACACAAAGAATGTCAAAGCATGAACTAGCTAAAATATTACAAAAACTATGAAGAAAGCTATCCCCCCCCCACAAAAAAAAAGAATTGATCAGGTAATTGGAAATTTTGAGGAGCATGGAACCACCTCTTAATTGATATTGTTCCCAGGTTCACCCTGAACCAGGGCAGTAGCACTTGTTAGGGTCCCAGCTAGGGGCAAATAGTGAACCCCCAAACAAAAATCAATAGTACATTATTATAGTAAATTACCAACAATACAGTTTATGACCTACAAGTATATATCTAAAAAACATATCTTTACTCTGAAAGTATAAAAATATGTGCAAAACATCTGTAGTTGGAAGCATAAAATTCTGTTCAAAATATTTAGATTTTGGCATTAAATAACCCATAGAGGTTAATATGCTGCTAAACAAAATCAAACAACCAACCAACATGAAAGAACTCTTTCATAACATTAATCTATATAATATTCTACAATTTCTTAAATAAATCAAACTGTATTCTAAAACTTCAACAAAACTACAACATAAAATACACATATCACCGCCTCTAGTAATTATGCCCACACAAACATGTATATGCACAAAAGCTGAGTATCATCTACCATGTAGTCAATTGTAAAAGCAGAATAACATATGATATTTTTATTACTTCAAAGATCCCAAGAAAATTAAATTTTGGCATTAAATGACCCATAAGGAATTGATATGCCATTAAACAAACAAATCTAATCAAATCTGTCTTTATTCACAAGTCTGCCAAATTATGTTACAAGATAACATGTCTATAAATGCATCAGGAATATATCTACTCTTAGTAGATTCAACCAGAAGACTAGTCTCTAGACTGGGCTTCATTGACTGGCTTTTGAGGCCAAATGTGGTACATATTAATTGAAGAAATGAAAGGAAACTTAACCCAACGTTACAAAATATAATTATAAATGGTTTGTTGGGAACCTTAAATATTATTCCTATTAAAACCATATTTTGTTAGTAATTTTGAAATTAATTTATAGCCACTATAGAGTGCCAAAACCCGTTCAAACAAATGTTTGGTAAAAAATGACAAAATTCTCTGTGTAATCATGATTTTTTTTTAATTTATTTTAACTTATGTTACCATCATGATTGTTATTCACTTATGGAATTTAAAAGGTTGTGTGTTGGGTGTATTTTAGGCATTTGCATGTTCACATGTAAATAATTAAAGAAGAAGCATACAAAAACTAGTCTTTCTATAATGGACCATTTATTCTCTTTTTATAATGTTTACTGTAAGGAAACAGTTTTGAATGTCTCTTGAGTAGGTACATTTTCTTTTTGATCTAGAAGTTAGTGTAAGTAAGTATAATCATCGTTATAATGGTTGAGCTCAAGCCAGCCTTGTGCAGAGTTGGAACGGCCAAAGAAAAGTCTATACTTACTTCATTGTTGGCAGTTTAAGTATGGTTATAATGGTTAAGCTCAAGTCAGCCTTGTGCTGATTTGGAATGACCAAAGAAAAGGTTGATTTACTTCCTAGGTGGAGGTTTTGAAAGTCATGTGAATGGACAAGAGTGTTCAGTCATCAGTGGACCAGGGAAACAAGTATGACCCAGTGCAGTGTCCTTTTTCCCCATCCTGATACATCTTGAAGTAAGAGGGAGAAAAAGAGTATAAGAAGAAAATGTTTGTCTTTTTATAGGCCTGAACAGTGCTGTCTAATAGCATTTTTCCCACATATTTTATTTAATTTTCCCTTGTGAACAACTTTCACAGATTGCTTTGACTGGATAAGGCTATGATTATATAATAAGATCCTTTTTTTAATTATTAAGTATAAGCAATTACAATATAAATTATTCTTTGAGATTGTCAAAATGTACTTTTTCTATTCCCTAGAAATGTCTGTGGTATCAATATTTTGTATAGGTTTTCAAGTAGTAATTCAATAAGCATTACATGATCAAATTTTTGAATTCATATTATTTTCCTTATGTATTATAGAAAGTATTAAATTTACTTATTTTCTTTGTATGTTATTAATATTTGTTGTATCATACTATATATATATATATATATATATATATATATATATATATATATATATATATATATAATATCATAGCTCAACAAAAGAAAACTTTTAGTTGCTAAGGACTTTTGAACATATTTGGAGTATTTGGGGGATGCTGAATCCAAAGATTAATTTTGCTGAATTGGTTTAATTCTTTTTATTTTAGATAATAAGCACCCACCATCCTATCTTCCAAATTGTTAAGCTACAAGCCAAAACCTTTTTCCTAAATAACTAGATTTCTTCATACAAAAGTAGCTTTGACTGATTGATTTGTTTTTTATGGCTTATCAATCTTTTCCAGGTTATTTAAATCTGAGAAGATTTAAGAATTTTTTGGTGATAATAATGATTCTCTGATACAAGTATTACTATTTAACCCATAGGTGGGAGCAGAAGAGGTGGATTTATAACTTTCCTGAGGGTATTTACATTGAATATAACAAACCTGATTGGAAATTGAACTTGGCTCTCCAATTTGTTTATGGGCTACAAAAGTAGCTAAAATATGCAACCTACATTATTTTTTTGATGCAGTTTTGATTTCTACTGACTTTAATCCATGCAGATGTAGTACAAAACATTCTCCTCCTTCTATATATCTTGTCCCTTTAGGACATGGGTAATCATGGTTCTCTACAATTTTGTTTCATTTCCTTTGTAGCTCTTAATGAATTTTGTCTTTTCATCATCTCTCCTAATCACTATTATACCAAACATTTACACAAGGTCATCAGATTTTGAAGAAATATTGAACTTGGAATGCTGATAGCAATGGAGTTGAATATGAAAGAAACTTTAAATTCTAAGCAATTTTTCCAAGAGTACTATGAACTGAGGTAAGATTTCAGTCTGTCAAAGCAAATATCTTACTTTTAGCCTCCACTCAAAAAGAGAATGGTCTTAAAATAGAAACTAAAATAATGGCTTAACAGACAAAAAAGGTGGTATTTCTACCTTATTTAGCCAAGAAGATGAAGATGTATATTGCAGCAACATCCATAGACATTTTTTCCCAAATGGGAATACTAGAATATCAACTAGAAGATTGGCAGCTTTTTATAGACAAATCAACCAGAATTTTTAAGAGTGTTTTATTGCATAATGTTAATCAAGGTGCATCACTTTAAGTTGCTTAAAACTTAATTTTTGGACTAATCTGAGCCTTTTCATACTTATAAGCTTCATTCTAAAAAAAAAAAAAAAAAAAAAAAAAAAAAAACCCAATGTAGTGCATTGGAGTGGGAGTCTAGAACTTAAATCATTAATAGTAATAAACTAAGTCAAAGAACCATAGAAGTGGTGTCCTTACTGCCTAAACTTTAATATATTCTCAGGAAATTATTGCATATTCTGTATTGTTGGGATCTGTCTACACTGGTTTTTGTTGCTAAGTGTTGGGATTCCAAACATTTAACAACATCTCTTTTAAATGAAACATAAAAATGGTTATTTGCTGAAGGGAAAGCAAAATCAGAACATCAGTTAAAATAACATTTATATATTCTTTTCAGAAATATATAATAACAATACTCAATTTTTCTTGCAGTGAAGTTTGTTTTGTCAAGTAATTAAATGTTCATAGATGACATGAAATGTGTGGACAGACTTACTTTACTACAATCAGCCTAAAGTGTTTGTAAGTTTTTAGACAGGGCTTTAGTCAGCAGCTGCTGGCTCTTATCTCTTCTATTGTGTATGTGTGTGTGTATGTGTGTGTACACACATGTAGATCAAACAGGCCTCTGAAATTGTTTTTAATCTTGAGAAGTATTATGCTTCCATTTTTATATCCATAAAAGGATCTGACATCTAATTTCATATAGAGGTGTGAACTTTTTGAATACAAGGTTTTCATTAGTTAGAAAATAATTTCACACTGATTCACTAAAATCTTTTTCTTGAATTTGTGGGAGTGGTGATAGGAATTATTGTTATTTTCTAAATAGTCCAAAAATAATACATGGTAGGTCTATAACTACGTTCGCACCAAGTATTTTGGTGATATTTGCTCAAATAATAATTATCAAACAAATCTTCTGATGGGATTTTATTGGCTGAAAAAAAAAAAATAGAGAATTTAATTTTCTAAAATATACCTAAAAGTAATTTATTCATGTTTTAATTCACAAGCCCAACAAGTTAAAGCAATTGCATCAGTAGAAAATTATCTCTATAATATACACTCAAAAAATCCACAGAATTTGGTACTTTTTGACATTCCTGTAGATATTAATATTAGCTGGCAAAGAAGTTCAGGATCTCATCAATAATACAGAGTGGCTGATGCTTACAGATTGAAACTTGCACAAACAAGAATTTAACATGAAATTGTCATAAAAAAAATTCTTGTTTACCTCCTAAGCAATATTAATATATCTTGCTATGAAACATGCCTATGGTCTTTATGTAGGTCACATTTAAGTATATATCTCACACACTTCAGGAAGGGAAAAACTTGTCTTTTGTAGTTTTATCAAATTGTGATAACACTGTTTACTGTAATACACTATTTTCTCATCAGGTAGCATTATCCTCATTGCTGCATCATCAACAAGTGACATCTACAACATGGTGGACAAGTTTGTCATTTGAGAAATGTAAGATTATAAATAATTTGTACTAATAAATGTCTGGAAGCTAAAGTCCACCATTTTGAGCATCTCTTGTACTTGTAGAGTCCAAAGATAACTTGCATAAATCTTGTGATGTTTGAATAAGTTTAATTTAGTATTACAATATTTATACAAGTTTTTCCTTTCCTGAAGTTTGTAGACATTTTTTTTGCGGAATCATATATATATATATATATGTTATATTAAGCATGATGGCCAGTGGCCCACTAGGCTGCAACTATCTCTGGTCATTCTCAAAGACCTGCTTTTAAGCAGATCTGGTATCCTTAGGGAGCATCTCTTTTTCCAATGGGAACATTCAGGATTGGCTACTGCTGGAGCTTGCTTTCTAGACCAAATGTGATGCGTGAAGCCTAATGTGCAGAAAACAACTTTTTTTTTTAATTTTGTTCTGAGCCTTCATGATGTTCACATCTGTCCAGAATGAATTAGAAAGAGATCTAATTGCAATAGTGTATAACAGTTCCCCCAAATCTCAGTCTGATTCCTAGGCAGTGAGTAGCAGTGAGCTCAGCGAAGTCAGGAATGAGATGATTGTTGGTAAAGAGAGAATGATTTGCTGGTCCTGTTGAGTTCTGTAATCCTTTGCTGTTGGTGTGAGTTGTTATATTTATTTCCTCCATTTCATGCTCCTGACACCAGTTGTTATATTAAGCATTTGGTAGTGAGAGAAAGGAATAACAAGGATTAGATTTTCAACAACGTTTATTGTTAGTATGTTGTACAGAGATGTTGACATATGGGTGGAATGTCTGTTTCAGTGGGCAATCATCAAGCTGGCAGTTGGGTATAAAGGTAGCATCGGAAATTGACCTAATTCTTGTGTGGGTTTGGTGTGCAGTCACAGGACATGGTCAGTGCATGTTTGTTGATCGAGGCCATGATGGTAGGTTGTTTTTGCTGGTTGGTAAGCCTGTTCTATGGAATCGAGGTGATGTTGAATTGGCGTGCTTTTGGTAGAGCCTGTTCTGTTGAATGTGGCCACTGTGGTGACTGTGAAGGGAATGCCTTGTATATCAGAAAGAGATCTAATTACAACGGGGTATAACACACACACACATATATATATATATATATATATATATATATGAAAAACAAAATCTCGGTGCTATAAATACAGTTTAAACAATAAACAATATAAAAAACAGAGTGTATATATCAGAACAATTTTAGGAAAATCTATGACAAAGTGGAAAAAATCTTTGATACAAACAAAATAATAAAAAGATAAAACTTGAAGACTGAATCTACTCTATCATCTGTAATAATTGCAACAAGGAATACAGAGGAGAAACCTCAACAAATTTAAATAAAACATTATATGAACACAAAAGAGATTTTTTTAAACTCACAATACATTTTTTGTTCACTGTAATGAGTCTGATCATAATTTTGATTTAAAATAAAGTAATTTATTAAGGCAAAAGTGTACAGAAAGTGCTTTAATCACAAGATCATCCACAGTAAATTTATATCTAGGTTATTACATTTTACTCTTCTTGGCAGATCTTCTATGCCAATACGGGATACTTAATAACAAGAGTGATAAAAAAAAGTGAAAAAGAAACTAAATTCAATTGGTTAGACTGTATATCTAGACACATATTTAAAAAAATGTCAATTTAAAAGTTTAAAATTCCAGCATCCCCACTCATTTGTGCACATGTGTAGTCACATCAATGTAAACATAACTTTAGTCTAATGAAGACAAAGGACAAAAATATGTCATAAAATTTTGTTTTCATTTTGTCATATATAACTTGGAGCAAATATGTCACATGATATTAAGTTCATGTCTTTCTGCACTGACTGGTTTAGAAGTGGGTTAAATTTTTCTATTGGTAATGTAGCTGTTTTCCTGTGTGTTCTGTAAATGCTAACAGAACATAAAAACAAACATATCAAAACAAACAAGTCATGTTAGAGAAAACCTGAAATAGAAGAGATCTAATATCACTCTTCTTCCCTGCATTAATTTTAAAGGTTAGGCTTTGAGAAAAATACCACTTAACATACTTTAAAATAAGACATTTTATTGTCACTGTGACTAGCTGAATGTTTTGCCTTTAATTTTACAGAAAGCGGAGTGTACATAGCTGCATCTTTAAAGAAACAAAGAAAGATGCTGCCAATGACTGAAGAGCTAACCACTTGATAAATTCCTTGTACTCTTAGCAAAAATAAAACTACTCTAATAAGGAGGCTGGGAAATACTAAGTTCGAAGTATCTCTCTGTAAATGTTTCTTTCTAATTTGCATCTGTTTTTCCTCCCTCAATAATATTAGGTTGATGCAAAGGTTTCCAGCATGTTTTTGACAATGTTTTAGTCATATAAATTCATAGCATCATTAACAAAACTGCTTTCTTTTACCCACCACAGAGAACCATTCCTGCCTTCCATTAGAATGTCTGATGCTCAACTCCACGAGCACCTCTCTGCACCTGCTTGGTCTCACACTGTCCACTGACCTGAGAAGTAACAAATACATTGAATCAATAGCTTCATCTACCGCAAGGAAAGTTGGTACCCTGTGTCGCACCAGGAAGTTTTTCTCGCCCGAGTCCATCCTTCAAATCTATAAATCAACCATTCGCCCTTGCATGGAATACTGCTGCTATATATGGTCTGGAGTCCCCACTATTTGTCTCAAGGTCCTCGACAAAATCCAGAGATGGCTATGCAATGTAATTGGTCCTGATCTGGCATCTTGTCTACAGTCACTTTCTCACAGACATGCCGTTGCTTCCCTCTGTCTTTTCTATGAATACTTTCATGGTAACTGCAGCAGTGAGCTACTTTTGCTGGTTCCCAAATTGCATGAATTTAAGCATGCTACTAGGTGTTTTTTGTTTTTTTTCTCAATAACATGTTCACATATATAAGCTGCTATTCATTGTTAATAGTTAAACTGGCCTTGCTGATTAAACTTTTTACTCTTGTGGAACCCTTGAAATCATTTCCATGTCTCAGGAAACCCCTGTATAAAAATTATTATATGCCATTATTAATATATCGCTTATATTTTTTATTGTAGTTCACATGGTAAACATATGTGGGCATTGTGCATGCATCCTGTACATGAGTGAGCTACACAATGATTCACAAATCTACCACATATGGGTCCTGTCTACTAACTAGTGAAGGTGGTTTCACACCGACACCATATTGACATTACTAAATACATTCCTTATGGATATTTTAAATAATATAAGAGTTTGAAGCCTTTATTATAATAACCAAAGATTTTTCCAACAATATGCCATACATGTATAATAAAATTACAAATATAAAATTATACAAAAATTACTCAAAAATGCATTAGCTTATTTATCACTGTTTCTCATGGAACCACTGGCAACCACTTGCAGAACCCTAGTGTTCTGGGGAACACCAGTTGAAAAACACTGGTGTAGAGAGTTTGATCTTCATGCTTGTGCTTCTATGTTAAAATTAAGTAAATAAGCATTCATAGAAATGATTAGCAAATCTCTTTATTTGGCTGTACACTATCTTTTACTCAATCAGTAGCAAATCATCGAAAGCAAACTTGAAGCTCTTATTAATTAACAATAACTATTTGTTAAAGAAAAATAAAGCTATGGATAAAGTTACTTTCTAGGTTTTTAGTTCTATTTAAAACAGTGATGTGATGTTTCATAAACCCAGTGAGAAAAAGTATTTTTTTCTTACTCTTCTTTCTATTTTTGTATATTCACAGATCTTATTCTCTATCTGCAGGCAAGCTTTTTGTTCCCAGTAGTGGTTAACGTTTAGGATATGGGATACTATATATTCTATAAGTCTGTCATTCACCCAGGCTTAGAATCGTGCTGCCACATATGGTAAAGTGCCTCTGCTATTTACCTTGAGCTCCTTGATGAAATACAAAGAAGAATCAGCAATATTATAGGTCATGATCTGGTGGCTCAGCTTTAGTCACTATCCCATTGCTATAAGGTTGCCTCTCTGTGCTTTTTCTATATATACTTTCATGGTATTTGTTTAGATGAGCTCTTTGCTATGGTACCTAAACTTTTTGAATTTGTGCAGTAGTAGTCTGGCATTGAGATCTCATCAATTTACAGTTGAGCTGGCTAGATGTAACCATAAATTCTATGCTAACAGTTTCTTTTCTCACACTTCTCACTTGTGGGACTCCCTTTCAGCTCCATGCTTTCCAGCCAACATTAATCTGCTAAAATTTAAATACAATGTTAATCGCTATCTACTCTCCTCCTGAATACTCTTTCCTCTTTCCACTCATTATTGTTTCTGTTCCTAATTCCTCAACACCCTGTAACCCTGTGTGTCTTAGTGGGTTTACTGCTTTGCATGGGGTGATATCAATTAGAATAAAAAATATAATTTTCCATCATTCATATTACTGTATTTGTTGTCCTATCAGATATATTTCACAAAAATATTTTTGGATTATTGCCCAATGTAACTCATCTGAATGTCCTTGACATAGAGCTGAAACTTTTAGTGCTTGGTCTCCTGTTTCTAATAATTGCATATTGGATTCTGTGTAATATTTGGTTATATTAAGTGCCTACAACAGGCTAACAAATAAATTAATTCAGTTATTAGATATCATTATTATAGTACAAGAAAGCTTAGCTCAAATGGGAAAGTAATGTATTTTTAACTCTATTGATTAATTCTGAATCTGTTTTGAAAAGTAGATTGTCTTCTATGTGCCGTGTCCCTTTAGAATGTTGGCAATCATGGCTTGACACAATTTTCTGTCTTTTTTAGCACTAAGTAATTTTTTCTTTTTGCTATCTCTCCTAAGCTATTATCTGCCAACCATTTATACAAGTTCATTAGGTAGGTTATGCACTGTTTGTCATTTTTGCCTTCAATATTTACTAAGCCCTCATTCCTCGCCCCCCATGTGCCCTAGAAATATAATAAGTATAAGTGTCCTTTTTTCCATTTTCTCTAAAACTTTGTTATTGCTCTATTATATTCCGTGCTAATAGGAATATATACTTGAAAAACAAGGTGGATAAAATAAGTAAAGGTTTATTGTAAAAAAACAGTACAATAAGAATAAAGGTAACAGTTATGCACAAGGTCATTGCAAGTCAATCCAGTAGTGAGTGCTACTATTGGAAGGTTGGTAGTTCTTGTGTAAGTCTGAATCATACTCAACAGATCCTAGCTAGTCAGTATTTACTAGCCTCCACCCCAAGGGTAGATGTGGCACAAGGCCTGGTTTAATGTGGGTCTTCCAAGCCCGTAGGCTCAGCCAAAAAATCCCTGTAGAACCCGCATAAATGGGCTCAGGTTGGTCAACCTCCCCAAACGAGACTCTGCCCTTCCGCAGAGCCTCATCTGGGTTCCTCTCTGCCCCAAAAAGCAGAGAGTTTGACTGTTTAGCTGGAATCTGTTCCAGCTAGAATATTTTGCTACCCCCCCACCACCACCACGAAGGCTGCATATGGCACAAGGCCAGTTTAATGTGGGTACTCTGAGCCATTCTCTATAAACGGGTTCAGGGGCAGTCTACCTCCCCGAATAAGACTCTGCCCTTCAGCAGAGCCTCGTCCGGGTTCCTCTCTGCCTGAAGGCAGAGAGTTCGACCGTCTAGCTGGAACAGATTGCAGCTAGTCTCTGTTGTCCATTGACTTACTTGACTTACTTATTTATAGGTAGTTACTACTTATAGTGTAGTCACTCATGGGGATGACAGGTTATTCCATTACATCACCTCCCCACAAGCTGAAATTTTCCTCTAGAAAATTTAACTTTCTAATACTTTCTGTTTTTTGGTTCTGGACTTAACCGCACTGTGGGTTTTCTTTTCCTTGTACTCTTTCGAGGCAAATAACATCTCGATCATACAGGCAAAGCTGGTGTAGGAGACATATCCATGCATTCTGGTATGTTAGTGAGTGGTGTTATTTCAAACATGTCATACAGAACATCCATCAGAGTTTCTTCATCATCCTATTGAACGATTTCAGAGTACCTTGGTCTTAACTGGTTTATGTGCCTTTTGCATACACATCTTTTTCCTTTCACCATATAGATAACTCTTCCAATTCTATTTGAAATAATTCCATCCTCCCAAAAACATTTTCCACCTCGGTAGTTCCCAAAGAAAACTTTGTCACCAGGCGCATACTTCTTTGCGCAGAAATTCTCTTTGTTATGCATTTTCTTTTTTGGACAAGGCAACAATCTGTCAAATATTGATCTTTTTTTTCTCACAAACATCAATTCAGTAGGTGACAATTTTGCTGTATTGTTTGTGTTCGGTGTTAATCTGTATACTGCTAAGAATTTCTGCATAGCTTTCTCCTCTGTGTCTACCCTTTGATTTTTCTTTAATGTTCGTTTGAATGTGTCCACAAATTTTTCCCCTTGTTCATTTGACTGTGGGTGGTAAATTGGAGTTGTGACATGTTCAATGTCCAATGAAGCACAGAATTCTTTGAATTCTTTACCTGTAAATGCAGTTCTGTTTTCACTGACAAATGAACACTTTAATTATATAGATTGTATTTCATTTATTGTAGCTCTTAACAAGCAATGAATTGTCATCACCACCACATTCTGATAATTCCAGATTATAATCTGAACCTTTATTAAAAAAATAATAATAGCCTTAGGTTAAGTATGAAAAATTTTATTGATTTTATTTTTCTACTCGTGAAAGAAACTTTTATATTTCTCTATTGTTTTATTTATTTATTATTATTCTTTTTAGGAATTCACTTTTTTGGGGGGAAGATATTAATTTGTCACTGTATTCACTTAGATTAGAATTTACCAACTTTTTACCCTAATATTGAAATTTTGTAAATTTGTTATAAATAAGAAATTTATTGTGAACTGGATCAAATAAGCAATTATAGAAGCAGTTCAAGTAACATTTAATGCATGGTTGACAATTTGGGTTGCTCTTGAAAGACCAACATTACTAAATTGTAAATTTCATTATTTGTGGTTAAGTATTAAGCAACAGGTAAATTTCATTAGAAGCAAAGAAAAAAAAGTGTGAAAATTTTATGTAATATCAGTCTTCCTATATAGCAGTGAATATTGGACAATTTCCTCACATATGAAGAGGAGACTTGGGGCAACTGAGATGTAGTTCTACAGAAGGATGCTGGAAATACCATGGGTTAAATCTGTGAGTAACAAGGAAGTTTTAAGGAAAATGGTAGCATAAAGGACAAATATACTTAGAATCAGAAAGAGAATTTGACTCTTACATGACATACTGAAGGCAAGAGGAGCAGAGGAAAACAGGGAATAACCTACCTAGTGAGTACAAAGAAAGACTTCATTAAGAGATATAAATGATAAGATGTGGAGAACCATGATCACCCATACCCTAAAGGAACATGACACAAAAAAAACTTTTGTATACTTTGTAAGGTAGTGGTAGGCTTTCAAATATAATCAATATGCTACTTTTTTCTTTTTACTCTGATGTTCATCCTGTACAAGGCCCGAGAGCCACTCCTGGTAGAGGGTTATATACACATACATACATATATATATATATATGTTTGAAACAGTACAGAAGCGTATTAAGGCATTAAAAACAAGAAATTTTATATTGTAGACCATGATAGATTTAAAACAAAAACACCCACCAGTCGACCGGTTCCGTCCCCTCTCATCAGAACTGTTAACGGGGGACGAAAATTATGAGGAAAAGAAAAAAGAAGTCTGTTATGGATGACATGAATGATTGGATAGGGAGAAATAAATTATTATAAAAATTATACCAACAAAGATGCTAGAAACGCAGCACAGCAAGTCCAAGCAAACAATCTCTTTGTTTGCAAAGAGTAGGCTGCAAAGCATCTCTTTGTTTGCAAAGAGTAGGTTGCAAAGCATCTCCAACACCTTAAGATGGAATAATGAGTGCGAACTGGCCAAAACAGAAAACCAGTTCAGACTGAAATCCATCGCACAAGTGGGATTCTTTATAAAATGATTCGCAATCGAAAACCCATACGCGTTACGAATGGTATCGCCCAAAGTGTTGGTATAATTTTTATAATAATTTGTTTCTCCCTGTCCAATCATTCATGTCATCCATAACAGACTTTTTCTTTTTCTTTTCCTCATAATTTTAGTTCCCCGTTAACAGTTCTGATGAGAGGGGATGAAACCAGTTGACTGGTGTGTTTTTTTTTAAATCTATCATGGCCTATAATATAAAATTTCTTGTTTTTAATGCCTTTTTATATATATATATATATATATATATAAAAGTGAACATTGATGTCAACACTCAGAATCAACAGTCTGTTTCATACTAAACACAATCATCAGGCCATGATGTCATGGAGGTAGGGATAGAGCAGGGAGAGGTTTGCATTGTCTCATCTGTGAGAAAGGAATTATAGGGTGGAATATAATTTGTCATCCACAAGGACATGAAGATGCTTTGGACTCTTTCAAGACTGGAAAGTGAAGACTATAGCCTTATTAAATATGGTACTATCATCTTTTTCCTGAAAGCTATGTGTTCAATATTGCAATCAGGATATATATAAATCCCTAAAATCAATTCATTAAATCAGAATGTTTTCCAAATTTAAAAATACAAACATAATAATTATTAAAATTTTTTAAGTTACCTATGCTATAAAATAAAGACTATTTTGGAAAGAGATAGACATTTTTAAAAATTTGAATTCATAGTACTGAACTGTTGCATAATATCAGTTCTCCTATATGGAAGTGAATGCTAGACAATCTCCTCACAGATGAAGAAGACTTGAAGCAACAGAAAATAAACTACAAAAGGATGCTGAATATACCATGGACTGAACATATGAGCATGATGTAATGGAATAACCTGTCACCCCCATGAGTGACTACACTATACGTAGTAACTACCTATAAGTATCTGTAAGTCAACAGACTACAGTGACTAGCTGAAATCTTTTCAGTTAAACAGTCCAACTCTCTGCCTTCGGGCAGAGAGGAACCTGGATGAGGCTCTGCCTTGTGCCACATCCGACCACGTGGGGCGATTGGCAAATATTCTAGCTGGAATCTTTTCCAGCTGTGCTGGTTGAACTCTCTGCCTCCAGACAGAGAGGATCCCCAGATGAGGGTATGTCAAAGGGCAGAGTCATCTCAGGAAACAGCTACCCAACCCTGTTTTATATGGGGTCTACAGGGAATTTTTGGTTGAGCCTATGGGTTCGGATTGCTTCACATTAAATTCAGCCTTGTGCCACATCCTATCTCATGGGGAGGCTGATAAATATCAACTAGCTGGGATCTGTTGAGTATGACTCAGACTTACGCAAGAACTACCGACCTTCCAATAGTAGCATTCACTACTGGATTGACTTGCAACAACCTTGTGCATAACTGTTACCTTTATTCTTATTGTACTTGTTCTTTACAATAAACCTTTACTTATTTTACCTACCTTGTTTTTCAAGTATATATTCCTATTAGTACAGAATATAACAGTAGGGACAAGGATTGTTGAATCAAATTCACAAACAAAAACAGCAAATTTCATTAATGCCAAAAGAAATTCACAAGAAGAAAAATATTTGTCAGTTATACGTTTGGTTTACAGGAGTTTCAAAGTAAAACAACACCTTAAGATATTATAACATTTTACAATGTAGCTAATCAGTTTTTCATTGATTGATTGATTTGTTTTCTATGGCTTATCAAATCTTTGCAGGTTATTTAAAACTAGAAAATATTTTTAAATTATAAGAATCTTTTCTTTGAGATAATAATGATTTAGTGATACAAATCTTACTAATTAACCTATAGCTGGGGTGAGAAGAGGTAGATTCATACCTTTTTGCACATAAGTGAATATAACGAAGACAACAGGAATTGGAACTTGGCTCTCTAATTTACAATTCCAAGCCATTATCCATTAAATCCCTCACACATCCAAGCATACAACATCTGGTATTCCCAAGTGGTCATCTATCTAGGTAATGACCAAACTCAACTTTGCTTAACTTCAGTGATCATACAGGATTTGGTGTTTCAATGTGATGTGGCTGTAAGTCCAGTGGAAATAGGACAAGTAATATCTGAGCAGTATTGAATAAGAACAAGATTAGATATCTCTTGACATAAACAGTGTAACGAGAACAATCTACCCTCATAGATTTAATAGAAGGTTCATGTCAAAATTCCTTGTTACAACCGACACCTGAAGGAAACCAGAGGGCACAATGACTGAAATGTTGTAAGAATAACAACAAAGATGAGGACAATAATCCAAATATAAATAAGGTAAATAATGATAACTCCTCATCCTAGAAATTCAAACAGAAATTATTATTTTAATATGTTTACTCAATCTATAAAATCAGTTTTAATAGTATAAATGCTAGAATTCCTATCACCTCTCACTAAGTATACCACTTGATTTGGTTTGGTTTGTTTAATGACATATTAACTCCTTATTTAATGCTGAAATTTAATTTTCTTGGGAGCTTTTGTAATTTTTTTTTATTTCTATTAAAATCTATTGGTGGATTTTTTTACTTTAAAAATGTATTTTTATACTTTCATAGTTTTCTGACCCCTGTTTGGGAGTTCACTATTTGCCCATAGCTGGGACCCTAACAGGTACTACCACTGCTGGTTAGAGTGGAACAACAGAAATTAAGAGGTGGTTCCATGCTCCTCAAAACTCCCCAATCAGAGGCTTTGTTTATCATCATACCCAGGACAATATACAACTAGGCCTTGTGTCAAAGACAGTATAAAGTTAAACAAATACCTACATAGGTACATCAATGTCCATAACCTAATCATGAAAAAGGCATTTTTCTGCATAACAAATATTTTCAACATAATCTCACTTATTGTCACTACACTTAATACAGAGATGAATATGTAGATGGAACATTATACAGTGAAAATTTTAAATAAACTTTCAGCTAATAACTATGTAGTAGGCTGTAGACTTATTGATGCACGCTCATATATGTATACAATTTTATCAAAACTCAGGTACAATTTGATAGATAATCTTACAATGATAAAATGCACAAAACTGTTTTTAGTATTTCATCTTTGTTAGGTGATACTTGTGAAGAGGTGATCCATAATTTTATGCCAACATAGTTTATCATAACTGAACTGTATAATTCCAGTAGCAATGACTGTCTGAAAAAATATAAATACAGACAAGACAAACAGTGATATGATGTATATGTAAGCTTTGAACAAAAATAAACCTTATTGTTATATATTAATAATATTTTTTCATATTAATAGTATGGTAATAAAGCTAAACAAGGAACTTGTGTACATATATATATATATATATATATATATATATATATATATATATATATATAAACCAATGTAAGCTTTGAACAAAAATAAACCTTATTGTTATATATTAATATTTTTTCATATTAATAGTATGGTAATAAAACTAAACAAGGAACTTGTATATATATATATATATATATATATATATATAAACCAATCATGCCAAACCTTTTTACTTTAATCAAGACAATAAAGCTATGAAGACACAAGGTGTTACTGAAAGTGAAAGAATATAAGAAAAAGAAAAGATTACTAAGGAGAGAGAACAATAAAAAAAAACAGGAATTAAAAAAACAGAAGATAATGATTGATATTGGATTTAAATTTTTGAAAATCAAAGTTGGTTGGAAAGCAAGAGGCAGGAAGAGATTTTCACAAGTGAGAAGTGCAATAGAAGAAACTGTTAACATAGAACTTACAGTTCCATCTAACCATTTCAACTGTAAAATGATGAGTGCTAGCTGTCAATCTAGTACAGCACTTAAATTCATAAAGTTGAGGTTCATCAGAATAATTAACATGAAAATAATGAAAATGGATGTCAGAACAGTGACTTGGAGGGTTGGTAAGGAGACATTACTTATATCTGCAAAGGATAAGAAGTTGTGGAGAACTATGACTGTCCACGTCTGAAGGAACACAGCACATAGAAGAAGAGGACTGAGATGTTGGCAATTTTCAGGCATTACTTTAAACTGGGTTTCAAAGCCACCAAATCTGCTTGTTGAATTAAATCATGGAAGGAAATAAGAAAATATCTGGCTTTTTATATTTTTTTTAATCATTTCACCCCAAGTAAAGCAATAAAGGCACTAAGATGCAAGGGATTACAGAGTGTGAAAGAATATGTATAAAAAACATTGTTAAAGATTTTCATGGTAATTGTTCTGATGAACTTCCTCTTTGGTACCTAGACTTTACAAATTTATGCATACTACCAGTTTAGTGGCAAGATCTCATCATCTTACAGTTGAAATGGCCAGATATGAGTGTAAGTTCTATGCTTGCTATTTTTTCTCACACTTCTCACTTGTGGAACTCTTTTCTTGCTTTCCAGTCAACTTTGATCTTCATAAATTGGAATGCCATGTCAATTGATATCTTCTGTCCTAATTCCTGGTCTTTTATTATTCTCTTTCCTAAATAATGTCTTTTTTTCTCATATTCTCTCACACTCAGTAACTTCATTGTATCTTAGTGGTTTTATTGCCTTGCTTGGAGTGAAGTGATTAAAAAACAATTCAATCAATAAGACTAGTATTGTGAACAAAGTTACATTGTATTTACCTTATTTCTTCTATGAGCTCTAATCATTACACTTTTAATTATGAGTTATGTGCCTAATTAAGCTAATTATTTTCATTTGCACCTGGTTTCTATAGCATCACTATATGAAAACAGAGCTACTGAGGTCTTTTGGCATGTTGCTGCTGTGATATATTTCATTTATCATTGCAGTAACTTTATAAATCCCCAAATTGTCTGAAGCTGTCAGAATCTTTATTACAGTATCATCTAGTCCAGCTGCTCTGTTCTTCATCTTGGCCAGTGGTACACACACACACATATATATATATATATATATATATATATATATATATATATATATATATGCTCTTAAGGTGTGCTATATTTATGGGATAAAGTGCTCAATATCAAAGATAGAGTGTGTGTAAATATGAAAGTGAACATTGAAGTCAACATTTAGAGGCAACAGGCTGTTTCATGCTAAATGCAATCATCAGGTCACATCAGGTGGCCTGATGATTACATCTAGCATGAAACTGCCTGTCGCCTCAAAGTGTTAACTTCAATGTTCACTTTTATATATATATATATATATATATATATACACACACAAAGAAGAAAATTTGACCTAACACCATTAAAAACTGCAAGAATTATTTTTTTTAACTTAATATAAAAATAATGAAAATGAGAAAATTGGCAGACAAAACATGGAAAGAACATGCTGCATGCTTACAAGGTAACAAAATGAAACAAATAAGAACACAAACCCTGTTTCCTATATTATATGTAGATGTTTTATTCAAGGCATCAGCTGCTCACTTGGGTGTGTAGGTAGGTGACACTTTGAACAACTTCTACGTCGATCTCATAGATCATCTCTTCCTCATTTCAACTCCTTTCTCATCTACACATGCTGACACATGGCATCTGAACCATGTGACAGACAAGTCTGTCTCCTGCCAAGGGCAGACTAGGATTAACTCTCCTGGTCTCAAATAATGTTGGAAATAATCAATGTTCATTTTGTTGTCACCTAGTCTCCAAAAAAATCCCCTCATCCACTCTTTTACTTCCCCATTCCTCTTCAGTCAAAGTGGATAACACTTAGAATAACAGGCTTCAAAAAGTACCATATGCTGACTATAAAACAGGAACATTTCAGATCAAGATAAAACCACATTTTTCTCTTCTACATGAGTGTCCATAGTGTCACAGCTTTTTTAGCACTTTTGTTTCTAAATATATTGTGCAATATAAATATAATATAAACAAATTTCTTTTATTGCAGATAAAGAGGCCTATGTTTTTGCTGGCATTCTCACAAGTGCATCTTACCTATATATTTCTAATCATGAAATATCAAGAAACTGATAGAATACTAATATCTAAGTCATTCCAGCAGCTAAAAGAAGTTGTTATCATTAAATATGGTATCTACTCAAAAACTGTCAACAACTCTATTTCTGTGAATTGGCAAGCATTAAAGCTTAAAAAGTAAACAGAATGCCACTACAGATATATAACACCCACATCATCCATCACTTATTTAGGGTCACTTGGAAGAAGGACAAAAGAAAAAAATGAGATCTGGTTTGTTATCAGAATTCTGCTTTGGAATGTTTACTAATAACATATCTAAAAATAGAAGAAACTTGTAAAACAGGCTGCTTGAGAAACCTAAATAGCCAAATATTTTAAACTAGGGCCAAGATATATTTGAAATGTTATTATGTCATATAATCCAGAAAATATGAGTTGCTTTCAGAATTAACAGGAAAGCAGTTTTTTGGGGGTTTTTTGGGGTTTTTTTGCAGTAGTGTTCACCCTGTACAAGACCCTGGGGCCACTCAAGGTAGAGGCTTACAGAGTAAGAGGTACAAATAATGCAGATATGTATGAAAGATAATTGTTAATCTTAGACATGAACAGGTTAAGATTGTAGTGATTGGTGAAGCAGTCCCTTGAGGGTTGGTTCCACAAGGCAACAGTTTTTGAGAAGTTGCTTGAGTGGAACTTACATCCTGCCAGGGAGATATGAATGGAATTAAGGTGGTTCCCTACAATGTGCATGGTATGGTGGGTCTTAGCCATGAAGGTTAAGACAGGGGGAACTAATGAGTGTAGTTCATCTGAACATTCACCATGGGTCTCTCATTCACTCACTCACACACATTTATATTTTAATAAAAATACATAATACCCCATGCAGTACAACTTGGAGTTTCATACCTAATACAATCTTCAGGTACTGGTTGTTGCTTACAGTTTGGTTAATATTTCTGGGTTTCAGGAGTATATATATATATATATATATATATATATATATATATAGATAGATAGATAGAGAGAGAGAGGGTGGGGAGAGATTGTATTTTTATATAAAAGGATAATGATATTTATTTTCATTCTGAAACCAAATTAAGTATTCCTCCACATTGCTTATTAAATATTGATTCCCTCTAAGTATGTTTTCAGAGATATTTTCATTATACGTTTCTTTTCAACTTTTATTCAGGAAAAAATGCGATAAATTTATTACAAATATTCTTAGCTAATCTAAAGTGTGAATAGCCACTACTAATGTCTATTGTTTTATCTGTTTTCTTGATATTATATTAATGTATGAGTAGCCAAAAAAAGAAAATAGAATCCTCTATTCAAAAGCCTTTATTCAATGGTTTAAACAATTCACAAAGACTTGATTTTGCAAATTAAAATTTGGTACATATGTCATTAGCAGAATTCAAACGCTTTTATTTTTCCAGGCATTGAATTTTATCAGATCTACCATTTTGTGAGACATTCAAAACAGGCTGAATTCTAAATCTAAGGTCACTCTTTTGTAAATGTTTAATGTAATTTATGATTGAAAACTGTCTTGACCTGAGAATCAGTTAATATTTTTTGAACCTGTCATTCTTGATTCTCTTTTTAAAACACAGTCAAGTTAGCATTATGGTTCAATTAATGCCAAAATTTAATTTTTTTCAGAGCTTTGAAGTAATAAAAACATTATTCTTTCACAATTGAATACATGGCAGATGATACTCAGCTTTTGTGCATATACATGTTTGTGTGGGCATAATTACTAGAGATGGTGATATGTGTGGTTTATGTTGTAGTTTTGTTGAAGTTATATTTTGGAATACAGTTTGATTGTAGGATATTATATGAATTAATGTCCTGGAAGAGTTCTTTCATGTTGGTTGTTCAGTTCATTTTGTTTATGGGCAGATCATCCTTTATGGATTATTTAAAGCTGAAAGCTAAATATTTTGAACACAAGTGTATGCCATTAACTACAGAAGATCTATTGTTGGCAATTCTACAATAAATGGGTATTGTTTGTAATTCTACAATACATAGGTATTTTTGGTAATTCTATAATAAATAGGTATTATTGATAATTCTACACTATATGAGTAGTGTTGGTATATTTTATATATATATATATATATATATATATATATATATATATATAAGAAGGCAATGATGGTATTTTTACACTTTCATAGGGTTTTGTTTTTGTTTGGGAGTTCACTATCTACTCCTATTGGGAGAAGAAAAAATAATAATTATTGATTAAAATTTAAAATTTCAGATGAAAACCTCAGGAGTACAGAGTTGAAGAAACCAGAAACCCAATCCTAAACAGGAAATAAGGGCTAAACCTCTACTCCTGTTCAAAAAATTGGGCAGGAGTATTAACCAGATGATAGGCATGCATAAATTGATTCTACATCTTTTTTTATTAATTCAAACATTATTTTTGTAGACAGACATGCTTGAGTAGACAACTTGTTTTTTACTTTATTTTAAACAATGTGAATTTTATCTACCAGTCTGTGCATTTCAGAGACTGAAAAAAAAAAGAAAAATTTGCTCTTTGGAAGGGTTCAAACTTGCATCCACTTTATAATAGAAAGTAACATCTACTTCAGCATGCTTTAAACAGTTTTGTCACTTTATTAAGCCTCTCTCATATGTAGGCCATAATTCACACTGTTTAAAATAAATAAAAACCGGGCATCCACTCAAACATGTGTACTCTCAAAAATAGGAACATCCAAAAAAAAAAAAAAAAAAAAAAAAAAAAATTTAAAATGAAAAATCTTTCTTGAAAATTTAATTTTAGTTTTAATTCCAAGCTAATAGATTAAATTTAATATCCCCAATAAGCAAAATACTTTTAACTGTATTTTAAATTTTAAATTTAAACTGATTGGAATTTTTTTCACTACTTATCAGAAAAATCGATAAATTCATCCATATTGACAAATCTGTCAATACAACATAATTAAGTCTTTCTTAAAAAAAATATTTAAAAAATAAAATATACTTTTAAGATTTTCCAAAAAAGAAATATTTGAAAAATAATTCCATTTATTTCTGAATAATTTCTAAAAGTTTCATTAAAATCTGACAATTATCTGATTTTTGAGAGAATTTACAAAATCAATGTGTTTTTCATGACAAAAAGATGCACAAATTTCCTGTACAAATTTATGGCCCTGCATTGACACCAGAAAAACATTTTTAAGTAATTAGGTAAATTATAAATGACACTAAGTGATGTAATTAGTTGTCTAATAAATTAAAGTGCGGAAATGTTGATGTTGAATTTTTATTTATTTATATTTTTAATGTAATTATTATTTAGTTTCTTAGTTTTTATTTATTAGTCAATTTATTACATCACCTAACATCTCTATAATTTACCTTTTCTTACATGGCAATCTTTAAGAATATTGTAGAGTATTCTCAAATTATCAACAATATTTATAAACTAGCAGCATGGTCCGGCGTTGCCCATGCTTGATTCAAAAGTCGTAAGACTCATACAACAATCGCTATCACTTGACTTAAAATATTTTTGCCCTTCCTTGCCTTTAAAGGAGTGCCCTTTGCCGTGCTGATGTTGCTACTTCATGCCTATCTCACACTGCAAATTTTTCTAAGCTCTATACTAAACATTAAATCTGTTACGAAAAAAGAACTAAACAAAATGAGCACAAAACGATCAGCTTTAAAAAAAAGGACTCATAACTGGAAAAAACAAATGAAAAAAGAATGTTAACAACAAATACTTTTTCAAACCCAACCCATTTTCCTGAAATTTGAGTCCCAAATAAAAAAATCAGGCTCCAGCATAACACAATGACGTAAATTGAAAAATCGGATATGGGATGCGACCTGGGAGAAAGAACAAAGTTTAAAGAAGTGGGAAATGGACTGCTGAGGGCATGGTCAATACTGAGGTTTGTATCGATTTTTGATTCACGATGGGATCACACGGCATTCTATGCAAGGCACCTCTAACTGGGCCGCGTAGGAATTTCTGGTTGAATTGTAAAGAACGCCCAAAATTTTAGAATGTAATCCACCCAAATACCGGAGTACCAACCGCTTTACCAATCTCTTGAAAGCCTGAGTTCAAATTGAAAATCTGTCTCCGTTACGAATTGATGCCCTAAATGTCAGAATTTGAATCGACATTTGACGTTAATTGCAGCCTGGGCGTGAAAAGAAGTCAAAAACTGACAGCTGATGGCAGGGTCGAAACGGAGCTTTTTATCGATTTTTTGCTGCACGAAGGGGTCTCGCACGCATTTTTGAAAGGGCCCGTAATCTGGTCGGGAACATTCATTTCTGTACATATGGTATAGGGATGTGAGGAGAGACAACTGATGCTTGTAACTATACATTAGTTGGTGATGAGTTCAATGCTTCACAGTAATGCGGTAAAGGGGAGCAAGTGCTTATCCCAAAGATGCATTTGTATCCATCCGATGCCGATGTACCCTTCACTTTCAGAAGATCCCAATTCCCATTCAAGCCCTGTTTTTCTATGACAATAAGGCCCAACGACAAACCCTGTTTGTCACTGGTGCTTCTCATACGGTCGGTTTTACGCAGACTGCTCTCGTGTCGGCAGGCGCGATGATGTGTTCCTTTATTCACCCTCACAAAAAGCCCGACCTCAGCAAACTCCATTCCATTTTTTCTTTCCACTGTCTGATTTCTGTGAGGAAATGCTTGGAGTCTGGACTGGAACCCTCCAACAGAACTTTCAACGGAGCAGGTAACTCATGAAAAGGTGGCAACTGTACCATACCATCTGAACAACACAAACCTGCAGACTCTCCAGGCAATTTTTTTGGCATTGCAATACCCACAGACAACTGACATGGTTCCTATTTGGAGGTCTTTGCGACCGGAAAGTCTCAAAACTGGCTCACAGTTGAACGCCAGCTTAAACCAAAACCAAAACTACTTTGGTGGGCTACAGAGCCCTCGCTGTGCATGGCGGCGCTGGTTAACAGTCTGCAACCTTTCAAGCCTTTCAGTAGGTCGTTCTACAGCTCTAGCAGCGGAAGTCGAAATTTCATCGCGTTGCCGCCTTGTGCGCATTTGCGCAGAACTTTCCGACGCCCTTGCAGCAGAAGTTGCAGCGGCGTCGGCTGCATGGCGTGTGGTTTTCTCAGCCATGGATTCCTGGGATCATCGAATGGACGTTGCCACAGCTTTCGCTGCGTTACGTGCGGTTTTCTCAGCCGTGGTCTCCTGGGACCGTCGAATTCGGCTGCATTGCGAGTAGCTTTTCGATGCGGGCTCTGTTGAGACCGCAAAAGCGCTTGTGAGGAAGCCACTTTTTTGTTGTCTTGCAAGCGTTTAGGTAGTTTCCTTTTACTTTTCAACGAATATGTGTAAACTGATTTGCAGTACAAACGGTAGTTACGCTCACCAAGCGTTTCATGTGAAAAACATACTACCCCCGTTGAAATTGACTGGAAAGCCTCAAAGAGGCCTCTACCTCGGTTTCCTCTTCCCGCTTACTCTTTGCCGCAGAGGCTTTTTTAGAACGCCTGCTAAGGTTGCTTCGCCATGGTATTTTGGCAAGCTTAGCAAAGCTGCCGGGTGGGTCATTGCCACGGCACTCAGAAGAGTGAAAAGCAGAGGTTTATGTAGACGCCAGCCGCTTCTCCCCCAAGGAGGCGCACTCAATGGAATCCTGCTCCCGTTTCCCATTAGCCGGTGTGGCTTTTTTAGAAGGCCTGCTAAGGTTGCGTCGCCTGGGTGTTTTTGCAGCCTTTGTAGTGCTGCCAGGTTGTTCATCGCTATGGCACGCAGAAGACTGCAAAGCAGAGTTTGAAGTAGACGCTATATGATACCGGAGTTATTACGTGCTCCTCCGCAGTCGCCTGTTCTGCATGTGTAACGTTAACGGTATTAGGGTTCTTCAGTTGCTGACGTGCGGATGTTCGTCGTGTAGGAGCTATTTGAAGGGTTGTAGAAATGCTGTATATGAATGCGAATAGAATTTGATGCCGAAGCTGAAGCGGTGCAACCTCGTTGTATACGGAAACTAAAAATGCAGTGGAGCGGTATGGAAAAAGCTTCTCCTAGCTATGGGCCGTGTTTTCTGGCAGCAAGAAAACGTCGCTGTAGGAAGAGGTTACGCAAACAAAACGTTGAAGCGTCGAAGGTTAAAATGTAGCGAAACCCTGAGGTGTATTGGGCCGCGTAGTAAAGGCAGAAGTGAAGTAACTTGCGACAGCAGTTAACTGTCTAATAGCGAAACTGAATTACGAAAAGGTAGAAATAGTTATGGAAGGCTAAGATGGACTGGGCTGCGCAGTAAAGGCAGCACTCGGAGATAAAATGGGTAATGCAAGCGTTTAAGCAAATAGGTAACTTGCGGTAGCAGAAAGCTGTCAATTAATCCAAGCACAGATGCGTTAATAGCGATCAAATCAAGACGTGAGTGCGGATGCAGCCGCGCTGAAGGTATTTAAAGGGAGCATGACTTGTCATTGAATGGTGTAGCCTGGACAATGGCCATGACTTAGACCAATGAATGAGCTCACGCAAAATGGAAGATGCTAGCGCGCATTCACGCATGCGCAAAAGATATGGCAAGCGCAAGGCTTGGCTGTAAATGGGGTCAAGCTGCCTGCTGCATATGCAGCTTGGCTCTAACGCACGTGATGCCGGCGATGAGAATGCAAGGAGCTGCAATGAAGCGTTTGCTCGTTTGGTTTGTGCGACAACGAAAAACTGCTAACCGTTTGCCGGCATTAGCTTTGAAATGGATTTGGAGGAAGCCCTGCTGTTTTAGTGCAAAAACTCCTCGTCAGGTCTGGGATGCGGCCTGGCCTAGGGGAAAAGGTTTAAAGAATTGGAAAATGGACTGCTGAGGACGGAACCATTTTCACTCAGCACGTATGCGGGTTTTTTTCAGTAAAGACGTGAATAAAAGAAAGTGCTTATTTCGATAAGATGCGACGATTAAAGCAAAAGTGTTGACAAAGTCGAATATGTCATTTGTGGCTCAAAGTCAGACCTGGTAGCAGGGATAAAAAAGCCGAATTTCAATGACCCTGCACCCATTCCAGAATTTTAGGTCAAATGTTTTCTTCCACTCCACTGCACGCACTGACCTGTTTCTTCCCGTGCATTGCGTGACCTCTGCATTTAGGATATCCAAACGGAAAAATATTTTTAAGGGTTGACCGATTGTCGATTTGCACTCTGTTTGTGGGTTGCTTAGAGTTGAAACTTCACATGTTGACTCAAATTGGCCTTCTCATAAATGCAGTCGGTTTTCGCTAAAAACCGACTTGCGGTACAGGCGCAACCTGAGCGTATCTGTTTTGGGGTTTTATCGATTTTCCGCGCTGTTTAGGGATCCATGGTCATGAAACTTCTCGACAACACTAATGGTAGACTCTAAGAGGGTGTCAAATTTGGTTGAAATGCGATCATTTCTTCTGTAAGCTGATTTTTTCGATTATCGATTTTTTCGGAACCTGTGTCCAAACTCAAAAATTGGGCTCCATCGTGTCCTTACGGCAGCCATTTGCAAACTTGTGATGAAAACCGCATCGAAATCGGGTGAGAAATGCGGCCTCGGCGAGGTAACAACGCCCACGACAGACACACAGACAGACAACATTAGATAGATAGATAGATAGATAGATAGATAGATTTAGTTTACATTTGTTTTTAAATCCTTCCTGGTAGAATTTAATTACTTTCCAAACATGCAAATAAAAGGATCGGAAATAGACACTTAATACTTGTAAAATAATTTTTATTTTATTGTAATAATGTGATCGTAAAAGAGTAAATAGAAAGTGGTCAGACTGCTTCCGAGTTTTATATTTCATGGAGAAATAAACAAGCAAGCAAAACCTATTTAAATATGACCTCATTAGCATAAACATCTTTAACAACATACTCAAGCATGATAAAATCCCATGCACAATATTGTATATAATTACAATAAAAGAACACTTTTTTTCTTAATCTTATAATGAATAACAAATATCAAATTTTTATCATTACAGAGCTGAAATGTGACAGGCTGAATTTTTTCTTGTAGGATAATGCAGCAATTATAATATATATATATATATATATATATATATATATATATATATACTGGACTCTCCCATCGTTTTTGTCATATGTGGGTCAAGTAGCTTAGTTCTTAGAACCAACAGCTAGACTACCTACACATATCATTTGATTATAGTGGCAAAGGTTTGTGCAGAACCAACCACACTTTTTGGAAGAGCTGAATACAGAGAACTGGTGCACAGTATCCCACAAGGTCCCCAAATCACCCACCGCAGGTTTTGAAATTAGAGTTACCTTCTCCTAGACTGGTTGTCACCCAAGGCTAGAGAACCCAGTCTGTCCTGCTATTTACCAATAGCTGGGGAGAGAAGAGATGGATTCATTCTTTCCCCAAGTGTATAGCATGTAAGTGAATGTAATGAATTCAACTGGAATTCAAACTTGGTTCTTCAATTTGACCTGCAATCTATTACTCCACTGTGCTTCTGCATAATTATAACATAATAATGTCACAATTATAATGTAATTATATATATATATATATATAATATATTTATAAATGTATCATAATAATGCCGCAATTATAATACAATAATATATATTAGGTTGGTGCAAAAATAATGTCGTTTTCTCACATAGTAACATATGTGAGAAAACGACATTATTTTTGCACCAACCTAACATAATAATAATAATTACAGGTTGAGGCAAAAGTTACCCACCATAGGTGTTAATAGATAGACTGAAGTGGTCCTGTTGAGTGGCCACCAAGGTCACCAGACCTCACACCCTTGGATTTTTTTCTGTGGGCCCATTTGAAATCAGTTATTTATCAGACACAGCCAAGAAATATTGAGGAACTTAATGAAAGAATTAAATATGAATGCCATAAAATGACAGAGGAAACTCTTCACCATGTTAATGAATCATGCAGGCACAGAATTGAAAAATGTTTGAAAAAGAAGGCGGACATCTTGAACATCACATATAATAATTAAATAACTACTAAATAAAATTTTCATGTGTAATTATACTTTTAATAAATTATCCATATGGTATGTGACTTTTGCCTCACCCTCTATATAATTATAACATAATAATGCAGCAGTTATAACGATAATAATAATATATATAATTATAAGATAATGCAATAATTATTGCATAATAATAATATATAGATATATATATAATATTAACATTATATATAGTACAGGTAATAAATCTGTTGTTATATAATCCAAGTGGATTTTAGTAATATCAAATATTAAAACTGATCCATAAAAAGAGCTAAATGTATTTATTATAACAGAGCATATAAATTACACAGCAAAATCCAAAATTACCTTATATCAGGGGGGGGGGGGTTATAGACCTATTTCAACCAATGGTTGAAGTGGATCTATACCCCCATATGAGGTAATTTTGGATTTTGTTGTGTTATATATATATATATATATATATATATATATATATATATATATATACACATACATACATACATACACACACACACTAAAAAAAAAACAACTATGTTGGTGTGACCAACAGACAACTTGCCAGTAGACCTAACACCTAAGAAGATCTAAGACAAGAAAAAATCCTGAACAAGGAAAGAAAAAAGAAAGATCAAAGGCCAATACCTTCTTACTCTGTAAAATGCTCAATGTTCAGATTATCTAGACAGATCAAAAAATGCTCCATAATGTCAACATTTATCAAAGGACAGCCCAAGTCATTACTAGAGTTCCATGTTCTTACAGTCTTCAGATGATTAGAATGCCTTATATACAAATATCATATAGCATACATACATATATATATATATATATATATATATAATATTACCATAATTATGACTTGTTAAAAAAAATCACCTATAAAGGATTAAATGTTATTTAGCTTATACATATTTTTCTGTATTTATGTTTTGAGCTTAAAATATACCAAAACTTTATATTTTAATCAGAGAAGATTTAAATTTTGGAAAGAAAAAATAATGTTTTTTCTTAAAGATTAAATAGATAGAAGATAATATTGTAGGCAGTTGTGAAAAATCTAAGCGTATGAAAGGGACAGGCAATACAACAATGAGGAAAGAAAAATCTAAGCGTATGAAAGGGACAGGCAATACAACAATGAGGAAAGAAAAATCTAAGCGTATGAAAGGGACAGGCAATACAACAATGAGGAAAGAAAAATCTAAGCGTATGAAAGGGACAGGCAATACAACAATGAGGAAAGAAAAATCTAAGCGTATGAAAGGGACAGGCAATACAACAATGAGGAAAGAAAAATCTAAGCGTATGAAAGGGACAGGCAATACAACAATGAGGAAAGAAAAATCTAAGCGTATGAAAGGGACAGGCAATACAACAATGAGGAAAGAAAAATCTAAGCGTATGAAAGGGACAGGCAATACAACAATGAGGAAAGAAAAATCTAAGCGTATGAAAGGGACAGGCAATACAACAATGAGGAAAGAAATCAAGAGCCAACAGGGCACAATCACATTAGAAATAAACGTATGGTGTTATAGACACTTCATGAAATCATAATTTGCAATAAATCAAGCTATACATTCTAAGTGAAAGAAACTAAATGCAGTAAATAGCACATGATGGAATAATTATTAATTAAAAAAAAACAAAAAAACTAAGGCTTAAAATGCATTTTCTTAATGAAAAGTTTTTCTTAAAGCTTTTATTTTAGTTTTAATTCCAAGCTAATAGATTAAATTTATTATTTCCCATAAGCAAAATACTTTGCTGTATTTCAAACTGAATTTAAATTGATTGGAATAATTTTTTTCTGATTATCAGTAAAATCAATGAAATAATCCATATTGACAAATTCTCTTTATTAAAAAATCTGTAAAAAATGAAATATACTTTTCTGAAATGTTATCTGAGAAAAATTAACTAAGTTTAGTTAATCTGAATTGAAACAAATATTACTTACTTTATTTTAAAATTTTGAAGAAAAGCATTTTTTAATACAGAGGTGGGTGTTTTTATGAGGTATTGACACATTTATTAACAGTCTGATGTTTAGAAAATAAATGTAAGGAGGAGATAATGGACACAAAATTACATGATGAATACAATATGAATGCCTTTTTTGTACAACTTTTTTTAAGTACAAAGTAATCTCAACTATTTAAGATATCTTAAGCCTTTTAATATTTTATTGAATTTTATGTACTTTGGCTTTATAATTTTACTTACAAAGATGCTTGTTGAAAAAATGTTAGAAAATTACCTATAAATTTTAAATTTACCATAGTTATCACTTATTTTCTGATCATGTTGTGTATGGACATCCATATTTATAAAAATTGACACATTTATACACACATAGAATGAATTAAAAATTCTTTATAAAATACCAGAGGTCATTGAATTGTAGTAAACTTTTCCAATTATGATTATTAAATACAGATTTAATTTAATAAAAATATCACTTTACTGCTACAAATTAATACAGAATTTTAAGAGTTAAAATTTATAAATTATTCTAATTAAAATTGTAAAAAAAGTAAAAAAACTTCTTGTAAAAGTTGATTATTCATCAAAAAAAATTTTTCTTAAGTAGTGTCCATAATATAGTATTCTGTTTTACAAAATAAATCTGATGATTTAAATGCTCCACGGACTTCACAAAAGATGATCAAATTTCCAACACCAATTTATGGTCCTACATTGACACCAGAAAACAAGATATTTAACCAAAATTTCAAAGTTTCTAAAACAGATTAGAAAAATAATTTTTAGATCAAAAAATCCTTTAGTCCTTCCTCTTAATAATAACATAAATATTTTGATGATAAAACTTTGTTTTTATTAAGTTTTTGGCATTTTTTTCATCATGTATGCTCATTTTTTTTTAGCAGACTCTTGGTGGAATTTAATTAAATGTAGATTCTTGTGGTTCAGCTTTTATACACAAATAACAAAATATTTCAAAGATCTATAAGGACAGTCACAGGATGTACTAGCCAAAATACAGTGATCAAAGCAACAAAGATTGAGATACTAGTTCATTTAATGTATGGAATAAATATTAACAATATATTTTCCTTGAAATGGCTTATATTGTGAAACAAAAGTAAACATCAATAACATTTTCTGTTTAACTTAAACAGCTGCCATCAAAACAAATTCTTTTGTCTTCCCATAAAACTGAGAAAATTATATTTTCCCCATTGCTCTGCAGAATGGTAGATGAAAAATAATTTTGGTCAGTCACCCTGATTTGATGCATTTCTATAAAAACAATATGGTTTGCTCTTATGTTACCTAAAATGGCTTGCAAAAGTTAGTTGCTATATTAATATTTTACAAGTTTTCCTAAACTTGATGTTATCCTACTTTAATCAAGATATCTTTCTTATTCACAAATACATCTCACTAGACATGTTGGCTGAATGTGAGAGTTAAGAAAGCAAAAAAAAAAACGAATAAAAAAGTCATCTTCTGCACAGAGGCTCTGAGCATCACACTGGGTCCACAAAACAAATCCCTGCAAAAATCTAAAATACAATAGCAAAAAAAAAAAAAAAAAAAAAATGATGAGCCTGCACCTGTTAAATTACACTTATAAAAACACACACACCTTGCCAAAAACAGGCAGTTCTGCTCAATGACTTGACTTCATCACTCATCTGCTGGCTCATCCATACACCTCTATGGTGTCAATTTCAACCCTGAAGATCAATAGATCAACCCAGCCAATGACACCCCACTTGTGCTACCATACAGCTTCACTAATCTACTCCAGGCCTCACTTCCGATACCAACTGTAACTTCAGTCAACCAATACAATAAATCTATCAACTCTCAGTCTTACCAACAACACCCTTACACCTAATCACTTTCTTTACCAATGACAACTAAAGAATCGCATATCAACATTTTTGTCATTTATTCACACATATATTCTGAAATTGATCAATACATACATGTTGAAATTTTAATCCTTGTTTGTTCTTTCCTTTGCCGCCATAATCTTTTTATTATGTTTGTCAGAAAAGCTATGACAGAATGTGATGTATAAATTTCTATATGCCTGAAAAATGTCAAGCAATGGAATGACAAAGTGGAAAAATTCTGCATAATGTGTTTCATCATCTAGAAGAGCAGCATTCAATACTGTTGCTGTTATATTTGGTCTGTTGCTTCTGCTGATATTAGCAAGAAATCATATCCTTTACAATCAACCATGGTAAGGCAGGAAATAATCAAGGGAATACAAGTAATGATTTACCTTTATGAATAAAAATGATTTTAGCTTTTAAATGATTTACAATCATTTGGGCTTTATAAATAAAAATGATTTGGGCTAATATGAACTTTCTTGGACCATATAGAAATAAGCCTGAGAAAGTCAAAGATAAAAATGCCAATACAATATTTGATAATGTAAAAGACCCATGTACTTTTCAAAAGAGAATTGTTTATCTTAAATGTAACGTAATGATATCCGACAGGCTAATGTTTACCCAGACACTGTATATTGCAAGTACTTGTATGTAACCTAACTTTAGAATATAAGATTAAAGGTATGAAATGGGGAGTACTTACCTGTTATCAAATACAGTAGTTGTTTCTGAAAGGTAAAAAAAGAATGAGAGAATGTAGAAAAATTGCATTTTTGGAAAAGGTAGATGCAGAAAAAGAGACATGTATGCATTAATCAAACTGTAGTAACTGTTGTGAATATAATTAGAAACATATTTGGAAATAAAATCATAAGAAAATTATAGTTTGTTTATATCTGAGATTTTCATACTTTGAAAATTGCAAGTTGTCTGACAGAGACAAATCAAAGAAGTATATTTATTGTAAGAAGGAAACAAAACAGAAACTACACATTGATCTTTATCAAAATAACTAGTGAAAAACTGCTCCTTTAAGTAAAATGTTATCTTTTAAATACACCTGTTCAAATTTTTCTATTTATTTTTTATGGTAATATTACATTTCATAAGAAAAATGGCCAGTAATAATTTCTAATAAATTTGACTGCTATGTCATCGATGTGTCACTTAGAATAGAATATCTATGCCTTATCTCTTGGCTATAACCCTGAGTACAGATAAGATGAACAGAATTAAAAGAAAATCTTGTTTTCTGTTGCCTATATATGCGTGTGTATGTGTATAAAATAAGAAAAACAGTTTCAGCTAACAACAGCATCTCAAAATATTGTCTAGAGGAGATATTAGCAATAATCACCTTTTTCAGAAAAAGGTAAACTCCTAAACAAAAGATCAGAACTTATTTCCAAATACAGACATGAAAACAAATTCCTATTACACTACCTACAACCACATCGCAACTTCAAAAACTAAAGAACTAATAACCCATAATGCAAAACCTATAAACAGCAATCTTAGAGTAATAAAAAAAAAAAAAAAAAACATACGAAAAAATTAAAATTAAATAAAACAAAACAAAATAAAAAGAAATTAAAATAGAATATACCAATAAATAAACAAAATGAACAAACTCACAGTCAAGACCACAAATAATCTAAATACTTTTGACCTAAAGAAAAACATTGGAAAACCAGTTTCTGACATTTCCATAAGCCGCAAGTGGTTTATATATGTATAACCTGCATAAAGAAGAAAATCACATGGTTTTATAATTGTCTAAGGAATGAAACTGTTAGCTGTCATATAGTTTATATATTTTATATCCATACTACTTATATCTACAAAGAGTCTATCATTAATATTGAGCACTTTTCAGTCATAGATAAAACAAATCTTAGAATATATATTGTAGCTGTATATTTCAGCACTAATTCCTCTCTAAGGTTTCATTAAAATGACTGATGAGGTATTTGTTTTTTTATTGTATTTTTACAATATATATATATATATATATATATATATATATATATGCCGGTATTGTTGAATGTAACAAACAATGAAAGGTATTTATACTTTTTTACTCAACTTTTTGGGATTTGAGACTAAATGCATTACAAGCAATGGAAATTGCTGAATAAACAGTCCATAGCTAAATAGGGAGGAAGGATAATGTCCTAGTGTTTTCTACCATTTCATCAGTCATCAGATACTGAACAAAAATCACTGAATTTTGTTGCGTTTGAAGAACTGTAAAGCAACTTGTGATGTAGTTACTCATTGTCCTGATATTAATAACAAATATCAAAAGTGAGTGTAGTTAAGATAGTAGCTAGACCCTTTTCTCCAAATATAGCAAACCTCTGAAATTATTTTAGAATCCTTTGCAGGCTTTTTTTTTTTTTTTTTTTTTCAACATTATTTTTTTATTACTATAAACATTATTTTTTCCTTGGGTACATGTGTTTCAGTTGCTATCTCTGCTTCTGCTTTTTATTCAATTAAAAAGTGAAATTAATAACAATTGGCTTAAATTGAGAAGTCCTACCAAAGAAAAATCGTGCCTCCAACAGGAATTGAACCTGCATCCCCTTTATTCCATCAAAAAATGTTTTGCTTTTTTCTTGCATCAAAAATGTGCTGCTGTCTGTTTTGCTATGGAGACCAGCCTGACAGAGCAAGGTTTGAATTGCCTATTTAAGGAAAGCATATTTCCTGTTGGGACTTTTATGAATCTATATCTGCAGTCTTCTATTTCATACCTGAAAGTTAAACAACAGTAATTTTTGAAAGGATTTTCATCCAACATTATTTCTTATTACAATAAACCTCATTTTTTTTTTTTTTTTTAAATTTCACTGTTTGATAAAATAAACAACAAGGAAAGCAAATCAAGGATATGTACCCACTAAAAATAACATAGTAATAAGAAATATAAAGAGTGTGGCACAAATACCACCGATATAATGGTAAAACATTAGCTTGATAAAGACTCCATTGACACTAATGTCTTAACATTATGTGGGAGGTATTTCTGCTGCATATATTATGGAGTACACAGTGAAGTAATAGTGGCTCAGATTGAGGAATCAGAAAGTCAAGTTCAAATTCCAGTGGAGTTCATTACATTCATCATACGTGCAAATGCACTTAGGAAAGGTAGGAATCCACTTTTTCTCCCTCCAGCTATGGGTAAAATAGCAGGACAGACTGGGTCTTAAAGCCTTGGTTGTCAATCAGTCTAAGAGAAGGAAACTCTGAATTCAAAATGGATCACACTATCCTAAAAGTGTGTATACATTACATGTGGCTAGGGACTGCTTGTAAATCCAAATTCTCACTGAAACGCCTACTGTTAGCACATCCTTGCATGTTGGCATTAAAAGTAGCCCAATGTTGCATAGGAAATGAGAGGAACTAACTATATATAACACACAGATTGTTTCTTTAAAGGTTTTTGCATTTTGGATTTGGATATTGATTTAAATTTTTAACTTTACTAGTTGTCAAAATCTCCTTCTTTGCAATATTTTAATTTAGTTTTTTTTTTCTTTATCTAAGCAAAAATAAAATGGGGGGTGGTATTTCTCTTCTTGCATGTGTAAAATGAATATACTAATAACTGAAGGATAGTAGTACTCAAAGCTATTGAGTCATCAACCACCCACAGATGGGCAGCTCTGTACCTGCATGGATAAAGAAAAGAAAAACGAACCCTCTAAAAACAAAGAGCCTTGTTTTCAGGAAGGCCCCTCCCTTTTATTCCTGCTCCCTCACATTTGATTTCTTTCTGCTGCTTTCCTGTTAGTGTTTAAAGAGGATCAGCAGTTGACAAAAGGCATAATGTGTATTATATTCTAAATAGCTGTTAAGATAATTTTTTTCAAAATTGCCATATTTAATGGCATATAAGAACCCACCCCACCCCCATCATTTACATTTAATTTACTGAATTTTAGCGTTGGTCTAGATAGAAGTGCTGGTAGTCTATAGTGCCTGAGTAAATGTCTGTTTCAACTTCATGTATAAAACATAGGAGGTATTTTTGCTAGCCATTTTTGTTAAAAAAAAAAAAAAAAAAAGTGTCAAATATTGTATAGCATAAAATATAGTAGTATTTATCTTATTTTTGTATTTAAAAAAAAATGATTTTAAATTTGTTGGATAATTAATAGCTGTCTGAGTCAAAAAGAGAAAAAATAATAATCAGAATGAGAATGAAAAAATCTTAAAGAATATGTTTTGATTGGAAATTTCCTTGATATCAGCTATGTTTATGATATTGACTGGTATTTCACAAAGAGTGTGCCCAGGCACACTAAGGCACTCTGAAAGGTAGCTAGGTGCGCCTAAACTTAAAAGAAGAGTAATTTATGAATTATTTTGAGATTTAAAAAATCTTTATTTTTAAAAAGCTAGACACACCTAGTAATACAATCTTAAAAATAAATGCTTATTTCAGTAGACTTCTGTCTATCAGAGTCTGTCTATATTTCTGAGATGAGTTATTATTTACATTATTCGGACTATTGTCCTCGTCTTTATTGCCATATTTATTACAACGTTTCGGCCATTGTATGCTCCGGCCTTCTTCAAGTGGTTGGAATGTCAAACTAACTGATAAGTGACATCCATCAAACATGGCACATGGAACTAGAACAGTCTACCCCAGTGAGCAAAATAAAGGGTTCTGTTCGACATTCCAACCAGCTGAAGAAGGCCAGAGCGTACAACAGCCGAAACGTAATAAATATGGCGACAAAGATGAGGACAAAAGTCTGAATAATGTAAATAACGTACTTCTGTCTATATTTCTGAGATTAGGTATCGTAACTATTCACACTATTTACATTGGATTGTTGTCCTCATGTTTATTGTCACATTCACGACGTTTCAGACATTGTATGCTTTGGTCATTGTCGGGTGATATACATTGGAAATTCTAACTGAACCCTTTATTTAATCCACAAAGGTAGATTCTTCTAGTTCCATGCATCATACCTTTTCAGGATAACTCAATTTCAGCTAATCCCCTTTACTGACTAAACTGTCTAAGTTTTTGTTCACCTCAGCTGTGGCCAGGTATTCACAACTGTTTGGATCAAGTCACTATATTACTTCAACCAACACTTTTATCCACTGGACCATCAGTAGACTTCTTTATTATTTTCCTATTTTTAAATTCCATGACTAATTTTTCCTTACTAAAATTTAAAGTACACCCCCAGAGTTTTAGTTATTCTACAAACACACCCAGAAGTAAAAAAAGTTTGAGAAACATTGATATAGACAGTATATGACCAAAAATGCTTCTATAGTACATGTATTAAAAATGTTCATACTATACTTTTAAAGTAACAAGAAAGGCCTGCGGTAAGGTTATTATGTATTTTATAGTGTTATAAATGTTTTCTTTTGTTTTCAAATGTGGTTACAAATTTTAAACTAAGTATATTTGTCATTTAATGCAAAATGTCTTTTTGACTTGTTTTTTGTTATGTATGACTTGAAAGTTGATTTTATTTCTGAATAATATTCATTTGTGAAACATTTCTGTCTTAAGTTAATTTTACAAAGGGAAAATTAGCATAAGACAGAAATTCTTTATGCTGCTTTCCACAAAGAAAAATAAAAAAAATAACAGGATATTGAAAACAATAAGTAATGTGGGTTGTTCTTTATATGGAAATTTGGAGAGAATAAAAGCAGAAAAGAACAATATGGTCATTGTTGTTGCAAAACAAGTTTGGAGATTAGAGTAATTGTTCAAGTTGAGCTGCATAAAAGAAACAAAAAAAAATAAAAGATTTTTTTTAAACATTATACAGAGTGTCCCTAAATCTGGACACATAGGAAATTTCATTATATATATATATATATATATATATATATATATATATATATATATATATATTACCTCCACAGATTAAACATGATTTTGTTGAAAGAAGAAAGAATTGACTGGGGTATGCTTAATGAGAATGTGTACTCAATGAAAATCACATGCAACACACTTGATTGCAAAAAGAGTAAATGTGCTAAAATTAATGGCAAGTTAGAGTTATTGCATCGAGTTCACATGAATCTTGCAAAGCACATCTTCTGCATTACAAATGATAGAAATTATACTGAATATGTTATTTGTTAATATTCCAATTCAATAAAATGTTGTTGAAAATTTCATTTCTTGAAAATGTGCATTTTCACCGTCTATGTGTCCAGACTTTGGGGACACCCTGTATAGTACATGATAAATAACAAATAAATTAACTAATGACTGATATTTCGAGTTCAACCTAAATCAATATCAATTCATTTGAAGCTAAACTTTAAGCATCTTAGGGAATGGAAAACAGAGATCCAAATATGTATTGATAGGTACCTCCATGAGATTGCTTAAAAAAAAAAAAAAAAAAAAGAAGAAGAGCATAGCATGATGAAAAAGACGCCAAACTTGACAAAAACAATCCCTTATTAAGAGGTTAGATCAAAGTATTTTTGGAGTATTTTTTAACATTTTTTAATCGTTCCTAGCATGTTCGAAATTTTCATTAAAAATCTTGTTTTTTTTTAGGTCAACAAAATTGACAGATGGCAACCATTTTTTCCATTTAAAAAAAAAAAATGAATATCTCAGTTTGAAATTCTTTTAAATATCAATTATCAATCTTTCAAAACTTATTTTAAGAAAATCAGAAATTATAATGTTTATTTCAAATATTTTGAACCAAGCTTAACTTAGCTTCTGTGCCGAAAAGATGTAATTTGAAAATAAAACAAAGCAGGTCATAAACTTTCGTGTCACTTGACAGGTGATGAATGACATATTGATAGATTCTGTGAGGATGATTTGTTCTACGGAAGAAGAAAAATGAAATTATTTACATTTAAGTGAACAAATTATTTACCTCATTATTTTTAAGGAAAACTTTCAGCGCTCTAAATTTTTTGTTTTCTGTACATGGCTTTCACCTTTATGTTTACGATGCTTTATGGAAAATATATTATAAAGAAATTAAAATAAGACTGTTATGAGTTAGATTAAATTTCATAAGAAAGGTATCTAATTAATTTATAGGGACCTTTCTTATGAAATTTTATCAGAAGTGTGCATAAAATACTATAATTTTATGTACATTTACTACATTTTACTGTGTTATTTGTATTTCCATCCATTTTATTATTAATTTTGATATTTCATTTATGGAAAAAATGCCATAACTAAGATTAATATAAAAATAAGATCATATAAATTTCATAAGATGATACTGATACTCTTAGGTACCCTTCACAGTTGAAATTGAAAAATCAAATAAACTTCACACATGTTTCGCAAAAGTAAAGGCCTTAACAGCGGAGAACAATGCTTAACTCAAATAACGCAACTTAATTGTATTCTGTTTGGTCTTCCATACTTTATAATTACAACCCAATTATAAACACAAAATTATATTTCTTAATTACTGTGGATCTTCTGATTAGTCAAAACAATACAAGTTACAATGTGCTAAAAAAAAGATCTATCTTATAAGGACACTTATGAAAGTGGATGCAGCTTTTAACTAATTTTATAATATTTTAACAAATTAAATGTAAAAATCTATTATAATTAAAAAATAATTGTATTAAAAATTCATTTTTCATCAAAAAATATTTTTGCTTTTGGAAAATATTGTTCATATTCATAAAAACAGCTAAAAGCAAACAAAAGCATTTGAAATTAAATAATATCTTTGTTTTATTGAGTTTTGTATGTTACAATTCAGAGCTGATTTTCAGGTATTGAGGTTCAGTTAAAAACAAAAAAAACCTTGATTTGTATTCCTCAAAGCCTTGTGTTTTTAACTATTGTAATTATTAAAGTGGACTTGATCAAATTTCTAGAAGTTTCATAAAATTAGTTAGAGTGAGGTAATAAATATAAAAGAATATTTCTGCCATGACTTTAATAAAAAAAAACATTTATAATAATTTTGATCATCTGTGAATAGTTTTTGAAAGTTTCATTAACATTCGACAATTATTTTTATTTTTGCAAGATTTTCCAAATTAATGTGTGTCATACAAAAAAAAAAAACGTGCTAAAAATTGGATGTTATTTTACTAGTTCCGGTGATACAAAGAGAAACAAGGATTTTTAAATGAAAATTCAGATTGTTCTAAAAAGAAGGAAAAATTTTTAAAATAATTAAAATAAACTTTGATCTTTCCTTTTAATAATAACATAAACATTTAGATGATAAAATTGTGTTTTCATCAAGTTTGGCATCTTTTTCATTATGGTATGCTCTTTTTTTCGGGATCTCGTGGAGGTACCTGTGTATTGATCTAATGAAAGAAGCATTCCAAAAGCTAAGCAAGGTGCTGAGTAACGGTAAAATTTCATTAGAAACAAAGAAAAGTGCTAGATTGCTAGCCATCCTTTTATATGGCAATAAATGTTGGTCAATCTCCTCCATGGATGAGATAAAAACTAGAGCCAGCAGAAATGTAGTTCTACAGAAGGATACTGGAAATTCCATGAACAAAGCAAATAAGCAACAAGGAAGACTTAAAGAAAATGGCAACAGAAAGAAAACTTCTACTCTAAGGAAATAGCAGATGAAATTTCTTGGATAGATAATGAGGAAGGAGGGTTTGGAAAATTTAACCCTCACAAGGCATATTGAAGGAAAGAAAGATAAGGGAAGGTAGTGAGCCACTTACCTGATGAGCTTGTGTGAATGGATGATGGAATGGGGTTGGGGCCTTAGCAAAGGGAAAAAACTGTTAAGAGTCATAAGGGATAGAAAGTTGTGGAGAACCATAATCATCTATGTCTTGACATGGCAATTAGAAGAAACAGACCTGGAAGTGGTGAAAAAAAGTGAAGGGACTCAGCTGACAATGCATAAAATTCTTATTCCTAGTACTTTTTTTGCAATCTTTAAACTTTAAAATAATTCCAAAGAAATATATTGGCATTTTTAAATAAAAACAGAAAATAAAATTGAAGTAGTTTCATATTGGTAGTAGTCTGTTGTATTCACTTATGTGCAAATGCCCTTGGGAAAGGTATGAATTCATGACTTCTCTCCCTATCTATGGGTTTAATAGCAAAATAGACTGTCCTATAACCTTGGTTGGCAACCAGTCTACCACAGAAAGAAATAGCAAGCTACTGTGGGAAAATCTTCTTCTTAGTCAGTCTTGAATCAAAAGAGACATGATCGCCCAAGCATGTATCATGTATGACACTTAACTAACTGAATAGTTTGTAGCAAACTTATCACGGCAACTTTTTGTTTACATGTTGAAACTTTTTATGCAGGAAAATGTTCTTTCAAATTGTGAATGCAGGAAAAGATTAAGAATATCTATTCATCAAAGGCCTGGCTTTATGACTTGCTTCAAACCTGTAACATTTTGTTTTATTTAAACAGATTTTCACTGTTTTTTTTTTTCATTAACAAATCTAATATATGTAAAAAAAAAAAAAAAAGTAACAGTAAATACATTTTAAGCTTAACTATAATAAATTAAGCTTTTGGTCACATCATGTTGAAACACCAGTTCCCGTTTGATCACTGAAGTTAAGCAACATCGAGTCTGGTCAGTACCTACACAGATGACGGCTTAGGAATACAAGGTGCTGTAAGTTTGGATGTTGAGGTGGTATAATGGATAAAGGCTCAGAATTGTTAATCAGAGAGCAGAGTTCTAATTCACATTAGGTTTGTTACATTCATTTACATGCTAATACCCTCTTCTCCCCATAGCTATGATCTAATTAGTAAGACTTGTATCACTAAACCATTATTAGTATTTATCTAAAAAAAAAAATTCTTACAATCTAAAAAAATATTTTCTGACTTTAAATAACCTGCAAGGGGTTGATAAAACATAGAAAATGAATGAATCAATCAAAAAGACAATAATAAATTAATGCCAGTATTTACACAAGTGATCAGCATTTTTTTTATCCAAGAAAGAATCAATTTATTGAAAGGAAATTATAGTGCACAATATCTTTTTAAAACAATAAACTACTGGTTTAAAATAAACTTGTTTTTGCATTATGGAATAATTTTGGAAATTATTTAAAAAGTCTAAAACTGAGATTGGTTTCCCAATTCAACTGACAAAAGAATAAAAAGGGATTGGTTCTAGTGAGTCAGTAACCCAAATCTAGATATGCTTTCAATGCTAATGGCAAATAAAGAAATATGAGATTTTAAAGAAATTAACCAGAATATATGAAAGAGACTGTGCCCACTCACCTAGTTCCTGAATTGTACTAAAACAGAGCTCTCCCACAAATGAAATGAGAAAAAAATCAGTTAAACTATTCCACTTTGCAGGGAAACAACATTCCTGGCATCTTTATGTCTGGAGGTGAATATTATGCTAAAAATGATAGTAACTTTAATAAGATAGGTTCAATTCCAGAAGATAGTAGCCAAACTATTTTATATTACGTTATACCTAATTTTTATTTTAAATTTATTTCCTGACTTAAATAAATGAGATATACTAATATTTCAATGGAAATACCATATAAAATGATCATATAAATAAAAAAAAAAATGATTTAATACCAAAATTAAACTGGAAAAATTAAATTATAGGTGCCTGATACAAAATAGGGTTTTAATAATTTTGGAGTGGGGATTTTTCTGAATATGCTATAAATGGTAGGGTTTTATTAAAAGAGAATCAGAAAATAATTTAAAGGGTCAAAAAATGGGAAATTAATAAACTCTGTGATCTTAATAAGCTGGAGGAGGAGGGGGATTTTCTCAAAAAAATAAACATCTTCCCACGTCTAATATCAGATGATTATAAAATTTTATTGTACTTTTCAGAAATTATTCAGTAATAAATAGAATAATAGAAAAGTTTTCTTTTTTTTTCATTTTGTAGAAATATTTTAAGGACTGTCATTGAATTAAAATATACATGGACACACACAAACATACAAACACGCACAATTTGAATGAAATTGAAATGGACATTTTCAATCTGTCTGGCAACAAACCCTGGGTAACAGCAAAAGAGTATAAAGGAGTATTTATTTACTCCCTCTGTATTTAAACTGAATATATTTTTTGATAATTATAGTACTTTAAATGGACAAGTAATTTAGACTTGAAATTGGTTCATCTTGCAGTCAGCAAAAGACAAGTTCAGAACTTGTGCAGAATAAAAGACAAATGACACCCAGTTTACTGGACTTGAATTATCTGCAATGAAAATAAAATACAAATGCAACAGAGAGATTCATAATTTTATCTTATGTGCAGCTAGATTCATCTAAGTTGGTTTTACAAAATCTATGATATTCAAAATATAAATACTTTATTTTGTAACAGAAGACGCACATTTTTTTTCCCCAAAAATCTGCTTTTCAAAAGCATTCTCCATGCTACATGGTAAGGGTCAGACTTGGGACTAAGCTTTTGGATCTATGAATCACCCTAGTTTAATGAACCCTTTTAGAAACTTTAGAATGAATATATTGTATATTACCAGTATTTTAAGAGGGTTCTTCTTGTTCTTGTAACAGCATTCACCTGAGGTGGGTTGAGCCGGCTCCAATATTGGAATTTCATGGGAATTTGGAATTCACAAGCGGTCCCCAACCCAAATGTATAGCACATGAGATTTGATTATCCACACTTTTTCAAGAGCCGATTACAGAGACCTGGTGCACTACGTGCCACAAGGTCCCCAAACGACCCTCCGCAGGTTTTGAATTCAGAGTTTTCCTTCTCCTAGACCAGTTGCCATCCAAGGCTATAGAACTCAGTCTGTCCTGCTATTTACCCATAGCTGGAGGGAGAAGAAGAGGATTCATACCTTTCCCAAGGGTATTAGCATGTAAGTGAATGTAATAGATTCGACTGGAATTCGAACTTGGCTCTCTGATTCCTCAATCCAAGCCGATATCCTCTTAAACTTTAAATTTTAACAGGGTGCATATTATATACTTCAAAGTACAATAATGACTTCTTTAAAGCATTTAAAGAAATAGAACAGTTGTGGAGTAGAATAAACACAGGCAATCCAGTTTGGAATACTTTGTACAAACTTAGCTTTCACTCTGCTAGTATAATTTAACTACATGAGAAAAAGCACAAAATTGTGTCACTTAATCAGTAATTTTCCTGTATAGATGCAGTTCTGCAGACAAGACTATGCAGCTATGAATGGAATGTATACGTAAGTTGATATATTCAGAATGATTTGAATATATTCACTTCTTTAAAAATGTTTTTTTCTACTTGTCTGGTCAACTACAAAGAACTAAAGCTTATGATGAATATGTATTATATGATGAATATGTATTATATGACTCACATTATCCCAGGATCTAGTAGATTATCAGGGTACCATATTTCATGACCAGTTCCTATCTAATTAACATGTGGCAGGTTGTACTGTGTTACATGGTACCAGTGGCATTCATCTCTATCGCAACATCAACTTCCTTAGTGTTATTAGGCTTATGGTCATATCACATTGAAACACCAGTCCCTGCACTATCAACAAAGTTAAGCAATGTTGAGCCTAGTCAGTACCTAGATGGGTGACTGCTTGGCAATACCAGATTCTGTAAGCTTAGATGTGCAGGTGGTGTAATGGATAATGGCACAGAATTATTAATTGGAGAGTCAAGTTTCAATTTGTTGGGTTCTTTATATTCCTTTATGCACAAATACCTTTGAGAAAGGCATGAATCCACCACTTCTCCCACCAGCTATAATTAATTAGTATGACTTGTATCACTAAATCATTAATATCTTCAAAAAAAATATTATTCCAATCTAAAAATATTTTCTGGCTTTAAATAAACTGCACAGGGTTGATAAGCCATAGAAAATGAATCAATCAATCTTAGTGTCATTAGGAAACTTTTTGAGCTTATTATCCATAAGGAGGTCATAAATTTTCTCACTAGAAACAACCTCCTGAGTGGTAAATATTATGGGTTTCTCTTCTTTAGATCCACTGCTGATGATTTAACTGTCATCATCCACAGAATCAGTGAAGCACTCAGTGGTAACTTCATCACCAAAGCTGTTGCCAAAGGCTTTTGACAAGGCGTGGCATAGTGATTTGCTGCATAAATTCTCCAGCTATGACTTTTCTGGAAGAGTTTACAAAATCCTTGTCCTTTCACTTAGGTAGGTCCATGAAGGGTGTTATGAATAACCAAACCTCCAAATTTGTTGGATCAATGCACACACCTTCTAAGACTCTCTTCTCAGACATACCCTCTTTCTGCTTTTTTACAAATGATCTACTAGGAACATTCTGCAGTCATACAGCTGATCTCTCTTCTGATCTAGTTCTAACAGCTCAATGGGGAAAAACTGGCTTGTAAATTTCAATTCCTCAAAATCTAAGCTGATTTCATTGCATCATCACCAATCACACCCTGACATTCCTCTAATTACAATGAATGCTTCCACTCTCAATGAGACTCAATGCTTTGAATATTTGTTAGTTTTCAAGTTCCTCTAGACCTAAAGTGGAACTCATATAAATTATCCATTGATAACTCCTCCTGCCATACTTTAGCTTTACAAGAGTCACATTAAACCAAAAATGAAGTATTGCTATTAGGTTGGTGCAAAAATAATGACGTAATAATGTTGGTTTTTGACGTATTTTGTAACGTCAAAAACGACATTATTACATCATTATTTTTGCACCAACCTAATACTATATCTGGGCTCAAGCTGCTCAATCTTCACCTTCCAGCCTTGATAGGAAATCCAGTTTGGAATACTTAGTACAAACTTAGATTCCACTCTGCTAGAATAATTTAGCTAGTTGGGAAAAAGCATAAAATTAGGTCACCTAAACAGTAATATTCCTGTACAAATGTAGTTCTGCAAAAAGATTATGCAAACATGGATGGAAAGCACAAATAAATTGAAATGTTTAAAATTATTTAATTATTTGAAGATATTCACTACTTTAAAAATATTTGGCAATCTTTAAACTTCATGCCTGCAAAAAACGGTGTGTCAAAAGAACAGATTTTCCCTTGACACCAATATTATTTTAACTACCTTCACTCCTCAGCAATATTAGACAATCAGTTCCTCTTTTATAATATAGACCACACATACAGACACACACACATACACACACATCTGTATGCAATAATAGAATAATGCTTAATAATATCTGTTACTTGAGCATAAATACTAGTAAATAAGTTAACTTAATTTTTAATTCAAGATCCTGTAACCCTCTGCTTCGAATTCGATTTCTTTCTGTTGAATCTTTTATTATGTTGATGCAAATATTTCCAGCATGTTTTTGAAAAAAATCTTTTATCCATATAAACTCATCATCATTATTCAGTCAAAGTATTTTCTCTGTCTTTTTATGACTTTATGTCAGTTTTGGAGTAAACTGTCTATTCCATCTATTAATCATTTCACCTCAATCAAAGCAATAAAGCTACTAAGATGCAAATGGTTACTAAGGGTATTTATTCTGAACAATACAGAATTGTGGCACAAGTCCAAGAGGGAATAAGGGTGGGGATGGCCTTCATTAGCTATCCTGGTCCTAGTTAATCCGACTCACGACCCATTCATTCATAACAATTTACTCATTCACTACATGAACTCATCCATCACTTCTCAATCCTGCAGATGCCACAATACAACATATTCACAGGGGACCTACAAAACAAAACAATGTTTGTAGGAACTGTCCACCCATCAAAATAATAAGAGGGGCTGCTGCATTGTGCTGATCAACAGAGTCAAGAAGCACACTCACTAATAGAATGGGAAGAATAACAATAAATGGCAGAATAGGGAAAATCAAAGGCTGACCCAGTTAAGATGAAAAATGGGAGACAAAAACAAACTGGGGAAGATTGGGAATCTCAGCATGGGCCATAACAAAAGAGAATGCCCAGAATCAGGCCGGGAACAACACTTATTCACATTAACTAGGAAAACATAACAGTGTCTAACTTAACTAGGGGAGGGTTCACAGGAAACCGCCCCATTGCATCAAGGGGACTTAAAAGAGAAAATCAAGGCTAGCCCTGTCCACACAAACCATGCTCACCTCAGTCACCCACTTTTTGCTGAAATCTGTCAAAATCAAACGCTTTCTATCAGATCTGATTTTTACCCTAAGCTGATGCTTAAAGAAAACAACCAGATTATGATGCAAATGGTTACTGAGTTATTAAAGAATATGAGAAAAATATATTATTAAGACAATAGAACAATAAAAGAACAAGTATTAATTATATATATTTTAATTATATATTATATAGTATATAATATTATATATTATCATAATTTATTATATAATTTTATAATATTATATATTAATATATATATAGATACAATGCACAGTTTCAACTAATTTAAGAATACGAACAGATAAAGAGGTTGTTTTTTTTTAGAAGCATATCAACCTCTATTGGTTATTTAATGCTGAGATCTAAATATTTTGAACAATTTTATGGTTTCAAGTAAATATATTTTTAACACAATTGTATACCTTCAACGACAGATAAAATGTATTGTTGATAATTTCACTATAAAATACATTGCTGGTTAATTTACCTTAAAGATGTGTTGTTGGTAATTTTACTATAAATAGTTATTGTTGGTAATTTTTTTATATAAAAATGTATTGCTAGTATTTTTACTATAAAAATAGTGTTTTCATAGTGTTTTGATTTTGTTTGGGGGTTCACTATTTGCCTATAGATGGGAAACTAACAGGTGCTACCACCCCAAGATAGACACTTCAATAGGCTACACCATTGAAATAGGCCCTAAATTAAATCATACCTTTAAAGAATCAAAGGTTTGAGTAGTGTTTGTTTCACTCTAGTATTTATATGAATAATTCCCAATTACTATATTTTATCTCATTAAGCTTGAAACATATTGCTGTTAAACTCCTTGGTACTAATGGTTCTTGAAATCTACAACTTGATAAAATTACAGATTTGGGGCATCTCTAGCTGATTATGTGATGGGTGTTAACTCTGTGTATTAAAATACAGTTCTACCTATTTGAAGATGTGTGAAACCTGTGGATGCATTTGGGCATTTCCAACCTTTCAAGGTTAATCTAACAATTAATTAAAACAAGTTAACTTCCCATAATTCATCATAAAAATAATTTGAGAAGTAGAAAGTGGTGTGTCAGTTAGAGCCATCTAAGTCCGTTTTGCATAAAATTATCATCCTATGATCAGTTTATACTTCAAAAGAATTTTAGGGTTCAATAAGTTAATGCTAAAAGAAGCTAACTGGTGAATAACTGATCTAGAATAATGGCATAAATACAAGGAAGAATGCCATCATTTCTAAAGATTTGACCAAATTTCACCAAGTTTTCAATGTTGCTATGCATCAATAAACAACATTGTGTCCAAACTTATACATTATTCTCTTTTGTCATGTTTCTGTCCATGTGAAATTTATAATTGCAGTATGTGGGCAAAACTAGTCTCTACTCTATTAAATAACATGCCTATTAGTCTGGTTATGATTTAAGACAATCATAATAGAATCTTTGATTACAAAAATAAAATGCAACCAGCAAATATCTGCCCTGAGAGAAATTAGAACAGAAAAGAACAGAAGGTTTTTCAGGCAATCACAAATACATAGATAAAGATATATATTATGGCTTTAATAATGGGCATTTAAAAATATATATATATATATTAACATGTAATATATAAAAAATATATTAAAACAAGTGGAGGAAGAGTAAGATGAAGAAAATATTATTCACCATAAAGAGGCAAAAGTAAAAAACAATAAAGAATTAACTGACTGCTGTGTTTTGTCTTTAATAATCTTTTAATTTACCACTTTATGGTGAGTCATTATTTTCCTTTTCCTCCCTTTGTTTTAGTATATTTGTATATATCCAGGTAAGATGAGAATAGATAGAGTACAATTACAACATTAGTAACATTTAATTTAAAAGAAAACTCAATAGAGTAGAGCAAAATGTAATAATCTTAAGATTATAAAATTACACAATAATAAAATTTTAAATCAATTTAAAAATTTGGAACATAATGCATGCTCCAAAATAAATACTCTTTATAATACTAACCAATGTAATTGTAGGAATTCTGACCAATGCCCATTACCAAACAAATGTTTAATTAAATTTCTTGTTTATCTAAGTACTATTTTTACAATTGAGAATCCAACTGTAAAAAAATATATTGGTAGTACTAAGAATTCTTTTAAGACTGGGTGGTATTAACATATCTTGTCCTTCACCAATAGTACTTATAGAAATAATATATCACTTTCTAAATATTTGTGGAGTTTAAAAGACCCTAATAAAACTCCTAAGATGAAATGGAAAATTTTAAAAATTGCTAGAACATGTTTTCTGTGTTTACATGAAAAATTGGAAATTATCAAATTTTTTGATAAAAACTCTTTGTTAAATCAAAGAAGTGAATTAACGGTAAATTGTAGACGTAATTTACCTTTTACCTTGCAATTTAGTTAAACTTTGGAATTTGATAATGCTTTTTATTATATTTTTAGTAGATGAACTGTGATGCACCTTATATGGCTTATTTTTTTATTTGTAAGATTAATTTCGATTTAATATAGTTCTGTATTTATCTCCTGTTGTTATTATTAGCATCTTATATGGATGTACTGGTATTTGGTTGGTATTTTTAACATCTTGCATTGATTGGTTGGTATTATTAACATCTTATAGGATGCTCTTTACTTAATGGTTACATATTAATTTGCCCAATAAGTCTATACATTTAAATTATTTACTAATTTCTTAAAGTGGCCTATTTCTCAACTACAAAGATTTTATGCTGGAAACTCTCAAAGCATATAACTAGTTGGCATTAAATTACCTCCCTACCCCCTCTGCTTTTATTTTTTGGGAAGTTTGATTATCTGATTTGTATAAACTTTATAAACGTAACCATCTATATCATATTTTAATCTAATGTCTGCGATCTGTTTCAAACAACTTCCTGTCATGACCCTTTTCTAAAAAAAATTTTCTTTTTCACTTAGTTTGAATTTAATGTAGGTCATTTTTGATTGGTTCATCAAGTTTAAGCCTGTCAAGCCTATTTTTTTCTTGGAAAAAGTGGAGGTATTTTGCTTTTGAAATTAAATTAATCATTCACTCACCAGTAATTTACAATCACCTGAGGAGATGCATTGATATGCCTCGAAATACAACTGCAATTGTGTAGTGATTTTTTAAATGTTTTTGATTATAAATTACATATATATATATACATATATATATATATATATATATATATATATATATATATATATATATATATATATATATATAAGTATCAGCTTAGTTATATTGTGTACTTTGATGTGTGGCTTTCACATAAGTTAAGCAAGAAAAATTATCTAATTGTTTCATCTTTTGAAAAAATTGTGACAGGCTATGAAAAGTGGATACTTTACAACAAAATAAAATGCAATAAATTATGAGTTAAATTAAATAAACCACCGCTAAATGTACTAAAAGTTGGTATTCATTCAAAGGTCATGCTGTATTTATGATAGGATTTGAAAGGAATTCTCTACTATGATATCCTCCCAGGAAAACCAATGATTGATGCAAACAAGGTCCCATTTTAATACACTGAAGGCAGTAACCAATGAAAAGCATTAACAATTAGTTAAGAGTCTAATATTTTATTAGGATTACAGTTTGGCTGGGAAAATTCTACTGTAGTTTATCAGATATTACATGTTTGGATTATCATTTATTCTTGCCTTTACAGATTTCTCTCAATGGAGAAGAAATCCCCTGGAAGATTGGAAATGGCACCTTGTGTTGTTCTTTGCTCAAAAAAGATAAATAGGATGGATTTATGAAATTACCTAAAAAATGACTAAGGGGAGTAGAAAGTTAATGGTAAACATGTTATCTAACATAACTGACATCAAAAATAACTTTTTTTTACAGTTTTTGGTTAATAAATTGAATGATTTTTTTATATTGCCTAATATTTAATTTAATCAACAAATCTCTCCTGTTATTAATGTCAGGTTATAAAATAGGATAAATATTTGGTTACAATTTCTACAAGATTTTTTTAATCATTTCACCCCAAGCAAAGCAATAAAGCCACTAAAATGCAAAGGCTTAATGAGTGTTAGAGAATATAAGAAAATAAAGCACTATCAAAGAGAGAGAACAATAAAAAACAAGAATTAAGAAGACAGAAGATAATAATTGACATTACATTTAAATTTTTGAAGATCAAAGTTGACTGAAAAGCAAGAAGCTAGAAAAGAGTTTCACAAGTGAGATGTGTGATAGAAGAAACTGTTAGCATAGAACTTACAGTTACATCTAGTCCTTTCAACTGTAAAATGAGATCTTACTGTCAATCTAGTACTGCATAATGTCTAGGCACAAGAGAGGAAAATTCATCCGAACAATTACCATAAAAATGGTAGGAATGCAACTGAGGTCAAGATGCCAGGTCAGGACCAATAACATTGCTGATTCTTTGAATTTTATCAAGAACTTCTAAATATATAGCAAGAGCATCAAAACAGATATGGCAGCAATATTCAAAGAAGAAAATGCAAGTTGCTTTTATTTAATTTTTAACTATAATGATATAAATTCACACTTTAAATACTTTTTATTAATAAAACTTTATATTTTTGACTTATAAATTTAATATTTTCCAGGCCATTTGAAAAATATATAATATGATAACTATTAAATGTATGTTTAACCAAGGAGATATTTAACTGAGAGGATGATTCCCCAGTCACTACAAACCTATTCAAGTCTAGGGTTAACAGTTATCTTCCTTACATATCCTCATAAACTATTCCTCTTACTCTGTAACCCTCTACCTCAAGTGGCTCTTGGGTCTTATACAAGTGGAATATCATTGCAAAAAAATAACAAAAAACAGTTGTATTTAATGTGACAACAGTCATATCTGACTTCAAATACTATCTAACCTTGTCCTACCAGAACCCCAGTTGGAGTTAAAAATAAAGTATAATGTGCTTAGCTCTTGAGGGCTGCTCCTAGGCATTACATCTCCCAAGAGTGAGGGCTAGGGTGAATCTCTAATGCCTGAGTTTTCCCTGAAGTGGAAATGCCAAGGGGAGCTTGAGCAATATTTGTCTTAAGTCCCTTGTATACATGGGACTCACACTTTAAACTTAGCCTGGTGTCATATTTCATATGTTAGCATAATGATAAATACTTACTAATCCAACAATTCATTCACTGACTTATTAAAGTAAAGTTTCATTGTTTATTTCTTTAGCAAAATTACCCACTAAAGAAAAAATGTCAGATACAGTTAAGAATTACAAACTCTTTATTGCAGTTTGAAAAAATATAATATCAGACTTATGGAGGAAAAGATGAGATGGTAAACAACATCATATGAATACAGTAAGCAAACTCAAAAGAAATACAAAAAAAAACATGACAGAGTAGGAACAGTGAGAAATAGAGAACTGTACAAATAACTTGACTTTGACCATATAAACAAATGGTATAAGCACAAACTTGCATTTTTTTGTTGACTACATCTCCTTCAAAGAAATAAAACCCACCTCTAAACCAAATAAAATTGAAGCTAACTTTTGGGGGGATACTAGCAGTCAGTCAGTCAGTTATGTGCTATGCATGAGACATGCTTAGGTGATCATGTATCTTACAATATATGAGTGATTTTGCAGTTTTTTTCCTGCAGTAGGTTGCCATTTCTTTCTGCAGTAGACCAGTTGTCATCCAAGGTTATAGAACCTGGTCTGTCCTGCTATTTACCCATAGCTGGAGGGATAAGAAGAGGATTCATACTCTTCCCAAGGATATTAGCATGTAAGTGAATGTAATGAATTTGACTGGAATTTGAACTCGATTCTCTGCTTTCTCAATCTATTCTACTATCCATTGCTCCACTGTGCATCTTATACTAGCAGACTCATATGTAAACTGCACTTATGTTTACCTTTTTTATTCAAGTGTAAATCAAAGTTGTGTCTGTCTTCTTAATCTAGTGTAAACTGAACTTGTTTATCTTTTTAACTCTAGTACAAACTGGACTTATATTTACCTTTTCGAGTTTAGTATAAACCAGACCTATGTCTACCTTTTGAATTTAGTGTAAACCAAAATTATGCCTAACTTTTTGAGTTTAGTGTAAGTCAGAGCAATGTCTACCTTTTTGAGTTTAGTATAAACGATTTAGTAGATCATTGTGATTTTTGCCCAATAAGATTTATATTTGATATTAGATAATCTAACAAGGATCATTAAATCAACCAATATAACTGTAATGGGATTGGTTTAGCTAATAAGTAATTAGCATAAAGAGAGCTATAACTATAGCTCATGGGCAACTTTGAGTCAGTGTATGTAGAATATTTACAGCTACTAAGTTTGATCATCATAACAAAATGGTGTTGCCTGATGGAGCTCTAATAATCACAGCAGAACCTGAAAACATAAAGATTTGGATAAAATGCTTTGAGGCATGTGCCAGAATAAAGAAGTTACAAGATGACTAAACACCTGAAGGACAGAAAGAAACCATGGATCTATTTTTGGCTACTGCTGGATGTGAAACCATTAGGCAGATTTTGTTAATGATCAAACCGGCTGAAATTGAAAACTTGACATTTAAGGAAGTCAAAGAAATGTTATTGAGAAATATTCAACCAAAGAAAAGATAAGTCATAGCTGAACAAACCAAATTCTTAGCATTGAAATAAGAGTTTGGGGAGCCTAGAAGGAAATATCTAAGAAGATTAAGAGATAAAAGCAGATATTGTGAATTTCATGAACTAGGACAACAAAGAATAATCACAGAGGAAGAATTAATTCAACTCCAATTGGTAGAAGGACTGTACACCAACTCTCATAGAATAAAAATTTTAGAGCATTTACAGACAAACCAAATGACTTTAGAAGCTAGTATTGACTTTATACAACAAGAGGAGTTAATTGAAAAATTTAATACAAATGAAAACTAACCTGACCTTATGGACACGTGTGATAAAAAGAACAATGATAAAAAGTAGATATTACAACTATAAACATGAATCAAAGAGAGAAATGTCCAGCATGGGGACAGACATGTAATAGGTATAAAAAGAAAAATCACTTTCAAGTACTATGTAGATGGTGAGATACCAATGTAAAATCTGTCAAAATAATACACAATGATGTAAAAAGTCAAACAAACAATAGAAAGTAGAAACAAAAAGAACACCTTCATGAATATTAAATTGAGTGTAGACTTAAAAATGGAAGTTGACACTGGAAGTGAAATGACCCTTATTCTGAAGAATTTTTGGCAACAATTATCGAAACCAAAATTAAAGAAAAGCTTAGTAAGATTAAGACAGTTTGATGGAACATGTATAAAAATATTAGGGTCCTTTTAAGACACTTTTTAAACAAAAAAATAGATTTGAAACTGTCACTATTATATTGTATTATATTATCGTAGACTGTATAAAAAGTCACAGATTTGTAGGAATTGATTTGATAAATATTAATAACACATGATTACTTAATACTATGAATACAAGTCCTGAAACTGGGACATTAAAAAACTATAAAGTGAGCCTTAAGTTAAAAAGAGATATCAATCCATCGAATTTTGAAAACCGTAGGCTTCCCATTCATATAAAGCCAATGGTAGTTGATAAGCTGCAAAAAATGGTGGAAGAAAGCATTTATCAATGTGTAGAACTTGGAGGCAGCAAATGGGCATTGCCTATTGTGCTTTTAAGAAAACCTGATTGTGATTATAGAAATTGTGGAGATTACAAAGTATGTGTAAATCATAAGATTTGTTCAAATTCCTACCCTATTCAAAACATAGAAAACATACTACATTTTCTAGCAGGAATAAAATATTTTACAAAAATTGATTTAAAAAATGTGTACCACCAAATTCAAATAGATAAAAGGAAATCACAACAATAAACTCCCCCATAACAAGAAATACTTGTGAAACCAGTGAGAGGGGGAAGGAATGTAAGTGAAGCCGTAGATCTACACAGGGCATAAAACTCAAAAGATTCAGGAAGATGTAATGGGATTGGTTTAGCTAATAGGTAATTAGCATAAAGAGAGCTATAACTATAGGTCACAGGTAACTTTGAGGCAATGTACATAGAATATTTACAGCTACTACGTTTGATCATCATAACAATAACCAAACCTAAGAAACTAGTGGGTGGTATAGAAAATAAAAAATAATAAGATATTCTGGAACTTTTAAATCCAAACTAATCATTTTATTTAAGTGAGAAGACAGGATTTGATTGTTTTGAACAAGGAAAAGATGACATGCCAGATGATGGATGGAACAGTGTCAGCAGACTACAGGTGAAGATGAAAATGAAAAGTATAGTAAAAGTATCAGGATCCTGCCTGGGAACTGAGAAAACTGGAGTGTGAAGGTAGGGTTATGCCTATAATAATTAGTGTAACTGTTCCCAAAGTGTTTTCTTCTGGTATTATAGAAACCAACAACAAATTTGACTAATGATTACAGGTGTTTATTTTCTTTTGCTATTCACCATGAAATACCGTGAAAAACTGAAATAAAACGAATATTTTAAACAAAGTTTGGTTAAGTCCATTAGATTAGCACAGAAATAAAAAAAAATTGTCTTATGAACAATATCAATATTTATTTGCGTTAAACTGCAAAGTAATAATAAATACAACACCCAATATATTAACATACCATGTTCTTACTAATATTCTTACCGTTTTTTGTAGTCCTGGGTATGACAATAAACTACATCTGGCAGTAAAGCCTGCGATCAGCAAATTGGAGGTTTTGAGGATCATGGAATCACCTCGTAATTGCTGTTGTTCCCAAGTTCACCTGGCCCAGGGTGGTAGCACCTGTTAGGGTCCCAGCTATTGTCAAAAAGTGAATCCCCAAACAAAAACAAAGCACTATGAAAGTATAAAAATACATTTTTATAGTAAAAAAAATAACAGCAATACATTTGTATATATAAAAAATTACCAACAATACCTATTTATAGTAAAATTACCAAAAATACATCAATCAACATGAAGGAACTTTTTCATGACATTAATCCATATATTCTACACTTTATTAAGGAAATCAAACTGTATTCCAAAATATAACTTCAACAACACTACAACATAAAACACACATATCACTGTCTCGTAATGATGTTCACACAAACATGTATATCCACAAAAGCTGAGCATCATCTATGATGTATTCAATTGTGAAAGCAGAATAACATATATGATATTTTTATTACTTCAAAGATACCAAGAAAATTAAATTTTGGCATTAAATGACCCATATGTCATTAAACAAATCAAATCAAATTGTTTTTGTATACTAACATTTTTCATTGATTGATTTATTTATTTAATTTTTAGTTATTATTATTTTTGTTTGTTTTATACATGAGTAACACATTTTTGTGACAGCTACGGTTGGAATTGCTCCTAAAACTCTAGAACTGAGATTGGATAGAATGAAAATTGATGGATATGATATTGAGCCTTTCTGTGGTCTGTAAGGATACTGATCAATGCTAAGTAATTTGAATACTAATTTCTGAATGCTGAGTTCAACTCCCAGCTGCATTTGTTGTGTGTACTTTGTATTAATGCTCCACCTTATTCCAAGCTATGTGTCAGGGCAGACAGGCTTTTCTAAGCTTTAATTGGCAACCAGTTTAGGAAAAGAACAACTTTGAATTCCAAACAGTTGGGCATGGAGCTAGCAACTATACTCTATAAAACTTTCTGAAACTGCAGCCGTATTACTCAGCAATGTTGTTGCAACATTATGCTCTACAGGAATTTATAGGTTCAAATGCCTGAACTCAGAACAATGACAACAACAACACACATAAAGCAGTACTATAATTTTAACAGCCATGATGAGAAAAGAAAAAGAAAACAGGACAAAAAAAGTTCTTAAAACCAGCAGAACCAATCAGGACCAGTGCATACTACCCCAAACTCCTCCAACTGGGGAGCCCAAGTCTGACTGGGGGTTCCAGGCAATGTTTTGTGACCCACACTATCTTAACATTTGCTTTCTTCTACTTACGTTTATATATGTTACAAATTAAACTAAACTCAACTGACTATTAAAGGATGAAAATTTTCCACAGATTTTGATGTCATGCTGGAGATTTTTTTGTCTAAATCCATGAATTTGTTTGCTTACACTAAGTCTTGAAAAAACACACAATATAAAATTCACTATTTTTTAAACATAATGTTGAATGTGTTAAAATTATTCAACTTTTAACAAGAAAAATCCTAAGTTGATGCAAAACATTGTTGATTTTTTTAAGATAGAATGATCTATTATGACATGTCTCTAATTTGTACTTAGATATATTGTATTTATTTTCAATTTTTCTAGTTGAATTGTTCACCTATATTGCATATGATCCATTATTGTACATAATTAGGTTACAATAAAATTTATATTTTTATATGAATAGTACCTTATGAAAATTAAGATGCAATAGAGTGGGGAGCCCTGTATTATTGATTCAGGTGGGAGGCATGAGACCCTTGCACAGCTCTAGAAACATGTACATGAGAAAAATGTATCCATCAAAAGCCCTTGTATTAAAAGCAGCAAAGATTATCATAATAATCTGAAAATATATGTAATAATAAAATAAACCATTTTTCTATTCTTTTAAAGGATTTTTTAACTATTTAGTTGTTTATTTTTCTTTCTCAAAGTTTAGTTGCCATTCCTATTTTTTTATTTATTTTCTGTAACAATAGATTTGTGGAGTTTAATTTCCTGAAAAACTGTTGTAAGAGAATGAGTTTTTAAATTTGAACCAGCAATAAGACTAATTGTTTAGTTAATGAATGTTGAATGTTTCCTATATGGAAATGGCTAATTTTACCATTACCATTACTACAAAAACTGAATGAGCTTAGAACAGAAAATGTATGATACTGAATAGTATTGAAAAGTTTTATTTTTATTTTTTACTGAACATATAAAGCACTTTTTGACAGCATTTGACTTGTTCTCTTCCCTTTCCAACACAAAGGAAGGTGACTTGCATAATTTCTCAATGCCTAAAAAAATTTTTTTTTAAATAATAAAAAAGGCTAACATATAAAAAATATCTATTTTATAATCTTAAGCTGCTTCTAAGTATTTTCTATACTGTATAATAACTTTCTTTACACTTTAGTATGAGCGAAGAAAGTAACTAATGTCATTTACCTAACCGGCCAATTGATGACACACTCTTTCAATAAGGTATGCCCACATAACACTTATGTCTTAGCATAAGCATGCAAGTGTGATTGTGGGGCATCTACAGAGGATCCAGTTCACTGATAATCAATCTGTATGATTAATTTTTTTCTAGCAGAGAAACTAGTAACAGATACAGTTTTAAATATAATAGGATAAGGAACAATAAGGTTTGGTTTACATTAGACTGGAGTTAATATTAGTTTTATATGTAAATGCAAAAATAACTACAGATTCAGTTATAAAAAACATCCTTGATAATAAATAGATTAGCCAAAATCACTCAGATCCACATATAATTTGGACAGTTTTTACACACCCTATGTCCTGAAAAGAAACCACTTGTACAAATACAAGATAAGTTTAATTAAAAGCTTAATTGCAGTATTTTGTCAGTTATCTTCAATGAAACTTGTATAAAAGAGGGATTGATGCCCAAGTACACAATTTTATATATATATATATATATATATATATATATAGATATATATATATATATATATATCAACACCAACAGGAACAAACTTCATTAGACTCTCAGTCGAGCATAATGCCCCAGCCTGTAGGTATTCATGTTGTGATTTTTTTTAAAGACCAATCAATTTTAAATTTTGAGTTGTCCTAGACTCTATGCCAAACAAGGTTAGAGAGCCCAGTCTGTGCTGCTATTGGTTAAATAGCTGAGGGAGGAAAGAATTGATATATTCATACCTTTCCCAAGAGTATTTGTTTAAAAGTGAATGCAACAAACTATGGGCTGATGACCAGTATGTTACACTCACATCCACAAAGTAAAGTGGTAACTATGATCATTCACCAACAGGGAAAGCCTTTCATATCCTATGTCTTTCATTCAGATGAATTTTTGGAAGTTTTCCACTTTAATTTAAAAAAATTGTATGTGATATTGTTCATGTTGTCAAAGTCAGAAATTTTTAAATAAAGCATTATTTCTGCATGAAACTTGGTAAGAATAAAGATATTTACTAAAAAAAGAATTTAGTGATAACGGAAAGTCTTAGACATTGATAAAAGTTAACAAAAAAAAAAGCAATCTTCCCTTTTCCTCCTTTTTTTTTTTTTTTTAAAGCACATGGCCAACGGCCGTGGCGTCACTCGGCCTCGCCCCCCTTCTCTGAGTGACGTCATCACTTCTTGCCGCTTTTCTTTTTCTTTTCCCTCCTCCTCTTGCCTTTGGCCATTTGATTGTGAACTACCGTTTACGAAAGTAAAGAAAACTTTCGCTGCGCTTGTGTCCTGTTGTTTTCAGTCGTTACTTGAATCATAACAAAAGCGACAAAGTCATCGTCTAAAACTCACGTTAATACACGCCAGACACAACAACTATTCTTTTTCGTTCATTTTGAACTGTGATTATTTTCTGCAATTTTTAAAATTATTTATTTTTTTTTCTACGAACGGAACAATCGAAAGGAGTACCGAGCACCCTGGATGAATAAACTATTACACCTCCATCTGTAATGATGAAGATGATCTTCTTATTCCTGGATTTTTAAAAAGAAAACAGTTTTGTTGGGTGTTTTTAAAAGTATCAATTCATCTATCTTGTTTTGGAGGTAAGTATATAAATAAAAAATTACATTTTAACCGACTTCTCAGTAACTTTTTTAAGTAAAAAGGCGGGTGTTCCATTAATGTTGTACAGTACACTGTAGTGTACAGCCTTCTTAGTTTTTATTCGTTAAAGAAAGCTTTTTTATTACTTGGTTGGGGGTTCGAGCCTACAAATAGTCATCTATGACATTCTTTCTTCTATACCGTTTTACATACAAATTAGCAATACTTATTTTACTTAATTTTATATTTTAATTTTCATTTATCTTTTTTATGCAGTGTCTAAACTAACCAACATCACGAACCAAAAAAGAAATTTATTGTAATGTTATATAAACGAACCCATCCCATCCAACTTCTTTTCTCTAACCAGCTTTTTTAATCCATTCTTAAATGAGCAAAATTCAGTAGCGTTACATTTTTTTTGTCTTAACATTGAACTAGTTTTTAAAAAGTAAATGTAATACTTGTTTTGTAAGTCTTTGGTCGGTTTAACGTTTTTATGGAACGGCCTTCATTTGATGAAAACAATAAATTTAATTTTAATAAATACATTGATTCATTCTTGCAATTTTTTTTCTGAATTTTTTTTAGTAACGATTGGTTTTACTTTTAGTTTTAACTTTAAAAAAAAAATGAACAGTTTACTACCGTACGTTACAAAACTCACGCACGCACACATTTTTGTTATGATTTTGTTGTCGAATCCAGTAAAAAGACGTTGGTTTGAATTTTTATTTCTTGTTTCTTCGTAATTTTTACTGATTTTATTTGTCTTTCATTTTAGAGACAATCCTTTGGTTGGGTGTTGTAAACCAATACCAGAGATGCTGTAAATGAAAAACTGAAAAAAGAAAAAAAAAAAAAAAAAAATATGCCCTCTAAGTTGATTGTAAGTAAAAAATCATTTGATAAGAAGAAATGTTTATCCGTCAAAAAAGTAAAACGGATATTTATGTAATTGTAAGAAGTGTAAGTCTTTTTCACTTTTACTAAAGTTGATAAACAAATTGTAAAAACAAAAAGTCGTAACTTCGCATCCCAAGTAATAAACAATGCAAACTTTTTTCTTTTTACTAATTTAAACTAAAAATAACTAATTTGTGTCAGTCTTTCTTTTTCATTATTTTTCGTAACTTTTGATAAATGAAGTTGCCGGTTAACATCCTTTGTTGATGACTCGATGAGGTTCATTAACGAACTCTTAGAATAAATGGAAAATGTTATCTCGCGTTAAAACCAAGAATCAATTTCTTTTAAATTTATCAAATGTAGTAACCACTTAAATTAAAAATGGAAACTTTCCTAGACGAAGGAAAAACTACCATTTCATTATTATTATTATTATTAACCAATATTCACCGCAGACTAATATATTTTATTTTTTTATTAAGATACTTTTCACTTTAGACTTTGTTTTATAATCAAATGATTTTGACAATATTTTCAGTAGAAATTAAATTAACACTTTGAGGAATCAGACTAGAATACAAAACTTTAGTTTTACTTTGTTCTCTCAGAATTGAAGACTGAAAAATACGCTGTGTATGTAATATAAAGTTTAACGAGGCTACAAATACTGATGGCACATGATGAGCCAAGAAAATGCGAATAAACATTTCTGGTGCTGGTCTGCTCTCAATTTTAACTGGTAATATAAAGTGACACTTAATTTGACCAAATGACTCGTTCACTCAAAGTGTCATTGTACATTTGGGAAAAAATATTTTAATTGTCGGCGTTTGCTTTTTTATTGTTTGTAAAACGTTTAAAAATGTAGCGTCTTCTTCATTTTTACTTCGTATCAAAAATAGGAAAGATGCATTGATTTAATAATGGATTTTTTTATTTTTTTACTTTTATATCCTTGAAAATTAACAAAGGATTTAATTATAGGATTTTTTAATTATTACCTTGGGATTTTGCTGGTGACTTGAAAATATATATTATAAACTTCATTCAGCTTCACGATTTTTTCAGAGTAAGAAACCGTTTATTTTTTATTTCATTGTTCTGTTAAAAATCCAATTTCTCTTTCTTTTCTTTTCTTTTTTTTTGTTTTTACATTGACAATTTAACAAAAAAAAAAGTCTGGGTATTTGTTTGTATTCGTTTAATTTTAAACTATTGAAGTCAAAAATTGCCTATCACTTTTTCTTTTATTTTTTTCTATTATTTTAATTCCTTATTAAAAATAAAAACTTTTCGAACTAATTGTTAATATCAAAAAAAAAAGAAAAAAGAAATTAAAAATTTTTCGTTTGATCACACGAAAACAAAAACTCGATTTTTATTTTTATTTTTTTTTATTATATATTGAATATCTCAATCTTCATTAATTACACAAAAAATAAATTTAGTTGTCAGTTTTTTCTCTTTCTTAAAAATAGAACTATTTTTTCTGTTCCATCTTCATTAAACTTCAATTTCATTTAATTATGAGTTGTTATTGTTAATATTGTTTAATTTAAAAGTCGCTTTGTTTATGATTTCAAACTTGACTTTGACATTTATGTTCTCAAAGGCTTCCGGTCGCAGCCGTGATGTTTGCGAAATGAAACTCCTGACATAAAAATAATTAAGAAGCTTCTTAATTTAATTGTCTGGACATTTCTTGTTAGTTGTCATTTGACATTTTTAAATTAAAAAGGTAACCGAAAAAAAATTAAACAACAAAAAACAAATCGCTCTTCTTCAGTCATTTGATTTTGTTTAGTTTACAATCTTACATTCTTCTTCGTCTTAAATATTTTTAGTAGTTCGTATCATTGATTTTTATTCGAAATTTCCAGAAAAAAAAAATTGTAATTTTCTGATTCATCATCATCCGTCAATGACTGGGTGTGACCATAACGTCGCCGAGTACCTGACCAGTTCCTTTATCTGGATTAAAAGCCGAGGAAATATTCAATTCATTCATGCGTGACATGTCTTTGGCAGTTAGTACTGGGTTACAATATACATGGTACCTGTAGTAGAAATTCTTTACATTAACTTTATTCCTAAAGTTTTTGACTATTTTAATGACTTTTCAAATTCTCCCGCGTGTTTATTCAATACTGAAAATAACATCACTTTTTGTTCGCTTAGATAACATAAGAATTAAGATGATTTTTAATTTTTAACAAAAAAAAAAAAAATAATAATAATTAAAAAAAAAAATCTTAACAGAAGAACAATATACTCAACAATCAACATTCAACAAAAAATACAAACCAAAACAATTGACACGTGTCTTCTGTTTTTTTTTTTTGTTTTTTAGTTTTGTTTGTTTTTTTATTTCCTTATTTCTTGTGGAAGGAAGATTATGACATATAATAATCTTATTCTTATGTCACTGTCAATTGAACATGTTCAATTGACAGTGACACTAACAGTTTTACTTTCACACTCACAGCAAATCTAGCTGATGTCAATATTTTAGAGTCTGTCTATATTTCTGAGATGAGGTATTCTACATTATTCGGACTATTGTCCTCATCTTTGTCACCATATTTATCACAACGTTTCGGACGTTGTACACTCCGGCCTTCAGGTGGTTGGAATTTCGAACTGAACCCTTTATTTCGCTCACTGGGGTAGACTGTTCTAGTTCAACGTGTCGTGTTAAGTTTGATGGATGTCAGTTATCTCCTGCTAATTTCCCTCTGAAAGTTCTCCACTGCCTTAACCGGGTATTGAACTCACACTCTTTGGATAAAGGCGTTGGTTAGATCCAGTGACAGGACCCAAAGAGTGTGAGTTCAATACCCGGTAAGGCAGTGGAAAACTTTCAGAGGGAAATTAGCAGGAGATAACTGACATACATCCATCAAACATGGCACGTGGAACTAGAGAACAATCTACCCCAGTGAGCGAAATAAGGGTTCAGTTCAAAATTCGAACCACCTGAAGAAGGCCGGAGCGTACAACGGCCGAAACGTTTTGTGATAAATATGGCGACAAAGATGAGGACAATAGTCCGAATAATGTAATAATGTCAATATTTTAATTATTAATTCCAAGTAGAAATGAAGAAAAAAAATAAATTCGTTAATAATTGAAGTGACTGAAGTTTTTTTAATGAATTTTAAAATAGTTTTTAGGAATTTGAAAATATGAATAAGAAGGACTTTGTCTTTGTAACACTTTTAAAAACAAACGATTCTCTTAGGGCCTTAGGCGCTCCTCAGAGTTACGCTGCAAATCATTTATTGACTAATGAATCTAAGGTACTTGAATTTTGAGAAGGCTGGGAAAAAAAGTCATGAGATTTTTTAGGTGGAAAAATCATAATCGTCAAATATTGGTTGGTGTAAAAAAAATTTTTTTTTTTTTTTTTAAGATTTTGAAAAATTAAAAGTAAAACTAATGTAAAATAATACCAAACTACTTTTTTTCTTCTTTTACCTTACATCAACCAACCGTTTCCAGGTCAGGTCACAATCACATATTTTTGCTGAATTGTATTTAAGTTTTTTACAATAAATGCCAATGAATAGTGTTCACGAATAGGGAAATTAATACAGGCAAAAAAAAATAAAATAAAATAAAATAATGGATGCCAGTAAAATTATTTTTACATTAATTTTTTCACTGAGTTATTGACAAATACAAATTTGTAAGCAATTTTTTCAAGAATATCTCGTTTTCAAATCACTTAACTAGTAGTTTTTTTTTTTTGTTGGTGATGTCAGTTAATTAGCAAATAAAATTTTCTATGACCAACTCTTGTGGCATACCAGTTTTAAAAAGTATAAGTCGGTTTATCTGCTAAATGACAGTGCGGAGGAAGTTGTCTCCTAACACACAAAAAACATTAGTGCACAGAAAACAAGTGCCATCTCAGATTTTCAAATTCTCTTTACCAAATCTGATTTGTACTAATTTTATGACATTTTGTATAATAATGAATCAACAATTTCTTCAATTAAACTTTTCTCCAAAGGTCCAAAAAATTAGGCGTGTCTTTTTTTTTTTTTTTTTTTTTAATTGTATAGAATATTTTTTGAAATCTCATAAAAATTAGGTTCATGGAGAAAAATACGTTATTGTTCATTATAAATGTTTAAGCTAAAATGAATATATCAAAGCAATTTTATAAGAAAAGTCTTCAACCTGTTTTTTCAATGGGCAGAAGGTTCAATCAAACCTATTGATTGATGCTATAGAAATAAATCATAATTTTCATTTTAAATACCTTTTTTCTGTATTACTATTAGTATTATTGTATTAACAATCCTTTGAATCAGATTGCTTTTAAAACTTTCACATTTTTTCCTCTTAAATATTTCAGCTATTAACAGATAACATGATATAATATTGAAATTAGTAGAACTATGTACTTACAAAATAATCTTAAAGAAAATTTGCCTTTTATTTCAACAAATTTCTTTAAATCAAATTGTTACAATGAAAATGTTTTTAAAATATTTTTAATCTTAATATATGTAGGTACATCAATAATTTCACAGCCAAATGTTTAACTTTTTATTACACAAATATTTTCAACATAATCTCCTTCCTTGTCAATCCAGTAATGAAAATTAATCATGTCAATCAAGCATAAATTTTTGATCAAAATTCAATTGTGCTTATTGATCCAACCTTGTACAGCAGATTCCTTTTTTCTGGAAATGTTCATATTATTCTCTTTACTCTGCTCACCAAAATGATATATCAGTGTTCTTGATCCAACATAGAGCAATTTGTTGAGTAAATTGATCTTTGCTGCCTGAGTTCTAAGTCTTTCATCTTAAAAAAATTATCTTTCAGAGTGTAGAAAGTTTGGATTTAGCAATTTGTACATTCTTTCACAATTGCTTCTGCTTAAGTTTAATTTAATTTGCTATTTCACTTATATGTATTTGTATCTGCACTACAGTACTTACATGGAGGTGCTGAAAAGTTCTTGGTTTGATTAAGAAGCCTCTCCAAAGAAAACAAATTCTGATGGTTGGTCAGATTTGAGGAATTAGGCTGGGCAAAGAACTTTTCAGTACTTGCTTGTTTAAGCAACAAAGTAGCAAATACAAATAGTGTTTCTATAATCATGAAAATGTGGGAGTACATTCCTTTCACAGCATTCTGGATTACTGTTGAATTTTTAACTTATCCTACAATGAACCACTCTTCAGTAAAGTTCATTTAGAGTTAATTGAACTCTTGCATAAGTTCAGTTTTTTAACAAAAAAGAACTTAATGTTATTTCAGATTATATTGTTATATCATTTTACAGATCTTTCTGAAATTCTTCAAATGTTTTTAAACCATGAACTAAATGCACTTTCCTTTTTGCAGTTATCTTTTAGTTATCCAACTTATAAATATTATACAAGCCTAATACTAAATCTATCATAGTAAATATGAATAAAATAATCTTGCTGAACATTTTTCAATTTAAAGGTTTTGTAATAATCAATGATTAATTTTTTGAAAGTTGGAAATTAATGTACATTTTTGTAAATATTTGAGGTTTTTGGATTAGGAATTACCTGATATACTTGAATTAATGTATTATCCTAATTGTTATTGTTGCAATGTTTCAAACTCAGGCCTTCTTCTGTTAAGATTGGTAACCCTCTCAGCTTTTTTAACCAAATAATTCAATTTATGGGAATAGATTGTCCTTAATTTCACTGTCCATACTAGGGATATCTCATCAGTTTCTCATCTCTTTCACCCAAGTGTGTGACTATTTTCATGCAACCTGATGCAAGGATTGAACTTGTGACTGCTTAACTAACATTTGTATTTACTAGGTTATTTGTCCCATTGAACACATTAAAAAAAAAAAAAAATCTAAATATTAAATTGTACACCTTGAATACAATTTCTAGTTAAAAATATTCAGATTCTTTTTTTTCTAATCCTTCAACCATGTGACTAAAAGATTTATGTGTCAAATATATTCTAAGTATTATTTTCTTGTGAGAAAAAGGTTATTGTTGATAACTGATAGTAATTTATGCACATTATTTTATTGTAAATAATGCCACATGATTTAAAATAATTGCAAACTGAAGAGAAATCTTGGTCACTTGAGTGAATCTTAATGTAACAAGTTATATCTAATAAGTTAATTTTTAAAAATTTGTCCAGATTATGGCTCATCATTTTTGTTGCTTTTAACTTGAAACTCTCAGATCCACTAAATAAAAAGAATGTTAGATACTTTTGGTAAGAATTGAAATGTCATTGCTTATCCTTGAGAACTTGACCAAGAAGAGATTAAACTGTTTCATCAATTTAGTTACATTTTGGGTAGTGATTTTTTTTTTCTATTGTCCTGTGTGTGTGTGTGTGTATTATATATAAAACATTCAAAAAATAAAGGTTAACTAGAGAAATATCAAACTGATCGTGATCAGTTTGATATTTCTCTAGTTCAACTTTACTTTTTGAATGTTTTTTTGTATATACACACACACACACACAGGACAATAGAAAAAAATCACTCTACCCAAAATGTGACTATTAAATTGTTAAAACAATTTTTTTTAATCTCTTCTTGGTCAAGTCAAGAATTTTACAGCCCCCTCGATTTTTTTCTATGTGTATCACTAATCAATTTTCAGGAAATAAACATTAAAAAGAGTGAAAATAAAATGCTAAGATGTTTATTTAAAAATTAAAATCCAAATATTTGCTGCTGTAAAATAACTAAATACCTGTAGTGTTGAGTTGATATAAAAGTTGACATTTTTTAACTTCAATATTTTATTTTTAAGCTCTGAAATAAAACTGACAAAAGACTAATTTTTACTTTTCAATTTTTTACAGTTCACCCATTTTTGTCTTTTTATGAAATTAATATAGGTAAAAACATCTTGGTTTAAACAATTTTATTCAAGGTTTTCAATAAATTATTTTCTTGCAATTACAGTAAATTTCAAATACTTTCAAAGTAACAAATTTCTTCCTTACCTGTGGTAGAAAAATAATTTCAAGGATGTTCATAAGTCAAATTAGTCAGTTACTGTTGTCTAAAAAAAATTTACAAATACTACTAAAAAAATAAATTGAAGGGTTTTAAAAGTAAGCTTGTAAAAACTTAATTCACAAAAAACTGTCTTTTCAAAAGTGAAAAGATTACATACAAAAATAATTTTAAAGCTGGTTCATATGAATAGAAAAACTTTCTTCAAATATTAAAGTAATTTTTCATTTTCTTTTATTATTTATTTATGTTGGTTGATTGTTGACTAATAAATAATACACCATACGCAAAATTTCTTTTATTTTTGAGGCTGGGGTCTGTCACTGACTACTACCTTTATTGTTCGTTTTTTTTTTTTTTTTTTTTTTTTAAGCCAATAATTTTTCTTAATTATAATTACTTATAGTTTATTTTACCGTTACCTATAAATGTAATAATACTTTTTTCCCCGTATTTAGTTTTTTCTTCCTTCATTAAAATAGCGATTATTTACATATTTTCTTAAAAATAAAATAATCATTAATTGATTAATAAGCTACATTTTTTTTTTCCCATTTATTTTATTTTGTACCTTTTAAAATATTTACTTAGGAGTAAAAAAGCAAAATTGTTCATTTTTAAAAAATTTTAATTTTAACATTTAATCTTCCCGAAAATGGGGGGGGGGTTGAAGTGAAAGCCATGCTAAAATAAATTTTTTAATTTATGCAATCGATTATTTCTAACATAAAGGTCTTTATGTTTTTCTTGGTACTTTTACATGATTTTACCAACATCGAAAGAATTTTGAATTTTTAAAATTTAATTCTACAGAATTTATATAAATTTTTAAAAATCTGGTCATTGTCATTTTTACGCTTTGGAAAATGATGTATAACTAGTGACTTGTAGGTGTGTAGTCAATTGAATTAATGTTTTATTGACTAACTTTTTTAGACTTCTGATTTCAAAAGGAAGACTTTTTTCGGTCTTACAAATTATAAAAATATCAAATCTAATATTTAGATTGGCAAACAGATTCGTACAGGATCTTGTTGCTTTTCTCACGCCAAAAATATTATCGCATTACACACGTACACAGGAACCACTACTAGTGACTACCTTTTTTTTCTTTTTTTAAACAAAGAAACCTCGCAGTCGCCTGTCGTTTTAACAATGAACCGAAAACTCAAGCTGGAATTTGCAATAAAAGAAAGCAGAAACCTAAGTTAGGATAATAAAAAGTGCAAGGCGAAAAATTACTTTGTCAGCAGATAGGTAAATTATGCGAGAAAAACAAACCAGATATTTCTTTACTGTCCACTTTTATTTACAAATCTTCCTATTGCACGATAAACAGGATGATGCGAGGATTTAAAGTAAAAACAAAAAACTTATCGTTTAATCTATGTAGTTCTGTCGCTTTTTTCCTCTACACAGTTTCTTTATTTAAAAAAAAAAAAAAAAAAAATGGTCCTAAAAATGAATAATGCATGTCGTGCCGTCATAATGAGATTGGAGTGATAATATTTGTATTTTTACTTAGTCTTTAAGTCAGTGTGAGATCGACTCACCATGATTTTTCTTTTGCGGTTAGTTTTATTTTTGGGGGATATCTTTTTTCTTCTTTACGTTTTTGAACTTCTCCTTGCTTTACTGCCCATGGACAATACTAGAAAGCTTTTGTTGTTTGATTTCGTAATCCGTTCCTGTTCTCTTTTCGCTTGCTGCTTCTCGTATTTTTTGCAGGCTCTACTTAGTGCCATCGCCTTGGCATTTCTGATTCGCTCTCTGTTTCTGTATTCTTCGTTTTGTCTGAGCATAGCCATAGAGAGGGCATTACTCTGGCGCTCTCTCTCTCGGTATTCATCATCCATTCTGGCTACTGATCTTGCTAATGCATTCTTGGCCCTTTCTTTCATTCGATATTCTTCGTTCATTCTATTTCTTCTCTGTGCTTCAGCGTTTCTTGCTCTTTCACGAGCCCTGTATTCGGGATCTTGTCTCGCTCTCCTCATTGCTTCAGCCGCTCGAGCTTTCGCTAAATCGCGGTTTATTGTCCTTTCTCTAATCATTGCTTCGGTAGTTTTCTTAATTTTCGCCATATTTCTCCCTGCTGGTTTTAGTTTTGTAAGCAATGTAAAGCTCCTTTCGGAAACCCAGCTTTACAGCTCAATCTTATTTTGTTAATTACTACCTAGAAAGCCTATGCGCATTTGAACAAAACTTGTTGTTTGCGCATTCAGTCTCTCTCAGCTTCCGGTGTTATGGTTTTCCCACCATTCTTTCACTTTTAAGTGAAATAATGAAGTGGGTTCTTTTTTTTTCTTAACAGTGAGAGAGAGGGATATATTGTATATATTTATGACTTTCTTTTCAGTTCCGTAAAACTGAAAAAATAAAAATGTAAACTATCAAAAGCCGAAGTGTGCTTTTAAAAATAAATAAAATTTAAAATACAGCTTTTTTTTACAAGAAAGTAGAAACTCAAAACTTTTGAGTCAAAAAAGGTAATTTCCCAAGACATGCCTTATTTGATTAACAAATCGAGTCTATATTTAATTTCCAGTTTTTGTAATTGGCCTTTGTTTTCTATGTTCGTACAAAGTACTAGTGTTTTCTTTTAGTTTTTAGTTCATGTTTAATTTGATTGAAAGTTTATACATAGCTGTTTAATTTAAAAATCGTTGCTGTCAGTTTTATTCTAATGGGAAGAGTATTTTTTAAAGTTCAACTGATTGTATTAAAAATCGAGAAAAAAATGGAACTATCATGAAGTGCTGTTTGTATTTTTAGGTAATGTTATTGCTTCGTAGCTTTAAGTAAACCGAAGTTATTCCCCTTTATAATTGGGTCAATTTCAAAACAAAGTTCTATTTCTAAATCTAGAATTTAGAATATCAGTTTTCTTTAATGAAAGATGGTAAAATATCAAATCTAGAGTTCATTCACTGAAAAATTGATAATTTGAAAAAGACAGATAATGGAAATTTTACTATGGTTAATTCCAATTATTATGTATTATTCCTTTCAAATGTGGTAGGTTGAAAAAAGGATTCCAAATGAAATTTTGATTTTTAGGAAGTACAGGGTGATCCGAAAGTCTTGTCACTTTAACCATATTTTCCAAACTATAGGAGCCTGTCAGACATGAAATAGAAAATTATATTATGTAGGGGTGACAAGACTTTCGGACAACGGTGTAGGTTGGTTTGATAAATTTCTTCCCTGTCCATAAAAATGTTTAGAATTGCTTTTTGTGTGGGATAGATGAATAAGCTTTAGCAATGAGTCTTTTAAGTCATATTATTTCTTATAAATGCTTCAGTGTGCATTTAAGAATTATTTAAATTAAATCATTCTTAAAATTGAGCATTGTTCATTAAATAATTTAATGAACAATGCTCAATTTTAAGAAGTTTCATTTTATTCTGACATTCAAATACATTTTTCTCTTTGTATCAAGCTTTTAAAGTTTACTGAAACTTGCTAACTTTGCACTGGTTTCTAGATATCCAGAAAATTGCATATCTTTATGTACTGGACACCTTTTGATGGTATAAAAATTAAAATTTATGTAATGTTAATATTGATAAATAAAACTTCATAATTATTCAATAGTGGAAAAATATTGTTTGTTTAGGAAGTGAAGTGTTGAACATAGAGGTAAACTAGTTTAAGTTAAAAAAAATTTATCCTTCAATAAATTTCTCTCCATCAACCATCATTACAATATCTGTGGTAAAGAAGTTGCCAAAAATAATTCCAAAAATTATCACAGAATGATATTTAAATAAGAAATATGAAGGTATACTGAGGTTCTTAGTCCAATCTGCTTCCCAAAATCGGTATTTTAATGACTAAGTACCAATTTTTTTTTTAATTGGTTTGGGCTGATAGCTTTAGTGAGTAAATAAGATTCTTTGATTTAAAGAAGTTCACTTAAAGAATACAGTAAATCCTGATAATTTCTTTATACTGTAAAGAATGTTACAGTTCAACATCCACAGCATCTTACATTGGACACCTATTGCTATAATATTAATTTACTACATAAACTTTTTCGTTTTTAATTTTAATATCGAGAGAGAGAATAATGGAAATGACTTAACCTGTGAGAAAAATTGATATTGAGATTTATTGTAAATTAATACAATTATGGCACAAGCCAGAAAAGGGGGAATGGGTTGAGGCTGGTCTTCACTAATCGGATTCACGACCCAATTACTCGTTACAATTTCCTCACTATTTACATTATTCGGACTATTGTCCTCATCTTTGTCGCCATATTTTTACGTTTTGGCCGTTGTACACTCCGGCTTTCTTCAGGTAGTTGGAATTCGAACTGAACCCTTTGTTTCGCTCACTGGGGTAGACTGTTCTAGTTCCACGTGCCACTGTGGTGGCCTTCACCACATTTATTTAACTTAGATTAGGAAACCAAACTGACGTGAAGAAAGGATAAGCCAAAGAAATCATTACACATAAAATTTGTATTTAACAAGAAAGATGTACAAACAAGGATGTAAAAGAAAAGCATGCATTGAGTAAAACAAGAGTTGTCTCTCTTTAACTATTAATTGTTCCAAAGTTCACTGAAAGAAATAAGGTTGTAATAGTTTCTGGTAATAAATGTTTTCAACAGTTTTGCTGTGTAAGAAAAAAGATTGTGAGTATAGGGAATATTCAGCATATGAGCGAGAAGGTTGGAGCATGGTTTCAACTGTCGTGGATTTTTGTGGCAGCTGAGATCTCACTGGTTTACTAAGAATTTTCTTTGCTAATATAGGTGATCATCGGCTCCGAAAGCACTACGCGGGAAGAATCATTCTTCACGTGCAAGCAATCTGATTGGTTGGCATTGACCAATCAGTGAGCGAGCTTTGGGGAGACTCACAAAAATCTTCTGGCATCCGATTCTCCCAAAAGTGAACAAAATCGACTACATGAAAATATAGTGATTATAAAATTGTTGTATTACTCAGTAGTGTTGATTTACTATCCAATGAATGCTTGTTGTAGAATTTGAATTTGCATAAGTATGTATGTGTGATGATGATCGTCACACCTTGTTTAATGGATGTTGTCAGTTATCTCCTGTTAATTCCCCTCCAAGTTCTCCACTGCTTTATCCGGATATTGAACATCACACTCTTTGGGTGCTGTCATTGGATCTAACCAACACCTTTATTCACTGTGCCATGTGTCCTTGAGGACAACGAGGACGCATATCACAGTGGATATAGGCGTATATACACCATAATACCACATCCTCTCTCTCCTAACAAAAACATCCCAATGAGATGATAAATATTGATATTTCAAGCTCGCTTATTCTCTAATGTCAAAAAAATATGAATAACTGGGTCATCTTGAAAAACTTTTTAATGAATATAAAGAAATAATCATCTAAAAGTGGAATTTGATCCTATAATTTTCCCCATTGTATTCTGTTTCTATAAAATTGCAGACATTTCCATGGATTAGAAATTTGATTTGTCTATTTTGTTTTGTACATTTGTTAGAAAGGACTTTTCTATAACTTTGTATGACTACTAAATCATGAAATAAGTAGTCAAATCTGAATTCTTGCTAAAATTTGCTTCAATCCACTGAGAATACAAACACTTCTGACCAAAATTTTGATTCTATCCATCTGGGCTGGTAGTCACAACGTTGAACAGTTTTACAACGTTACATGGAGCATAGTGTGAGGGTTAACCTCACAAGCAATAACTTGTGTTATGAGAGACTACTCTGGTAATCTGAATCACTGCATTACGTTAACAACTACAAATAGTTTTACTTTTCATTTCACTGTCTTGTGGACTTCAGTTAGACTTGAAGTTATAGAAAAATTTACTAACATCAAATTTTAAATTATCTATTTCTTTTTTTTTTTTTTTTTTTTTTTTTTTAATGTTTGTTGATAGTTTTTTACTTTTTTTACTCACAAAGATAATTTTACCATTTTTAAAAAAAATTATTTATGCAATTTATAGAAATATGATCGGATCAGGACGGTGGCGCTCCCGATAAGATTCACTCTCTTACAATTGTTAAAAAAAACGTCTCTATACTGTTGGTGTTGTCCGACTTTACCACTAACCACGGAACAAGGTGAAGCTGCGGAGAGGTTGCTCATGTAATAATTTTTTTATGTCGGAAAGTGCTTTAGGGTTGTTCATATTAGGAATTGAAATTAAATGAGCATATTTTTAAATTTTACTTACTTCAGTTGACAATGTGAGTGTTTTCAAGCAAATAATATTTTTCTGTTTTTAGTCATTGCGCAAGTGCTGTGTACAATGAACACAAAGAAAGGTTATTTCTTTGTGTTCACATATCATAATGCCTTTTTTTTCTTTTTAGTTCAAAATAAAGTGAATCATTACTGTATGTCTCGCTTAATATCGGTAATTAATTATCATACGTAGCATCATTTGTGTAGCGAATCCTGTTGCTTTACCATTTATATTTTATTTTACCTTCACACTGAGCAAAGGCGATCTTACTGTTTTTAGTGTTTTTTATTTTACATTTTTTTAGCCCTTAGTATTTTTTTTGTTGTTGTCAGACAGAATTATCATCAGCACCAATGTACACATGAAATGGCAACCATAAATATGGAAACTTTTTAAATCCTTTTTCAAAAATAATTTTTTACTATTTTATTTTTATTTTTATTCAACATTAACTAAACTAAAAACTTGTCAATAGTTTTTTCTTTTTTGTTTTCAAATTTTTATGGTAGTAGGTATGAAAACAAATTTTGAATTCTATTTTTCCATCATTAAATGATAAAAAAAACTATATATAATCAACTTGGATTTTTATTTTTTGTAGTTTATTTTACTGAGTTTGAATTCAATCAGAATTTTTAAAGAATTGAATTGAAACCCAGTTCATTTTTAAACCAAAATTGTTAGACTGTTAAGACGTTCTTGTGAATTTTTAATTAAAGCTACTGTTGTATACAATGCTTTTATGTTCTTGGTAAACATCCTTGCTCCATTTTCTGTTAGAATACCTTATCAAAGAAGAGTATTCATTCTCTGATAAATATTTAAAAAAAAAAACTTTTGATTATTCTGTTGCTGTGTGCGCGTATGAGATTGTGTCTGCAACTGTGATTGGTTGAAGACTTGAACTGCTAACCAATTGCTGCTGTCTTTGTAATTTGCGTCGACTTTAACCCATTTGAATGTCTGCAATGAGCCAGAATTGCATGAGTTTGAATTCTATCTAGGCCATTACCATTTCTCTATGGATTTATTTTAAATTGAAATATGTATATTCCTAGTATTTTAAAAAAAATAGCATTCAAGTTAAAAACTTCAAATAAAAAAAAGCGGTAAGTAGAAAACTTTGTATGTACTGTTTTCTTTCCATTATTCATATTTTCTTCAATACTGTATTTCACTTGCTGCTAGTATATGTTGATTGAAATTCCTCAAGTGCTCACTATTATTAATTCTTTAGCTACTTGATTTTAAGTTTCTTTAAAATAAAGAAAAATTTAGCTTTTTGCTTTTAACGGTAAGCGTGAGTGGGTTGAATGTTTAATCACGTGATGTAATGCGTTACTAATTTAGGAAACATACATATATCGGTCAGATTGTTTTTTTTTTTTGTCCCTGTTAGTGTTAAAATAAATACTGTGTACATTACCTGTAGGTGTTTCTTCCGACTTGTGCACATTTTTTAATTTGTACCATAGCTTGAGTAAGCAAATAATTGTTTTTGTTTTCTAGAATTATTGTAATTACAATAAGAAATTGCCAGGAAACGTTTATTCCCTGAAATACCTTATAAAACATTATTTAAAAGTAAAACAAACAAACTTAACCCTCGTCGTCTTGTTAAAATAAAGATGTTTTAAATTAAATTTATTCGGTGTATGACTTTGTTTGTAGTGTGATTTCTAAAACTTGTCTCCGAATAAATAACTTTTGGCGGGGGAAAAATGCATGCGATCTGTTTATTTCCATCGCATTACGTGTGGAAATAACGATTTCATAATAACAAACTTTATATTTGGTTTTATTTTTAATTAAGAGAAAATGCAGAGCCTCTAAGTTATTCTTGTATGAATGGGTACAAAAATCTTTAAGATAAATGCAAATTTTTGAAGATCGGATTAAAAATTTAAATGGAAGTTTACCAGCAATTTATATTTACCAAAACTGAAGTCTTAACGGCTACTTTTAAAAAATACATTCACACATTTTTCTATTGTTGCTAAGGCAACAATACAATTTTTTAAGCAAGCAAGCTGATGGTAGTGAACCAGAAGTAACTCAAAAGATTACCAACTAAATGATAAAAATAAAAATCGGTTTGGTTTTGTATCGACTTTAACTACAAAAAATGCATACATCTTGAAACCTGCCTTTTCATAAAAATAAAATCTACAAGTCCAGTTAATAATTGCATTAGTCCTCAGAAAACAGAAATTGTAAATAAAAAAAAAGGCTTAAATTACAACTAAAACTTTAAAAGTAGCTTAGAAGATTGATTCCAGTTATTTTTTTAAGAACAAGCAGAATTCCTTCTTTACTGTTTACTCTGCTTATAGTACAAAAAGCTTTGCTTTTTTGTTGGTGGTAGATAGGCAATCAATTCAGTCTTGTTGAGATTATGTACGCTTAAAAACTTTTATTTTTTAGGTGGTTAATTTTTGTCTAAATTATTGCATTATAGGTTCTTTTCTTAACATTCCGATTTTTTCTTAGTTATGGGTGCGAGTTAAGAAATACCTAGTTTTTATTGACTTTTTTAAATCTTACTTAGACAGAATCGAAAACTTTACCCGTTTAGTCGCGTTTACCGTCATTAAAAAATGCTCTTAGAAAATCAATTAATAAAATTTTATTTTTATTCATAAAAATTTGAGATCAAACTATTTTTTATATAAAAAAATGTCTTGTTTCAGTTATTCAATGAGATGTGTATTACTATTAAATTAATTTACTGTTTTTGTAGATTTTATTTTCCTTTGATTCAGAAAAATGTGAGGCATACATATTTCGCATACTTTAGTTTTTGCGTTAAAATTATTTGATTATTGATGGCAACATGTCATGCATGATTCATTGGGGGCTACCTTTCTTTATCTCCTGCCTGCCTCTCCCTTCAAATGCTGTTGGTGGTTGAAAATTCCTAAGTGTGATTCATTGTTAATGGAATTGGTATATAATTTTTCTAGTTTGATCACAAATTGATTTTATTTTTAAAATAAAATTTTCTTCAACGTCTGATGAAAAGAATTTACATCTCTATCCTTACAATTCTTTCGAATAGATACATTATTGCAACAATTTCTAATTTAAGAATCCGTGTGTATTGTTATCACTTCAAATGATTCTCTACATACCAAACACTGATTTACTTCCCTTATATTTCTAAATCTCATATTCTAAGGAAGCTTCTTTGAATTTTAAAAAGTATCCGACACACAATCAATTTTCTAAGGTGAATTGGGTAAAAACTGAAATGTAATCAAAACAATCTCTGTATAACAAACAACAAAAGTAAAACGCTTAATTAGCTCCCGAGGCCTCAGACTGCAAGCTTAACGCAACAAAGGGAATGTAAGGTATGCTGACATCGTTTGAAGCTCAAAAAAACCTTTAAAAAAAAAAAAAAATCACCGAATTCTTGTGTAGAACTAGAATACTATGAATTTTTCATTGTGGCATCATTTATCTTTTGTTAGTAGCATCACCAGATTGCTCTAAAGTTGAAAAATTATTCAATTTCCTACCTGGTCTTTTGCATTCATCTCCACACCAATGCTCTTTTTGGAGTTTTGAGATAGCCATGAATCCATTTTTCTTATCCCAGCTATAAAGCAGGATAGACTGGACTCTAACTTTGGCTGACAACCAAACTAGAAAAGGGAAACCATCACAAGAAGTCATGGCTACTGAGAAAATGAAGAAAAAGAACCTAGAAAACCATGATCACTTATGTCATGAAGAAACACAGAGCATAACAAAACAAGAAACTGACCAAGGAGTCCTATATAACTTTTTAGTTTTTAACTTTAAAATCTATTCTTCCTGCTCAGGAATTGCACTCTGATCTTAGCATGTATTTCCTATCACTATGCATTATCTGCAAAGTTAAATCTTAAATTATATAAAAAATGTGAGATTCAGCAAGATAAATTTTATCTTTTATTAACCTTTTTTTCTCTTTTTTTTTTTTTTTTTCTAAGGCGGGAAGTAAAATCAGAAAGCCAAATTCAAATTTTGTCTAAACTGTAGTGTATTCACTTTGCACTAATGCCCTTAGAAAAGATCTATCACTTCTGGATCAAATAGCAGAAGAGACTAAGCTAAGCTCTCGAGCACAGTCTAGTACAACTCGGTACTCTGCCTTCTCCACTGTTTATAATGTGAAACCAGTCACAAAAATATAGAAATTCATAATAATAAATGCTAATGTCAGTGTGTCACACTTTCAACTTTACTCCTAGTGACTGTAGACCAACATATCTTATCACTTTGGAATCTGGCCAAGTCCATGAGCAAAGTAAAAAACATTCCAGGCTGGGTCCAGACCTGAAATTTTGGATTCCAAGTTCTCATTACTGTGATTGTTTTTGGATTTCACCATCTTTGCTTCTACTGATAAAAACAAAGGGATACAACTTTCTACCTTCACAGTAGCTGATGTTCCAATAAAAAAAATTTCTCAAATTATGTAGGCATCTCCACTAATTCACTGAAAAAAAACAGCCTAGCAGGATGAAAAAATAAAAATAAGACATTTTGTCATTGAAATGCTTATATTATTATTAAGAGAAAATTAAAAAAAATTTCATCCTTTTTAGCACATTCGAAATTTTGGTTAAGTTTTGTTTTTTGTTTTTTTGTTTTTCGGGTGAGAAACACATTGATTTGGATATTCTTACATAATTGTCAGATTTTAATGGAATTTTCAGAACTTATTCACAAATGAATGAAATTATTTTAGATTGTTTTAAAAAAAAAAAAAATTAGCATCTGTTAAGTCCACCCCCCACCCCCTCCTCTATAAATTCCATTGAGAATAAACATGAAAAGCATTTAGTTTTAAGAGTTCTCTGACAGCAAGTATCCATCCTCAGAAAATTTTTTTGTTTTCCTTTTGGTGAGCATGTGTTGAATTCTCTAACTGACCATCATCGTCACATTTTCAAAATTTTTAATTTTCTTTTTTACATCCTATTTCACTAAATATTTTAATCTAATTTTTTGAATATCATTAATTGTTTTTCAGTGAGAGACATACAGCAATTATTTTCTTTTTTAGTTTTGATTATAGGGGCGGAAACATCTTTTGTTAAAAAAAAAAACTACCTTAAAAAAAAAAAAAAAAAAATTTTAGACTTTTGAAAGTATTTAATCTTTAAAAATTACTGTGTAGTTAAATAAGCTGGTTCACTTAAAACTTGAAAATATTGTCACTTCCATCCTTTTATCCGATAACTTCCCCAACATACGTTGTTGGTGATACATCAACATAATCGTCAATTCACACCTAAACAAATCACCAATTAGACCTGCTTCTCTTATTTTCAACTAAATTTCTTAGCAGAAAAAATTAAGTAATGTTTGTTTCCAATTACATTAAGTAAACTTTAAATTTTCTAATTTTCTTTTATCAGAGTATTTTTTAATGAATTAGTGGAGGTACCTAAAAGTTGAAAACAGACAATTTTATTTTGAAGCACTGTAACAGTGCTTCAAAATAAAATTGTCTGTTTTCAACTTTTCTTATAGAGACTATAGCCTAACAAATCATACCAGTTTGGAATCCGGTCAACTCCATGAGCAAATTAAAAACATTCTAAGCCAGATCTGGACCCACAATCTTGAAATTCGGGATTCACAGGTTTTCATTACTGCGATTGTTTTCAGCTTTTTTTTTTTTTTTTTTTTTTTTTTTTTTTTGTATGATACAATTTTTATAACTTGGAAATAAATTTGGGAATAATTGAAATTAATTGAAAAAGTCACCCATGAAATAAAAATAATTGTATGTAATGTAAGGGCTTACATACATCAAATTGTCTTTAAATTAAGTGCTGGCAGAAAAATTATCATTGGACTTTTAAAAGGTAAGCTTAAATACTAATGCAATACTTAAATGTAGCAGTCAATTTTGAGTTCTTCTGTAGTTTATTGTTGCCTATCACATCTCCTCCTTACCTATTAAGGCCCAATTGAGAAGCTTTGGCAGGAGCTAGCTTAAATGCCACACAATAGGGTGGCTTTTAAGCTAGTAGATAATAAATGGAGGGACTCTGTCCCGAAGTGACATGGTAAGAAAAAGGACATTACTCTTACTCAGGATCAGTTTCAGTTTTCCAATATTTGTGTCCTACATATACTGTTAAATTTAAATGCAGAATTTCAAGTCTTATGTCCAACTTTAGCTTTCTTTTGAACTGAAGATTTTAGTTTTTACAAAAGATAATGATATAGCCAAGAGTGATCAATTAAAGTGAGATTGCATGCATAAACCTATTATAAAACCTTATGTACTGTTGTTCACCCAATGCAAGGCCTAATAGCTACTCAGTGTAGAATGTTACTGAATGAAGTTGTGAGGCATGTAAGAATTGCATATTATGAGGATCTGAAGGATAGATAATGGTTAACCCTAAATTTGAAGAGATTAAGATCATATTCATAGTGACTGGGGAAGCATCTTCCCAGGAATCTGTTCCACTAAATAACAGTTCTTTGAAAGAAGCTGTCTGAGTGGAACTTCCTCCTTACCAATGGAATATGAAAGAAGTGAGGATAAGTTGACCCTGAAGTGATGGAACAAATCACTGTAGCTTGCTTGTATGTTTGTTATGAATAGTGATAGTATTCAGTCTGTGAGAAAGGGGTTGTAGGGTTGAAAATAATAATTCACCTACAATATCGTGAAAAGAACTCTCTCAAGGCTGTGAAGTTAGGATTGAGCAACTCTTAATAAAATGTGACATCAAAACTCCATTTTGGTCTGATCTTTGCAACGATAGAGAATGGCAGGAGTCCTCACATATTTCCTGGAACAGTACAAGAAACCAACCATTTTTCCAGCATCTTTAGCAGTGGATCATATGTTTCACTTGAGCTCTGCAATGAGTTTATCCCAACAGACATTTAAGACGAGGATCCTCAGTGAGGGTACAACCACTCGTCGTGACTCTCTAGTATAACTAATATGTGGCTAAATTCTCTTGTACAAAAAAAATGCTTTTTTATTATTATTATTATTACTAAAATTCTGAAAAAAAATTTTTTTTTTTTTTTTTTTTTTTTTTTTTGCAACTGGCAAAATAAGATATTTTCCATTATTTCTTTAGTTATCCTGCATGTGTATTTTTTCATTGTTTTACTGAGTTTTATTATTTATTTCTCTCCATTTGTACAAACAATTTTTCTTTTGTTTTATGTGCTGCTGTTAAAGAATGACTAACTATAAATAATATGAAAATGTGTTATTTTTACTACTGTGGTTTAAGCAGCTAACTTGCTTGAAGCAACTATACTTTTTTTTTTTTTTTTTTTTTTTTTTAAGCCCTTGTTTGTATGGACATTACTTGGTCTTACAGAACTTGGTCTTCAGTGCTTTATTAGATATTTTGCTCTAGTCTTACCTGTGTGTAAATACTTTTTTTTTTTTTTTTTTTTTTTTTTTTTTCCCATGTGTAAACTCTTGAGATGAAAATGTTATGATCATTGTTAATAATTATTGCAGCTGTCCTTGTTAAAGCATCAATCTTGAAATAATCCTCTTAGTTTTGTTGTTTTTTTTTTGTTTGTTTGTTGTTGTTAGCTTTACTGCTTTATCATTGTTGACACATACGTGGTTTCTGTGCTGTGTTGCTCATTAATAATAGGACTTTTAATAGCTACGTTGTTCTTTAATCCTTTTAAGTTTATCCAGTGAGGTTCTCAAAGTACAAAACCTTTTCAGCAACCCTGAATCATTTTTATTGATAAGTTTCTTCAGCAGAATCCATAATATTGCTCTTATCACTTATGTATGTAAAATAACTTGATTTAAAAATTATTTTTCTTTCAGTACCATGGCTTTAAAATTTTAAGTAATAAGTCTTCAAGGCAAAAAATAATAATCAAATTTTATCCTTTTAAATATTGCAGTAAAAAAAAAATCTATACTTGTCTATAGTGTAATTGTACAGTGTAAAAAGAAAAAAAAAATCTTTCTGGAAAGCTTCATTTACTTTCAGAATATATTTTTATTTTACCAATTTTTGTTGTAAACTTTGTAGTTTTAATCCAAGTTGTTTGACTACATCTGTCTAAGCTAAACAATACTTTTTTTTTTTGTCTGGCTTCATTGATTTTGAATGTCCCTTTCAAAATCGGCTCCATATTTTGATTCTTTCTCTTGCTCTAATTATGCTCTGCATAAAGTACTGAAGTATTGATTTCTGTGTCTATTTTTAAGTTATTATCCTATTTTACTCCTATCGGCCCACTACCTTAATATTACTGTCCATTAGTAAACTTAACACAGTACTTGGATACATACAAAAGACGGTGGCAGAAAACTGTTAAATCTATTTACAAATTTATTGATTAATTATATACGTGAGTATATATCATTTTTGTTTACCTTTTCAAATTTATTTTTGTTTTCTTGTAGAATAAGTGGAATGATTTATTTTAAACTATAACCTGCCTATTTAAAATCTGTAATCAAGTAATAGTGAATTTATGAACTATTTTCATTTGTCTATTGGTGTGCTGTAACTATTAAAAATCAAAGAACAATTAATCAAGAGGTCTTAGTTTTATCAAATGTTAGCAGTTTTTGGTTTGTTATTATATACTTGAAGGGCCAAGAACTTGGTGATTGTACTTTTCAATTATATCCAAATGGAAATAAATGGCTACAGTTAGGAATTTTATTTTTATGTACTTTTTTTTTTTTTTTTTTTTTTTTTTTTTTTAATTAAAATGCTAATTCAGTCTAAGAATTGTTAAAAAGTAATATCTTTAATCTTTTATAAAGAAAATATGCATAATTACATCTATTAGTTGGGATAGATTGTATCAATGAAATTCCAGATGAAATCTTGAGGAATTTGAGAGATAATTGAATTAGGTCATTATATATACATATAGTTAATAAAATTTATGAGTTTGTCAAAACTTGAATTTGCAGTATAATTTACAAATTATGATTAGATAAATACCAAAAGGATGAAGCTGATGCTCTAAACTTATGAAATAATGATTAAATGATTCATTTGTTAAGCACACTTCAGAATCAAGCAATGGTTAATTCAATGTTACTTATTTGATATATATAACTAAGAGTATCACAAAAATTTGTTTTTCAAATTTTCATCATCCATTCTTCTTTTTTTCTTTTTCTTCTTTTTTTTTATATAAGTCAAACTCTTGTTCTAGTTTTAAATCAAGTCCTCTTTTTCTTGAATACACTAATAAGCATCATCTACCGACAATTTAATATTGTTAAAAGTAAAGCTGTAAATACTTGAAAAGAGGTTAGACTAAAGGCCTCTAAAATTAACTTTGCAAGCTTTTATCACTAAGCCAAACTTAAAAGTGCAAGTTTCTATGTTGAGATTACAGAACATCTTATATACTATCCCCTTCTTGTTTTTCCCTATAAAAACTTACAGAAATTGAATATTTACTGCTGATATTTATGAATTTTAGATATTCAATTTTTTTAATAAATTTCACTTTATAAATCATTTAAGACAAGATTCTAGTCTTTGTTTCATTAGAAGCAGCATAATGATGTTTTCACAAATTAATTTCAGAAGGGTCATTTCATTTTTTGGGTGCTTCTGTTTTGTTTTTGCTTTTGTTTTGTTTTTTTTGTTTTTTTGTTTTGTTTTTTTTGTTTTTGTTTTGTTTTTTTTTAACAATTTTAATTTGGGGCCCCCAAAAAATGGAATGGAATTAAACATCAGCAAATAAAGACAAGCGTTTTATTTTATGGTTTTTCAAAAATTGTATTTCTATTTTGTGAATAGATGTATTGTCTATTATTGTTTTTATTAATAGGCTTTTGGAAACAGTTATAAAAAAATTTTTTTTTTTTTAAGCTCTTGTGGTAAAAATAATTCTCTTTGACAGATATGCATTTGTTTATCTTGTGATGTTTTAAAAAAAAAATGTTTTTTTTACAAAATCAGCATGTCAAATAAATTTTTTTTTTTTTTTTCTTCTCCTTTCCTTAGTGAGTGGGGGTGAAATCATTTGGTAAATACTGAAGTTGTGAATATATAAATTAATACGACACCACCCCAACAATATTATAAAAATGAGAATCTATAAAACAAATTTGAGCAGGTTTTATTACATTCTGAATTATTTTTAAAGGGCACTCTACTATGAAAGGATTCTGGATTGATGAACCTTTTCTGCAAAGATAAGTTATTTTTAACAATTCAGTTTAATTTAGGAATGGATTTACACAAGCATTATTACAAGTTTGTCTCCAGCATTCCCCCCCCCTTTTTTTTTTTTTTTTGCATACGTCAAGAGAAGTTACTTGTGCATTAAAAATTTTCAAACATTTCACTTTTCAGTATTATTAAACACTCAATCCATACAATTTTAGTCTTTTTATTTAAAATGGTCTTTTATACCCTCATTTTAGTTAAATGTGTAAAGCAGCATGACAAGGAAATTCATATTTTGAGGTGAGACATGCTAAAAAATGATTTTTATTTGATTAATTTTTATAGTTAATTTTTTTTTTTTTTTTTTTTTTTTTTTTTTTTTTTAAATTGCTGTATTCCTTTTCTATTTCCAGTGTTTTCAATACCAGTGGTGGTAGTTTCATCTCAGATTCATCCCAAAATTGCTCGACCCTCTCAGATGCCTTGGATATTTCTGAGTATTTAGAATATGAGTGGTTCGACCTGTAAGTTTTTTTCTCTTTACCTTTATAGGAAATAAGATTAAAGTTATTTTATCTGGAAATTCTTAGTTGGGATGAGAACTATTCAGTACCTCACTTATATAAACTTGTTCCCACTGCTAGACAGTTGTGCAAACTCCCTAATCTATTAAAAATTGAAAAGGTTGTTTTGAAAACTATATTGAATTCACTGACTTGGTTTATCTTCATATATCTGATTTTTCTCAGAATATTTTCTGTATATTAAAAAGTAAACTTTAATTATTTTTACTTTTTTTATACCTGGACTGGACAATCATTTCATGAAAGATATGAAAAGTTTAACCAAAAATATCTTTGTATGATAAATATTAAGTGTTTCCATCCACTAATTTGTTTATAAATTTTTTTCTTAATGTAATTATAATTTTTAAGTCTTATAAAAAATTACTTTTTATTGACTGGGTAATGAATATCTGAGTTGCTATCAAATTATAAGTAGCAAGTAATACACAAATTTTGTACAACTGTTAATTGAAGATAATTTATGTTGTAGTGACTTGGATATATTTAAAACTTTATTCTAGACAAGTGAAACAAGAGTTCAGAAATGGAAAAGCATAAGAGAGTAGGACAATTCTATTTTTAATTAAGAAAATATCATAAACACTTTGTCCTTTCATCACAAAATCCTTTAAAAATAGTGTAGCCCTAATTTTTTTTTTTTTTTTTTTTTTTTTTTTTTATGTAATTTTTCATCTTCACAAAGTTACTTTTTCTTTTCTTTTCTTTTTTTTTTTTTTTTTTTTTCCAATAAATCATTTTATTTCTTTTGACTACACCCTTTCTTCTGGTGAGCTTTCTGGAGATACCCGTGTTGTATACAATAATCTTCAATTATTATATATGTGATTCTCATATGTTAACTGCTCATTGTTTTTAAAAAAAAAAAAAAAAAAAATCAGGTAAAAGGCTTGAAAATTTTATTTTTTGGTTACTTTTAAGTCTGCATATTTCTCGTCATGTTGATGGTCCCACCCTACTATTTAAATAATCAATTGTGCTTGTCACTTTTGCTTGCTTTGTAAGCAAGCTTATTCTCAAGAAATGACAAAACCTGATTAAATCTACAAATATTACATTTAATGCTGTAAGTTGATAGTATTAAAATAAACAGATTTTTTTAATTTTTTTTTTTTTTTTTTTTTATGACAGTTTCTGTATTGACATTTTACTGTGTGTATTTTTTTCATTGTTAATGATGAATAAAATATAAACAGCAATATAATGTATATATGATTTCTTGAATGAACTGACTGGAATTTCTTGCAATTGCTGATAAAATAAAATACTATTGTCATTGAGCATTTTGTTAACCTATACTAGCTTCAACCTTTTGGTATACAGATTAGGAGCTGCTGAAAAGTTCTCAACTGGATCAAGAAGGGATTTTTATCAAAAGGGGTAGGGGTCAAATTTGGAGAAGTGGGTCAAGCTGAAAAGTTTTCAGCACCTGGTAATTTTATCTTTTGAAAGATATTTTTGTAAAATGTTCAGTATTTTTGTGTGATTATTTAGGTACTTGTACAGAACAATCAACTGACTGTATTTAAGTGAATGCTATGTTGAAGTATCTTTCAAAATGTTTTTTGTAAGTGCAATAAAGGGCAAATATTACTTTATTTTTCTAGCTTATAATGTTTTACAGGCACTGGAAGCAATGTGTAGGTTGTTTTGTTTTATACTGTTATATTCATTACAGGTTTAATTTTTTTCTCTCTCTCAGTTGCATTTTGGGCTTTTCTGTCTTATTTCTAGAAAAAAAGCTGAACAACAAATGTTAAGTATTGAAGTTTGAGTATTTTGTTAGTATTTCCTTCTGCATCACGTGCAACATTCCTCCTCTATGTGTGATTATGGAGAACAAAAGTGAAAGCCACACATTGCTGGCACACAGGTAACATTTTGTCATTGACCACTTGTTTCTCCTTTTAGATACTAGCATAACCCATGGGCACAGATATCATTTAATTATTTGTTGTTTCCAAAAGATAGGACATTTTTATAAAATATCTATATAATTACTTAAGTGTTGCTTCTCTTTAAATTTGTAACTACTAATGATAGAAAAAAAATTTAAAAATTTTTAAAAAATTGAATCTAACTACTTAGATATTTTAGGTGCATAATTGAATACTTAATGGTGGGATTATTTAAAATCATTGTTATTGGATAGTCGAAAACATTTGTTCTCTGTTGTTAGATAGCATCATGAGCATTTTAACTATTTTCAAGGAGATCAGTTGCCATCATGCACTTTGAAAATTCTCCCAATTGGCATATTTTTGGTTCTTGATTTTAACATTGAAGATGAAAGGAAAAAAAATGAAAAAAGATTTAAAAAAAAAAAAAAAAAAAAAAAAAATGAAAGATTAGTGTAGTTTATGGAGAAGATAATGTCAATGATCAAGCATAACAAAACTTCTTTGCAATGTTTTATTCTCCATGGTTGGATTGGCCAATTGAGATTTATAGCTACCATACTCAGAATATTCAAATCAAATGTTGAAAATAATTTTCACCATAAAAATAAAAACATACTGGACTCAATTTCTATGAATGAATTGTTACTTAAACATAAATGTTATGTTTTTGAAACAATCTTGGATAATTGACTACAAAGTGGAACCAATGGTAGGGGAAATAAAAATGAATGACTACTAACTATACTGAAAACTATGCTACATTTAAAGAATCAATATGATTCTATGCATATGAAGAGATTGGAGTGAGATCTTGGACTATCTGGTTCTTCCAGAGAAGCAGAGTATTAATTAAAACAAAAAGCAAGAATAAACACTTTTTACTTAATAAATCAAACTTTTTTGGGCCACTTAATAATTCTACTTTTCAGTAGAATAATCGTTTGAAATCATGATTTCTACTATATTAAAGTAGGAATTTTACTTATCCCAATGTTTAATTTAGGGGAGCTCATTAATCTTTACATTATTGATCTTAATACAGCCATCTAGATAGAATGTGTGGTAATGGATGGGATGTGAAAAATATTTTTAAAATTTTAGGTAAATTTACGTAAAATTTCAAACTTATCACGTATGAATTTGTTTAAAAATAAAATTTTGATATTTGTGCTCATGACGTTCACTCTACCCTCACATATTTTAATGTACTTTATGAATGTAAGATAGGTAAGAAAGGAACTTTTTTTTTTTTTTTTTTTTTTTTTTTTTCAGCCAGTCCCAAGATAGATTCAAATGACTACTACTACACACAAAAGACAATGGTTAAAAGATTTAACATAGGGAAAAAAAAGGTCACAAGACCCAAAACTTGTATAGCAAAATATGTAGAATAAAATGTATGTATGTGTGTATATATATATATATATATATATATATATTATATATATATAAAAACAATCCACATTATAATCAAAAACGTTTGTGACTTTTCTCTCTTAATACGCACACACATACTATGATCTTTGATATGGTTGAGGGTAATGCTATTGTGTTGTCTTTGAGTGATGTTCTCTAATTTTACTAACATCAATGACTTTAAAATTATCTCTGTGCACACTTGTATTTCCTCACCACTCTAAATTTTTGTCCAAACTGAACTATTGATAATTCAGTGATATTTGATAATAGAAAATTACTTTTCTGTTTATTTTAAAGTTTACTTTTTTATTATTATTCTTATTATGGCATCTTGAAAGTATTTAATGCATTACTGAATCTCTTTGGGGGATACTTTGTTGGGGAAACTGGATTTTGCAAAAAAAAAAAAAAAAAAAAAAAAAAAAACAACTATCTCTTCTAATTTGATATAAAAACAGTCAAAAAGAATGTACCTTTTCATAACTTGCTACAATCTCAAACATTGTTTTTCATTAAATCTTTGGAATGTTTAACTGTAAATGAAGTTCAGAATAAAGGCCAGCAGAATTTAGAATTCAAGGAGCAAGCAATCTTTCACTGAATTTATCAACTTTAATATCAAAATTATAAAAAAAATTGCTTAATTTCATGCTAGCACCACCATATACATATATGCACAGTTTGATTTTTTTTTTTTTTTTTTTTTTTTTTTTTTTTTTTTTGATTCTTACAGTTGAAGATCATTTATACAATTAATATTTTGTTTGTGTTTTTTTTTGTTTTTTTTTTTTTTTTTTGTTTGTTACTAATGCAACTTTATTTTCACTTGTCTCTTGTATAATTTTCAGTTTTTATAATACAAATACTTAAAACTAATATAGTTATTCATTTAATTGCAGATGAAATATTTGCTATTTTGACAAATCTTTTTCTATAACTGGTAAAGATAGAATTTTTAAACAACCTTTTTAAAGTCTATATCTTCATTAATTCTGATTTGACTTAAAAATATCAACACTATTGAAAAAAAATTCATGGTTCTCCTAAATCTTTTTCCTTTTGCTATATACATACTTTTAATACTAAAACTCAAGTCTACTTTATATAATTTTTTTTTTTTTTTTAGTGAAATATTGAATGGTTATGATTTAATTCAATTTTGCTTATTTGTGTGCTTTTTCTATTCTAAATTTCTTTTGGTTTTATTTGTGCCAATTTTCTTTGGAAAACAGAAAATTATTTTGCCTTTACAAAGAATGGTTAAATAACTGGTAAGCTGTTGTTAATCTATGCTTCACAACATAACCATTCCTTTTTAGCTTTTTTTATATATATCACTGATAATTTTCAAGTCCCCTTTTTGTAATATCCTGTAACTGCCTTCTGTTTCCACATGCAATCCCAACACTTGTTCTGAGAATCTAGTTAAGAGGCTTTCAAATTATGTGCTTGTTATTTAGTGTTTCAATTGTTGTAGGAAGTTGTTTCACTGCTTTATACAGGTAGTTTATTTATAGTCATTGCACTTGATGAAATTCAAGCATATCAAAAACCTATTCTTTCCATTAGCTTTACAAATCAGCTGACAGTAAGATTTTACCATTTTATCAACAAGCATGTATATTCTATCAGTTTATTTTCCCTCAATGTCTTACACATCTTACATAGAGCATTTTTAGAACACATTTGAACACATTTATTCTCATTTTTTATTTTCATTTTAAAGTTTAAAACATTTTTGGAAGGATGGCACCTCTCCCACAATGTACAGGTTTTGTCCAATCACATAAAATAATTCAGTAAATTGATTTTGAAGAACATTTTACTTTAAGAAAAATTTATTGAATGTCTATGAACAATGAGAATGAAACTTTAAAATTTCTGGATAATTTTGGACAGTACATAAGACTAAGAACCAATAGAAAACATTTATCAATCTAATAGAAGTGAAACCTTTTAGATTCATGAACAGTACATAATGAAAAACAGCTAATATAATTTATATCAAAAAATTAATTTATTACTTTATAGCATTAAGAGCTAAATTTGTTTCAGAAAAGTGGTTTCCTGATTCCACTACCATAGATGTTTCTGATATACTAGCTCTCTGTGAGACTAACCATAATTCGTCAATACCCTCCTCTGACTTCTCGATTCCTGAGGCCACATTATGTTGCAGGCCGCATCAGCTCCTTTCTGTCCATATCACATACGATGACTGTCAGCTACTGTTACTTTAGGCCTTTCACTTCCATTACCAACATTACTCAACATTACCTCAAACAATCAAAAAAGTAAACCTAAACCAGCTCTCAAAAAATCACCTAAACTCTTTTAAAATTACCTTTTCCAACATCTGCTGCATTCGAACCAACTTCTTCAGTATGGAATTGTTCATTGTTGAGAAGTCTCCTGATATACTAGCTCTCTGTGAGACCAACCTTAATTCATCAATCCCCTCCTGACTTCTTGATTCCTGATTACCTTCCTCTCCTTAGAAAAAACTCCATAACCCACATGCTGGGAGTTTACGCACAGGATCATCAGGCTAGGGAACTGTCTTGAATCTCCAGATCATTCATACATGTGTCTCTGGCTATCTCTCCTCAATTCTATAAGCTATCTCTTCTTTCTCTATTGCTCTCCATCCCCCCACCAAAGACTGGTGTACTCGATAGCATTTTCCATAATATAGACAAGGCTATCTTGCTACATCCGTTTGCACACATATTTGTGTTCAGTGACTTTAATGACCACCATACCAAATGGCTTAAACGCTCCATAACTGACCTTCCTAGCATAAACCCTTAAATTTTCAATCTCTCACACAAGTAGTTGACTTTCTGGTGCATCTCCCCAGTAACCATGATGGTAAGGTTTCCCTTTTTGATCTGTTTTACCTCTATCCCAGAGTCTTGTTGTGCCATGCAGCTCTGTCCTCTTGGCAACTCTGATCATGCTATTGGGTTTTTTAGCATTTCCTTCTATTCCTTCCCCAGTAAAGAACCTCTCATCAACAGAATGTCTTTCTGTTATCAATGAGCAGACTGGGACTCATTTCGTGATTTCCTTCATGATCTCCCCATCCAAAGATGTGCATCTGAGGTCTCATCCTGGGTAAAAGCTGGAATTGAGACCTTCATCCCCACAAGAAAATGTAAAGTGAAATTGTGTTCCTCCCCTTGGTTCTCAGCTGCTTGCTCAGCTGCTATTGCTCACAGGAATCATTACTTCCATCTATACTGTTGTGACATGTCTGATTGCAACAGACATCTCTTTGTCACTGCCCCTAATGAGTGCAAGCATGTCTTCAATGAAGCAAAGTTACTCTTTGAAAAGAAGAATGAAACAATGTATTGCTTCTCACAAGTTTGGTTCTAAAGATTATTGGCAGCTCTGCAAGAGCGTGCTGAGCAACAACAAACCCACAATACCTCCATTATACAACCAATTTGAGGTCCTGACTTCCTCTGCTGACAAGGCTGCATGCTTTGCTTGGAAATTCTCATCCAATTCAACACTAGACTCATCTGGTGTACCCATGCCCAATTTTCCCCACAAAACTGAGACTCTGAGTGAGATGCACATAACCCCAATGATGGTATCAGACATCATCTCTAAATTAGACTCCCATAAGGCTAGTGGTGGGGTCAGGATACCGGCCATTGTCCTGAAGAAATGTGCTCATGAACTGGCTCCTTTCCTCTCCAAACTGTATAACTACTGCATCACTGACTCTTGTTTTCCAGCCTATTGGAAGTCCTCATCTGTTGTGCCTGTCTTTAAGAACTCTGGAGATTCTTCTGACCAATCTAATTACTGTTCTATCAGTCTCTTACCACTCTTCAGTAAAATCTTTGAGGCTTTAATCAATGCTGAAGTGGTTAAGCATCTTACTTCCCATGGTCTGCTCTCTGACAAGCAATATGGTTTCCGCTTTGCCCGATCTACTGCTGACATGCTCATGGCCATAACTGAATCTGTATACCAAACACTTGGCAATAAGAGAAGCTTGAGCTATGGCTCTAGATATCTCTAAAGCATTTGATAGGGTTTGGCATGCCAGCCTTCTTTTTAAGCTTCAGGGATATGGCATTATGGTACAATTATTTGACTTAATACAATCATTCCTGTCAAACCGTGAAATGAGCGTCATCCTAAACAGGTTCTCCTCCAGCTCCTTTATCACAAATGCCGGTGTTTTCCGCTGATACCCTACTCCATGAGAATGCCTCATTGCACCTGCTTGGTCTCACACTGTTCGCTGATATGAGGTGGAACTAATACATGGACTTAATAGCTTCATTTACCACAGGGAAAGTTGGACTTCTGTGTCGTGCCAAAAAGCTTTTCTAGTCTTTCATCCTTCAAATCTATAAATCAACCATCTGTCCTTGCATGGAATATTGTTGTCATATATGGTCGGGTGTCCCTGCTGTAAGTCTTGAGGTCATCAAAAAAAAATCCAGAAACGGATATGCAATGTGATAGGTCCTTATCTGGCATTTAGTTTACAGATGTGAGAAGCCATAGATTCCTTCCATTTCTTCTATAAGTACTTACACTGCAACTGTTTCAACAAGTTGCTTTTGCAGGCTCCCAGAATTTAAGCGAGCTACTAGGTTAGCATCTCTGTCCCACCCTTTCACTGTCAAAACTGTTAAATGTAACCAGCTCTTCTACTCAAACAGCTTCTCTCGCACTTCCCGTCTGAAATTCTCTTCCTCTTACTTGCTTTCCTAGTAACTATAATCTTCAAATATTCAAGCGTAATGTCAATCAACATCTTCTGATACCTTGATCTTGTTCCCTCTTTATCCTCTCCCCAAACATGCATCTTTACACTTGTTCTCTACCCTCTGTCACCTCTTGTGTGCTAGTGGCATTTCTGCCTTGTTTGGGGTGAAATGCTTTATATAAAAAAAAAAAAAAAAAAAAGTATTGTAATCTTGAAGTACGAAATCCCATCCTAGAATATCTGATTAGCTCTGCTCATTTTGATTTTCAGCTGCTGTACACTTTTTGCCCAAGGAATTTTAAATAGAATTGAATTTTATAACTTTTTCCAATTACAGTTTGTGAATAATTTTACCAAAAACATAACCATTTTATGTTGTAGCTTTTTATGTTAATATAAAAAATATTTTAATAGTAACATTGTATTTTATTATTAAATTAATAAAGTAAAATTATTTAAAAAAAAAAAAATTAAACTGAAGATTGATCATGTTTAAAATCGGTGTGCTCATTTTAGTAGTTATGTACTTCTGTGAATTTAAAAAAAAAAAAAAAAAAAAAAAAAAAATTAAAAGGAAAATGTTATGGAAATAGTTATGAACAAAAATTTAATGGGGAAAAGTCATAGCTCCACTGTTTTAACTATTTGTAATAGTTTACTACAACATTCCAACATAGGAGAAAACTCACAAAAGAAAACATAAGTTGTTTTCCTTTCAAAGTGGTATATTTTCAAATAAAATAGATAATTTTATCATTTATTTTATACATCATAATTGACCAAATTTAAAAAAAAACAATTTGGCCTTATTTGTAATTTTATAGGATGATTGGTTTGATTTAAGTTTTTTTTTTTGGGGGGGGGGGTTATGGATACACCATTTAAACAAAAAATGTATGTCATCTTGAAACCTTTATTTTTTTTTCATTTTTATTTTTTTTATTTTAGGGAACCCAAAACAGATTACACGTATTCTAGAAGGTAAGTTTTATTAATATTTAGAGGTGGGGGCTCTTTAATGTTATCGCAATATATTATTTGTAATGAAGGTAACAAACTCCTGCTTTTTCCTATGTTTAAGAGTTTTCATCAGTCACTGTTAGATGTTTCTTTGCCAAACATTTTTAGATTTTATAGAAAACAAACATTAAACACAAATTATAACATATTGCTTAAGAAATTGACAATGTAGAGTATATATTCTTGCTTGTAGAATTAATTCTACTTGTTTTCTAAATTGATTAATAATTACATCAAAAAACATTCTTGCTCTTGTGTATCATTTAAAATGTGACAAATCTTTTTATAGATGTTAAGCACAATAAACAGGAAAACATGCTTAAATAGTCAATTCTGCAAATATTTTTTCATTCAGTTGTATAGTGTTTATTAATGTGAAATAGTAAGCTTTAGAGTCACTTAAATTTAAATAAAGGAAATTGTTATGAATTTTTAGTTTCCATTGAAACTTGACACGCTCTTCTATTCAAATGACAGATTTCTTTTGAAGCAGAGAATGCTGATAATTCATGTCATCTTGTAATGGGATTATAAATCCATGCTCATAGCTAAGGTATCCTCAATTCATCTCATTTGATTAAAACTTCAGAAGATTCTTTTGCTTTTTCCGGCACTGACCACTTGCATGAAATATCTTTTGCTTTATCATTGTTGGCAACCTTCAAGACAACTCTGTATATCTGGAATTTTATCTGATGGCATTAACATAATTGAGAATTTCAGAATTGGTATTTAATGGAGCAAGTGTTAATTGATTAGAAAACCTGGTCTGTTTTAAAGTCCTTTTTGTGTTTTCAGTAGTTAAAAAATTATATTGACATATTTACTTCTCTCCTGGAACAATATTGTATGTCAAAAATCTGTTCTGGGATCTGATTGGTTATAAAAATAGACTTGACCAAGCTATTTGTATTACTTTGATCCTACAGTGTTTTAGTTGGGTCTTTAATCCACCTTATTTCATATATAAATGAAGTTGAGATATTGTTTATTACAGTTTTTAGAAATGGAAGTGTTAGTGCCATTTTTTACAAGATTTTCAGCTCCTTGTTTTTTGTATGTTATACATGCTAAGGGAATTTATATGTCAGATCTCATAATAGAAATGTTTTTATTGTCAATGCATGGAATGTGCAGAATGCAGCAACCAATTACTCCTAATTACAAAGAAAATGCTATTAGGATTGTTCATGTCAGACTTTGAGATTATCCTTGTCTGAAAAATCATCCAACATTGATTGTTTTTTTTTTTTTTTTTTTTTTTTTTTTTTTTTTAGATATTCACTACTAAATCCTTCAGATAAAAAATATATATATTGATATGCAACAAAAAAAATAAAAATTAGTCTTGAGAATCCAGTTCTTCCAAATTTGATATTTCAAGTGATAAAAACTGAATGTGATTCATAACTTTCTCCAGGATTGTATTGGTAAAACGGAACCTAAATCAAAGAAATCTGTTAAGGAGGTTAGTTTGAGAAGTTTAAAGAATTTAAATCCTTCACTTATGACATTGACAAATGTCAAGCCTTGCATTACCCTTGTAAAGTGTTTATGCATGTAGTGACACTTTTACTTTTGAAATAGTGAGCTTTAAAGAGTCACTTAAATTTAAATAAAGGAAATTGTTATAAATTTTCAGTTTCAACTGAAACCCAACACTCTTCTATTCCAGTGTCGGATTTCTTTTGAAGACAAAGCATTTGAAAAGTATTTCATCAGCAAGCTATGATGAAGTGGGTAGGCTATTGATCTAATGAAAAGAACAAATAGGTGTTTAGTCATATATTGTACACAAGCAGCCAGTACTGTGCAATAGTCTTTGAAAATGATGTTTACTGCCCAACAAAATATAGCTCAACAAGGTCATGTTGCAATTAATCATGGTAATGTTTTGGAACTTTTATGTTTTCAGTTCAGTATTATATGACTGGGAGAAAAGTTGAAAAATTAGAGGCTTATGCAATGGACCTCACCTGTTGTCCAAAATTAAATTGACCTCTTGACTGAGCTTATTTTAGACAGCAAAGCAAATGATATGAAAACGTGTTCAGGATATTCTGTCATTGATGAAGTATAGAAATCAGCAGCTAAGTTTCAGATTTGTAACTGCAGGAGAAACCAGAGAGACTTTCTGAGATTTTATCTAATGCTTTTTCCTATGGAAGAAATATGGGGTACATAAATTTTAGCCATAGTGAAGGCAATCAGTCTTGGAGAAGGAAAAAAATTCCAGATTGATATTTGACATGAATAAATCTACCTTGTGAAGAGAAAGCCTTCTTTAAACCTGTTTATGTATATGTTTTTCTCAACTTGTCAAAGTACAATACTCTCTTCCAATTTGCCCTAATCCAGTCTGGAAGTGTAAGAAAAATCTTTGATACTTAAATATCAAAGGTGCTCATGTGGATATGAATCGGTAAAAACTGTCCTGAGCAATTACTTCATAATGTAGAGATATTGTTTGACTTAACAAATTGCTGTCATCAAAACATTAAAATGCCTTAGTTTGTTTAAAATTTGATTTTAACATCTTTGTTTATAATCTCCTTTTTTATGAACAAAATTTACAATCCATGCTCATTTACTTAGGTATCTAATTTGATCAGAAACAAATTTTATACTGATGTATATTAAAAATCCAGTTAAAAGGCAACTATAAGCATGTTTATACACATTTAAATAATCAAACTTTTTCCTTCTCACAGTAACTTAAAACAAAGGCAAGTCTAGTAAAGTGGTTTAAGAAATTTCTCAAATATAGTTTATAAATTTTAAAGAAAGATTTTAGTTATATGATCCTGTACTTTTAGTTATCAAATAGTTGATAATTTTGATAAGTTTTTATATTTGTGATTTCAGACTTAACTGGTTTTCTTTTCCAGTGTCAGCTATAATAATGTAAAAGGTGACAAGATATATATAAGTCCCAACATGTCCCGACGTCGGCTTCATGGAGACGCAAGTCTTCTTGGGAGTCAGGAGTCTCCTAAAAAGATGATTCCAACAAGTACACATTGGTTACGGTCACGAGAGAAAGTCACAGATTTTTCCACGCCTCAGCATTCAGAAAACAGCTTCAGCAGTTATTTATCAGGTAGAGCTCTTGGAAATGATTATCAATCTTTGATCTTACATTGTAATATTGTTTTTTTGTTTTTGTTCATTCACTACATGTTCTCAATACTATCATTATTTAATATTGAAAAATACCATAGACTATCAGTACTTGTACCTAGCCTAACCCCCATAGTATTCTAATATTAAATATAAACAGGGGGAGTTATTGAGCATCAAATTTAGTACATTTTGCTTTAAATTTATTGAACATATAAATTTTTATTTATGTCAAAACTGAGTTGATTGTATGAGGGGAAATTTAATTTGTAAGAATGCAACAGATTGAAACCCATTACTCCAGAAGTGGTCAACATTTCACATTCTATGCATTGAAATTTTCTATACAAATTTGGATGTGTCACACAAATCTTATGTTCCTATTAATTTTTTGAAAAAATATTTAAATTCATTTAGCATTTTTATATATTTAATGTAAAAACAAGTTGACCATAAAGTTAATGAAAATTTAGTCTGTTTTAATTTTGTAAAATTTGTAATGTTTGTAGTGACAGTTTAAAAATTCTCTATAGCTCTAATTAAGCCATAGAGAATTTAAAAATTTTGATCAGTCACAATTTTGTTCTAGAAAATGTTTACTGGATAATGATCACTAGAAATTTGAAATTGAGAAAAGCTTATCAAATCTAAAATCATGATTGGAAAGAATTTAGATATGAATTAGAAATAAGTCCTCAATTTCTAATTTATATATAAAAATTGTTTAAATGTGTTTGTGAGTAAAAGTGCACTTAGATATTTCAAACTATTTGCAATTGATTTTCTTGAAATGATTTTATATCAAAATTTTATTCTTCTGGAATCTAATGTCTATTTCTTAATTTTATTCAGAAAATGTCCATAATGAACATTTGGAGAATAATCAAGGCTCAGCACTGCAGACATCCAATTCAGTAATCAATCGTCGACGGTCAAGTAATAACTCTAAGCATGAATCTTCAAACACTAAAACTGTTACAACAATAACAAATACAGTGACTGAATTTTATGAAGATTCAGAAGGCCAAATAGAAAAGGGAATGAAGGAGGCAAATACAAGCAAAGCTATCAAAGAGAACCAGGCTCTTTCCTCCTCCTCCTTCTCCTCCTCCTCCTCCTCAGCTGCTGCTGCCACTGCCTCCAGGGAATTTACGAAAGAAACTATCACCACAGATTACCTTATCAAAGACAAGTCAGCTGATATTTATGACAATGATAAAGCTCTACTTTATGGCAAAGATAGCAACCTGGACAGCCATTACAGACAACAATCGACATCCTCATATAAAAGTAATTCAGCTCATTATAATAAAAATGAGTCAGCAGGTAGCACTAGTGAGAAGTCTAGTGGCTATTACACACAAAGTGGTAACACGTCCCAAAAACGGTTTCTGGCCCAAAAGATGGCATCTGCTGTAGCTGCTTTGTCCTTACCTGGTAGCTATTTTAAAAAGGATACAACTACAACTGTCAAACATATGTATGGTGAGTTCAAAAACTTTTTATATTGCACTTTTGTTTAAACAATATTCCTATTGATTTTTATTATTTCATGCAAATAGTTTACAATCTTTCCTTGTATTTTGAATATGTAAAGTTTTATAACTTTATCATTTTAATAATCAAAGAAAACTTAATATTGTTAAGAAAAAATTGGGCTAGTTTTCATTATAACTGTGACTGTATGAAAAACTTATTGATATCTTATTATAAAATCAAATTATATTACAAATGATAGGTGTGTTTTAATGGGAAATGTGTTAGTTAACCTCCATATCAATTTCTCTCCTTAAATTCATTACATTTTTTTTTTCTATAACTTAAAAATTTCATTAACCTCTTCCTGTTAATATCAGCTTCTATTGTTCCGCCTTCTGTAACTCACCCTATGTATACTTTGCCATAATATAGGACGACATCATCACAAATAACACAGGAAGTCATGCAAACAGTGATACTTTGATCACAAACAGATTTTGAGAGGCAATATTTATGGGGCAGGTTTGAGAATTTTGAATGCTAAAGGGATAAATATAGAAACTTAAAATTATATAATGTTAGATTTTTAAGAAATCATATTTGTTGTTTTACAAATGGAAAACTTGCTCTGAATTTACATGGTCATTTGCTTTCTTCTGTTTTAAACGAGGTTTTGCTATTGCCAGAGTTTGTGATATCTATGTAAGCTTTTCAAATTAAAACTGATCCTTTTGCATTCATTATATAAAAAAAAAATATGCTCTCAAATCAAGTGAATATTCTTTTGTTTGAATGATACAATATTCTTTTTAAAAAAGCATTATTATATATGCTGTCCTTCAATACAAGAAAGATAACACTCACATCTAAAACTATTTTCTGACTGCAATTTAAATTCATAATAACACTTTTCCTTAAGGGAATTGCAATATGAATAAATTTGTTTAATTTTATTTTTCTTAGTTTCCATCTGATGATTGATTTTTCTTTTTGTCAGAAGAAGAAAAAAAGCTTTACATACTATTAAAACCATTCAACATGAGGTGGGGCAGGGGGTGATATTTTTACTCAGACATACTGCCAAAAGGCTTTGAACATGTTTGACAAGGTGATATAAGTAGATAGCAGTTCAGTTTTACCTTATAGATTGTACATTTTTCAAAAGAAGTTTGTCATTACAAGGCAACATCATTAAAAAAATAAAATCAGTACTGGAAACTAGTTAGGCTTCAATTAGTAGAATTGGCCCTTGAGTTTATTTCCTATTTGTTATGAAATTTAGGAATTTTTCTTTTTACCTTTTGTATTTCTTAAATATAATCAATATTCACTTTGTGGCTGTAAATTATTCACACACGCACACAACAACAATATCATTATTATTATCTGTTCTTCTCTTTGTCAATGCACTTAACATTTCTCCATGTATCAAACATTACATGGGAAATTTCACTGCAAAATTCAACCATGTCAGGCTACTGATGTATTGATTCACTAATTATTGATAAGTAGCATCATTTGGTGACTACTCTTATATTTATTTCAATTTCATTCTGACTTTAGATTTACAAAATTAATTTATAAAGATTTTTTTTTTTTTTTTTTTTCAATACAGGCCTCGACTCTGATACTGATGGTAAGTTTAGAATTCTAACATGCTTTCATTCAGCCAGCCATAATACTTGAAGAAAATAACAAATGAAAATTCTGAACAAATTCTTAAATTGAATAAAATCATAGCTCAGAAAATGTAATTTGTAATTCTGAAAATGTATTTTATCTATTTAGTATCTTGAATCAAATGCTAATAATCATTAATTTCATAAAATTTCTACAGATTATGATGATGTGTGTGGCAGGTCTACTACAGCAAAAGCTTCAGCATCTTCAGGGATTTATTCCATGTCCAGTCCCTACTATGCTGCAACTAAACAGGCCGCAGCCAGAACTGCTTCCAGAGATGGGTTGGTTTTGGCCACTGCCAAAGGTTTGTTGGTTCTCTTTGGTATTACTCTTTCCTTGACTTTGGTAAAAGAATTTTGATGTTAGAAGTAAATTTGTATTTTCACCTGTCATTATTACAACTCTGTTAAGACTGGATGTTTCCATTTTAATGAATATAATCACCAGCATTTCTTCTGGAGATTTATTTTTCAATTAGTTTAAATCAAATACACATGTTTTAATACTGGTAGAATGGATTTTTCTCATGGAAATTAAACAATTGATTTAAATATTTAATATTCTCCCATCCATACAAAAAGTAACTTTTTTTTTTTTTTTTTTTTTTTTTTAAAGAAATATGCTTTTTAATACATAATTATTGTATGTATGTATGTATGTATTAATTTTGCCACTATGAGCATTTGTCATATAATTTGTCATTTATTTTTGACAGGTGCAAAACGTTTGTGTACAAAGACTGTAACTACTGTTATAGAGGTTGTTGATTGGCTAACACTTGGAACAACACGTAAAGTTGCTTCAGTGTATGTATTAAACTTGACCCTTTCTGAAATTACAAGCTTTTTCTTTCTTTCTACAGAAAGCTAGCTTTAAATATGTAAAAATATTTTAAATGAAGTTTTTAATATTTTTAAGTATCATAGTAAATGAAACCCAAACTAGAGGAAATGCATATTTTTGTTCAAATTTATGTAATTAATTTTACAAAGAGTCTCTTGAGTACAATAGAAATGGCATGTGTCTAAGTTAAAGGTTGATTTCTATTCTGTTATTCTTTGTACAGTTGTGTCCAAGACAGAAACACCCAACATCTGCTTTTCTTCTTTCCTTTATTCTTTATCTATTCTCATCTTGTTGACAGTTTTACTTCTCGTCGACTCTGTTGTTGCTGTTTACCCATACTGCTTTTGCTGCTCCTGCCTTTATTACTTAGTGGATTATGGGCAATTGGTAAGTGTTGCTTTCTTACTGGCTGTTTCTGCTATCATCTTGAAATATTTTTAGATATTACCATCTGTGATACCCTTACATCATCTTTGTTAAAATTACAGCAAGGATCATTAACCATTGTTTTTTTTTGTTTTTTTTTTATCTGCATAGCAAAAAGTAGAATGTAAAAATATACTTTTTATAATAGGCTAATTGTTATCCTGTTGATCAATGTTTCCATATAAAGAAGCTTGAATAAATCTTTAAGACTGCATTCTATGGGGGTTAATGTCTAAATATATATCATTTGTTTGGGTATGATTTTTCTTTACCTCAACTATTAACATTGACTCTTATCTTACTTTCTCTCTTTTGTTAATCATGTAATATAAGACTTCTGATAAGCCAGTCTTAGCAATTTTAAATTGGCAAAATAAAATCAAGGGTACTTATTTTAATCTGAAAATTGGTACAAGATATGCAATATTTTAGACCATGAAACTTCGGTTAAGTGATTGTTTAAAACGTCATTTTAGTTTCTCACTTGAAATTTAAAGATTTCCCCTGTTGAAATGCCAACTTTAATTGTAGTAGTTCAGTCCAATTCATCACTAGTTGATGTTCAAGGATCATTCTATCTGCAGGAACATTGAGAAAATCAATTTGGTTATACAGGCCAACCATAATTGTAAGATTCAGGAAGATATTTAAAATGTAAAATCTGATGCAATTTTGTCATGCTTTGCAGCTCTTTAGTAGATGACGCTGATCCTTCTTGCTGACCATTATTCTAGTTCTCACTCAGGCAGTCTAGATTGGAGCAAATAGATTGTTCACAGGTTTATTTAAGTCAATATAAAATACTGAGGGGTCACATTAACATCATCCTTTATAGTTTAATAAATTTAATTTTATTTACCAAAATAAAGCATATGTACTGTTTATGTACAAATTTCTCATTGTAACTCTAAAAATAAATCTATGAAAAGTTTCAAATATCCAAGGTGTCAGTCAATATATTAAATATTAGTTTAAGTTCCAATGTAAAGAAAACTTTTTTTTTCAGTATATATGTATGCAGTGTCAGACTGGTCAAAAATTTCTACTGGGAAAACTTATAAAAGGGTCCAGGCAAAAGGATTCACTTAATCCCAAAATGTAATCAAAGGGAAAAAAAATAAGGAAATTATAGCATTAAAGAAGCATTATTTAAATCTTCCCAGCATCTATGCAATATTATTATTATATATATTTTTTTTTTTTTTTCTAAAGTGATAAACCATCACTTTGGGGACCAGCTGGAAATTTCCTGGTATCCTAGTCCACCTCTGTATGGAGTAGAATACTTGAAAGCGAAGATATTTAAAGTTTCATCTCTGTTGCCTCATAAATGGGATTTGTTACATCACAAAAGGAAATCTATTTTTAAGCTATGCAGAATGGAAAGTTTTTTTTTTTTTTTGTGTGTGTAAAGATTGGTAGTATTCAAATGATATTCTGTGTAATCTTTTAGCTAAATCCATCTCATCCACTATAAAATATTAGGTTGGTGCAAAAATAATGATGTAATAATGTCGTTTTTTGTTATTTTTTTTTTTTTTTTTACGTTAAAAATACGTCAAAAAACGACATTACGTCATTATTTTTGCACCAACCTAATAGAACTTTTTATTTAACTTCTAAATGATGTAGAGAAAGATCTTTTAAGACAGATTTAATTATGTAGTTCTTTTTTGGAAAAGCTTTTTTCAGTGAATCATTTCATTTTTTTTTTTTTTTTTTTTTTTTTTTTTAAATCATTTTGTCTTGCGTTAAAGTGTTTCCATCCTCTCCTCTCTCTTCTTTTTTTTTTTTTTTTTTTTTTTTTTTTTTTTATGTCTCACTTCAATTTTCAATGCTCTTCATTTCATTATTGATGCCTCATAAGAGCATCCAAAAAGACACAATTTTATTTAATCTCTTTAGGTTGATTTGTTGTACTGTGTATTTTAAACTGCAAGAGGTCATTTTGAGTCTCACTGGTGATATGTTAATTAAACAATTACAAATATAAATTCTATAAATACGAAATGATTTGGTATCATGACTCTGCAAATTTTAACACATTGCTCTTCAATTTAATGCTTATCAATTAAGCTGTGCATTGTATTAAGTTATTCAGCCTTTCCTCTACTCAAAATTTTATTCTACTATTAAGACATTGTGCCAGTCCTTCTCACTTGTTGTATTGACTGTTTGTTTTTTTTTTGTTTTTTATAATTGTTCACATTTGTTTGTTTCTCTTATTTGCAGCTGAGCTATCAGCAAAAAACTCAACAACCATTATCAACCAATTAACAATGTTGCCTTTTATAAGAAAACCTGAGGTAAGATTTTTTTTTTCTCTCTCTCTAATTATTTCTCAAGCAAATACTTTATATGATAATCAAGTTTTTTTTTTTTTTTTTTTTTTTTTCTGTTTGCATTTATAGGTGATTATGATTGAACGAGGAGGGGCAAGCACTTCCCAGTTGTTGCTTGAAAAACAAGTACAGATGTTGATTTTGCAAATGCAAGAGACCAGAGAGAAGCAGAATGAGCAATTAAGCCGGGCTGATGTAGAGGCAATGATAAAGTCAATGTCTGCAGAACAACTGGCAACCTTTATGGGTCACCTCAATCAGAATGGCCTCAAACAGAATGAACAGTTGGTAAGACAATATCTTCTTTTACACCCTTTCTTCTCTGCCAATCATTAAAAAAAACAAAAAAAAAAAACTGCCTTAATAAATTCAATGGCTTCTTTGAAAAGAAATTTTTTTTTTTTTTTTTTTAAATCTCTCTTCCAGCCATAAAGGATGAATACTACTTAGCCATTAAGATGGTTATCAGAAATGCTCATCATGTACAGAAAAGAGATGAAATAGATTATTAAAAGAAAATAATTCTTTATGGCCATATTAACAAATTTATGCAGTACTTGATCAATTCCTCTTTCTATGTTTGTTTTTGGATTTACACGCACACATGACAGACATTTTTGTTTTTCTCTTTGATGTTGATATCCACAAAGATTAAACCTTATTTTATCTTTTTTCTTTATGGTGTATGTGTCCATTTCCTTTACCGGATCTGTAACATTTGTTCTATAGAATTTTCCAATCAATTCTTGTTGCTGAACAAATTCAATATGCTGTTTTAATGACAACTTTCCCAGGTGTAAATGCATTAGTCATTTGCTGATACTTCTCATTTTGGAGGTTGTTTACCAATTTCATTTGGATCAAATCCTCTTTCATTGACTGGTTTTCCAATCTGTTTCTCAAATTCACAATATTTAGCAGCTTGTTTTAAATGAAGAACATAATGACTGGTTCATTCACTTTTTGAGAAATATTTATGAATTTAGCTCTCTCTGCAGTCACTAGTTTTTTCTTGAGTACTATGTTTTTCACCATTAGTTGATTTATATTGTCTAACATCATATCCACCAACTGATAATTTTATAATGGCCTCACAACCAGCAGTTGCCAACAAAAGATTGATTATTTGATTTTCTCCTCCAATTGATTTCAAATCCTTTTAGCTTTTTGTTCTAGCTTTAGCGGCTAGTATTCTAAGCCACACTTGTGCATACTCATAATTATCAAGTGATAATTGTTCATTCGGTTTATTAGATATCGGCAACACCATTGTAGCATAGTGTTACCAACTCACGGGAAGTAGTATGCACGCAACTGCTTTATGGGTAATAGCTGTAGCTATTTATAGTCTTTGTGACTTCATATGTAAATGAGTCACCTCACATAGTGTATTCTTCATTAACACAATATCATTATAATGTTCTATTTTATGCAATTTTGAATTCAATCAACCACGGGTTTCTGTCCAAGAATAATAACTCCAAGTCTATTACTTGAACAGCTATTTACAGTTGTTTCCCTTTTATTCTTAAGAAGAATAAACAGAAGAATCTTTAACCTTTTTGTACTCTTCTCTGCCAGAAATAGTGCCATACCAGAGACTAGACAAGACATACATGATAAACAATTGCAAATAATTTTTAGTGTAAATTCTATAAATAGGAAGTGACTTTAGTGGCTGCCACCTAAAGGCAGCATTTGAGTTATTTAAAAAAAAAAAATCTTCAATTTTTGGAATTGATTTTGTATTTTTATATTCATCAGTTTGTCTATCCTTGTTTATTTCAGGAAGGATGGAAACAGGAACAGTTGGCACATTTTGAAACCGTGAATGAAAAAATGAAGCTCCTTATTACAAAAGCTGAAGTAACTTTACTTTTTTCTGAAATCACTTCTGACTTATGCAACCAAATACTTTTCCTAATTCAACTTTTTAATGTTTTGAATTTTAATCAGTAAATCTTTCAAATTTTTTTATCCTCATTTCAAGTCTTATTTACGTTACGTTTTTTTTTTTTTTTTTTTTTCTTCTGTAAAGCAATCTTTCAAGCTAAATGTATTTTTTATTTATTTATTTATTTTTTTTTTTTTTTTCTTCTGTAAAGCAATCTTTCAAGCTAAATGTATTTTTTTTTTATTTTTTTTTATTTTTTTTACAGGCTTTGAACGCTGAATTAATGGCTGCTAAGAAGTCCTTAGAAAGGTAAGTTTTATCTTTATTCAACTCTTGTTTGATTAGTTTATTTCTATTTATCTCTATTCTTCACCTTAAATATTTTATATATCCACTGGTATTAGTTTGTATGTTGCTAAAAAAAAAAAAAAATGGTCTTTTTCCTAAAATTTACTAATTTGTACATTTGTGCTTATTGATTTATAAATAAAATAATTTTACTATTTTGTAGTTTAAGAAAATACTCCATTTAAACGTTTAAATTTCTTAAAACAAACTCATATACATTCATAAAAACTTTCTTTTGGTTTTTCCTTAAATTTTCTTTGATTAATCTGATGGCTGAAATAGTTTATATATTAGAATTTCTTTAAATTTATTCTGCCATCATTTTGTAAAAAATTCTTTGCAAGTTCAAAATCTGACCAGTGCACAGATTTTTTTTTTTTTTTTTTTTTTTTTATCATCTTGGTCTTTTCAGAGCTAGCTAATAGAATTTTCATGCAAGCATCAATTTTTTAAAATCTTTTCTCATTTCTTTATCAGTCAAAGTTCAGCAAGTAGTGAAAACAAAAACAAAATTGCACTTCTTGAAGAATCTCTTCACACACTTGTTGGAGAATTCAGCCACTTGAAGAACTTCCAGCATGAATATTATAATTTGTTCAAAAACTGCTGCAAGAATGCCACAGCCATTCGTTCTGATATCAAAGAGGAAGTCTATGCTGCTCTCTTGAAGGTAAACTTATTACAATCTTCTTCAGAGTTTTTTCTGCAACTTCATTCCTCAATATTTTTATGCTGCTGAAACCATAAAAAAGAAACAAGTTCAAGATTAATGTTTCAAATGCTGCAGTTGATGCAATAAAAAAAAAAAAAATGACACCTTTTCTTCTGGTTATTAATGAAATGCAGTTGTTGAAGAAATTGTTTAGTATAATGTGTGTGTGTGTATGTGAACTGTAACTTCTGTGAGTTTGCACTCAATTGCTGTGTGCAAATTGATCAAGATTTTATCTTTTAAAATTCAATGCTTAACCTAATGTATATTTTATTTTTTAAGTTTATTTAAATACCTACTCCAACTTCCTACTGGAGCAATCTTACAAATACTAAATTTATAAAACTAACTGGTTGGAAGTTTAAAATCATTTTGTAAGTGACATTCAGAAATGTTTTTAAAAAAATTAAAATATTTTGATAACTTTGAATATTTTTTATCCTACTTATGTTTAATCTTTTGTACAGGTTTTGGGCGGAAATACTGGTGGAGACAGCGGAACAGCCGAGAGTGTTGTGCAGCAGACACTTACAGCCTGGCTGCATGACAACTACATCAGCCGTTCTGAATTAGACAGTCAATTGAGTGTTTTAGCCAAGACTTTAACAAAGAAACTCCAAGATATGTTACTCAAGGAGAAACCAAATGCTACACTTTATCTCTCGGGTGTTAATTCAGGCATTTCTGAATCCGTAAGTTTTTTTTTTTTTTTTTTGTTTTTTTTTGTTTAAGATTCTTAAATAATTGCTTTGCAAAAATCCTTGACTTGTTCACAGGCAGACATAAACAAAAATTTATTTCCTCAAATTTCTTTTAAAGAAATTAACAATCATATGGGTTTTGTGGCTGTTTGTCAATACAGAAGAGAAATACTTGCATTTGTGTTGAAAACAATCTTGGTTTTTAATAAAAGTTTATTTCTAGATTGTTATTTCACTTGGGTTTTTGATTCTGTTGATTACCTTGAGGGAGATTCACTCTAAATTTTTATTAGCTTTTTGATTATTTTGTTTGCTGTATATTTGGCAATGCAAAATGATACATGCTGGTATCCAGTGTTCATACAGGTCCTGGAAACCTTGAAAAGTCCTGGAAAATTGGAAGAGCCTTTTCCAGGGCTTGAAAATTCCCGGAAAAAAAAGCAATAGCCCAAAAGCTCCTTGAAGTGTCCTGGAGTTTTCTAAATTGGGCTGCTCATACATCATTTTTCTCTGTCAAAATGCCAAATATCTGACTTTTTTACAAGCTAAAATTGTCCATCTAAGAAAAATGTTTTTTTTAGTCAGTAATATTTACAAATAACAAATTCATGACCTCGTAGATGAGAAAGTGAGAAAGAATATGAAGACATCTTAACTGCTACTCTCACTCAACAAGAAAAGAGGAAAAGATAAAAAAATTTTAGAATCTCAAAAGAATCAGTTTTTTAAAATTTGTACAATTGAAGAAATTTTATTTACATGGCAATTTCAAAAGTAAAAAGTCCTTTTTCATCTCTAGTCAGTGGTTGGTGAGTTCATACTGAAAAAATAGATACCCATTGACACGGACTTGTAAAAAGTATCTGTTTCTTAAATTGTTGCCAATAGTAATAAGTTTGAGAATCAAATTTCATTCAAAGAAAATGTAGATGGGGAAGGATGATAGAATAGAAAATGTGACTTTGATATGTCTTCAGATAGGATAGAAAATGCACCTTTTTGAAAAATTTTAAAATTATTTTTTTTTTTTTTTTTTTTTTTTTTAACTTTGCAGACTAATAACTTGTATCTAGCTTTCCTTGTAAGTGTGAAAAAATTATGAAATATATTGGTTATTTGGCTTTTATTGCTTGTTACTATGTCTCTTTACTTTTGTATTTCTACCTTGTGTACAGGGCATATATAAACTGAAACCTTACTCATACACCACAGCATTTTCAGTAAAGCTGGAGAAAGGTGATTGCATGTTCAGTGATGTGTGGTTACTAAAAAAAAAAAAAAAAAAACACTATCGGAGCTGGCTAGCTCCATCCACAGATTGTACAAAACGGAAAGTCAACTGGACCGCGTGCAACAAATAAAATACTTTGACATTGGCAACATGGGTGAAAGTGCTTTAAAAAGTCATTGTAAAGGTCAGAAGCACAAGTAACTTTTTGGGCTCACAGAAAATGGGAAGACAGCCTACACTAATTTTTTTTTTTTTTTTTTTTTTTTTTTTTTTCCTTTTAACCACTTAAAAAAAAGGAAGGCAAGTTAACCAAGTTAAACTCTCTCTTTCTCTCAGATTCATACTAACCATTCATTCTCACTACCATTGAATTTCTGACTGCACATGCATAAACAATACTGCACGAGGAAGAAAGTTGACTAGACTGAAGAACACTGGTATGTTTGGTTTAAGAAACTTTGTGTAAAAAAGTTCAAATTCCAGTTGAATCCATTACATTCACTTACATGCTAACAGGTATGAATCCTCTTCTTCTCCCCCAGTTATGGGTAAATAGCAGGGCAGACCAGGTTCTATAGCCTTGGATGGCAACTGGTCTACTGCAGAAAGAAATGGTAACCCTACTAGAAGGGAAAAATCTGCCTCATCAGTCATATCTCAAAAGATACATGTATTGCACATAACTAACTGATCAGATAAAAACGCCTAAAACAAAAAATGTTATCCTTATCAAAATAATTTTTATATAGAATGAAAGAGACAGAATTGCCAAATATTATTTTTTGTAAATTTTATCCTAGAATTTAAGCCTTCTCAATTATGCAAACCATCTACTGTACTGTAAAACTCTTGTGTAATCAAGAAGACTTAAATTCTAGGATAAAATTTACACAATACAAGTTTTTGGATATGATTAATTTTTACATAAAATATCCTAGAATCCTTTCTCTTGTTCAATATAAGAATTATTTTGATAAGGGTAACATTTTTATTGCAAGCATTTTTATATAGGTTTTTTTTTCTTTTTCAAAATTACATAGGGATTGAAATAGCAGAAAATACACATTAACATTTACCAAAAATTATCTGATCATCTGATATTAGTAAAACTTTAGATGTTCAGTCAGGTTTTGATTATCTTTTTTCATTCCATAATTAAATATAAAGAAATAATCTCCATTAACCACCCATTGGTTGGCTATTTTTGTTTTGGTTTTTAGAAAAACAAGACCTAGGAGAAATTAAATTAGTAAAAAAATTTAAAGTCTGAGGACACTGAGAGACAAATGTATCTTGAATCAAAAAAAATGCAAATCTGCAAAAAAATTAAGATATTTAATTTAGAAAAGTTTAACTTGCTTTTTCTCTGAATCCAAAACTCATTGGGCATGGTGCTAGCAGCTCAACCCCATAAAAACCTAATTGCTACAAAAACCACAGCAGCAACATCTAGCATAGTAAACTTGTGGCTCTCTACTCCACATGGAAGTCTGATGAAGACTCCTATATTTAACTTGGCATTAGACTTCTTACATTTGAGCATAATTATGTCATGAAAAACAGTTGCTTAGATATTAATGTAAATTGAATGACTTTATTGCTTTTTCTCTGATGTTGATAAAAGATAACATTTTGAATTAATCTTTATTGAAGCATATGGAGCTCTTAAAACTCGACAATATTGTTCACCTTTTTTCCAGTTTGTACGAGCCTTGGTAGATGATGCTCTTGTCAAGTTCAGTGCTGACAAAACTGGCATGGCAGACTTTGCTTTGGAATCTGGAGGTGAGGATTTATATTATTTATTCAAATTTACGGTTTGACTAGAATTACAATAGATACGGAAATTTATGGTTACAAGTTAATTGCAACAGGAACTAAAACAAAAATTTGATATTTTGACTCATAAAAGATTGTTTTAATTTCTAATTTAAGATTTTCAATTTTTTCAACTGTATCTACATTTAACTACAATTAAATCTGACAAATTTTCCCCACAAGTAAAACTTAAGTTAATTTATAATAATGGATATAATTTCAAATTTTGTTTTAATCCTGACATTTAGTAGTTAACTTCTTTTCTGAGGAAACTTTAAAATGTATTCAAAGTGCATTTTTTTTTAGACACCCACTTCATCCTCCTATTTATTCAGGTGGCAGTGTGATCAGCACCCGTTGTTCTGAGACCTATACAAAGAAAACAGCCCTCGTCAGTATATTTGGTATTCCTCTCTTTTACAAATCCAATTCTCCCAGGACTGCAATTCAGGTAAAATTTAAATCTTTTCAGCTCATTTTGTGAGGTGTGCAATAAACTTAACCATGTAGTCATAAATATTTTTTCTTTTTCCAATGGCATCTCTGTAATTTTTAAGGAATACATGTACAGATTTTTTAATTTTTTTTTTTTTTTTTTTTTTTTTTTTTTTTTTTTTTTTTAATGATCCTGTAACACTAATATAAAGTAGATATTGATGAACAATAATTTGCATTTAGTAAATAGTCTGTTGAAGAGAAGTTTTCTATTGTTCCATTTGTAATATCTTTTCAGCCTGATGTAAATCCTGGTGAGTGTTGGGCCTTCAAAGGCAGCATTGGAACATTAGTGATCCAGTTGTCTCGAAAGATTAAAATTACTGCCATCAGCATGGAACATATTCCTAAGTCCATCTCTCCTCATGGACGCATTGACAGTGCACCCAAAGATTTTTCAGTTTATGTAAGCACAACTTTTTTTTGGGGGGGGGGGTAAACATTTTTTTTTTTTTTTTTTTTTTTTTTTGACAGTTTTAGACAATTCCAATGAACAGCTGATAATTAAAAACTGATGTTAAATTCAATAATAGGCAAGCATAAGTTCCTAATTCATAAATGAATGAAAGAAATGTGAACTGTTTTAATAATTTACACATGTTTTGCTCACTATGTAGTAAATTTAATTTGAATTTAAAGCATTTTGAGTTTACAGTTTATCATGTAAAATGTTTTAAGTACAGATAAGACTTCATACCAAGGCAATTTATCATATTAATTTTGTGTTGCTCTTATTGCCAATGTGCAAAGAAATTGAAAATTAGCATTTTAATTATATTTTGAAGTTCTCTTCAAAGAAATTTACTTATCCCTGTTAAGACAAAAAAAGTTTTTAAATATAAAAATAAACTTAAAATGAAATCTAAATCCACAAATATAATATCCATCACAATATGAATGTATCTCTTTTTTTTTTTTTTTTTTTCTCTCTCAGAGTTTATCAGATCTGAATGATCAAAAAGGTGTTTGTTTGGGGAATTATACTTATGAAGATAATGGCAGACCTCTCCAACAATTCCCTTTACAGGTAAACTAATTTATTCTACACATTCACTTTTCACCTGTTCTATTCCAAATCCAATTTTGTATGCTTAATTGAATTTTTTCTCTTGTTTGTTACAGGTGGAGAATACAGCTGCAACGCAATTGGTTGAAGTTCGTATTTCTAGCAACCATGGCAATTTGGAATTTACTTGTCTTTATCGTTTCCGCGTACATGGAATTCCTGACGATCCTTAAAAATGTTCAATGTTTGTCATTTAAAAATCAATTCCGATATGTCTTGATGTCTTTAATTGTTTTCTATATACTGCTTTGTTATTTTTTGTCTTTAGCATCAAATCATTGGATTAATTTTATGTTGGTAATGTCTAATTGAATTATTAACATAATTTTATTGATCATTTGAAGAGAAATTGTTTTTAAAATTGGTCTGAGTAAATGTTTCCCCCCTGTTAGTTTTTATTTACTGTCTCATATCTTATGTAAAAATGTTGCAATGCCTATACTGTTCTAGGTAAACCTTTCACCATTCTTCATTGGTTTTTTTTTTTTTTTCTTTATTTTTCTAATTATGTATTAGCATTTTTCTCATTGCAGGTTTTTAATTCACTCATAATTTAATTATTTATATTTTTTGTAGAAATACCTTTTTTTTTTTTTTTATTATCCTGGAGTGGATGGTGGGGGTCTGTCTGTAGCTGTAGTATTTTGGTTGGGCCTCATTTTTATTCTTAATTATCACATATCCTTCAGCTCTTTTATTCGTTACAAGGTTGTTATATACTTTTTTTTTTTAATCATAAATTTACAACTCCATAACTAGCAATGTAAATGTTATACTGCCAAGTAACATAATTTTGATCTGATGGTGGAAGAATTGAAGTAAGTACAGTTTTAATGTGTACTTATATCTGAATGTTTTAGTCTTTGTTTCCTCTGCAAAAACTAAAATCACTTTTGTTATTGATGAAATGTTTCCATAAATAATTTCTTGAGATGAATTAATAGAAATTCATCACTAAAATTACATATAAACATTTTTTCCAACATGACTATAAAAGATGAAAACTAAACTATTAGATTTTGTTTTTATTTTCTTTTTAAGTCATGTATTCCATTGACATTCAGAGAACAAATAATGTGCTCGTATATAATGTGATTGTATATAATTAGTCCTCATCCAGAAGCAATCATTTCTACTCATTTGACCTTTTTTTTTTTTTTCTTTTTTTTTTTTTTTTTTCTTAAATCTCACTGATGTTTGTTTTAATTCAGCAGCAAACTTAATTCTTTATTGCTATAATGCCTAGCACTGCCTTTTCTATTTATTTGTGCAAAATATTTAATTTTTGTTTCATGTTAATGCTAAACCTCAACTGCTACCAAATAAATGTTCATTGTATGTTTGGGACAATTTTTTGAAGTTCCTTTATACCCGGTTAAGAGAAAATTGTAAATATCAGTAAATTATTTTTCATGAATTAATTTTCAGAAGACTATTTCAAAAATTATATAAAATGTCATAGAGTATTCCAGTTAGATTCAAACTCATTGGTTGTGTATATCACTGTTGTCCTGCCATTTTTTTTTTTTTTTTTTTTTTTTTTCTACTATTGCTTTGAGTCTGTTACTAAAATGCCAGTCTTGAGAATTTTAGTTGTGTGTGCCTAGTTATTGCCTTTCATTGCAGCAGCTCAACTGGATCTACAGAAGAAACCTTCCTATTTGATTGGCAACTCTTAATGGATGTTGATTTTTTTTTTTTTTGCTAAGCATTTCTTTAAAATGTACGGCAGTATCTACTGCACTATCAGTTGTCGCAAATTGGCATTTCGATACTAATAAGCTGTTTGTATTCATGCAATGATTTTCTCATAAGTTAATCCTCCCACAAGTGCCCCCTTTTCCAATGACCAGCATCTTTATATATATATATATATATATATATATATAGTAAAACTAATCTAAGTATTTGAAACTCATTTCCTAAGTTTAAGCTAAAGATCTTGTAAAATTAATATTTTCAAAAGTTAGTAAATTATTTTTTATTTCTAATTAATATTATAAAGCTTCTTTTTTTTTTTTATTATTATCTTAAAAATTCCACTTTGCTCCAACTATAAAGAATAAACTGTCCCTCTTTACATTATAACTGTGGAAACTAATGAAAAATGATGTTTTATTCTCAATAAAGATAGTTCATCTTATGTTAAAGGCAGCACTTGAAACTTCATTAATGTGTAAATATTTTCCATTTTGATTATATCATCTTTCATAAATTCTCAAATTGCTGAAATAAACTTATAATTTTGATATTAAAACTGTTTTTATTTATTTTTAACCTCTCACAAATGGTATTTTGTTTCAGATCACAATTACAGCAATATAAAGACTGGAAAAATAGCTTTTTATGGAATTTAATTTTTTCAGTGCTTAAAACTTCAATTTAAAACTACAAAATCTGTTTTTTTAAAATTAGAATAAAATTTTATTTTTATCAACTTTCAGATAAAGATGCATTTTTGTATGTTTTTACATGAAGATTTTTCTAAAGTCATTTACAAATTCACAAACTTTACACATGGTGCCTTCAGATAGGACATTTTTAACCAGTTTCATCTTTGCAAAATATTAATTTTTTGATATTAAAACAAATTGCCTTTATACATTTTTCATTCTTTGGCATCGTTTATTCCACCGGTTGTAATGGCAAATGTTGCTTCACTTTCTGGTAGGTCTGGGCTAAAAGAAAAAGGTAAAAAAATAAGATTTAACATTTTTTTTTTTCTATCTAGTTTGTAATAAGAGTTTATACTTTAAAAAGTGTGATAGACTTGCATATCTACATGCAACTTTTTTTATAACAATGCATTTAGTAAATATAACCTACACAGTACTACAAACTGGTATTAAATGATATGCAAGTTTTCCTTTACTCTTGATATATTGAATACTTGGCTAATTAATGGATTACCAAAAATGAATTGCTTTCATTCTACCATTTGCAGTTATAAAATTTATAGTATCCTGTTTACTTGAAATTATGAATTTAAAAAAAAAAAAAATTTGTTAACTGTACTTAAACATGCTGTTTTCTTTTTTATCAGAAAAGGGTATTATCACCAAGATAACTACTTTCATTTGTGATTAGTTATTAAATATAATTTACACTTGCTCAAGTGCAAATGTATGAGTTTTTCAATAAGTGAAAAAGTTCAAAGGAATTTTATTTCATCCAAGTGAAGGTTTAAAAAATAAAAATGTTTTTTAAAATACTAATGGGGAAGTTATTCATAGTTTAATTTAATACATACTAACAAAGAAAAGGTTATTCAATTAAGGAAAATTTTCAAAAAATTTAATAATTCTGACCATTGTGGTAAATTCATCAGTAATCAAGTAAAGGAAACTTAAATTAATCTATTTTTCAATATGTATTTGAAACTTAACCTGTCATAGATTTTGGCAATTCGGGTTTCTCCTCTTCCTTTTCGTAAATAGATCCGAACTGTTGAAGCATGAGCCAAAATATTTCCACCAATTGGCTTTTTGGGGTCTGCTTGGAACCTATGGGTAGAAAGATATTTATTATTTTTTCTCTCATTTGAAATTTAAGCATTGTTGGATGAATAAGTAAACAAATTCCTTAGAGATGACCTAACAGTCAATGGATTAATGGTTAAAATATGTATAAAACATTTCATGATAGATTCTTTGTAAATATAAGACTTTTTTTATAAGTAGTAACTAATTTACATTAGTTTAAGAAACTCTGCAATTTTTGTTAAAAGGACAGTTAGTCCCTTGACATCATGAGTAGTGTATGCATTTTTGATTCCTTTGGCAATGTTTATTTACAAGATTAAAAATGTGTGAACCCAATACAATGTGATCTTTATTTACTTTTTTATAAAGAAAAAAGTTAAAATCTTTCCAAAATTTGCAAAATTATCAAAATTTGTAAACCAACTACAATGCAATATTTATTTTTTACCATTTCATAAAAAAACTATGAAAACAAGTTTTTTTTTTTGGTTTTTTTTTTTTTGGTTTTTTTTTTCCCTCAATCTAATAGTGTTTAATATCTTATATATTAATTATGTCAATTTTCAAGAATAAAGAAAATGTATAAATCCACTTTTATGTTAGGGTTTTATTAAAATTCTAATCATTGCTTTTTTTTTTTTTTTTTTTTTTAACATTGCCAAGGGAGTCAAAAGTATATAGAATAATAGTGGTGTCAAGGGAATAACCATCCCTTTGACTTTTTTTTGTGGCTACAAAGGTTAAACATTACCAGAAACTCTTTCAGGGCTCCTACACATCCTTTAAAATAAAATGTAATTTTTCCAGGACTGAAAACCCTGGAAAAGGGTGTTTTTTTGTTTTTTTTTGTTTTTTTTTGTTTTTTTTTAAATCCTGGAAAATTTTAAAAATTATCTGAGAAACTCTCTCTCGAATCACAAAATTACTGTTATTGTTACAGTTAACATATATTCTGGATTATTTTAAACATAACTTTGGTTTGAAATTTTACATTCAAAACTGGATATTTTTTTAAATATAAATGTGTTTCAAATATCAGGGTTACTATAAAAGATTATTTCTCTAGGATTTCTTATTTCAGTTTTCAATTTTTTATGCTAACCAAAACCCATGTCTGAAGAATATGAATAAAAATTGTTCAATTACTATTTTTTGTTATTTCATAAAATGACTCGCTTGAGGAATAAAATAGTTAATTTTGACTGAGAATATTATGTGGTGAATTAATTGTAAAAAGCCAGTATGAAACTTAACATTTTCCTTTAAAATTTTGCTATTACAAGGTAAGTACCAAAAAAAAAAAATGTTCAATTCAAAATGTTTACTTTTGTTTTCAACTTATTTGGCTATTTGTTTAATTTTGTATTAGTGCTTATGGTGTTAATGTACTTTAAGTAAAAAAACGAATCTAAGTAGAAACTAGTTTTACTTAAAAACAAGACCTGCAAGTTGTCAAATTTATTTTATTGAACTCTAATATAAGGATTATCTACTGAAGATATTTCTGCTAAAAATATTCTTAAAATAGAACCACAAGTTGAAAAACAGACAAAAAAAAAGCCCAACAAAATAATTTAACTCGATTATAAAAATATTTAAATGGCTTATCAATATTTGCCAGTGTTTTTTTTTATTGCTTCTTGACAGCAAATTTTTCATTTCATTTTTAATAGATAACCTTTTTTTTTTTTCTAATGCTTCATAAAAAATATAAATGGTTGTAGGACAAAAATTGAAAAATGGACAAGAGCTGGTAGACATTACTTTTAGGGGAATAACTTGTTTGAAACTAATTGATGTTGACAATTACATTAGAGCAACTTTTTACTTAGATGATTTATGTTTTAGGTTGAAAAATAGTACCTGATGAACTCCTATGTCTGTATAGATGGCCATATCTCAATGGCCCACTTTGCCACTGGCAAATGTTTCGACCTGTGCACAAAATTTGAGATTTTTGTGATTTCAATGAAATCATTCTGCTTAGCTGGTGTATCGTGAAAAATCTGCCAGAGGGCTCTTAGGCTTTCATCAATCTTGCATCTTCTCCTCACTCTGTTGGAAACTCCCATGAACTGTGTGGAGACCACAGCTCCCAAGGTTTACTTACCTTCAAGCATTCAGGTATGCTGAAATCGGTCATTTATTCGCAGTTCCTGTCTTTTAGCATGGCATTTAATGGCAGACAAGTCCATGTTGCTAATATCGAATGATTTTTGTCATATCTTACAATATGCATGGTGAACATTACTAGCCACATATCTTATCCAAGTCTTGAACTCTGGATCGTCATTCCATTCCTCCTTAAACTTAAGCTTCCTTGACATTTCTGTCTTTACTACTATTTCTGTAAATTAAGTTGAAATAATTTATCACAATTAATAATTATGCTATCATGTTCAACAACATCATTCAACATTAGAACTATTCAGTTAAGCTATTAAGATTTTTGTCTTTTTTTTATATATATATACTTGTCATCATAAAAAAGGTAGTAAAACTGGTTAAATGTGTCAATATTAGATGTAATGGCAAATTATGAAACCTCCATGAACAAGTGCTGCCCTGGAAGATGATTGCCTAAAGTGAGTGGGGAATCTTGTCTTTGTAAAAAAAAAAAAAAAAAAAAAAAAAAAAAAAATTATCAAAAAATTTCCCTTATCAGATTAATTTATGCAAACTCTTCATTGCCTTTTTACTATTTTAATAATTGCAGTAATCATAATATAAGCCTAATCATAAAATTTTTCATTTAGTTTATATCACTTTTTTGATTAAAACTTTATTCCAAGAAATGTTCAATTAATTAGGGAGAAGACTACTCACATCATATTGGCTCCTGGGTCAGCTGTCATCTGATTAGTTATAAAAACTGCTACATTGTATTCTGGAAAACAATCAATTTGGAAATATCACTTTCAGCAGGTTTATTTATTGATTAATCCCAAATATTAGATCTCTATCTTTTAATAGTTTTAAAATCAGAGTAGCTTGAAATTTTTCACTGTATTATTTGCATTTTGCTAAATAAGCTTTCAATGAACTCCTGACATTCATAGCACCAATGATATTACATACACAGATTTGAAACTTGGTGGCAATAGTTAATGTTTACTGTAAATTACAAAAATATAAACAGCTTAGGTGTCTGATGTATTTTTATAGAGACCTGAAAATGGCCAACAATAAATTAATCATAAAGACCATCTCTCTAGACATATCAAAAGCCTTTGACAAGGTGTGGTATTGTGGTACATACTCTCCAGCTGTGAAATCTGTGTCAGGGCTTTCTCTATCATTTCTCAGTCCTTCCTAATAGCTAGGTCCCTGAAAGTTGTTAATGGCCAATCATTAGTAGACCATAAGATCAATGCCAGTGTCCCTCAGAGTTTTCTCATCATCCCTACCCTCTTTCTGCTATATATTAATGATTTGCCTAAGAGCATACTCCAGTCCTTAGTAAGTATCTATGCAGATAATACAAGTTTATAAGTGCACCTTTAAAAATCTGGGTGACCAGTACCTAGCAGCTCATCTGGCTTGTAAAATTTGATAATGCCCAAACCAAGCTTGTAATGTTCCACCATTACCAAGCAGACTCTAAACTTTCACTTATAATGATGGATCGGTATTCTCTCAAGGGGGCTTCTTGCCTTGAATGTCTATTGGGACTCGAGCTCTCCCCAGACCTCAAGTGGAACTTATAGGATTTATTGCTAAAGACGCTAGAGAAATGGTTGGTTCATTGTAGTGCACCAGTAAATATCTGACTACTCTGCTATACTCACTTTACATGAGCTAGATCAGACCAAAAATGGAGTATTGCTGCCATATCTGGGCTGGGGCTATCCATTCCTTATTACCTGTTTTGATATTCAAGTCACTTGTGAGTGAATTATTTTCCACTTTACAGCCCCTTTCCCACAGATGAAATGGGAGCCTCTTGTTGCTCATTACTGTTTCCATGGCATGTGTTCTGTTGAGCTAAATTCTATAGTCCCACCAACTCTGACCTTTGCAACTGGGAATTGACATGCTACATACACAAGAGTGAATTATCCCCATTTCTTTTCTATTCCATTAGTAACCGCTTCCCAAGAACTGCTGCTTTTTGGAACAGGCTTATGGCAGGATGTTTTCCCAATCACTAAAATCTTGACTTCTTAAAGTCTCTGGTTAACTGTTCTTTTGTGCATTAACCACTTCTTAATTCTGACAAAAAAAAAAAAAAAAAAAAGTAAAATCACTAATGATATATAGTGAGGATTGAATTTTCTCTATCATAGGTGCTCAACTGAATATAATCCCGTCAAAAGTTGTCTAATTCTTGAACAAAAATTTTGAAATGGAAAATCTGCAAAAAATTTTCTTCATTTTTCATAAAATTTAACTTAATAAATAATTTCAAATATGCATTGCAAAATATTTATTATTTTATATCCTGCTTTAACACAAATAATTTGCATCCAGTAACAATAAAATGAGCTAAAAATCTTTCTTTCTTTTTTTTTTTTTTTTTTTTTTTTTTTTTTTATGTCCAATGATAGAGGAATTGTTTAGGTGATTCTTATCAAGATATTTTCCAGATAAAATAAAAAATTAAACTAGTCCATATCCTGTACAGCAGTGATTCCCAAACGTTTTTTTTTCTCTGGGCTACATTTTCAGAATGAAAATTTGCTTGCGCCTCACCAAATTTTATATGACAAAAAGTACATTTAAAAATTTAAAAAAAAAAAAAATTTGATTAAAGGGAGATAACCGTAGATTCGAAGTCGGAACATTGATAACTCTACTCCAATTTGCAATTCTTAATCTTACTTATTATAAAACACAGATTGTGTGTGTCTGTACGTTTATATATTAGATCAGATTTCCTACATTTTTCAACCGATTTTAACAAAACTTCACAGGACTACGTAAAATTACCTTACGGTGGTTCTAACAGCACCAAAAATTGGAAAAACAATTGTTTTTGCATGAAATCAATTTGAAAACACGATTAAGAGGCATCACGAGAATGAAAGAGGGACACCTCATATTGAGTTATACGTATAAAACCCAGGTTGTTTGTGTGTGTTCATTTATATATGGGATCGGATTTCCTACATTTTTCAACCGATTTTAACAAAACTTTTTTTTTTTTTTTTTTTTTTTTTTTTTTTTTTTTTTTGCAGGTAGTGTTTCTTATTGTCTTGGACACTTTTTTCTTTATTTTTACATTCAGAATGCTTTCAAAATTCCATTTACAAGACAATTGTTTATAATAAAATTCTATTCAGTTGGTAGACTCATAATGATTGAAAACAATGTTTTTGTTTGAGTTTGGGTTTGACCAATTCATAAAAAAAAAACTAATTGAGACATGCGTGTTCGTCAACCTTAAACAATAATCTTTGTCAATTTTATTTTTCAGTCTTTATGATGGTTGATACTTGATCTATCTCTTACTGTTACAACGCCGGGCTCTACTGCTAGTACTTGATATAATGCAAAAATATCACAATGATAAGATCGATCAATAATTATTGATAACTATTTATACTAGGGCTCGTGCATGCAATTACAAGTAATTCATAATATTTTAAATTTTTAAATCATATTTGTTTTTGGCATATCAATTTTTTAAAACTATTTCTAAATCTTTGATTATCTTTCAATCATTCTACCTCACCTGCTATCCTCATCCACCATACCTATAAGGTGCACTACACTGTTAGGGAAACACTGCTGTAGAGGTATTTATCTAATTTTAACAACTAGAATAACTTGTAACAAAGTTTCATTTTCAAGTGAATCAATTACCTTGATTTTATTTCATATGCTTAAATTTTTAACTTTATCTTCACTGATTGTTCTTTTGATTTTTGCCAATTTGTTTAAAATCTTAAATATGTGAATACAAACTAACATTTGCCTCAGTTTGTTTTTTCTCTTTTTAAGTAGAAATTGTTAAGCCTAAAAATAACCCAAGTTGATAATTAAACCCTCCAAAAAGTTCAATATGACTTGTAAAGCTTGAAAATTGAGCTAATGTTTACATAATTTTTCCCAATGTTCATCTATTAAATGGATGATACTTTCAACTATTGTAAAGAAAATTTACATAGTCTTTATTTTTAAAGAATAAAAAAAAAATTGATACTGTGGTATTAATACTCTTTGAAAGTAACAGTAGTGGATTCTTCCTTCACAGAAAGAGCTATGTTGAGGTATAAAAATTGTTAATTTATGATGACAACCATTGGACATTGACTATCTATCTATTAGGTTGGTGCAAAAATAATGACGTAGTAATGTCGTTTTTTGACGTATTTTTAACGTCAAAAAACGACATTATTACGTCATTATTTTTGCACCAACCTAATATCTAACATAAGTTGTGAGATTTACCTTCAGCAATCTTCTGTAGTCTGGACAATAATTGGGCAAGTTTCTGCTGTCTGTCTGCCAATTCTCCCCTTCCACAAAAATCCACCCTGAATAGGGCCATCACTGAGTCAACAATCTGTTGTTACAATTGAAAATAAGCTCAAAATTATCTTTTCTACAGATAGCATTGTTTTGATAAAGAAATATCTTTACTCTAATGTTTATTTTAAGATTAGCAAATTTTAGTAGTGTAGATTGTGTGCACATGCATAATGTTTGTATGCGTTTTATTTTAATCACTCTGGCTAGTTTATAAATATTTAAACTTAAAGATGTAAAAACTTGAAAACTGTATTTCATTTTATGTAAATAACTTCTGTTAAGCAATTAAGTTAACTTACTAGTAATTTAAATATTCCTTGCTCATCATAAAATTTGGCTGCAACAAAATCCAGAAGCTCATATTGATGTTCACCTAGAAGTAAAGAATTAAAAATTATTTATCAAGCATGATGAAAAATTATTGGAATTTTTTTTTTTTTTTTTTTTTTTTTAACTACTTGTAACAATAAATATGAAACAGGTACACCACTACTAATTTAAGGAAAGGTTTGTCCTTTTTGTAATAGAATTGAAGTAAAAGAAAACAAATGAATTCTTATTGGTAGTATTGAATTTTGAAGAGTTTGAAAGTAATTAATAGAAGGGGTAGGATCAATTATAAATACTTGAACAGTCAATATAGCATTGCTGAAAGACTGGTCCACAAGAGTAAAATAACAAGCAACAAGATCATTCTATAATCAACTCACATAGTTGACATCAAATTAGATTTTGATAACATTTCAGCAACAGCCTTTCTAGAGAAAAATTAGTTTTGAACAAACAGTTCAGAAGTTATGGTTATTTTCTAAGCATAGTTTAGATATAGCACAAGGCAATGGTTCAGAAGTTATGATGAATTGAAATTTATCACACGCATTTTATCAAAACTGGTATTTAAAATATCAAACTGAAATATAAGCATATTGTTTTATCCCTGAAGTAAACCATCTTTTACTATTTATTTATATTCTATGTGGCTTGGAAGCTAGGGATCCTTCAAAATGGCAAGAAAGTGACTTTTTAGGTGAGGTTGACCTAAAACTAAACTAAGAGTATCAAAATAAAAATTCTGAATTTTCATTTCCTATATTGCCTGGTGTAAAATAAACAGTTTAAAAGTATTAAATATTTCGGATCAAAACCCAAAACCATTACAGTAAAAAAAAACTTTCATATGCTCTTTGAAATCATGAAAACTGACAGACAATTAAAAACATTTTTTGACTTTGCTGAATCAATCTGCTTTCATTTCTGAAAAATGTTTGTTGTTTACTAATTTTTGAGAATTCTGATCCTTAATTTCCCTGTTATATGGAATAGAAGTTCTCAAATATTTGTTAATACCACTTGTGAAAATAGCCAGTTTCTGCTCATTGCTAATAAGTCAATAAAGCATTTAAATTATTTAAAAGGGGTAACCATTCTTAAGAAAATTATCCACTGCTATGTTTTTTTTTTCCTTTGAGACCCTGTATATTTATTCACTTTAAGGTATTAAGTTAGTTTTCTGTCAATAAGAACCTTAGCATATTTCAGGAGTGGCCACTATAGCAATTAATGAATAGATAGGAAAATCTCTATTTTCATGTTATTTCAAATTATTGTTCTCTTCTCATTATCTGTTGATTGTAATACCTTGTCCTTGTGATGTCAGTTTGTTCCTGTTTAATTGGTACTTCAGTACCTGATCCAGAGATTGAACTCCTGACCACTAGACGAAAATAACACATGTATAACCAACTCCTATCTCCACTGCGGCACCAACCTAAAGGACTTTAATGGTGTGTATTTTGTTTTTTTTAGCCTTTTATATTCAATGTCAGATGGTTTTGATGTTTGGTTATGATGGTGGATTTGTACTGCTTTTCATAATTTGGTATTTCATTTCTGAGATGAGTAATTGTTGATATTCTTGTATTATTTCAAACTATTGTTGTCATCTTGGTTGTGAATAAATTACTAAATTAGGAAAATCTTAGTAGAAAAAGAGTAATAAAAATTTTTAGAGAGAAAAAGGATTTATTAGTGGATGACTTTATAGAATTGTCAATGTTTGTCTACTCACCCCTGTTAAAAATACTCTTCTATAAGAATTATCTTTGACCAATCAACACCACACATTGTGAAACTCGGCTTGTTATTGGTCGAGACGACCCTAGAATGTGTACCATGGTCAAAAATCTGTTTTCCTGCCAGGCCACTGGGAGCCTACTTTGGTTTCCCAAAACAAATAAAAGGACGAATTTCAGTCCAATTCACCAGTCAGATCTACATTCCTAGAGAGATACCGAACTGACCCACGCGAGTCAAAACTCTGACCAACCAGGACTTTGCCGCGCAAAATATCTGACTCAACAATCCACAAACACAATCTATCTCTCACAAGAACATCACTTACAATACTTTGAAAAAGTGACATTTTCTTCTCACTACTTAATAAGTATTAGTAAACAAACAATCAAATTCTCACACAACTAAAGGTATGCAACTCCTGCCAATTATACACACACACACACACATACACACACACACACACACACACACACACACACACTAGTAACTGAACTAGCACAAAGGACAATTTAGTACGTAACTGGACACTTAGTTTAATTTTGTGAACAAATCTGAATAGGAATTGCAAACACCTTCAAACATTCACAATAATATTCTACACAGCCAAATACACCTATTTTCATTTATCCATTTAAGTTCAAATCAATTGTTATTCTCAAAATTGTATAATTGTACATAAATGCATTATTTTGTTCTATTGAAATCTGATAATCGGTGTTCCTTCCTCACTTGCCTGTTGATTGATTCATTTTTTGGAATGTCTATCTATATTGTTGCGGATTAATATGGTGAACATGCCCGTAAACTAACCATCAAAAAATAAAAACCTTCTGATACCAAATTCAAATTCCTAGCAATCCCAACAACTTCATTCTGAGAGTGAAAAACATATTTAAATGTAACTCACTGTTCTGAATTAGGATTTTTTTTTTTAACAAATGAAGTGCAACTCTCTCTACTTGTGTTAAAAAAATATATGAGAATTCTAGAAGTTATATCTTAATATTGATGGAGGAACTTACTCCTTGAAGAAATGCATTGATGCAAGTGAGTTTTTTAAATATATTGATTTGTTAACAAAAAAGGGCATCTTATATATTAAAATGTTGCTATCAGGAAAAATCCATCTTTCATACTACAAATTCTTATAATACTTCTGTTTTTTTTGTTTTTTTTCTAAAAAAAAAAAAAAAAAAAAAAATTAATGGATTTATTTTTTGATCTGACATTTCATTTTTTTTAAATTTTGTTTTTAATTCAAATGTTATTTTCAGTGTATACCTGTATTATTATTATACCTGTATCTATTATGAGTAGACCTCTGTTTTTTAAAATGTTTATTTCATTTACTGACCTGCACAATCAAAAAAACTTGATAAAGAAAAGGTACTCTTTGGCAGGATTCAAACTTGCATCTCTCTTTGCCGGAGAAACCGCCATCTGATTACTCCGCTACAGAGAGCTTCACCACTCAAGTAAGATTCTATTTACCTTAAATCAAATGAGTAAATGTGCTTTAGGGCCAATAGAACTTTAGCTGACTGTGAAGCTCTCCATAGTTGAGTAATAAATGCATGCCAGATCAGACGGTTGTTTCTCCTGCAAAGGGAAATGCAAGTTTGATTCCTGCCAAAGAGCACACTTTCATTTAAGTTTTCTTGAGTATTCAAGCCAGTAGATGAAATAAAGTTTTAAAAACAGCATCTACTAGAATACAGGTATCCACTAAAAATAACATTTGAAGTAATAAAAACACTTTTGTTTTGTGATCCATTCAATTCTCATAAGGGAAATATTACAAATTTCCTTTACAATTGTCTGATATTACCGATCAACTGAAAATGAAACTAGGACAGGAATTATGAACAAATTGTTTAACAAGGTTTCTAAAGAAAAATAACCGTGAAAATGATACTAATACATGATTCTAAAAATAGTAAAATATGATTCTAAAGAAAAATAATCTTGAAAATGAATAATATGGATACTGATAAAACTATCTTAAATGATAGTCTCTGGTGTGTCTCTTGACTCAAAAAAAAATGTGGAGAGGGGATATGGAAATCAAAAGGTAAAGTTTGATTGATTCACTTTCTATGGTTTATCAACCTTTTGCGAGTTATTTAAAGCCAGAAAACATTTTTAGATTCTAAAATTTTTTTTTTAATAATGATTTAATGATACAACTCTTACTTAACCCATAGCTTGGGTGAAAGAGGTGGATTCAAGGTTATTTGTGTGTAAGTAAATATAATGAACCCAATAGGAATTGGAACTCGGCTCTCTGATTAACAATTCCAATTAAATATCCATTGCACTACCTGCACATTCAAACTTACAGCACCTGGTATTCCCAAGCAGTCACCCAAGCTTGACCTTCCTTAAATTTGGTGGTGGCCGTAATCCTCAAAAGACAAAGAAATTTAAGCAAATTGAAATCTGTCAATTTTTTAACCATTTCTTCAATCAAACTGAAATTTTCAGGAATGATTTGTCTCCAGTAAAGTTTTCACGTGACGTTTCATCAAAATCTAAGATGGAAACTTAAGAAATATTAAGTGACTTTCTATGGATTCATTCAGTAGTAACACAATTCAGTAGTCACAAGCAAGTGATCTATCCATCTCTTTCTCTCTCCTCACAATAAAAATTGTTCATATTGATTGATAAAAGATTAAAATGAACATTTCCAAGGATTGGTTAAGAGGTCCATGCTTTCAGACCAATTTTAATGAGTTACTTATAATTAATAACTTATAATTACTTACTGTGGAGTAATTTCTAGCTATTTCAAAAGGCCATTACTATTGTGTAGTGAGTATGATGTAGTCCACTGAACAAACCCAACCTACTTGTGTAAGCCCTTGCATATAATACATTATCCAGTACTGCATCCTGATCCAAGTTGAATCGGTCAGCAATGTCTCTGAGACGGTCTGGTCGGCTAAATGTAAAGTTAAAGAGATAAATTTTGTAAGCAGAGAGTGAAAAGAATTTTTGGTCAAATTGGATATAGAATTTAAATTATGGAAAAAGGATACAATGTGTTTTCTGTATCAATAAATACTACTTTTCCTCCAGTGTAGCCATTAGGTCCTGGCAATTGTGCTGTAACTAGACATTAAAAAAAACACAGATTAAAATATATTTTAAAACTTGATTAAAAGTATAATGATTATCCTTTATTTTAATTAACTTTTGGCAGTTTTATCTTTACTGAAAATTGAATTTAAGTTATTTTTAAATTATTAAAAATTTTGCTCAACTGTCTTCAATTCTAATTTTATACACCCTTAACTCTCAACATGGGCTGTGTAATTCTGTTATTGCAAAAAATATCGGTTACTCAAAGCATATTGAGACAGTTGCTATGGTAATGGAGCTAAAGTACACAAGGTGGAGCTGCTTGGTACAGAGTGACCTTGAACTCTGTCATGCATGCACACTAAGTTATAACATCCTCGCCCATTTCTGTTATTTATAGCAGTTCATGAAAGGAAAGTGTGTAGAGTGTGGTCAGCTCAATACACCATAGAGCTTCCATCAATGACCTTGGTTTGTGCAGCAGTTTTTGGCCAAGACAACATTTTTCAGGTTTGCATCTACCATATTCCCCAGGTTTTACTTCTTGCAACTTTTCCCTTTTTCTAAAAATTCAAATCCCACTTGAAAGGAACAAGATTTCAAGACATCTAAGCAATCCAAAAGAATATGATAAGGCAAGGAGTTCCAGGAATCCTTCTATCAATGGAAGCAACAGTGGATAAAGGTGATTAACTGCTGAATTGATCAATGTGTTATATTTTTCTTTTTATAGCACCAGTGATACATTTTGATCAGACTTTGTATACAATCTCATTTGTATTAAAGTATTATCAAGATATTTATAAAAGTATTTTGGTCTAAGGAACTGTAAATGAAAAAATATCAATGTTTTATTTCACTTTGCCAATTTTCATGACAATAGTTAATGTTGAAAAAAAAACCTATCGAGCTAACTTTTGGACATTGATTGACATTAAAATCCAAAAGTTTTAAAAATATTGTTCTTTTCTCTGTTTTTAAAGTGTGTGTTTTTTTGTTTGTTTTTTTTTTGTTTGTTTTTTTTTTGTTTGTTTTTTTTTTTTTGTTGTTGTTTGTTTGTTTTTTTGTTTGTTTTTTTGTTTGTTTTTTTGTTTGTTTGTTTTTTTTTTGTTTGTTTTTTTGTTTGTTTGTTTTTTTTTTGTTTGTTTTTTTTTTGTTTTTGTTTTTTTTTAACTTCATATTTGTTATGTTAGTACACAGCCAACCCCCAAACTCTCAATACACTTTACACCTATAGTGAAGCATCTCTCTGTGACATTCACCAACTCTCTCTCTCTAACAATTTTTTGAAGTCAAAAGTCATACGAACAACTGGGCAGCAAAATGACTGACCCTAGAAACAAAATTGGATGAGATCTAAAAATATCATCTTACACACATGTGAAATCATGTGATCTAATAGGAAAAGATGTGCAGGGAAAAATATCTGAAGAATCAGTTGAGCTGAAGAGTTCAAGCAATCTACAACTAACTATAGACATTAGTAGAATACTGTCTTTGTGAAGATGTAGGGCAATATACATATGTGACAGCTTACAGTATTGTTTATTCAACTGTGTATTAAGTGCAGATGAAGTAATTCCTTTCTTATTTGGGATCTGTAGCAGTTTCCTTTCAGTCTTCAAGGTCAGATCTTTCTTTAGCCGACAGTAGCTATCATCTCCAAGTAGGTTTGTCAAATTGTCCATCACTACAGTGGTATTGCCTTTGCCTACTTGCTGGTAATATGGTGATTTTTTTTTTTACTAAGCATAGCTTAAATGTGGCACAAGACCGAAAGAATGGGGCACCTATCAAGGAGTGAACTCATTAATTATTCTAGTGAGACAAGCTTGCTAACCAGTACACCACATCAAGGTGCCCCAGCTTACTGGCAATATGATTATGATTGTATCATTCTGCATGGTTTTGATCAAACTTTCTTCAACAGTATTGTTTGGTTGATGATGTTATATGCCACATATGGCTGCAAGAGAACAAATGAAAATAACAAAGTACTGCTGGTGGGGCAGAAAGAAATAGAAACAAGATATGTTAAGATAAAATTATATGTATTGGCAATATAATGAATCAAGGTGGAATGTCTTTTTGTGGGTAAGGGAAGCAACCTGGAGGATGGAGGAGTTGGTTGTGTATGGACCTGGCATTGAAGCTTGTGCCATGTCAGTTGGCTACTGGTAAATTCTGTGACTGACTGCTTACTGCTTTGAATGGCACTGTGGATCCTTTTAAGCACTCAGGGTGGATACATGACTCAATGGATTTTTATCATGATTTGCTTTAGTGGCAACATTCAAGATTGGCTCTGATGTTTAAATTGTATTCTATATTGGAGGGATTTGTTTTGTGAGCCAGATGTGATGCTTAGAGCCTCTGCACAGAGAGCAACTTTTTTATTTTGCTTTCATGGCATTCACATTCGTTTGACAGGTTTTGATGTGGGGTGAATAAAAAAGAAATCTAATTGGAAGCAGAATATAACAATGCGACCTGACTTCTTTAGTAACTCTCACTTTCCATTTCAGTTTATCTGTGTCTTAAAGATTTTAAGGATGCCTTCTCAATTAACCTTTATCACTCTGTATGTGACTTCATTTACTGAAGGTGACTCTGATCCCTTAACAATAGCGTGTTTGAATTTCATAGCTGTATTGTCATATCCTGCTATGGCAAGAGAAAACAACTTTGAGTGAAATTAGCAATAAGGATACTGCAACTGAAAGGCCTTGAAAAACAATGCAGTAGAAAGGGAAGTACTATTAATAATTCAGAGTGTTAAAGGTTAAGGTACATATATGTATGAAACTTGTTTTTATGGATGTTGTGAAGGTGATAGCTTTGTTTAGCACTGTTTCCCCAGAAGTACTTAACTGGTCTTTGTTGAGTTTAATAACTGCTTACACAGATTGATGTTAAAGTTTGTGTCTCAAACAGTGGCCATTAAAAACCTTTTGGGTTTCTATATCTATTCAAGTTCAATCTTATTTGATTATAGAAAAATTTTATCTGGTTGGAGAGTTCATCCTGTAATTACTGATTGATTGATTTGTTTTCTACAGCTTATCAGACCTTTGCAGGTTATTTAAAGCCAGAAAATATTTTTAGATTATAAGAATTTTTTTTTTTTTTTTTTTTTTAGAGATAATTGTTTAATGATACAAGTATTACTAATTAACCCATAGCTGGGGAGAAGTGGATTCATACCTTTCCCAAGGGTATTTTCAATTAAGTGAATATAACAAAACAAACAGGAATTAGAACCATTATCCATTACACCACTCACATAGGCTCAACATTGGTTCCTATACAATCACCGAAGTTAAGCAGTGTTTCAATATGATGTGGACATAAGCCCTGTTTCATTCACTGGTAATAATGGATTCTGTCCCTAAAAAGTATGTACCTTGTTATTTTTGTAATTACTCATAATGTATTGGAATTGACAGATATTTTGATATTTAAGCCAGATGAAACTAACTTAAGATTTCTGCATTTGTAGAAGACTATTAAATGGTTGAATATTAATACCAGTTTTTTTTAAGTTTTTCTAATCATCTTTGTTGTTCCTAATATTTGTTCTAATCTGACAATTTCTAAGTTTGTCAGACAATGAATTATTATTATACACTGAGCTATTGAGACTAGTATCATTATCCTGATTATTATAGTGATAGCATTTCAGCCATTGTACCGTGCGGATTTCAGGTATCTGTTACATTTGGCAAACTATTTGAAATTTCAAACTGAACCTTTTAATAGATGTTTTCAAAGTCACAGTAAATAAAAAATATTAATTACAATGTTAACCAACTTTATGATTTTATATAATCTCAAATCTTGTGAATAAAACAAATTGTGTTAGTGACTGTGTAATTGGTACAGAATACTTGCATGGAAATATCTTGTAACTGTTGCTAAAAGAATAAATTAGGTCATTATATACAAAAGGTGGTGTCCCTAAAAATTCACTTCATCTAAAATATGATTATATTCTTCATTTAATTGTTAGATATACTTCAAAATATTTAAATAGAAAATTGATTCAATTAAGAGTCAGTCAGTATCTGATAAAATTAATATCTATGAATATAAGTATTTAACCTGCAGATGAAAATCCGAGTTGATATATACTCACCACATAATGTATGAGAGAGCTGTGTTTTACCTGTACGAAATTCCCCAAATGCTTCTGTAATGGCCATGCTCTCCATACCACCTCCAAGCAATTTGCTGAAACGAAGTTTCTCATATTTGAAGCAATGGTAATGGGTTTTCATTATATATTGTTTGTTTCTCTGTAACAATACAACCAACTATTAGATAATAATTATCAAATTGGTTTCACTATTACTGAATAATGAGAACACACATTCTTATAGTAACATGAGATATACTTGCCACCACTATAAGCAAGCATCTTATTACAATAACAACAAAATTTGAAAAATAAGAAAAATATAAAATTATAAACTTTTAAAATTCTACTGTTATAACATGTTTGGCTCCATTCAAGAATTGTGTTATTATAATAATGAAAAAAATCACTATATTAAATGATACTAATATGTAAATATATTATTTAATTTCATTTTTTTTTTTTTTAAATTAGTCTCATATAAGTAAATAAATATCCATGAAATTTGTTCATGGCTAATGATTAGTATAAAAAAAATGAAAACATTTAAATGAAGCAAAGTCAATTTTTATCCATTTTCTTGCATTCATTTTCTTTTCATAGAGTTCAATTATTATTCAAGAATTGCATTTAGAGATATATGATAAAAGTATAGTTTTCAGGTGTGCTATATTTATGGGTAAAAGTACTCAATAGCAGAGATACTGTATTTAAATATAAAAATGAACACTGAGGTCAACACCAAACACTAACAGTATTTCTAAAGAGTTAATGGATTTATTTTTAATCTGGAATTTTTATTACTTCAAATGTTATTTTCAGTGGATACCCATATTTGAAATAGATGCCTCATTTTTTTCAAACAATGTGTATTATATTCCTGTACCTGTGTACTCATAAAAACTTAATAAAGAAAATGGAGGTTTACTAATGTAATATTCAAAATTTAATAATTAAAATAGCTAGATGTAAAGATTTCAGAGACATGTCTAAAAAAAACTCTATAAAAAGAGGATCAACATCTATATGTCAAAATGGTAGATTCTAGGAGAAAGCCAACAAAAATAAAATCTAAAATAACATTAGAAATTTGAATATAGTAGTAAATAGATCAGTCAGTTATGTGCCATGTGTGATACATGCTTAGGTGATCATATATCTTTCGATACATGACTGACAAGGCAGATTTTTTCCTGCAGCAGGTTGTCATTTCTTTCTGTGGTAGACCAGTTGCCACCCAAGGTTCCCAAACCTAGTCTATCTTGCTATTTACCCATAGCTGGGAGGAGAATAAGAGGAGGATTCATACCTCTCCCAAGGTATAAGTGAATGTAATGGATTCGATTGGAATTTGAATTCTGCTCTACCAATTCCTCAATCTGAGCTGCTATCCACTACTCCACCATAAATAGATCAGGAAATATATAAAGAGAATTTGAAACTGATAACAATTAGTTTGAGTAAGTTCAAATGCCTTTAACTTTGTATCTCCTAAAAGCAGATAAATAAGAGACAGATCATCAGTTGCTCAACTCAAAAATGCCAACTCATCTACATGAATCTATGGTAAAGGAATCTCTTTTTATAAAGTGATAATCAAAGTGGCAAGGGATTTTTTAAAAATCACCAGCAATTTGAAACTATGACAACTTTTCTAACTCGATATGCTTGTCTGAAATGTATTAACTTTCTATCAAACACAACTCCATTTCTAAGAACATTTTAAATAAAACTATTTCAGATGCGGAGAGGCATGGTGGAGTAATGGATAGCAGCTTGGATTGAGGAATTGGAGAGCTGAGATTTAATTCCATTACATTCATTTATGTGCTAATACCCTTGGGAAAGGTATGAATCCTCCTCTTTTCCTCCCAGCTATGAGTAAATAGCAGGACAGACCAGGTTCTATAGCCTTGGATGGCAGCTGGTCTACCGCAGAAAGAAATGGCAACCTACTGAAGGAAAAAATCTGCCTGGTCAGTCATGTATTGAAAGATACATGATCACCTAAGCGTGTATCACACATGGCACATAACTGACTAATTTTAGATGAATAGATGCATCAGTAGAAAATTAACTTACATCTTTCCATATAAAATCTTTGTTGTAAAAATGTAAAAAAAATTGTAGTTTTAAATTTTACCACAACGTTCAAAGTTTATTTCTTATTATAAATGTGACTACTACTAATTATCAGTGCTACATTACATTACTCCAAATTCACAAAACCACATCTAACAGAGTAAAATTTTAATTTTAAACACTTACTCAAGTTCTTGGCTTCCAGTAGAAATATGAAAAATCTGCTTACGCTTCTCTGCATATTGAAGAGCAGTAAAGAACCCGTTATCCTTAAAAATAAAAATGCAGGAATTACATTAATTTGGCAAGAACAAGTTATTTGAATTTAATATGTATGTATTTTTTAATTGTTTTTTTATCATCTCATCATTATTTATCACAAAACTCTGTGTTGATAAACACTAACTGCTAAAGCAAAAAAAGTGAACTTGGAAAATAGAGAAGTAGCATCTGACAAGATTTGAACTTGCATCTCACACCTGGGAAGCTCATTTTTCATGGATGTCATCTTAAACACCTTATTTTGTTAGTTAAAAAAGTTACAAGGCAGAGACTAACTCATCCATAGAAGTGTTATTTGCTCCTGTGGTTAAAGTGCTTTTTGATCCAAAGTGTTGTGATAAAAAAGAAACAGCTGCTGTGACACACCTATGCACACAAACACCTACACAACACCTGCATAACAACAGATACCAATATCTTTAAACATCCTCATTGGTTCATAACAACCAATGAAATACCTTCCCACTTAAATCCAAAATCTCATCTGGGAGCCAATTCATGGGTATTTAAGGAACAGGCCCAGACAATGAAAATGGGGAGAGAGACACAGAAGCACAAACACACAGACAGATGCATGATGCTGTTGCCATCTTTATGATCAGACCAAGAGATTATCTCACAGATAATTGAAGAATACATATGAATTACTGCACAACTTCATACAACTCACAAATTAATCACACTCAAAACAAGAAAAAAAATTAAATCTGAGCATGATTTCTAACATAAATGAACGCACTGAAGACAAATCATCATGCAACTAAGTAAAACAAGAACTCTCTCTACATCTATCTTTTGACACTGCATTCACACCCACTGTGAATAAATTCACATAAATTCATTGTTGCATTTTGTTTCTGTAAATAAATATTGTTAACCTTCAGCATTGTTTTTCCTCACATCATTTATGTTGCATGGCAGAAAGGAGGAATAAATTTTCAATTAAAATCCTTCTGATATTTATACAGGCCAAATTTCTCCTAACCATCTGCAACACAGAAATAAAACAGAGTAAATCTGTAGTGATAGAGAAATAAATAAAAATAAATAAGAAGCCCAAAATTTCATTGACTCTAAAAGTAGATGGATAATCAAAATCTCCAGGCTACAATGCCATATTGTAACCAACCTATCAGAAATCTTCACAACTAGGATATAAGAAAAGAAATAAACAGTAACAAGGAGACCAAACTTTCACATTTCTAATTTCATGTTTCTATCTCTAAAAATAGTTCTGGCCAACCAATCAGAAAGCTTTCACAATCAGAATATAAGGCCATGAGACAATGAGAAGCAGAGAGCCCTTTTTGAAGCAGATTTATAGATCTATAGATGTGTATAGAAAATCAACGAAAACCAGAATTGATAAATAAATTTTGTCTATTCTCTGATACTGTGATCATCATAACATACATATATTTACTTCCTCCTCTAGAAGAGTGGAAATGGATGTTTCTTTCTCTAATTCTTGAGTAGTTTGGTTGAAAGAATTCACAGCATGGGACAAACTGATAAAGAAAGATTAATGACTGAAAATCCCCTTTGTTTTCACTGCACCATCTGGAAGCAGGCACCTCGCCTTGTACCATCACGTCTATATAGGGGGTGAGAGTAGGAGTTAAGGGAGGGCTTGATTCCTCTGACCACTCTCAAATGGAGCTGGACAACCCCAAATTTGGAAAACCACTCGAGTAAATGTATTTTTATATATGAAAATTTAGAAAAGGTTGATACTTAAGGTAGAAAGAAGACAACCAAACACAGAGCCTAGTCAACCCCACCCTTATCGGATACAGGACTCCATATAAACCGGAGATTTGGGACTCAGAGTTGAGTTGAGTTGACAGTGAAGAAGAACAGAGAAGAGAGATACACTGGAATCCATATCGTTCACCAAGATCTCCTGACCAAAGATCTTGTGACGGACATGAAGACAAGAACTTAGAAATTTAAGTTACTACTAAAACAAGTGCATACTCTGAAGGGGATCCCAGTGTTATTTGATTATAACAAGTGGGAAGAGTTAAAACCACTGTGTACAACAAATCATATATAAATCAAGTCATTGTTACATTTTTAACCTGAGTTAATTCTTTATTCCAAAGGATTCTTGTTTTTTTTTATAGCTCTCAAACTGTTGAACTGTCTTCACTTCAAGTTTGCTTAATCAATGATCTTCTCACCCTCTGAGATCAAAAACACATTGTGGCAGAGGAGTTAATGGTCGTGAACAGACAAACATCAGTCAAGTGGAACTGTGCCACCAACACGGTACCTGTCACAAAACAAGTCACGTGCTAACAAGTGAATAGTCAACTAAATGGTAACCACGGTGGTCTGAAGGAACTTGAGGACCAATGACTGGGTGATATAATTGATTACTGCTGCCTACGGCTGAAGACAGGTGTACATATTTGGTTACTGCTGATAACACACCATTTAAATCAAATTGTCTATTGGTTAGAAATTAACATCATGTGAAATATTGAATCAATCAGAGAAAACTAAAACCTTATTTTTCTTGAGCTTACTTTTTTTAAAGAAATTCTTAGTAAAAAAGTGTGGGTTGAAATATATGTTGTTAACTTCAAATGAATCAACAACAATATGGTTGGCCAGTTAGATGACTTCAAACAACTCATCTCCAACAACAAGGGTGGTCAGTTAATCTTTGCTAATGATACAATTTTTTTTCAACCACAGCTTTTTTCTGTGGACCAACTATTTTAAAGTCTTGTCTAAAGCATAGTTTATTTTTTTCTGTGAACTAACTACTCAAAGACTTTAACTCAACAAAAGACTATTTTTAATACTTTTTAACTTTTTGGAATTCATGTATATATGTTTGTAAATACAAATGATTTATTTAACAGACATTCAGATGTTTTCTTTATTTTTATTTTATTATCATTCGGAATTCAGACGTTTGGATTTTTAATATAAAACCTGAATGACTGAATTTCCTACGTGTGTATTTATATTTATGTAAACTATGTAAATAATTAAATCTGAATTCTTCAAGTAAATAGCCAAGGTATAAAATAATCAACAAAACTTATAAAAACATTATCTGAAAGATAATGTTTTTATCAAACTCTTTCATTGTTTTCTTTTAAGTAGCATTTAAGTTATCCATATATCTTAAAGAAGTATTTTTGTTTTTAGAAATGCAAGTCACATATAATAAAAAAATTTAACAAGTTCTTTGACATTTGTAGAGTTTTCTTTCTGGGAATTACAAGAGCCAAATCAGATCAAAAATGGAGTATTGCTGCCATATCTAGGTTGGAGCTACCCAGTCCTCACTTGCCTTTCTTGATAGAGTTCAAAAGTATCTACACGGTCTTGTGGATGATGAATTATTTTCTACCCTTCAACCTCTTTCTCACAGACAAAATGTTGTAAGCCTTTTGCTGTTCTATTTCTATTCCTATGGCATGTGTTCTGATGAGCTTCATTCTTTAGTCGCACCACCCCTGACCTTTACAACTGTGACCCACCATACCATGTACACATGGATGAATCAACCCCATTCCCTTCGTATCTCGGCAGTTAGAAGTAAGTTCCATTTGGACAGCTTCTTCCTAAGAACTGCTGCTTTGTAGAACAGACTCCTAGCAGGATGTTTTCCCAATCACTATAATCTTGAACTCAAGTCTAGGCTTAACTGTTATCTTTTCAGTATTGCCACATAAACTTCTTCTTTCCCTTTATTTCACCCATACAACACCACACAGTAACCCTCTACATCGAGTGACTCTTGGGCCTTGTATTAAGATGAACATTAGTATAAAAAATATAATTTTAGAAACAACAGTTCAATTCAACAAAGGGAAATAACTCACACAAATTTTTAAGCAAGCTTCTTTGATTTTTTCCATTTTTGCTTCTGATATTCCTTTAATGTTACAAAGTCTTTTCTTGGTTGTCATGTGGATGCCCTGAAATAAATAAATTAAATTAAAAACTTCATTATCACTAAAAGAATATTTTGCATTATCCTACATGAAACACATAGTAAAAGCCTTGTTATATAAAGCAACTCTTGAGTCGGTCATCAATATTTAATTAACAAATAAAAAGAATACTTGATTTTGATTTTATTTGTGTCATCCTCAGAATATTACAATAACTTATAATGTTCTTAGAATGATGTGAATAAGTATAGAAATATATTTTTTTTTTAAATTAAGTGCCTTTCTTGTTTGCAAATAAAGTACTGATCTCCTACATGCTTTGTCGAGTCATTATCAGGTTTTATATTTCAAAATAATTTATGAGAGATTTTTCTGATGATTTGTTGAGTATGATGTTAATTTTGGTGTTTTTTTTTTAGTCTGAACCAGCCTAAAAGTCTACATCCCAGGTACTGAAGTTTCATTCTTGCCTGAATTATTCATGATAGGATTTCAAAGAAAGGAAAATAATGGAACACAGCTCTGTCTTCTATGAAAAAGTTAACAGCTTTAGGGATGATGACATTGTTATAATTAGATCTCTTTCTGATTCACATGTTGGTTAGATGTGAGTGCTAAGAAAGCAAAACCCAAAATAAAAAAGTTGTCCTCTGTAAAGGGGTTTCAAGCATCACATCTGACCCACAAAAGAAATCTCCTCAAAAAAATACAGAACTCAACATTACCACTGTGACTTCAGTCAACCAACCTGATATACATATCTGCTTTAGCCCCCACCTTCCTCCAAATGCCCACACCATGCTCACAGAGACATTCCACTTGCACCCTCTATATTGACAAAGTCAGATTTGTGGCTTTACTAATCCACTCCAGGCTTTTCTTGACATTACCATCATGACCTTGGTCAACTGACCTGACAAATGCATCAAATCCAGGCCCTTCTTACAAGCCACCTCTCTTGCTTACATTTAAAGAAATACCAGCTTGCATTTGCTGCATTGGCAATACAAAAGAACTTTATATTTACAATTCTTGTCATCTTTTCCTATTGCCTCAACAGTGGTACTGTTGTTTCATTTATTCTTCTGTGCTACCATACACATTTTAAAACCACATGATAAGACTGAAATAATTAAGATAATCTGATAATTGTGGTTCCTCACTAATTCAATATATCACCATTCTTTCATTTCATCTTACCACTCCTTCAGCTTGCATAACAATCATCATGTACCATTTGTTTCTGTTTTTGCTTATATTTTACTAGTTCCTATTGATGCTATCATTACTTTAAGTATCAGAAATGTACCAAGAAAAATGAATTACTCCAATTTCAAATAAGGCTGACCTGATCCTGAAGATAAAATGATAGCAACAAAAGAGATATACTTAATAAGAATGTATAATTTATGTTAAATATCATTTACAAATTTATACATCTAAGGTACTTAATAGGCTCTTATCTGTGCTTATTATTTAATGTGCTTATTTTTACTTACTCGAATTGTGCAGATTCCAGCTTGCTTTAATTTTTTAATATCAACTGCATTCTGTAAAAAAAAAAGTCACATGGCAGATTTTTATTAGATTGATGATACAGTATATTTATTGATAAAATTTCTCTTTTTTATTAAAACACTTAAACAAATTTTTAGTTAATGAAAATAAATAACTTTGTTAATTCTTAGATTTGATTTTAAGTTTGAAAAGTGCCATATTGATATTGTGGAAGATTGATGCAGTGAAAATTTGGCCTTGTCAAAATATTCATCCATAAATGAAAGGAAAATGAGAAAATAGATAAAGTGAAAATACAATTTTTTATATTCAAGAAACTGTTGAGGTGATTTTATAAAAACTGATTATTTTATTTTATCATTCAAGTTGACAGTTTTCATATGATCGCAAATAGACTAAACACAGAGAGATGTCTTAATGATTCCTCCTATTTGATACATTATCTTTTATTCATACATTACACACAGACAGAGTATCAAATACCTTATGGGTAAATTTTTAACATAAAAATACTAAGCTCTATTTGAAACTGTGTTGCTTGAAGAGTATAAAATTTCTGATGATGTAATAACTATAAATACCTAAAAGCTGAAACTTTGCAATTTGACATTTTAAATTCTGTGTAAATTTTGTCTTTCCCTGTAAATTATAAATTATTTTTAAGTTGGTATCCACTCAGTAGGGATATCAGATTTTATTAATAAGTTTTGATAAAAAGAGGTTCTTAATTATGTTTGAAATTGATTAATTAATACCCCTACATGCAAAATGCAATACCCCTACATGCAATAGCTCTCTGGTGGCAGCCACCGGCATCCCACTGGTGTGCCTCTAGTAGTCCGCCAGTTGCCTAGACGAGCATGCTGGCGGCCCAACTGCAGGTCACTAGTGGTAAATGTTAGTGGCATGCCACCACGTGGCAGATTGGTGGGTTGCGTGTAGGGACAATATGTTCAAATATTATGTCTGCTATAAATTGAATCTGTCTAATTTTTTCTTTTTACTAAATCTTAATTTATACAGATTTTCAACATATTTTAGATATTTTTAAAAATAAAGTAGTATAAATATAGAAATACATAATGAACTAAACCTTTAAAAAATTGTTAATCATTGTAATTAGTACATTATATTCTAATTGAAATAACTCGTATTTAAAAATATATTTTTTAAAGCATTTTAGGGAAATCTTATGACAAAGTGGAAAAAGCTTTTGTGTGACATGTTTCATCCTTTAGGACTTCATCAGACTAAAGTGATATTTACATTAATGCAACTATATATGCACATGAAATAAAGGGGACACTGAGAATTTAAAATGTAAATTTAAAATTCTTTATTTAAAATATGTTTTGGTTATACGGAGTACAAAGTGTAAATTGTCGCCATTTTATATTTTTAATTTCCTGCATGTACGTTGTTCGTTTTTTATTTTGTCAACTGCACAATATAATAGTGTCAGTTGGGCACTGTCTGTGAGTAAAAGAGCAGTATGATGCAATTCACACCACCAGAAATTTGGTAATGGTATGCTGTACTGTTTGGCATTCATACCAGAAGCTCCAATACAAACATTTCAGAGTGTCTGCACTGTCCTTAGATTGACATGCAGAGTTGAATAAGTCTAATGGTGATTATGAAGGTATGGCAGCTTGGAAAACTCACTCTGAATGTCCTGATAAAAAAAGAACTCCTGAATTTATTGGTGAGGGCCTCAGACTCAACACGAAGGCCTACATCAAGTGCCTTGAGGAGGTAGTGTTGCCTTGGGTGAAGAGGGTAGCTGCTGGAATACACTATGTTTGGCAACAGGTCTCTGCACCATGCCACACTAGCAGGAGAAACCAGTCATGGCTGTCAGACTGCAATACCCTTGATTATTATGCTTGTTGCAGATTGGTGAATGTATTTTGTGAATCAGAAGGTTAGGTTATCGGAAGGCTTAGAAATGTAGGTGTTCACAAGACATTCATCCAAAATAAATATAAAAATAAGAACATTGAAAGGTAAAATCATTCAGGAGGAATCAAAAATGAGGACAACGTGATTAAAGGTTTAACAAATAACATTCATTTTATATCAATTAAACATACACAATCAAGATAGATATTGCAGATCAAGTGCGACCAGTTGTAATAAAATATGTAGAAGGATTATACTGAGTTTCAATGTGTGTAGGCTTGTGGTTAGGATTTGTGTATGAAATTAAACAAGGTGTTTTATCGTATTACACAAAATGTCTTTTGTGGGAGTTCAGTCACTAGTGTGTATGTGTGCGTTTGTTAAAGTTACTGTTCAAAGTTTGTAAGAGTTGTGTACCTTTAGCTGTTGTCTTGATGTTGGATTGAGATTTACAAATACTGTTTAGTAGTGAGTCTATTTACTTTCTTTATTATGTTGTAAATAATGTTCCTGAGAGAGCGAAGTGCTGTTTGTCGAGTCAGAAGAATTAGCACGCGAAAAGTGTAGTTAGGTCAAAGTTGATGTCCGAGAGATGACCCAGTGTGGTCCTGTATAATTAGGTGTGAGAAGCTTACGGACCATATCTCTGCAGAGGAAAACATACTCTGCTTGGTGCAGGTCTGCAGGAATGTAATAAGGTTTTTGATATGCCCGTGTTGGGGTGTAAATGATATCAGTCATTTTCTGTTTGAGGTCGCTGACAAAATGACTATCAGTGATAGTGTTGAAAATTTGTCCGGGCAAAGTTAAGTGTGTCCCGAAGACTAATTCTGCACTAGTGCATTTCAGATCTTGTTTGACAGTGTCAGGCTGTTGGCACAAGGGTGGTAAGCCATGGTAGAGATGTGCTTGATTACCAATAAATTATTAAACTCGCAAAACAGTGTGGACTGGAACTGCAGACCCCTATCGGTAGTAATTACCGAAGGGCATCCAAAAACGGTAATCCAGTAAGTAAAAATTGCGTTAGCCACTGCTTCAGCTGTTATTGATGGGAGAGGTATGGCTACTGGCCAGTGCAGAAAACGGTCTATTATGATGAGTACATATTCGTAGCCGTCTACACGCTCTAATGGACCGACTAAATCAACGTGCAGGTGGGTGAATCATCCATCAGGATTGGGAAAAGTTGATGCAGGCGCTTTGGTGTATCTGCCGACCTTGGTTGCTTGGCAACGTAGGCATGTGTGGGACCACTGTTTAATATCAGTTGCCATACCAGGCCAGATGAATCTGTCCGATATGGTCCGCAACATTGCCTTAGCACCCAGGTGAACTTGAGAATGAAAGTGATCAAATATTGGACGTCGCATTGTTGGCGGTATGTAAGGGTGTGGATTGCCTGTACTGACGTCACAGTATACAGACTTATCTGTAAACAGAAGTGGTCTTTTTTCGATCTGTAAGGAAGTGTCAGATTGGATGGCTGGTAATGTTTCATCACTCAGCTGTTTGTCTGCTAAGGAGTCAAAATTGAGTGTAGCAGGTTGGATAGTATTGAGTGTTGTGCGAGGCAACGCATCGGCCACAGTGTTGCTGGTGCCTTTGACGTAGTGGATATCCAAGGTAAATTGCCCTATATAGTCCATATAGCAAATGTCACGAGGTTTATGCTTCTCGGATCTCGCGTGCAGAGCATACATCAATGGTTTGTGATCTGTAAATATTGTGAAGTCACGTCCTTCGTGATGATAATGCCTGATGGCTAAGTAGACTGCCAACAGTTTGCGTGAGAAGGTAATATACTTCATCTGTGCTGAGTTGAGTTTAACAGAAAAGAATGACAGGGGCTTCTCAATTCCGTTAATAATTTGGTGGAGGATGGCACCGACTGTGTTAGACAATGTGTCAGTGGTCAGAGTCAGTTTTGTGTCATCTGAGGATGTTATATATGATAATTTGACACAATTCTGTAATGCTTGCTTAGTAGCATTGAAGGAATCCATCTCATCTGTGGACAAAGTAAGTTTTGGGTTCTTTTATTTATGCTTAGCGCAATTGTTGATGAATTGACGATAGTAGTTTATCATCCCTAGAAATCTTCTAAGTTGACGTAAGGTTGAAGGTGGTGGAAATCAGTAATAGCTTTCACTTTTTGGTTCAAGGGAGTTAACCCATGCTTGTCGATTACGTGGCCAAGAAAAGTCAGGCTAGGGACAACAATTAGACATTTCTCAATGTTTAACTTTAAGCTGTAATGTTGTAGGCATTGAAAAACTGTCTGAAGATGGTCGTAATGTTCTTCATGTGTTTTGCTGGCTATCAGGACATCATGATATAAGTGTAAGTGTAGGACAGTCTGCAAAGGACTATATCGATGAGTCTTTGGAAAGACTGAGCTGTGTTGCGCAAACCGAAGGGCATTCTGGTAAACTCATATAGGCCAAAGGGAGTTGTTATTGCTGTCTTTGGGATGTCAGATTGCTCGATCGAAATTTGATAAAACACTTTCCACAGGTCCAATTTTTTGAAAACCATAGCGCCTTCAAGTGATAGGGCAAAATCTTTGATGTGGGAGATTGGGTATTTGTCCGAGATGGTTTGGGCATTTAATAGCCTATAATCTCTGCATGGACACCAGTTGTGAGCATCGGCCTTTGGGACCATGTGAAGCGGTGTAGCATAAGGACTAGAGGATGGTCTGATTATGCCCAGTTTGAACATATTTTCAAACTCGTCCTTAGCTACCCACAGTTTGTTAGGGTGTAGACAACGTGGTTGGGCATGTACTGGGGGTCCAGTCGTTTTTATGGCATGAGTAGCATTATGCCTGATAGGCTCTGCATATGTAAATGGTGATAATAATAACTTGTATTTTTTGCAATAAGTTCTCATAGCCATTTTCCTTGGGTATCACAGCTGTTAGACCAATTGTAGAGTGCCTTGATGTTAATCTGCAGCGCTGCAGATTCATACACGCGTCAATAAGCATACGCAACATCAGCAATTGTGAAAAGTCCAGATAAATTCCCTTTGTAGGCCAATGTTGAAAAACATGACTCGCTCACCATAGGTGTTAATCAACGTGCCATTAGTGGCCTTCAATTTTGATGAAGCTTCCTTAGATGATATTGTCAATCTGTCACAAATTTTTTAGCAGTATGACAATGACTTGTGCACCGGTGTCAACCAAAAAATTAAGGTTGCTGTTACAGTCATAAATGTAAAACAGGCGATTTTTATTGTGAGCCCTGGCAGCCAACACCTCTAATGATTGCCAGGTTGGCCGTTTTGCTGTAAGTCTGTTGGGAATGTGTTTCAGAAGGCACATGGCAGCTGGCACTTCTTAGCGCATGTACAAAATACCTCATGGTACCAACAATTACCATGCTGATGGTGACATGGGCATCGCAACTTCTTTTAGGCTTGTTTTAAAGTTCATCAAGCTGTAGGGAGAGTTTCTTTAGCTCCAATGTCAGAAATTGTAACTGTTGATTGGTACCTGGAGTAAGGTCATCTGATGGGCTTATGGAGGAAACATGCCTAGTTGGTCCGGTGTCTGATATTTTATCAGCAATCACTGCTAACTTCTGGATGTTGACCTTGTCGGTGAGCACGGCTAATATCCGTACAACTTCAGGTTATAATTTATCCAGCCACATCTGGAGGGGTGACAGGTAGGTATGGAATATTCATTTATAATTTGTCCAAGAGGAGACAAATATGGCTGACATCCACCACAGTAGTCACATATTTTGTTTTCACCAACATTAGAGAATCAATTTACAATGAAATTGCATTGCAAACTGGACCCCATTATTAACTTTTATAATATTTAATAAGTTTTTTTTTTTAATATTCCTAGTCAGGAGTGCTTAATTGTATATATTAAAGGAAATACTATTCTGCATGTGGATGCATTATTTCAGTTAAATTTTAAGATTAAAAATGTTGAAGCAAGTGAAAATTGTCTGGACAGGATTTTACACTGGAGAGAAATGGACATATTACCCTTAAATCAGCTTCAGTTGGGAACTAGGCAGGATCCAGTGTTGAATAGAATTATGGATAGAAAAAAGAGGAATACATGGAGTAATTTTTCTATGGCTTATAATGAGTCAAGACACAAATTAACAATAGAAAAAAGAATTATATGTAATGGAGATATCATAGTACCTCCACAATTTCTGAGAAAAAAGTAATTAAGGCTGTACACAATATTATACATGGAGGTATATTGACTATGCAAATGAGGTTAAAGTTGCAAGTATGATGGCCAGGCTATTTGAGAGACATGGAAGAATATGTTAAAAAGTGCCTAAAGTGTGCAGAAATGAAGAAATTTAAATAAAGTTCAACCTTGGCCAAAGGAAATGGAGCCATGGACACAAGTACATATGGATCATGCCTACATTAAAGGTATAGGACTATTTCTGATATTAGTTAAATCATATTCAGGTTGTCCCAAGGTTATTAAAGTCACAGATAGAAAAGCCACTACTGTGAAGGCACTACTGTGAAGCAGGTGTTGAGGATAGTGTTTTTGAAAAATAGAGTTCCAAAAATCTTGGTCTCCAACAATGCACCTGAGTTTTGTGAAGAAAGTTTATGTGCATAGTTAAAATGTATTGGCTGCATTCCATATAAAACACCACTTTACCACCCACAGTCAAATGGAATTGCAGAGAGAATGGTTCAGATGGTAAAAATGGGATTAAAAGCATTCTCGCCAGTGGATTATGATATAGAGAGTTATTTATTCTTAACTGATAGTGCTATTCTGCATGCAGACAGAAGACAAAGCCCATCAGCAACGATGGGAAGATAAATAAGAGCTCTGACAACTATATCAGTTGAAAGTGTATGGTACAGAAAGGACAAAGATTCAAGTTCTGAAAAATCAAATTTTGTGTTGCAAAAGGAATTTAACACAGCTGTGTTAACAAAGAATGGACAGGGCATACTGGCTCACAAAAATCATTTTAAAAGCACGAGAGAGCATGAAGTTATAGAAAAGGAGGAGGAAGCAAAACACACAATGCAAGAAAGGATGAATGAATCCAGTATTGAGAGTGATCAGGATGACTACCAGAAATATGAGAGGGAAAAGAGAATGAATGTATCCAGTAGTAGTGAGGAACAATCTAGGGATGAGAGTGAATGGAGATATCATGCTAATTCAAAAGAGGAGAATCAGTTAAGACTTAGATCTCCCATAAAAAGAAATAAAGACTCACTCTGAGAGACAGATGATTTCTCATAGGCTTTTTCATAGAAGTCAAAGATCAACTAAAGTTATAAAACTTCTTAGGTTCAGGGAAATGTTGTGATATGTAAATGAGGTACTGCTTAAAAGGCAGTATTGCTATACCTATGAGAGAGTTATCTTCTCTTGACGAGCCTACATCTGTCAGAGAGAATACCTATCATAATGATACGAAAAACAATTTTGAAATAATTATTATTTCTGGTTGCAGTGCCTATTGTACAAGTCCATTGCAAACAACTTCAAATAGTAGTCATTTTTACAAGTTGAATTCTACCTTAACATTATCAACATTGGAAAAAGTTTTCACAAATAAGGAGACAGTTGCAAAATAAGATAAAAACCAAATTACAGCAAGAAATTAAAATGTAGAATTTATCTGACTATACTTACAATGCCATGATTCTGAAGTAAATCAATATCTTGAAAAAAAGATTCCTGAAATATAAAATCACATTTTGTATCTTTAAAAACAGGAAAACTAATGTTGGAACAAAACTGAATCAAAGTGAATTCATATTTATTCAGACACAACTTTTCAGAATCAAATAACTTCAGCAGGTGAATCCAGTAAGCAATTTAGGATGTATTTTTTGCTTAAATTAAAGTAATTTCTTTATAAAGAAACTAGATCTCTAAACAATAAATTTAAAAGCCTAAATTGATATAATACTATGTAAAAATGATAAGGGAACCTTTTGTTGTCTATTCTCATTAAGAGAAGATATACACTATAGGCCAAAAGTTTGGGAACACTCTGTTTTTGAAGAATTGCCTAAAAATTGAAGGTTGCATGCTTTTTCAGAACTAATTTACTTGCTCTCTTTGAGCCTAAGGGATTTTGTCTTCCTGAAGGGTTTTATCATATATTCAATAATAATCATAAAATTAACCTATTACTGCATAAAGTTTCCTTAAAATTTTAACTTTTTTACTTAATCTACCTTGCTGGCTAATGGTAATCTTAGGGCTGGTTGATTTAAAATTTTAAGTAATCCCCCTCTCTAAAAAAATTGGACACTAATGAATTAAATAATTCCAGCATCCTAGCTTAGTAGGAGTTAATTAAATGGAAGAAGGCATGAAACTTAATTATTAAATCCAGAGACTTTTGGCTTATAGTGTATACAAAACTCAAGATGGTAGATTTTTGTAAAAATATCTTTTAAAAGAGAATTAACAAATAGTTAATTTGATATGGTAAATAATTACTTTTCTCAAATACATATTCTGTAAAATACAAAAAAGTTTATAGAATGAAAAAAATGACATAAATGAAAACATAAAATGATAGTATACACAAAATTTAGTTAAAATAAAAATAATTTATTTTTATGGTCATGAAATATTATTACAGATATGTCTCTGAAAAAGGTCTTATTCTGAATAAAGAGTTTCTTTAGACTGGGGAAAACAAAAAGTAAAAGTAACATTTAATAATAAGCATAGAAAATTATGGAAATATATGTAAAGTTTTCTTAATTTATATTTTATTATAAGATGTGTTGTGGGATTGACTACTTTTGTGGTGTGATATAGACATTTTTCCATAAACATTTAAAGGCTTCTGGAACATTTTTCCTGCAAACAATATTTGGCAGACTCATGTCAGTCTAGATAAAAACAAGACACAAAACATTGTTTTTAAACAAACAATTAATGCATGTATTAACAAAAAGAAATTACACAGCTGAAAGAAAAGGAAAAGACATTAAAAACTTAGCTATTAAGAATGTGCTTGCATGTGTGTGTATAAGAGTTTAGGCAACCAGAAAAACGAATATGCTCCAGCAGGGACATCCTCATATATACATTCTGCTAGATCTTGGAGGAAGAGGAAGGAAATGTTTGTTTTTTTATAGAACTTAAACAGTGCCACCTAACGTGTGTTCAGTGAAGCCAGATCGGATAACCTACAGATGTTTGTACAACTGCATTCATATTTAATATCTCTCTGTTGAATTCTAATCAAAATATGATGAATAGTTAGATATTTTTTGCTATTTGTAAGCATTTTTCAGTAATTTCAACAAACTGAAATAGAAAAAATATCAATACTTAAATCTTAAATAAATTATATTATGCACAAGGTAAAAATCTGTCAGAAATCTATTAATTTTGGTATATGGGAGAGGATCTTTTCAAAATAATTTTGATATTAAGCTTCAGCATTTTTTCCCAGAACTTTTATAAAAAAACAAGATATAAGGAGTTTTATATGATATATATATATATATATATATATATATATATATATATATATACTATTATCTCTGATATTGAGCACTTGTATCCATATGTAAATTCTGCTTGTGTACTATGTTGAAGAGATTAACGTGGCTGCGTGTTGAAAAGCATTTAACATTTATACATTATTGAATCAAGGAAAAACAATGAGAAAACGATATTTGTTTCAACGATAAAATATATATTAAAATCAACAAATACAAAACAATTTTGTAATGTGTGAATATTAAGGAAAAGAAAGTAGTTTCCCTTTATCTGTTAGCTTGAATAAGATAAAATGTAATTAAAGATGTTTCTTGAATAGAATGTTTAAAGTTCTATGTTGAAATAAAATGTTGCATTCAGAAAAACATACAGTTAATTCAGTTGTATGTTATTTGTATAACTAACAGAGTGTTGGTTTGTAACTTGGCTTGTTCACAGAAAATGGATGGTGAAATGTAATTCAAGTTTTGTGTCTGTGTGTACGTAGTGAGTAGAATCAATAGTAGACAAGTGTGAGTTGCTGAATTCTACTGTCTATTTTTGGAACAAAACACTGCTTTTATAACTATTGGTAGGATTCAGGAAACAAAGGTGGGAGAATTGAAGGAACACAGAAAATATATGATTGGATGAAAAATTAACCAATCGGTGATTTTCTAACAAAAGCATGTTTGTGAAATTCACGGCAGAAAAAATTCAGTGTGGTGACTGTGATTAGTAAATTGTCCTGTGGTAAACAGTATTTATTATTTAACCAATCACAGTTGAGAAAACTGTAGGTGTGGCAAAGGTAGTAGTAGTCACTACACATAGATATACCTTACATATACATTTTTATCATATATATAACTTGCAAATACATTTGTTATCATATGTGTGTGTGCATAGTGATTAAAATTTGAAACATTTGATCAATATTAATTTCAAATTCTCACCTCTTCAGCTTCATGTTCAATCATTTCTTGAACAACTTGATCTTCAGCCATTTTGAAACTGGTGGAAAAAATATGAGATAAAATCAATTAATAGTCACTATAAATTGTAATTAATTTTAATTACCATATAAATAATTTTTACTCTTTCACTATATATGTACACAGAGAATTGGTTGAGCACATCCATGCAAACACATAAACATATAACATTTCATGTATGATCTCTAAACAATATAATTTCTATGAGAATCAATGTATAAAGCTGTCATTTCTCCAAAATCATCACTGTTATTGATTTTCAAAATAATTAATAAAATTTCATCTTTTTTCTTTTTGAAACATTAGCTTCAAAAACTTTTATGTAATTCTTATATGCAGGAATGTCTATAGGTCTCACTTCTGAAATTAAGTACAAATAGCAAAAAAAAAAAAATGTATTTAAAATAAAAATGAAAAAAGAAAAGATATTTACAGTAAGATAAAAACATTCATTTTATGAAAGGATCAGATTATATATATATATATATATATATATATATATATATATATCAGGAATTTTTAATATCTGATTTTTACTCACCCCACTTCTGACTTATTTTATGCCTGATATAAATACACACATATTTATTACATACACATACTTTTTGTGTGTGGGGGACATGTAAATATATGTGTAGTTAGATGTTTGTGTTTGTTTAAGATTCTGTTTATTTTTTAAAGAATCTTTTAGTTTTATTAAAATATTTTTTAGTATTTTTTGTTTTATGGCAGGGCAAATTTTTAAAGCTTTATACATTACATTACTTAGGTTTACTGAAATAGAAAATATTTTTTCTTGTTAATCTCAATATTACAAAACAATATTTGAACAATAAGTCTGTGAAAATTAAATAAACCCGGGTTATTTTGCTTTTCATAAATTTATAGTTCAAATCTTTATGATTATATTTTCTTAAAACATGAGAAAATTTTAATTTTTAAGATTTATAAATGTAAATAAAGCATAAATTTTTTTTTTTTTTTTAAGATTAAGACAAAAGTAAAACCGTTTGAACTGTAAGAAATAAGAAAGTAAATTATTGGGATATATTTCCTTTTGATGGTTTTTTTTTTTTTTTTTTCTTCACTTTCCGGTGATTGAACAAAAAAAAAAGACTAACAAAAAACAAAAAGAAACAAACTTAAATTTCAATGAAGGATTTAAAGACTTATATCGACAAATTTCTTGAAGTTAAAAAAAGCAAAAAATAAACAGTTACAAACATAAATAGAAAAAGAATTGAAAAGAAAATCGGGAAAAAACTTTTTTTACGTATGAAATGTTGAATCTTTTCCGAATCTTAACCACAATGTCGTCTGCTCATTGAAAATAAAAATTGTCTGCAGTAATTTTTAACTCATCCCCGACAGACGGCGCTAAAGACAATAAAAAAACATTTACTAAGTAAATTTTTTTTCTTTGGCACAATTATTTTATAAGTCACAGTTTATATTCTTCATAAACATCAAAATGTTTAATTCACCAATTTATTTAGTTATTTAGTGTACTGTAAAGTAATTGAAAAAGTTGAAATGCGAAACGAAACATTTTTAAAGTCATTGTTTTTTAGCATAGCTTGAGTTAAAAAAAATTATAATTGAAAATTGAAATGAATTGAAAACTTGAAAAGTATTTCATTAGTTTCTATTTAATGTATCTTTTTTATCTTTTTATTTTTTATGCGATTTTATTTTTTGTGAGAAGTAATTTATTTAAAAAGTTTAGTTATTTTTAATTTGAAGAATATAAGTCATTGTATTTTTTTTTATTTTTTATTTTTTAAGTTAGAGAAGAAGTAGATTTCGATTATTTAGGATTTTATTTCATTTAAGTTAATTTAACGCTTTCTGAGCATTTCAGTTTCAAGCTTAATTTTTTTATTTACAAGTGCTACAAGTTTATTTACATTTATTTATTTTTGAAATGTCAATTAAATAATCTGTGTAGTACTCTTTCTAGGCGTATTTGGATTTTCTTATTTTCATTGTTGATTCTTACGTTTTTTTTGCTTATTTGTAAATAAATAAAAAATAAAATAAAATTTTTCCAGTTTCATGCAAATCAACTCAGCAATTTCGTTTTTTTACCTCACAATCCAGAAAGATAATCCTTTTTTTTTAAAAAAATCCTTAAATTTATTAAAAGATCAATTAATTATTGTCATCCAAGGCTATAGAACCCGGTCTGTCCTGCTATTTACCCACAGCTGGGAGAAGAAGACGATACATACCTTTCCCAAGGGTATTAGCACATAAGTGAATGTAATGGATTTGACTGGAATTTGAACTCAGCTCTCCAATTCCTCAATCCAAGCCGCTATAAATAGTTTGTAGAATGTTGATTAGAACATCGGGTTGACCAATTGTAGAATGTATTGCTTCTTGAGTGTTATGGTCACCAATGTTGAATGGGTTAAATAGATAATGTGGCTGCGTGTTGAGAAGGTAATCAACATTCATACATAATATTTAAAACATCAAGGAAAAAACAATGAGAACCAATTTTGTTTAACGAAGAAATATATGTATATTAAATTCAACAATAATACAAAGTAGTTGTAATATGAGTGAAAAAAGGAGAAAAATGTAGCTTCGCCTTGACTGTAAGGAAATGTCTTAAAGAAGATTTGTCTGAGTAAAAAAAATGTTCAGTGTTCAGTGTTGAAAATAGAATATTTCTTTCAGAAAATTGTTCAGTTGTTGCAACTTACAGAGTTGATTTAACTTGGTGTGTCCACTGAGAACTGGTGGTGTATCAAATAAAGTTCTGTATTGTATGTATGTACATGTGGAGTAAGTAGGATGAAATACACGAGCGAGTAGATGAGATCTATTGTCTCTGGGTACACTCGACTGTGGTTCTGGAACTACTACTAACTGGTTTTTTCAAATGCATCTAATATTTATACTACCTAAGGTGGCTCCCAGCAGAGACACTGGATATATTTTTGAATATACATGAAAAATATCCAATTGGACGGAAAATGAACCAATCAGCGATTTTGTAGCAAAGCTTGTTTTTGAACAAAGTGTAGGAACAAATTTACTATGGTGGAATGTGATAGATAAATTGTCCTGTTATTTTTTAGTATGTATTTATTGACCAATTAGAATTGGAGAAAATGTAGGCGTGGCACTACAAGTTTGTAACTGGATCAACTTATTACCTAGACTGGTTTAGATGGGAGGATGTTTAATACCTTACAAATCAAATAGCCCATGATCCAACCATTTGCTGTTTTGAAGACCTGTTGCCAGCTGTTGGTACCAAAAAAAAATAATAAAAAGCTTTAAAAATAACCTTTTAAAGGATAACTTTAACCATAACAAGGATTTATGTGTTGTTGGGATTGCTATGAGTTTGAATTTGGTATCAGACGGTTTTTATATTAAGATGGTTAGTTTACAGGCATTTTCACCATATTAATCCGCAACAATATAGAATATAGACATTCAAAAACGAATCAATCACAAGGCAATTGAGTAAGAAACAGGGATTATGAGATTTCAATAAAACAACATGCATTTATGTACAATTAATATACAATTTGAAAACTTGTAGTTTGATAATGCAAGAAATTGACCATTGATAAAATGGGTTTCTTATTGATTTACAGTTCAAAATTGTTCAAGTGTTTAAGAACTGGTCAAACAGAGTAAAATGGAAAATATTATTTATACAGAAATTTGTGTAGTTTGTATGCGTGAATAAAGTAGGGTTTAATTGTCTAAATTCTCCAGAGTTGTTTACCTTGGATTGTTCTGTGTTTGTCTTTGTTTAAAATACAATTTCTATTTTAGTAGTGTGTAAGAACACTTTTCTTAGAAAGTTGTAAGTGAGATGTGAGAGATTATGTTGATGTTTGAGTCAGCAGTTGACGTGCGAAAAGTATTTTAAGTCAAAGTAGTGACATGCGTGGATTTGTGTGGCATCTCTATGAAGTTTATTGACTGACTAGTGAATTGGGTTGAGATGGTCCTTTTTATCTGTTTCTGGAAACCAAAATAGGCTCTAGCGCACTGGGCATGAAAGTTTTTTGACAATTGTTACATGTCTCGACCAATAGAAAGTTGAGATTTGCAATGCAAGGTGTTGGTTGGTTAAAACTGATTCTGATGGAAGAGTGTATTTTATCTCAGAGGTGAGTATGAAATATGGACGATTCTATAGTGTCATAACAAATATCTTATTACGTAACAAAATTATACTTATCTGTATTTATGAATATCATTATGCTAAAATTACTGCTATGAAGTATCCAAATAAAATATGTAAGATGGAATATGTGAAAACCAGTTGAATGTTTTGTTTTTTTATTCTGCTGTCAATGTGAACAAATCAATGAAAGAAATATGGAATTTAAAAGGCTGCATGTTGGTATGTATTGTAGGTGTGGTACATGTTCATATGTAAACAATGTAAACAATTAGAGACATACAAGATCTTGGGTTTCTACTATGTATATTCTCTTCTTATTTTTAATATAAATAGTAGTGAAACAAAGTTTTCAATGTTTGCCATTTTCATTTTGGTTCAGAACTTACAGTAAGTAAATATAAACATTGTATTAATGGCTGAGCTCAAGTCAGCCTTGCACTGAGTTGGAACAACCAAAGGAAAGTTTGTACTTACTCTATTGTTGAAAGTTTTAAACATTGTTATGGTATGTCCATTTTCTTTTTCTTGGTTCAAAAGTTAGGATAAATAAGGATAAGCATTGTTATAATGGTCAAGCTCAAGTCAGCTTTGCACTGAGATGGAATGACCAAAGAAAAGATTGATTTACTTTAAAGATGGAAGTTTGGGAAGACACGTGCAAATGCCATGCATTGGAAAGTGAAAAGACAGTTCAGTTGTCAGCAAACTGATGAAATGAAACGTTACCTAGCAAGAACGTAATTACCACATCATGCTGTATCATTGAGAAGGAGGATTAGGAACAAAAATTGTTTGTCTTTTTATAGAATTAACCAGCGCTGCCTAATAAGCATTTAAAGAAACCAAATGGAGTAATCATATTTCTGGTTCCTTTACTGCTAGCATCATGGGAAAATGGATTTATATTTCTTTATTTTTCATTATTCATTATTATTCTTTATTTCATTTTACCACAGTAGCACATAGGAAAATGTTTTTATTTTCATGCATCAAATCGCCATATTTTACATTAGTTTTAACATTTTCCTATGTACAAATATCATTGATTTATTTACATATTTACATATATTATTTTATTTGCAAATATTTATTTTTAATTTTATTAACTGATAAATTTTTCCCTACCAAAAAACAAAAAACAATTCAAAAGAACCAAAACCAAAATGAAGTTACCACGGTAACAATTTTTCTTTAAGTTTTTCAGTTCTTCTAATGATGTTCTATGATTTAATACTGATTAAATACAGTACTTGTAGCACAAGTCCGAAAAAGCAGGAAGATGGATTAGGGCTGGTTGACACTATCTTATATCTAGCTAATCAGATTCATGACCCATTCATTCATTACAATTTACTCATTCACTATAAGAATCTATCCATTACCAATCACTTCTACATACACCAAAATGCCTCACAAATCACCCCATGACTTAGAATTTTAATATGTACAATTGTATAAAAATTCTATCAATGTTATGAAATGATGGTGGTAGTGGTGGTGGGGGGGTGATGATCCCAAAAACAAACTGAAAAAAAGAAAGATATTAGTAAGAGCCATCCATACCTATAAAAATAAGAGTTGCTGCTGCATTCTGTTTTCCAAGAAAATTAAGAGGTTCTCTCTCAAAGGGAAGGGGAAGGATAAAAAAAATTTATAGGCATTAGAAAATTTTAAAAAATGACCTAGTCAAGATGAAAACAAACTGGGGAGGTTGAGAATCTCAACTTGGATCATAGGGAGAAACCGCGCACTGTCCAGAAACAACTCTTACATTAACTAGGTATACAAGAAGAGTCTATCTTAACCAAGGGAGGATTCCATAGGAAACCACCCCGTTGTGACTTGGGGGACTTAAAAAAGAAAATCACATGAACCATGCTCACCATAGTTACCCACCTTTTGCTAACTGCTTTCTATCAGTTCTAATCTTCATCCTGGGCTGATACACAAAGAATCTGATCAGATCCTGATGAGAATAGCAATCACATCATAAGATTTTCTCCATCTGTGTTGTCCAAATCACCATTCTAGCCATGGCCAGCAGTGTCAGAAACACCATCTGTTTCACTCCATAATATGGAGGGGCAACAAATTGTCACATGCACATGTGCAATCAATGAACACAAGCATTTCGGGAGCAATATAAGCTGTCAACTCGCTGACGTAGTCCCAGAGAGAGTGCATATGAGGACAATGGTAGAAGACATATGAAGCTGTTTCCTCTAAGCCACGGTCACACTAATGACAATCAGGCAAATCCACCAAGCCCCATCTGAAGGCTACATCAGTGAGATGTAGCCTATTCCAAACAAATCACCAGGTAAGTGAAAACTCAGGATTGCTAAGATAATCCGTCGCTAGTGCACAAGACCGGAAAAAGTGCAACTCAGTTGCTGATAAACTAAATTGGTCACAGTGTGAATCCTTCACAACCCTCTCCACTAATTACCAATACAAGATTCTCCTAGGCCAAGAAAGGTCGATGAACCAAAGAATGACCCATAAGGCTGATTGACCTACAAGGAGAAAATTTGACTGATCCTGGGGCCTATGATGGCACTCAGCCCTAGAAGCAGGAGGGATGATGGCAAAGTGAGGAAATGCGGCCCTCACACTCCCCTTCAAGATTGAATCCTCTGTCAACACACAGCATAGGAAAGTCAACCTTGATGCATGTTGGTGACTTGCCAAGTGTAGCATTCCCAGTATCCCCCATGACAAAACTTGGCAACAGAATAAAAAATTTAAACATTTAACCAGTTTTCATATATTCCCTCTTATATATGTACTTTATTCAGATATTTCATATCAGTCATAAAATATTATGCAATTTATCACAACGGATGTTATATATTATTTTACTATTATCTATTAATATCTTTTTATTTTAATAGTCATGTTTTTATTTTGAAAAAGGTTGATAAGCCATGAAAAACAAATCAATTAATGAATCCATGTGATGAAAGATTTTGGGTTTCATGTAAGTTATTTGTTTTGTATAATGATTCAAGTCTTTGAGTCTTTCTTTACAATGAATATATTTTTTTATTTTAATTTTAATTCTGTATTTTCCTTATCGCCTAATTATAATATTTAAATATATATGTTGCTTATCATCTCATAATATTATCATAATTATAATTTGAATTATATTTACTATTTCCTTTTAAATATACACAATTTATTTTTTATCATAAATCTTTTATTTTTTCTACATCAAATCACGATATTTTACATTTGTTTTAACATTTTCCTACATACAAATATTGATTTGTTTACATATATTTATTTTATTCACAAATATTTATTTTTAATTTTATTAACTGCTAAATTTTCAAACTAATCACACTGTTTCTAATTTTTTCAGCTGTTCTGAGGATTGAACAAAATGTTGACAACAGAATAAAGAAATTTAGACATCCAAGTGCTTTTCGAATATTATGTATGTCTCTTTGTATTTCTGAGGTTTTAATTTAAATGGTAACCAATAGTGTCTCCATGAAACTATTTAGCAAAGTCAAGTGGGATAACCCACACTACTTTACATTGCATAATCATGTGATCAATAGGATGGTTGTCCTTCCTGCTGGGATCAGTAAAGGCATCACTGGGTACTGACATGGTGAAGCCATTCACTAGTGATGGTGAAATAGTTGTTATTATAGCATCCTATTTTATTTTTTAGCACAGGAGAGGCTCCTATTCAACTTCTTTATGTGCCGTGCCCCCTCAGGACATAAGGGGATCATGGATCTCCACAATTTCCTGTCCTTTGTAGCTCTTAATAAATTCTGTCTTTTTGTTATTTCTTCTAAACCTCATTCTGCCATCCATTTAGTCAAGCTCACTAAGTATGTTATGCATTGTTTTCCTCTGTCCCTTCAACTACATGTGCCATTTATTCATATTATAGCATATGATCCCTTGGTTTTGAAAAGTAGGCTGAGTAAAGCGCATGTGGAACTCTACCTTAAAAAATTAACTAACACAAAACTAACAGTTATCCTTTGACTCTCTCACTTCTGATAGAGCAATCTAGGAAAAAAACACAAAATTTTATTTGCAAAGCCAAGCCATAATTTGTGTCACTGATGATTTCTTTCCTCTAAAACAAACTGGTATCTGAAACTATTTTTAATCTAGTTCAATCCTTATAGATTACTTTACAATTTTAGACTTGTGCATTTAATTTAGTAGAGAATCATGGGTAAAATATTGAGTTGTCTGTTTCAAAAAGCTGAAACATAACTCGTATACATTATCTTAAGCTGAGGATTTCTGACTATAGTTATTTATTTGGTGAATCTTTGTTGACAGCCAGTTGGCGACTTCAAATGAATCATCTCCAACAACAAAGATAATCAGTGAATTTTAGCTAACAATAAAAGCCTTTTTTCAACTACAGCTTTTTTCTGTGGACCAACTATTTAAAAGTTTTTTCTAAACTACAGCCTTTTCTGTGAGCCAACTACGCAAAGACTTTAACACAACAAAAGACTATTTTTAATACTTTTTAACTTTTTTGAATTTATGTATAAATGTTTGTAAATACAAATGAATTATTTAACAGAAATTCACGTCTTTTTTATTTTTATTTTATTATTTCTTGAAATTTGGACGTTTGAATTTTTAATATAAAAACCTAAATGACTGAATTTCCTACAACTGTATGAGCAGTGATGTAGCTTTTATAGTGTTATTTACAATTGTTAAGTGTAGGAACCACCAAAGTGGATGCATTTTTTGGGGTGGGTAGGAGCTTTTAAATTTAATAAAACATTATTTTCTTTCTAATTTGATAGGGGGGAAATCTACAACAAATATTTATTTTTGAAAAATTAACTTGCAATTTTTCATTGTGATTTTGAAATTTTGGTGAAAAAAGATTTTATTTTTATTAAATAAAGATTTATTTGAAGAATTGAAAAATGTAAAGTTCGATGCAATTTTCATATCAGAAATATTTTTAAATAATTGTATTTTATTATCTAACCCTAACCCTTTTATTTTTTAGCACTTCCTTTATTTTAATAAATTTTTAAATTAGAATTATTATAAAGACCTCATTAATTGCATTTAAATATTTTATGACATCAAACAGGTAAGAAAATAATCCACACATAAAAGCAATGAATTAAATTCAGAAGTAATATTTAGCTAGTTTTTAATTAATTCCTTTTTTTATACTTCCAATGTAGAATAAAAATAAAATTCATTCTTCTAAGTTTAATAAAATCATGTAGAATAAAAAATTATAATCTTAAACTATTATTCATATGAAGTTAATGATAATTTATATTTTTAAAATAACAATACCAATTTTTTGATTATTGTGCTGCTGCAGTTTCTTTTTTTTTTCTTTTTTTTAACTTATTTGGGATGGCAGTAGAAAACTACAGTTGTTAATCTATGACACAACAGCTACATAAGTAAACGTTATGTCTTAAGTAAAAAGTAAGCATTTACTTACAAGACCCAGTCAATTGATCTTTAAATTTACTTTGAAGTTTGAAACACATAGGACATGAATTTTAAAGAGTTAATTTTTTAATTTGTTATTTACATTTTTCGTCTATAATTGCATTTCAGTAAGTCCAGGAGTGACGAGTGAAAATCTAAAAATATCTACAAACTTTATATACGAAAATTTATTTTTATTTTCATATGGATTAGCTTTTTTTATGCTATCATTCAAATTTAAGCCAAAATTATATTAAAAAGGAGTTATTATTTAAATTATTTAAAATACGTTTTTATCTTTTCAGCCCAAATTTTGGTAGTACTTAGTTATATGCTCATAAAATTAGCTATTTATAGTGTTTACAATAGTTGTTATATTCATAAAATTCGGTTGATTAAATTTTTTATCAGACTCAACTGCATAGTACTTTGAAAAAAATGATAAAAAAATTATTTGGATTTTAATATCAAATTGATATGTGTAATCATAAAATATTATTAGAATAGATAAAATATAAAGAAATATGAATTAGACTGGAGCAAAAACGATATCTTCATTTCAATATCGATTCAGAATCACTTAATAAAAAAATGTTTTAATAAATTAATACAATATAGTGATTCGTCTGCTATAATATCAACACGAAAGTTGTCTTTCATTGATATTTCGGTAGAGGTCGTCGTTGTTTTTGCGCGCGCATCTCCGGAAGTGAAGCCCCACGTGTTCAGTTTGCTTGTCGCCGCGCTAACGAGTTTATTTCCAAGTCCTCCGTGAAGCGAATTCACGCCGAGAGGACAGTTTTTAATCTTCATTTTTCTATTGAACAAACATCTTGTCCTATATCTCGGGTCAATCATGGTAAGTAATTCTTAAAAAAAAATGTCCTTCTTTTTAGACACGCGGTAACATTTTGTTCTTGTTTTTTTTCTTTTATATTTGTTTAACGAAACTATGTCATCTAAACAAAGTTGTCTTTTTTAATTTAATTTTAAAACCTTAGCTTACAAATTGCATTTTGATAAATTTCGCATATTTTCAAATTAATTAAACGCAGTAGAAAGTTGAATATTTTAAAGGTAAATAATAGGCACCCTTTGCAATAACCAAATTGTTGTTGAAACTAAATTTGTCCAGTAGAAGTTTTTACGTTGCATTTTTTCTTTCTTCTTTTTTTTTTTTTTTTTTTTTTTAAAGCTTTTTTTTCGTTTACATTGTGGGTTTTTTTATGTATTTTAAAAGGAAAGAAAAACAGTGCTAGAGTGCAATCCTTTATTTTGCACTTTTTTTTTTTTTTTTTTTTTTTTTTTTTACTAAAATTATTTTTTGTATGTCCGCAATTAGGTTTTTTTCCATTTCGTTTATTTATATTTAAAAGAAAACGTTTTCTTATTTTTTATATTCAGATTTTATAATGCTCAGTATTTTATTAATTAACTGAATGTTCTTCATTCAGTACTTGCTTTATTGTGCACCACGTGGTCTGAAGCATAACAAGGCGTGTTGTGATGCGTTATTACTGCTTAACACTTGAGTGTTTATTCACTCTCGCTACGATATGAGAAGTAACTAGTTTCTTTACAAAAATGTTTATATATCTGAATTTAGTATAGACAATGATCCGCCGTTAACTTTCAGTACGGTGTCATACTTGATAACTTACAATTGCTACTGACGTTTTAACGTTCTATGGTTGAATTATTTTTTCTTTTTGAACTATTCTCATCATTATAAAAGTCACTTAAAAAGTAAAATTGTGTTGTAAGATTTGAATTAATGTCGGATTTATTAACCTTTTTTTTTATTAGTTTATTTATGGGATATGTTTGCCAACCGTTGGAAGCTAGTTCTTCGCTGTGTTATATAAAAAAAAGTAACTTTTTTTTTTTTTTTTTGTGCCAAACTATTTGATCTGGTACCACAAACTGAACAGCACTTGTTGATTTTTGAGTGCATCAGAGTCCAATCGTTGACTTCTACTCAAATAATCTGAAAGTATTATTATTTTAATTTTATAATTTTTTTTTTTTTTTTTTTTTTTTTTTGCTAAATGAAATCTAATGTAATCAAGGCAAAATCGGCGCTAATTATTATACCTTCACTATTTACTTCTCGCGAATTAAAATTTTTATTGACATTTTCATTTAATAAAATGAACCTAATAGTGTTCTACTACCATAAAAATTGAAAAATCTATAAAAAGGTGTCTTCAGTAATACAATTTCAAGAAAAAACAAAATAAAACTATTAAAAATTTTGAATTTTTGATTCTACAAAGTAACAAAAATAATATCTCCGCTTTTAAATCTTTTCTTTTTTTTTTTTTTTTTTTTTTGTCCTTGAAAAAATTCGACTAAAACAGTAGTACACTATCCATCTCTAGACGCACCCAGTTACTCAGGGTGATTTATATTTATGAAAGTACACAATTGGGGGTGGGAACAATATGTGCGGTTTCCTTTCAAATCGTTGACGACCATGGCTTTCTACGACTTTCCTTTGTAGCTCTCAAATTTTAATTTTGTCTTTTTGCAATCTCTCCAAATTCCTGCTCCACCACCCATTCACTCAAACTGCAAACTCTCCATATATATAGTTTTCCTCTGTCACTCTTGCCTTCGATCTGTCATGTGAGTATCATTTTCCTAGCCCTCTTTCCTCATTATGTGCTCAAGAAATTTCAACTGACTTTTTCTGATAAGTGTAATTGTAATAATACTCACATCAGGAACAGACAGTTGAAATAGTTTCTAAGGCACATAAATGGAAACAAAAAGGACACAGTGTATAAGTGTTTTTTTTTTTTTTTTTGTTTTTTTTTTTGTTACTCTCCTAAAACTTCATAGATGCTCACATGTTCCATATGGTATTACTATTCTGTATCTTTCTGTTGCTTTCTATTCATCTGTTGGGAGATTGTCCAACATTTGCTACTATATATAGGAGGACTGAACATTTCAGTACGATTTTCTTTTCTTTATTTTTTTTTCTAACGAAATTTTAAAGTTTACTTTGCTTGGAAGGCACCTTTTACTATCCCAATATGGGCCATCATATTTTCTTTTCTCTTTTAAGAAAACGCTTTCCATTGTTGTATTTTTGTATCTCCAATTTGTAATTTGCATTTTGGACTTTTCCTTTTTTTGTGAATAGTCATGTATTCTATCATTTTGCAACTGATGTTAGTCCTTTTTTTGCTTTCCTTCACTGTCTTCTGTGGGAGTTTTTGTTTCCTTTCTGCATCAACATCTGTCTATCTTGTGTAACAAGATTGTGGCTGACAATTATGAATCTTATGACTTCTAAATTATCTCAGAATCGCCTTGTTTGTTGAATATGCCTGAGAAGACACATCCTTATATTAGATCTCGCACCCCTTCCTATTTTTGTATATTTACTAAACTCCTTTTTTTTACTTGTATGGAGTTTGCTGCCCGTATAGATTCTGGATTCTTTCCCAAATAATAAGTTCTTTGTGACATCTTCAAACACTTTTGCATAATCTATAAATCATGAGTGTGCCTTCTGTCTGCATTTGTATTGCTCTGCTGATACCATTCTGAGCATAAATATGACATTGCTTGTTCCATTGTTTTAGACAAGCCCACACTGTTCTTGTCCTATTTTTGGTCTGATTCTGCTGCATGCTCTATTCATCAGAATTTGGATAAGTTTTGTTATATGGCCCATTAGAGTGATTGTCTGGAGTTTGTATTCATTTGCACCTGGCTTCTTAGGCAGTGCTATGAACTTAGGTCTTCTGGTATATCACCACTTTCATTTATTAATATTTCTGTCTATTGCCAGTTATCTTTTGTCATAGAGTTCTCTGATGTATTCATTTCATCTCTAAAGTATTTTTTTCCTCTAATATTAGTCTCTCATCCTTGCATCCTGTTGGTGAGCATGTGTTTTGTTTTTTGTGCTATTTTTTTTTTCTTATATACATATCAGTTTTAATACTTATTCTTTCTATTTCTGCACATTTTCCATTGACCCATTCCTTCAACATTTTCCCCCTAATTTCTTTGTGCTGTATCTTTTTTTTTTTTTTTAATATTTACATGGCATTGATTTACTAATGCTTATCTAGGTCCCTTCACTTTATTGCGGGCAAACATAGCGTAAGGAAAAAGGCCACAAACTTAACGAAAATAAATTATCGTCAAAATGTTTTATTATTATTATTAAGGTGAAAGACCAAAATATTTTTTAATTATTTTTTGAAATTTTTTTAATCCTTTCTAACACGTTCAAAATTTTGGTTTGTTTACGTCACCACGGTGGCAGAAAATAACTTTTTTTTCTTTTATTTTCCGCTTTTTCCCATTGAAAACACATTGATTTGGAAATTCTTGTAAAAATCAAGTAATTGTCCTATTTTAATGAAATTTTCGGGACTTATTCACAAATGAATGAAATTATTTTTGAAATGTATTGGTGTGTTTTTTTTTTTTTTTTTTTTTTTTTTTTTTTTTCTCTCTCGTTAATTTCATAAAATCTTTCTAATATTTATTTCAAATCAGATTAATTTATCTTTAAATTTTCTAATTTTACTAAAATAACGTGTCAGAAATATATACTTATTTTTTGAAAGAATTTTAAAATTAAGAAAATGGTTGCTTTTAAGAAATTAAATTTGACATTCCAATCTATATAATTTATATCTGAAATACTCCAGAATATTTTACTTAATGGAAATGATAAATTATTAAGCTTTCACTTAAAGCTAAAATGAAATCTTTAAGAAAGATTTTTCATTTTTAAAATTTAATTCTAAACCTTCGGTATCAAATTTGTGCCTAAAAAAGTGAATGGACTTGTGCTTATCTTAATGTGCCCTTAGTTTCCATTCTCCTTTTGCCCATTATATCTACTTTTAACACTGTTCATTTCTCCTTCACATTTGGGTCATTCAGGAGTCTGTCATATTGCAGTTTGGGGGCTGCCTTGGCCATCTTCAATTTCTGTAGTTTTGCTCTGTTTATATATTGCTGGAAGGTGTGGTCACTCACACAGTTGTTACTTGGTTGTTTTGTGGTATAAAACTGCATTCCTGAATCACAATTTTTTTTTTTATTTCTCCTCCTGGGCTTTTTCATGCCCATGTACATCTTTGATGTACTTGAAACCAGGTGACCATTTGCTGTTCACTATTGAATTTTTTTTTTTTTTTTTTTTTTTATATGATTACAAGTTCCTATTCTGAATTTATCAATTATTTCACCATCTCTGTCCTTGTCTACCTGGCATTCAGTAACAAAACTTCTCCACAGTCTGTTCCACTAAAATTCCATCCACATATCCCAATCATTCAACCAAAAAGTATAATAGTACTCAAAAAAAAAAATTTGGACAGTGTAAAATGGGGCATTAACATCCTGTTGGATATTTTGATTAGATCATGTTGCAACAAAAATTAGATCCTTTTTGTTAATTTAAAAAAAAATTGCCATTTACTTTCAGGAAGTAGGTGATTGTGTCTCTTCATGGACACCTTTTTCCTTCAATATCTCTTTCCGAGGAGAGATATTGTCATTATTTACCTTGTTCAGACTGTTGTCCTCATATTTGTAAAGATGAGGACTATGTAAATAATTACCTTTTTTCCTTAGTCATTGCCAGTCCCATCTCCATGACGATTAGTAACATAAAACTTCTCCACGGTCTGTTCCACTAAAATTCCATCCACATATCCCAATCATTCAACTAAAAATTATAATAGCACTCAAGAAAACTTGAACAGTCTAATGGAACATTAACATCCTGTTGGATATTTTGATGCAACAAATATTAGCTTTTTTTTTTTTTTTTTTTTTTTTTTTTTTTTTTTTTTAACTTTTTTAGTGTAGTAGTTTCCTATTGCCTTCTACATACTTTTGAATTCAAAGTGGTAGTACTACTATACTGGCTATCACTTAAAATTAGAAAATCCACAGCTAGGATAGAATAGATGGATTCATGTCTAAAGAATTAGATCTTGGCTAACCAATAATGGTACATTAACCATATATCCTGTGTCTCTAACTTGTAGCATTAAGTGTTGCTATATATAACTTAAATTTTACAGCAATCTGTTTTTATCTTTAGTCTGATCTCAAACTAAACTTTTTTTTTTTTTTTTTCTTTTCACATTCCGCAGTAAATTTTGCTTGTGCATTGTTTCTGATAATGTTAATTCTTTCCTTTATTGTCTTTTCAGTCTGAAGAAGTTAACCCCAAAGCCTATCCCATGGCTGACCCTCAGCTGACTCATAATATTCTCAACCTTGTTCAACAAGCCTCCAACTATAAACAATTGAAAAAGGGAGCTAATGAAGGTAAGTTTCCTAGATTTGACAATACCAACTGAATTGTAGTGTTTAACTGTAGTTTATAAATATTTCTTTTAATTGGTACCGCTAAGAATTTGCTAAAAAAAAGAAAAACAAAAAAAAAAGATACATGATTCAAAAAAACCCAAAATATAATGGCAAGTGGAAAGATCAAAGGAGTTTTTGATATAATAATTATATAGAGCCTTGGTAATTTTAGCTAAAGTCTTGTTTGAACTTTTTTTTTTTTTTTTTTGCCAGTGAAAGACATTGATTTGGAATTTCTTGCAAAAATAAGATTGTTTGATTTTAATGAATCTTTTGGGACTTGTACAGAAATGGATGAAATTATTTGTGAATTTTTTTTTAATTTGTTACATTTATAGATTTGAAATTTTAAATTCAGTTTGAAACATACCAAATTATTTTACTTATTGGGTATATTAAATTTAATTCATTAGGACTAAAATTAAAGCTTAAATAACTTTTTTTAATGCATTTTAAACTTGGGTATCATTTCTTTTGGGGGGGATACCTACTTAATAAGAATATAATACTGCTTCATCATGAGAATTTTTTTATTAATTTAAGTTTCTTAAATATAGTTAACTTTTTAAAAATTTGACTTAATCTTAAACCTTAAAAAACAAACTTTTTTTAAAGAATATATTGGCTTCTAAAGAATTGTAATGTTAAAGAAATATATTTTTTTTTTTGTTTATGTATTTATATAAATTTCAAGAAAGTTACTGAATAAAAGAAAAAAAAACATGCACATTTTGCCTACCATATTCAATAGGTTCCTTGCAATAGTTTGAAAGACTGCTTACTACAAAAGGCAATACTGTGAATAATAAAAGGCATTTCTATTTGTAATTGCTTTGAGGTTAGTTGATATGTTGTCTAAATATGGGCAGTTAGTGTAATGGTTATTGGCACAAGTTCAAACTCTAGTCAATTATATTTTGTTTACTTCATTCTATTGTCCTCAGAAAAGGCATGAATCCCTCTTTTGCTTCGGCTGTGGGTTAAATAGCAGAGCAGACAGGACTCTTGTGAAACTGGATTAGCAAATTCATGAAACACTGCACCATTTCTGCTAACAGTTCTGAAAAGTAATTGATTCTACACAATATAATCAGATTGTCTGTCAGAAGTCTTGGGATCTGTTTGGTTTGGTTGTTATGTAACAGCAATATACATCAGACTGGACTTTTTTCATAAGGCATAGATATCCAGTTAGGGTTATCAACATTTGAGTATTTTTATCTAAGTGGTTTCTTTACCATATTTCCTTGAATTAGTTCCCAGTTCAGACATTTAACCTGGAGAGTGTGGGGGTGCTTAAAATATCACTGGCTTGTGAAGCAGTTAATACTTGTCTTGAGTAACTTTCATCAATTCTATTAAGTTATAAAATCAAAACATTTTCAAGGCTAAACACTTGCAATAAATGCTAAAGATGGATTAACAAACATGATATTAGGAAGGGGTCCTGTTTTTAAAGTAAAAACACTTTTTCCTTATTGTTGTGGTGGGGGTTGATAGGGGATGTTCAAGAAAATATATTATTTTGGGTAGTTTTTACTAGCTACTTTAAGTAAAATTAAATGAATCAAAAAATTATGGCAATAATTATTTTATTAAATTTGTTTCTACTGCATATGACTTGATTGATTATTGTGGCTGTGAGTTTGAATGTTTGATTTTTATCTTAGAATTGTTTATGCAGTATTATTCAACTTTTGGAAAATACATTCTCCTGTCTGCCTATTATTTATTGGCCTGTTCCCATATTGGCTTGGTTTATGGCCACATTGAAACACTGGCGCCCATACAATCCCTGAAGTTAGCAACATAGTTTGATCATTACCTAGATGAGAATGCCAGGTGATGTATGCTTGGATTTGTGGATGATGTAAAGGGGTTTTAATTCTGAATTGTTAACCAGAGTTCCAATTCCTGTTGGGTTTGTTGTATTTGCGTACACACAAATACCCTTAGAAAAGGTATGAATCCACATATTTGTCACCCCTCGTATCTATGAGTTAATTAGAATTGTATCACTAAACTATTATCTCAAAGAAAAGAAAAAATTCTTAGAATTAAAAAAAAAAAAAAAATTAACTTACTTTAAATAACTCTCAATGGTTATCAAGCAATAGAAAATAACTCTCAATGGTTATCAAGCAATAGAAAATAACTCTCAATGGTTATCAAGCAACAGAAAATAACTCTCAATGGTTATCAAGCAATAGAAAATGAACAAAGTTGTAAAATACGTGCTTTTTTTTTTATTATTATTATTTTTTAGGTTAACATGTACAAATCGAATTCTGTAAACTTCTTGGGTGCTTTCTGATACTATTATCAAAACAAATGCTATTAATTTCAATCTTTTCCTCAAGTGTCAATGTTTATTTTTAGTTTTTCCTGACCATACATGCCAGTTGTTTATCACGTGGGCATTTTGTAAATACTCTGGCAAATAGATTAAACATTAAGTTTTTTTTTTTGTCTTTGTCTTTCAGCCACGAAAACCTTGAACAGAGGTATTTCAGAATTTATTGTTCTGGCTGCTGATGCAGAACCTCTGGAAATTCTTCTTCATCTTCCTCTTCTTTGTGAAGACAAAGTAAGTTTTCTCTTTTTGTAACTAGGAATATCTTTACAAGATTATTTTTAAGAAAAATAAAACTTCATCTTGTCAGCATAATAATTTTTTTTTTTTTTTTTAAGTTATTGTATGAACTGTAAAGAATTCAAAGTTTAAAATTATGGAAAGGAAATTTGTTTTATCCATGCAATCTACTTGAAGTTTAGATAATTGTACACTTTGTCATAAAAAGAAAACTGACTCTTGTATCTTGGTTTTGTTGTAATATAGACACTTGCTTAAGGCATATAAATATATGGCTGTTAACATGAAAAAAACATCTTCATTTAAAGTTTGTGCATTCATTTGTTTCTCTCTTACTTTCAGAATGTGCCCTATGTTTTTGTGCGATCTAAACAAGGTAAGATTTGGTTTAAGAAATTATAAACTTAATCAGTTTCAGGTGGTCATATTTGAGGGGGAAAAATACTTATTGCAGATAAATCTTAGAATGTTCATGTTGATTTTAAAACATTTTTATAACATTAAAATACTAATCAGTAGGAGTTTTTATTTTATTTTTATCTTCATCTCTTCTCCAATTTTGACATCAACTAGTGTCCATCTTCCATTTCCACTGTAGCACTGGATTTCGGTGGTCATGACTGAGCTGTGACCTGACTTTCATCTCATTTGCAACAGGGTTTCTTAGAAAAGTTATAAAATATTTAAAAATAGACTAGACAACATATTCTCAAAAAAAAAAATCAACAATCCACTTTAAACATTTTTAATTATTTTTCAGGTTTTATAAGGCAAATACCTATAAAAATTTGTAAAAACAAATTTTAAGGAAATAACTTGTACGTTATTAAAATGTTCAACAGAATCAGAGTTAAATTTAAAAAAAAAAAAATTATTTTTGAAAATTTCATTAAAAAACCCAGATGCCATTTAAGATTAACAATTCCGCAATTCTGGAAAATTTATTCCCCTATATATCCTTGTTTTTGTCTCCCTTTTAACTGTTGTAATTTTGAGTAAGATATTTAGTAAATTTTCAAACATTTCATAAGTCTTAGTTTTTCACAAATTACAATATTTGTTTAGCACCAATTTTTAATTACTATTGGTTGTCAATTATTTTTGTACATTTATGCATTTTACATAAAAACGAATCAACATTGCAAACCACCTTTTGTATCCTAAACTCTAAAACTTAATAAAAAATTTAAGCTGGCGACAGCAGCCTTTTCTTTCTTGGATTCGAACAGTACCTCAATACCAAACATCTCAGACGTTCAGTTTAGAGACATACTGTAATTCCAAAAAAATTTGAAGTTTCTTTATTAATGAATTGTCTGCTCTTTTGTTTCTATAAATTCGAACATGAGCTAAACTTTGTTTCTCAGTCAAGCTTCTTAAACAGGTAAAGCATGTCAGTTTTTATTTCCACAATATTCTTTGAAGCATTTAAAAATTTACTGATTCACTTAAATTAAACTGAATTGGTGAGATATATATATATATATATATATATATATATATATATATAAATAAAATGTATGTGTCTTCTCCCTAACAAGACGACTTGAATTTTTGTATCAAATATTTGGGCTACATCCATTTTTACATATGGACAGACATTAAATTGTACTCAAAAAAAAATGTTAGGTTGGTGCAAAAAATAATGTCATTTTCTTACATAGTAACATGTGAGAAAACAACATTATTTTTGCACCAACCTAATAATCCATATTTTCTTAGCATCAGTTTAAACAGCTCCACTCTTTATATCTGAACTATAATTGTAAGCTATAATTTTGGAAAGTGAATATATTACAGGATTGATAAATTTTCATCTGAGATCAAGAAAATAGAAACTATGTAAAATGAGTACAATATCTAGAAAAGAAAAATACAGATTAAATACACATTATTATAAGACAAAACAAATTTAAATCTGTATGTTAATGACTTGTGAGGATTTGGGGGGGAGGATACAATTTGTATTTAATGTTTGTCTAAAAATAGCCTATAAGTATTTGAGCAGACTTTAATCTCTTTTGTGTTTATTTTCATTGAATTTACTCTTGACATGTCTGGATTAAGACAAATTGTACCAGTTTGTATGCAATGTTAAGAGGGGAGTTCTCTGCTTGGTTTTCTTTCTACATTCCAAAAACCTTTTTTGCAGTATATGCAATTCCCAAATTAGTCTAGGCTCTCAAAGAAGTAACAATAGGGACAATATAAAACTACAAACTTTTTTTTGTTTTTTTTTTTTTTTTGTTTCCAATTTAAATGAAACTGGCATTATTTTATTAGGATGGAATCTGATTTGCTGGCATGTTAGAAATTGATCATGTTTACTATTCTAACAAATGTTATCAAACCCAGTACATGATTGTTACTAGAAAGGAAAAACATATTTGAGCTATTTGCATGTCAGAAGGTCATGAGCAGATAAATTACATCGTATTCATTCACATTTATCTACAATTGTAATATTTTAATTGTTGCATAACTGATTTTTTTTTTTTTTTTTTTTTTTTTTTTTTTTTTCTTCAGCTCTGGGGAGAGCTTGCGGTGTATCTCGGCCTGTGATTGCTTGCTCGGTGACTGTTAATGAGGGTTCTCAGCTGAAATCTCAGATACAAGCTGTCCAGCAAAGTATTGAAAAGCTCCTCATCTAAAATGTTAAAGGGGGGGGAAAATTATCTGGTTTCAAAAGGACAGCAGCACATTGTTGGCTTTTTGGCTGCACAAATTTTCATTCATCTTCCATACTCTTATATAATCATCTAATTTTGCAAAGAAAGACAACTCGTACAATTTTATTGTATAGCTAATTATTTCATAAATTTTACGAAAAATCATTTCATTCATGTGTTGTGTTCTTTCTTTCCGCGTGTATGGTAAGTAGACTCTTCCAGGCTTTTGAATAAAGATTTTTTCTTATAATACAAGGAAGTGTTCCATATGTTGGTAAAACCAAACTTTGTAATGTGGGGTGGGAGTTACTGGGTGGAAGTTTAAGGAAAACGATTTAGGGCTGGTTTGTTTTCTTGCATAAATTTACCACAGTAATGTGTGTGTATATAACTTATTTTATATATGTATGTCTGGTTGATAAAAAATATAGTTTTAATATATGCTATATTTAGTGGGGGGGTCTGTATCATGGATAGAACATATGTAAATAGGGAAGTTGGCATTAAGGTCAACACAGGGTATTGACAGTGTTTCATCCCTCAGGGTTTGTGCAGGGTCTCTTCTAGGGCTTGAAAGATCCTGGAAAAACAGCAATAGCCCAAAGACACCTTGAAAAGTCCTGAAATTTTCTCATGCATCCCTTTTCTCAATTAACGGAAGTCAATGCCAAATCCAAGAAATTTGACTTCCATAAAGTCTTGTTACCAGTAATATTTGCAAATGCATTTTGAACAATTGAAGAAATTTTATTCACGTGTCAATTTCAAGTCTTTTGATCTCTAGTCAGTGGTGGATAAGTTCATGCTGAAAAAAGGATACATTTACATATTCCATGTCAATGTATCATTAGACTACATTTGCCTAAATTTGTTGCCAAAAGTAATAGGTTTGAGACTCAAATTTGACTCTAAGGAAATGGTAGCCGTGAAGGATGATAAAATAGAAAATGTGCTTTTGAAAAGATGTTATTTTTAAAGTGTATTCTGAGCCCTTTATTTACTCTACTGGAGTATACTGTTCTCATGTTTAGGGATATCATTTAGTTCTTATCTTTTTAGTTATTACTGTTCAGTTATTGCTTGCCCACTTCCACTGAGTGCAAGTACACCCTGATGTTAGATTTTAGTATTTATGAAAAATGTGGCTTTTTGCTTGCCATAAAATATGGTAGTTCTGGAGTGTCACATGACTAATTATGGAAGCTCATCTCACATAACCATTACCACTGTAGTGAATATGATTCTTAGTACCTCCTACACTTATGGCTTTGTACCAGACTGCTGAGTAAATTTCATAATTCAAAGAAGTAATTGTCAGTTATCTTCAACATAATATATAAAGCATTAATGAAATTGTGTTGTATATAGCCAATCAGTATTTGTGACACTATGGTTAGGACACCCACATAGAAAAGTGTGATCTTATCTTGATCACAAGTGTCTTATGCCTTGTGATTTTGTCATTAGAGCTGATCTGTTAGTTTGGCATGGTAGTTGTCCCATGTGTCACTTTTTGTGCACACTGATGTGATTAGGAATCAAGGCATATGATGGAAAGCTGGGTGAGAGTTGCATTACATATTTACTTATGTAAACATGTTTTAAAAATCACCCTGGATATTTTCTCATGTCATGGATTGCGGTAAGCACAGCTATTCCTATATAATTCTAGAAAATACAATACTAGACTAAAATATTATATAATTATATTTAGAGTCAGAGGGACAGTTGAAATTTTTTAGGACACAGAATGAGAAAAAGGCATGGAGAATCTGACACTCACAGGGAGATGGTGAGTAAACTACCTAATGAGCTTGTGTAAATGGATGGCAGAACGGATTAGAAGAAATGGAAACAAAAAAACCTTAGTCAGGGCCTACAAGACAGGAAGTTGTGGAGCAGCATGAGTGTTAGCACAACTGAAACTTATAAAAAAAAAAAAAAAAAAATAATTTTCTATTACAGACTACATGTGATTTTGTATATGTAATGTGTGTGTGTCTGCCTGATGTTTATGTGGTTGTGCAAAATGAATTCAAGTAAAATGTTAGTAATGACTGGAATGTGCAGGCCTTTGAAATCATTTTTGTCTCCTGTATTGAATTAATTTTATATGGACAAGCAAATTTGATCATCTTTCTGTCAGCACACTGACAATATTTACAGCCTTGAAAACAATTTAATTTTGCATTACAATGTTTCATAAAGGTGTTCTTTTCCTTCAGGTAATTTTCTGGCAAAGTTGTGTAAAAAAAAAATAAAATTGTAGAGCAAATGTGGCAGTGCTGTTAATTGGTTTTAATTAGATTTAAGTAATAAAAAAAAAAAAAAAAAAAGTTGACAGGTGGCCAACATTTTTAAGTACTTTAGCAGACATGTTCATTTAAGCATATCACTCTCCAAGTGCTAAAAAGTTGTTTAGTCTTCCTGCCTAAAATCAAGTAACTGTGGACATTATTTGATTGGTTTGGGGATCATATTGACTAGTCGCTTCAAACAAGTGAAGCGTCTGAGATAGATATGTATCCACACCCCCCACCAAAAATCTCCAAAACTACTTGTCCGTTACAGGTCTCTTGCATCCTGTCAGTGGTCCTATGGCCAGCTCATAAATTGTCTTTAAGTATATGATCATTTGATGCACATGGCCCTGCCAATTTGGAATAAAGTAGCTTCAAATAAGATTTGAATTTCATCTCCTTCCTCAAGAGCTATGAATACCAAAGTTAGATTAGGTTTTCAAAGACCAAAGAATGGATTGGCAAAAAAAAAAAAAAAAATAGCTTTTGTTGTGTGTTGTTTTTTTTTTTATTTTGAATAAAGTTATCTTTATATTGAATAAAAGAAGCTGTTCAATGAATAAGGGAATTTTTTTATTTTGAATAATGGTCTCATCTTTTTGAATAAAAGTATTTTTAATTTGAATAGAGGTATTTAGTGAATAGCTCTATTGAATACTAACAAAATTATCAAAAACTAAGGTAATATTTTATGAATAAATTTTTAGGTATTTGCATATTCATTTTAGTTTTCTACTTTATGCTGAAATTATTCCAACTATTATTATAAGGGTGTTCTAATAACTTGGACCAATTTTAAATGAATTAAGTTTAAGCGTCTAATGATATTTTTTCTTATTCTTATTCCAAACTTAACCTAAGTCTTTGGCAATTTCAGCCATCGAAAGATTAACAATCAAACGTGTTAAAGTTATCAAAGCCTATTCCAAAAATGGACATTCAAACAGAAATGAAATGAGAAGTTCCCAGGTTGCATCATCTCTCAAAACAGTAAAGTCAATTGGCCACTACAATTGTGCAACTTCACGCCTTTAGATTTCTTTATTTGGGGTCATCTCAAAAGTAAGGTCTATGCCAACAGCTGAAGGATGAAGATAATAAGGCATATTGGTGAGATCGAGGAACAACTATGCAGAGATGTCATCGAAAATGTTGATCATCGATTGGAGGTGTGCCGCTGTAGCCTTGGTGGACATTTGGGCGATATTATTTTTGCACATAATTGCCATGACTTAAATAACATGATCTAATAGAGAAATAAATAAATTATCACCAATAACATTGATTTATTTACTGATGACTTTGATCTGTCAATGAAACACAAGCTGTAAAGCAGGTAATACCCAGAAATTGAATAAAACATTGCTTGAAAAAGGCAGATGTTAGGCACCTTTTAATATTAGATTCTTCTAAAAAACAAAATTTCTAGACATGCTATGTTGATTGTTGTCATGCATTACAAATGAAAACATTAAACTTAATCTCTCGTACATAACATTACATTTTATTCAACTCTGAATTTTGTCAATTGCTGTTGGCTAGCATGTATGTGTACCCTGGGGCCCTTTTCAAACATTGGCCTTACATTCTTGTGTGGATATATGAGATCTTCCTCTCAGGTGGGTGTTTATATATAGCTATCTGCTATCAGTTTTTCCCATGCATGGGTAAGTATGTCAACTGCATATTTACCTGTTGGTGTCAGTCTTGTGAGGCACATATCTGCACTTGGTGGCCAGATCAACTCACTGATGCACCTAGCTTCACTGGTATCAAGCTGAGTGCAAAGTTCATCCAGGGCACATCTCGTGCTACACTGCACTTAATTAAAACTGCCAAACATATTTCAAGTCTACGCCTCAAAATTTTCAAAACGTTTAATCTACTTTTTTTGTAGGCCTCCGTCTGTCAGAGCTGACCATGGGTAGCATCCTAGTTGTCTGCTTGGCTGGAGCATCGATGTCTGTGACTGTAGAGGCAATGTGAGAGTGACAGTCTCAGTTGCAGAGGTCGCATGTTGGTTCTATCTCTGGTCTGTTGGAGCTGTCATTTTGCTTTCTGCAGGCCCGCCTTTCCGTGGCGACTTGACTTTGGTCAGGGTTCCTTTCCATTTGGATTGTATGACTGCCAGGACTCTGTGTTGATGTCCACAGCTTTCATGTCGCATCTCATGACATTGTGGTACTGCAGCTGTGGCCGCCCAGTGGGTCTCCTTCCAGCAGTCAGCTCTCCATAAAGGAGGTTTTTAGGGATGCATCCGCCTGGCATGCAATGGACATGGCCCAACCAACGGAATCTGCGCTGTCTAAGCAGTGTGAACGTGCTGGGCAAATCTGCTTGAGACAGAACCTCAGTGTCGGGCACCTTATCTTGCCATGCTATTCCCAGGATGCTTCTCATATGAAAGGTGTTCAGACATCTTTCTTGCATGGCATTTGTGGTTCAAGCCTCGTTGCCATATAGTAGTGTGCTGATAATGCAGGCGTTGAACACTGCCATCTTGGTCTTCACCAACAGCTTGGGATTGGTTCACACATGTTTTGTGAGGTGCACAAGTATTGTGGCTGCATTTTTGATTCTCTTGTCAATCTCTGCATCTACAGAGAGGTTGTTAGTGATGGTGGAGCTAAAGTATAGAAACTGATGGTCCACACCAAGCTCATAGTCATCAATGGTGATGGCTAGTGGTGTTTTGGTACCTTGTCCCAGTATGTTTGTCTTTTACAGGCTGATGGTCAGCTCGAAGTCTCTGCAGGTGTGGGAGAAACAGTTCATCAGTGACTGAAATTCACACTGGTTATCAGTCACTACTGCCACATCGTCAGCAAAAAGCATGTCTCTGACAAGGGCTTCACATACTTTGGTCCTGGCTCTGAGGTGGGTGAGGTTGAACAACCCACTATCTGATCTTGTATGCAGATAAATCACTTCTCTTGATGTGCTGAATGCATGCTTCAGAAGCAATGCAAAGAAAATCCTGAAGAGAGTGGGAGTGAGGACGCAGCCCTGTTTGACCCCATTGCAGATGCTGAAGGGCTCAGAGGTGTTGCCAGTCCCCTGCATATCACTGTGGAATGACTCAGTCATGCTCTGCAGCTTGGGTGGGCAGCCAATCCTGGATAGGATTCTGAAGAGGCCTTCTCTGCTGACAAGATCGAACGTCTTGGTGAGATCAATAAAAGTGACATACAAGGGCATCTGCTGTTCTCTGCACTTCTCCTGGAGCTGATGGGGGGGAGAAAACCATGCTTACTGCTGATCTTTCGGCTCAGAAACCACACTGCAACTCTGGGTAGACATGTTCAGCAAGTTTCTGCAGGTGGACCAAGATGACCTGAGCGAAGACTTTGCTCACAACGCTGAGTAACGAGATACCTCTGTAGTTGGTCACCCTTATTCTTGTAGAGGGTGACAATCTTGGCATCTCTCATGTCCTGAGTTACAACCCCTTCTTTCCAGCACTGGTAGAGCACCTTGTGCAATGGGAGCAGTAGGGCAGTCTTGTAGTGCCCAATCAGGTCATGGGGGATCCCGTCAATGCCAGGGGCCTTCCCTGAGGCCAAGATGTCAATGGCCTTGCTAAGCTCCTCTATGGTCAGTTTGGTATCAAGGTCCTCCACGACTGGAAGGCACTCAGTGGCATCAAGGGCAGTTCTGCCTGGAGTAGAGGTCAGAATAGTGTTCCACCCATCTCTCCATCTGTTGTCCTTGTCTATGATGACTTCCACAGTGGTGGATTTGAAGGGAGCTGTTTTGATGCCATTATACATCCTTTTTTTTGTTCCCTGTAATTGCTGCTGTCTGGATTGTTTTGCTAAACTCTGTCCAGTACTCATTGGCACAGTGTCTGGCAGTTTGATGAGCTTTGCTCCTGGCAGCTCGGAGGATCTACAGGTTTCTTTTTCTGGGTGACTGCTTGTATTCTGCAAGAGTGGCACGTTTGGCCACAAGGACAGAAGCCATCTCGGCGGACTTTGCTCAAACCAGTCATATGACTTTGACCTCTTTCTCCCAAAGGTGTCCAAGGCAATTTGGTGCATGGTGTCCTGCAAGGTCACCCACTTCTCCATGGCAGAGTCTCTGGTCCACAAGGTTGCCTGCTTGTTCTCAAACTTCTTGACAAACAGTTGCATACGGTCTGACTGGCTTATCTTGCTGACATCAATGCTTCTTGGCATGATGGAACCTCTTGGGCTGGAGCTTGATCTTGCAGCACACCAAGGAGTGGTCTGTGTCGCAGTTCACCTTGTGTTAAGAACGTGTGTGAAGGACGTTCTTAATGGTGGCTTGTCTGACTAGTATGAGATCCAGTGCTTTGAGTGTGGATGTCTCCAGGAGACCTTGTGCTGGGGTTACGTCCTGAAGAAGGAGTTGGCTGTGCACAAGTTGTGGTAAGTGCATAACTCGAGCAGTCTCTGACCATTGTCATTCATCTTGCCAATGCCAAACTGTCCAAGGCACGAAAGCAAAAGTCATGATCAGCACCCACTCTGGCGTTGAAGTCACCTAGGATAACAAGTTCCTTTCTGAGGATACTGCTGGTGGTGGTTGCCAACTTATCATAAAACTCATCCTTGGTGTCCAGTGTGGCAGAGAGTGTCTGGGCATACATGCTGATGAGGATGACAGAGCCTGTGGTGGTGTTGAGGTGGAGAGTAAGGAGTCTCTCAGAGCCATTGCTGCCTGTTTCTACCTTATTCAGCAGGCTGTTCCTCACTGTGAAGCCCACTCCGTGTTGGCGTGGTTCATCAGAGCTCTTCCCCTGCTAGAAGAATGTGTAGTCTTTATCCTTCAGCAATCCAGAGTCAGCCAGACATATTTCCTGTAAAGTGGCGATGTCCACATGAAGCCTTTTGAGCTCATTGTTGATGACGGCAGTTTTCCTGGAGTTACTGATGTCCTGGTGGTTTTCAAAAAGGCCGGTCATCATAGTCCAGTTTTAGAGCTGATTTCTTTTGTAAATTCTTGTTATTGCTTGGTGTGAAGGTTGCAGTCTGCTTGTCAGATGTCTCCTAATCTCCATGCACTTAAGAAAGCAGACCGTGGTGGGACAACACCTTACTGGCTGGAGGCTGCCCAGCTTGAGGCGGGCAGTAGCTGTCCAGTGATATCCAAAAATCTCTTCTACTGACAAGAATGAAGCCAATCGAGTCGTAGCTTATAACCGGTAGCTGCCATTCTCCATGTTGTGTCGATGCCAAAGGTGAAGCTGGAGTGTCCTCTCTGGGTTTAGTGCAGGATGTTTTGGTGCAGTGTGGTGTGGCTGGATGAAAGTCTGGGCGATGTGATATGGAGGACAGGCTGTTGCCCATGTAGCATGTCCTCCCCTCTCCACAACACTGGTGGGGCCAAAGGAACAACAAGGTCATTATAGTTTGGGACTGGTGCCATCACAGGTGAACTGCCTTAGGGACTCTGTCTCTGGATTTTTCCTTGAGGTTTACTACTGAAGCCTTTTCTATGGCTGGATATGCAAGGCGGCGGAGGTTTGAAAAAAGGATTTTCCTTCCTCTAGGTGAACTAACTTCCCAGGCTGTTGATCTCTACCTACCCGGTGCCAGATGTAGTTTATCATCATACTTAGGATTCCAGTTTGGGGGTTAACTATTTGCTCATAGCTGGGACCCTAACAGATACTACCACCTTGGGTTAGGGTGAACCTGGGAGCAACAGCAATTAAGAGGTGGTTCCACACTCCTCAAAACCTCCTGATCAGAAGACTTGCTGTCCAATCATCTTGAATTCACTATACAAAAAAGAATAAAAGAAAAGTAATATGAGCCCTTTATAAATGAGGAAACTAAAATAATTTTCTAGAAATATCTGAAGTAGTAAAAACTAAACAATGCTTGATAAAATTACAAATATAAACCTGCAAATAGATTCTGCATAAAAAGCTGTTTTTGAGGATTCATTTAAATGTACATTGCAATAAGTTCAAATAAATAGCATAAAAACTTCCCTGGATGATGCTGATTTAGACTATAGATGATTTTATGGGTCTAAATCGTTTTTAATAATATCATAGACAACTCAGTTTTGTATAATATACAAGTCTGATTTGTTTATTATCAGGCAAATTTATTTTACACAGCAGTCAAATTGGGATTAATAATTTCAAAACCAACAATGATTATCCTTCCAAATCTGGAATGTTGATGACTTCTCAAAAGTCGTAGGCAATACAACAATGATTATCATCATTCTCGCAAAAAAAGGTTGACAAACTCAAATATCTGTAATGATTCAAATTGTCTGGCTTTTAAAAATATCTATTGTTTCAACTTGGAACAAAAAAAGATATATGAACAATATATTTTTTATGACATCATGGATTTATCTGACTATTAACTGATGACCATTGACATTCATGAGTGTTTCTCAATTGTCTAGGCCATCAGATCTTGCTATGTCTTTCTGTCTCACCACGCACATAGCTTAAAATTTGCTATATTTAAAAGAAGATTGCTTAAAAGAGAAAATAGTGCATTTAGAAATGTAGACAGTGTGGACATAGTTGTCAACACTGCATGGTGACTGTTAGTTTTACATTTCAATATGAGCTTCAGACTGAGTGCTACTGCACCTTTGGGGGAGTGTGTATATAGGTCATGGAGGGAAGTGGGTGAAAAGAAGCCAACCCTCTCAGGCTTCTTTATTTTAGGGTTAATGCTGAGGGTTATTTGTGCTCATGACCTCTAGGTTACAACAACAGCTCAAAAAAACAATGTAACCTTTGCTGAGAGGAGGAAATGCCAATAAACTTTCCAGAACAAGATAAATGCCTAAACAAGAGGTCAGAGCTCATTTCCAAATGGGGGCACAAAAGCAAATTACTTTTGTGATACCTACAACATAATGACCAAAAAGACTAAATAAAATCCCATAGCCTACATCAAATAAACTTTATTGCAAATACTAAAACTTAGAAAACCAATAAAAATAGAAGGAAAAAACATGCAAAGCAAATCATAAATAAATAAGCAATTTAGAAGTCATGACAATAAATAATTCTTAGCATTAGTCCTAACCTAAAGAAACTGGGAAATGTGGATTTATCTTGCTCTAACTTTCCTTATTCTCCTCTTGACTCATATACACAACCTGTTATAAACATTGTTCAAATAACTTGGACCAATTTTAAATAAGTTTAAGCATCTAATGATTTGTTTTCTTTTTCTTTCAGATTTAACAACTTAAGTCTTTGTCAATTTCAACCATGGAAAGAAATTTCCAATCAAACAACATGTTAAAGTTATTGAAGCCTATAATGAAAATGGACATTCAAACAGAAATGCATTTCATGCACTTCGCAATTTTTTTTGGTCAACATAACCAACCAACTGACAGTGCAATTGTTAACAATGTAACATTGTTGTGGAGAGGTTCAATTCCTGCGTGCAATGACTAGTAGAGATGTCTGGATTTTCGGCCACATTCTTGTGCACTGCAGCAATGTTTTCAGTTGAACAGCTTATATGAGCACAGAATGGTGTTTTCACATCTGCTACTGACACAGTTTGTTTGAATTTATGAATAATTTTTCCAATTGCACTCTTGAAACTTTAACACGCTGTTTAATTGTTAATCTTTCCATGGTTGAAATTGTCAAAGACTTAAGTTGTTAAATCTGAAAGAAAAAAAAAATCATTAGATACTTAAAATTAATTCACATTTAAAATCGGTCCAAGTTATTGGAACACCCTTTATATGCTGAGTGAAGACAGAAATAAACACCAAGACATTCAATAATCGGATGACAAAAAAATGGTTTTTAATTTGGAGGATCCACACATCCTTCCAGTTAATATATTTAATCCTTTGAAAATAATTATTTAACATTTTCCAACCAATGGGTTGCATTCCTGCCAATAATAAAAAATAAGATGCTTCATGGTTCCTTTGTAGAGTATATAAGCAAAACCACCAGACTAAACAAACCAGTAAGGAGTAAGAGATGATAGCATATGACAACAGTTCACTGTGGTTTCAAAGAGATTTCCTTACTCACTTGCCCATATTCCTCACCAAGATATGTGACATTTACACTTTCCTCCTCACTCTCTCCCCTGCCTCTTTTTTCTCACACATGTGAAGAAATCACATTTCTTTTCATCTTAACAAACAACTACTACAAACTTTAACACTCATACAAACTGAGAAAAATTAGTTGTGCAAACAAAATATAAAAATATTTTATATTTAAAAACCTTTCTAGTTTTTTCTTTGTTGTGGGTTGATTCAAATCTGTAACATATATACAGCCGGCTAAAGGAGTATTAGCAGCTGGTCTGAAGATTGCATTGAAGTATAGAACTGACAAGTCACTTTGCAGTGTTGATTCCTATGTCCATCCTGTCTCTCTCTCTCACTCACACACGCGCACATATAGAGAGAGAGAGGGAGGATGAATGGTCCTTCCCTGCAATAAGGCATATTAAGCAAAATTTGTCTCCATTTTAAATTTAAACAATATGAGATTTATTCATTGTTTATGTAGTGATTGTAGATTTTTACAGAGCAGGGGTGTTGGCTCAAGCCTCAGCAATTTTACTGGACATGATATCAGACTAGAGGGTTTTCCTATGAAAAAACTATACCTATTTTTCATATTTTGTCTGTTGTTTCCAATATCCGTTAAAAGGTGGTCCGTAATACCAAGGTATGAGTGTACTATTCTTAATTCAAAAGAAAGCAACAGGTAAGCACTCCACTATCTTTCCCAAGAAATCATAGCAATTTACAGATAATAAAGAAAATGGAGTCTGTGGAGAGGCATGATTAGCTACTTTATTAAGTGATGTGGCTTTGAAAAAAAATTAAATGGAAGTAAATTAACTGCAGATTCTGTGGGTAAGCTTAGTACCTGCTTAGCGCTAATAATATAATCTAAATATTTGCTTTCTTGTGACTACTATACTAAATTAACTAAAATCAGAAAACTGCAAGTGAGGGAAAGTGGCTATGCTATCATTTTCATTTAGTTACATTGTATAACTGAAAATCTTTTGTGGAGAAAATTTATTAGTGATCTATTTTCTGTAACAAAATATTAACTTCAAAAAGATTCCTGTTATCAAAATTCAACTTTGCTTCTTATGTTTGATGGGTTGAATGTCCCCCCCCCCCAAAAAAAAAATGACTTAAAAATATCTCTAGGATCTTGTTAAAGTATCTGTTAGGTTAACAGCATAAACTTCCAGTGCTTGTACCTAACCTAAATCCATAATATTGTTGTCAGTCAGTCAGTTATGTGACTTGCATGATACATGCTTAGGCGATCATGTATCTTTTGATACATGACTCATGAGGCAGATTTTTTCACCACAATAGGTTGCCATTTTTTTTTGAGGTAAACCAGTTGCCATCCAAGGTTATAGAACCCAGTCTGTCTTGCTATTTACCCAAAGCTGGAAGAGAAGAAGAGGATTCATACCGTTCCCAAGGGTATTAGTATGTAAGTGAATGTAATGAGTTCAAATGTGATGTAATGGAATAACCTATCACCACCATGAGTGATTAATCTATAGGTAGTAACTACTTAAAAGTATCTGTAAGTCTAGCTGGAATCTGTTGAGTATGACTCAGACTTATGCGAGAACCCCCGACCTTTCAATAGCAGCACTCACTACTGGATTGATGACCTTGTGTGTAACTGTTACCTTTATTCTTATTGTACTGGTTTTGTACAATAAACCTTTACTTATTTTATCCACCATGTTTTTCAAGTATATATTCCTATTAGCAAGGAATATAACAATGGAATTACAACTCAGCTCTCCGATTCCTCAATCTGAGCCGCTATCCGTTACTCTACTGTCCGTAATACTGTTATATTTTATCTTAATATGATTCGCACAATGGGTGTGTGATCTGTGATATTTATACAGTCTGACTTCTTTAATCTGGCACCCTTGGGATCAGTTCAGATGGATGAGAGAAGTCACTCTTAAAAAACCCTTTGTAAACATAGTCTTGCCAGCTCATTCCACATATATATTGCAGTGTTATCAAAGGTAGAACAAAACTTTAAACAGGAAATAAAGCAATCATTAATGCTTCCAAACAAGGTTTTTATTGTTTCATGCATCCACTGATCTCTTGGGTGGTATCCTGAATGGTTAAATGTGCAATTATGTATAAGAAATGAGCAAGACTGTATCACCAAAACATCTGCTAATGATGAGTGATTCCCAAAAGTGCCAAACCACAGTGTTGGATGAATTGTAGTAGTGTATGCATCTCTCTTTCTCTCTCACACACACATATATATATATATGTATATATATATAGAATTAATAGAAGTAAAAAGGTTTGTCACTTAGCTGATTGATGCTATCTTCAGTGTTTCATAGATGGACCTGTTCGTCCACTCATCAGAAAGTATCAGCAATTGACTCTATATTGAAAGTTAATTTGGTGTGAATATCAATTTTAGGGTCATTTTTATTTCTCATCTATTTACATCAGTATTCTTTTTTTTTAACTGAAAAGAAAGATTTATTTGTGGAAGGTTGATGGAGTGAAACTATTCAACTCATCCACAAAGAAAAAAAGCAGATGAAGAGCAAATACAAGATTTTATAATAAAAAAAATTGTTACGGTGGCTTTACAAATTCTCTCATTTTTTTTTGTGCAGTTTCTTCTTATGAAGAGAGTTTTCATAAGAGAGGAAAATCTCTTAAGGACTTCTCTTACTAATTCAACTCAGACTATTACACAGACTGTCTACTTGACACAGCTTTTAGTTATACTTGATGCATGAACATAATATTAACCTTTATCACACTGTATTTGACTTCATTTGCTGTAAAAAAAAAATTATCTTGACACTAAAGGTGATTCTGATCACTCAATTTGAATTTGTTTGAATGTCATAGTTGTATTGTCATATCCTGCTATGCCAACAGAAAACACCTTTAAGTGAAAATAGCAATAAGGTAACTGCAATTAAGAAGCCTTGAAAAAAAATGCAGCAAAAAAGGAATTAATATTGATAATGCAGTCTGTTAAAGGTTAAACACAAGAATGCACATGAATTTTTAACAGAAAAATGCTCAGCTTTATGGATGGTTGAGGTTGAATGTCAGTGGCCCACAATAAACAAAAAGACTTGGTTAGAAAATGAAGAGCCAATGTTTATTGACGCATGTAGATACAAAATGCCGAGGTATAGAGAATGGTCAACCTCGAGTCACCCTAATGTTGAGTGAGGGTGAATGAATTTCCTTTTCATTGGGATGGCTACCAAACACATCCAAACTCAATGGTTGGAAAGTGAGAAGAGAATGATCATCTCCTTTCCAGAAGTGAGGTCATAAAATTCACATGTGAACAGAAACACATTTTGCATTATGGGATGATGAAATTCTTTACTTATTATTATTTTCATTCTACTACAGCTTTATTATAAAGTATGTTATTTGAAGAGTATAAAATTTCTAATGACTTAATAATTATACATGTCTAAAAGATGAAACTGTAGATGAATAATTTGATATATATTTTAAATGATGTGTAATTTTTATCCTTCTCTGTAAATTAGGTTATGAAATTTTAAGTTAGTATACACTCAATAGGGGTATCATATCCTATTAATAATTTTCAATAAAAGGGGTTTTTATTTTATCTGAAATTGATTAATTGATACATTGTGTTCTAATAATGTGTCTACTATAATTTGAATCTGTCTCATTTGTTCATTTAACTAAATCTTAATTTATATAGATTTTTAAAGTTTTTCTTTACAAACACTACAGTTTCATTTATTTTGAAACTTGTTAAATTTATCTATGTCTTTAGAGATAGATTGTATCTGTTAAATGTATCTGTATCTACAGAGATAACATATATCTGTGGCTATAGAGATAAAGCCATTTCAATAAGCAGATGAATCTGACAGCAATTTGATATATGAATGTGATTTTCTTGTTTTTCTTTTCTTTTTTTAATCAATACTGCCAGTCCTTATTTTACAGAAGTTTCACAACTCTTACAACAGCTGTTATACAAAGTTGAAAAGTCTGTGGCTATTTACCATCAACTGATTTCCTTAATTTGTATGTGCAGACATTGTAATAATACAAAGTTTAATAGTCACATACCAAAATGTCATTGAAACGATTTGTGTAACGGCCAATGACATTCCGTTGTAGTGGTAGAAAAACAGCACAATTCACTGTTCTATTGTTAATAGTCTTTGCTTTATTCAAATATAAAATGGTAAGAAAAAAAAAATAATTGTCTGGATTGAACAAGGGACAGATCATTTAAATATTTCCAACTGTGTGAGCTACAATGCAAAACACTGGGTACTTGAAAAACATAGTAAGGCCTCTGTGTGAATGCTCTACTGTGCTGCTCATATTTATATATTTGATACCCAGCCAAATCCACATCAGCACATAACAACATGACCATAGTTATGTGATTCTACAATGTGTCATTAGTTCTGTGATTCTGAAATATTTTGTCTTCTTTTAATCACATCTTGTTACCAAATATAAGTACTGTATCCATGACCCTCTTTGGTGAAAAAGCTTTGCTGAATATATCATTTACAAATTCAAATGCACTAATATAATTACAAGTTTACTATATTCATTATGAGAGTGGCACCAGTTAATTTATCCATAGTCTATTTTACTTCTTATAAGACTTTCTGAAAATTGTCACCATTTTATTGTACTTCACTAATTACTGAACCATGGTATTTTAGGTGTATCACTAACCATTTATTATTAGAAAATATTATCTGATATCATGTTGTGTTTTATGGTGTTGCAAGTATGACCAGAGTTAACTTCCAAAAACATGTCTACAGCTTCTGGCTGTTGAAAAGAGTTGTTGAAATATAGCAATGAATCTATGGAAGGATGAGGGGTGAAAATTTGGCCTTGTACAAATATTCATCTCATCGCCAATGAAAAAAGAAAAAAAACAATGAAGGCAGATAAAGCGTACATCCAAAATTTTTGTAACCCAGAATTTATTGAGGTTATTTGTAAAAATTGTTTTTTCTTTTTTAGTCCAGTTTCTTCTTCTGAAGACAGTTTTTGCATAACAGGAAACAGACTAGATACAGAAAGATTTCTTAATAACTTCAACTCAGACTGTTACATTCGGATACTACTCAGATTATCATGCAGACTTCTTGGAATCTGAATAATTAATTGATACGTTGTCTTCTATTTATTCCTTATGCATTGATGTAATAGTAGACAAAAAAATGTGTGCAAATATTTAACAGAAAACTGCTTGGATCTATTCTAAAATGTGTTACTTGAAGAGTATAAAATTTCTAATAATTTAATAAATATACATTTTTAAAAGCTGAAACTTTTCAAATTAATATATTTTGAAAGTTGTGTAATTTTTAACTTTCTCCACAAATGATATTAATGAAATTTGACTTTAAATTGGTATCCACTTAGTCAAGGTATCATATCTTAATAATTTCCAGTAAAAAGATATTTTTATTTTGTCTGAAACTGATTAATATAATATCTTCTAATACTTTATCTGCTATTAGTTGAGCCTGTTTAATTTGATCATTTTATCAAATCTTGATTTATAAGAATTTTTAAAGTTTTTCTTCACGAACACTACAAATCAATATCTTCATGTTGTATATTGTTTTGTACATTTAGAATAATCTTAATAAATTATTTTGTAATGTTAAATTTTACTGCTCTATCTATTTTAAATGTGGTAATTCTTTGATTGTCTCATCTGAAACAAATTTAACTTCTACTCTGCATTGTTGAATCTTCAGAAATATGTTTATATTGCTAATCTATTATATAGTTATGTAAATAAAAAAGGAACTATAATTTTCTTCCAAAAATTAATTAGCTAGTATAAAACTGAACATGCAGAAAAGTTCTAGTTAGAGTGTATATTTTCTATTTTCTTGTTTATCATATTCCTTGAAAGTCTCAGAATCATCACTGGAGTATAGTTTTGTTTCTTTGGTCTCAAGTGATCTTCAGATCAATGATTAAAGATGGCTTCAATTGAATGAAGCTTGTAGGTCTTAGCAAAGACTATCGTTCTTCAAACCTTGTGGACTGCTGCTACAGAATCACAAACAATGAACAGTATCAAATAGCATAAACTATATCTCTTGAGTACTTTCAACAACAACAACAACTCTAATGGATATCTCTTGTAACTGAAAGAGAAAATAATGATATAATAAAGATGTTGCCATCCACCCTAATTCCAACAAAAGGTTAGGAAGGAAAGAGCAATAATAGTAACTGAACTTGAGAAATCTATTTTCCTGGAAAATTGTTTTAATAGAAAGATTTTATAAATTTCAACCAAAAGTAGCAATGGATGTTCAGTCAATGAATTCCAAATATTTCAAAATAAGGAAATTATTCTCTCTCGTTAATATTTTTTCTCATATTGTCTCACATTCAGTAACCCCTGGCATCTTAGTAGCTTTATTGCCTTGCTTGTGGTGAAATGATTAAAAAAAAGAAAAAGGCTAATATCAGCATTACCATTGGTTTGTCTATTCTGTAACAATTCTTTACTCAGTTGATGCAGAAAGGTGTTTTAGTTTTTCTTTTGCTGTCTTTGTGAAAATCTTCATAAATGCAATTCACCATGACCTTATCACCATTTTTGACAGGCAAATTTTGTATTTTGAAAATATGATGCTTAAATTTTTCACCTTGAAACTTAATATATTTTTACATCATCAAAGTTCAAAACACACCTAACAATGTGAAATCTATGACATTACCAATCGCAAGAAGACTTAAGAGAGAATTAGTTCAAATTCAATTTGTTCTTTGGAATTTCTTACAAAAAATGTTTAAGAAAAGGTAAAAGAGCTCATTGCTCACTGTAGTGATATATAGTTTGCATACTTTCAAAAATAGACAAAGTATGAAATACTTAGCTTTCTTGGATTGGTGAGAGAAAATTCTTTGAAGTGCCAAGTGCTTAATGTGAATTAATTTATAAGTGAAACAAAAGAAATTATGATTGGATAAAATAAAAATAATGTGTTTGTAAAAAAATATTGAATTTATTTTAAATATTTTTGAAGTACTTGATTATAATGTACTTACAAAAATGTTGGCTTTAGAAATTTAAACTTCTAAAACTCAATATTTTGAACTCCTTTTTTTCTGGCTTTTAATTTGATCGAATAGGATAATTTTAAGGTGAACAAAAATTTAATTATCAAAAGAATAAGAACAGTTGTTTTATTTATCAAAAAGTGAAAAAACGATAAGTAGAGTAATTTCAAAAATTAAAACATATCGTCCCTGGGTGGGCTCGAACCACCAACCTTTCGGTTAACAGCCGAACGCGCTAACCGATTGCGCCACAGAGACAAGTCGGACACGAGGATGACTATAACTATATTTATAGAAAAAATACTATTTATCTTAATAAAATAATTTTTATGATATATTTTTCTTAAATTAATAGAACATCACTTATTATTGAATTATTCTGTTGGTTATAAATAATTTAAATTAAATTATGACGAACTTTTTTCCTCTTTGTTTTGAACTTGCAATATGTTTCTTCATCTATGCGAAGAACTCATTTTACTGTGGAGATAACAAAGTTGTAGTAAAGATACAAGATGGCGGTTGGGCCATGTGTTCGTGTTTGTCTTCACTTCTCCGATCTTGATCAGGAAACTTGTTGGTTTTTAGTAGATTTTAAAAAGATCCCGACAGTCGAGTGCATGCAGCGGATGATCGGTCGAAAGTTTTATAAAAGTGAAGAGACATCGTTTAAGCTGACGTTGAAAGGAAGTTTGCTGCCGGCCTGGGAATCGTCTTTCATTCTGCGAGACGATGATCAAATCATGTAAGGTCGACGTGTTTTTTTTATCCTTTAAATTATTTTGATATTGCGGGAAAAATAATTTTGATTTAATATCCTTTTAGTTTATGCTATTTAACATAGTGTTGTTTCAAGTTTTTTTTTATTCATGTTTACACTTTTTATGGGCAAATCTATTCAATTGTAAAAAAAGAAAAGAAAAAACCTACATTGTATTTTATGCTTTTTTACTTAAAATAGAAGATTTCAGTTTCCAGTGTGATTTTATTTTCTATGTTTAGTTGAAGTCATGCATAAATTATTGATGAATTAATTGCTATTATTATTTATTCGAGTATAAATTAGAGCTCAATAGTCCACGTACAGATATCTATTTTGTTTGCTAAATAAATAATAAAAGATAATAGTCATTTAAAAATTAACACACTAAAAATTAGTCTGATTAAACTCGTCGTGATAGGCAACTCTGACAAAAAGTGTTTTACTGCTTAATCTTAATTAATGTCATTTACATTTTTTAGATATTTGAAGAAATGTTCCTAACAAAAGCTCGAGATGTTGTCATGTTAAATAAAATTTCTTATATAATTTCATAACAACGCTAACAGGTATAGGAACTTAACAGTATTTTGAAAATTATTTTTACAGAATAGATAGATAAATGATTTCAACTCAAGTAAAACTTTGGGCAAATTTGGCGATATTTACTTTTACTACTGAGAATAAATTCGCCCACGCATACACATGACCTTTATGAATATCAGCATATACTGAATAGAAACAAAGCTGCCAAAATAGATTAATCTTACCACTAAATTAATTTATTAGTAAAAATCCCTTAAAACAATGTGCCTGGGATCTATTTAGTGTGGGGAGATAAATTATAGATAAAAATGTAATAAACGTTTTAGGCTTAAATAAGTTGACGTATTTTAGTCGAACATATTCAACATTGAGTGGCCTCCCTTTGTCATTCCTCAAATTTATTGCAATGAGTTCTAACCAAACTTGGATGGAAATATTAAAAATTAATTTACGAAATTTTATTTAAATAATCTCGTTATGTAAATATGTGTAAATACATTCACTTGTTTACATATTGTGTTAGATTCGATCTTCATGGCTATGTCAGTATTGTTTGATTTTTTTTTTTTTTTTTTTTTTTTTTTTACAAAGTGATATTTCCATGTTAAGTTGTTAACTTTTTCTTTCCTTAAAAAAGTCGACCAGAAAAAAGATATCAACTATGTTTTATTAAAAAGAAATAAATGTTTTTATTTGTAAAAGAAAGCTTACAAATAAACTCGTGTTCTGCTATATAAACTAAAAAATAATAATTGATATGAATATTTAGTATTTTATTACTTTTTAGTTTTTTTTATTCATGACGAAACTAAAAGAAATATTGTTTTTGTTGTGATCACTTGCGAAGAAAAATAATTAAATTTATAGTCACTTAGTTTTTGAATGTTTCTTTCTTTATAGTAAAAAAAAATGTCTTTCTCCATTTGTTAAACACCACAATTTCTACGGTAGATACTTTTTGCTTGGCTCGTTGAAGTTTTTTACTACACGATGTGTTTTTTTTCCCTTCTCATTCTGCCTGCTATCCCATTTTTTTGTTATATTTTCATTTTGATAATCATGATTTTTAACAGACGAAATTGATTTGATTTGAAATAATGGAGTGGCACAGCAAACTTGGATTGTTTTAGCTGGTATGAACATTTGGTTAATACACAAAGTGAATGTTTGAAATGGTCGTACCCCAGAGAATACACCTGGTTTCACGCGATCATTACAGTTTAAAAAAAAGCTTTTAAAATAAAAGTAACACTTTAATTTATGCAGTTTGACAGTGACATATCCAACGATAATGAATTGAAAAAATTGTTTTCATAGAAAACAATAACTTTGTCAATCAAAAAAGATTTTTTTTTTTGTTGTTTTTAGTACTAATTTCTTTAACTTTCCCTACACCTGAATTATTAAACATTCTTGAATCTTGCATAACTTAAAAAACTGCTTTAGGTGGGAGGATATTCAACTGACAAAAACTTAAGGGAGAGAGTGTAGTGTACTGTTCAAATATGGTCAATTTTATCGGGTAGGTTGCTTAAAATGACCCCTCTCCCATATATTCTTTCATTATCGTCAGTGAGAAAGGAAAAAGAAAACACGTTCAAAGTTTCAGTACAGTTGTGTAAATAATGCTTGCTTTTAGACATTCAATACTCGACGCGAAAATAATTATTATTTGGATTTATGATTATTAATCATGCGAATGACTACTGATCGCATCAAAGCAGGATAAAAATGAAAGTGTAGAAATTAAGTAAAACTAAAACTTGACATTGGGTGTGAAACCAAAAGACTAAAAGAGGGAGAGTGCTTAAGATTTGTTTTGTTTTCTTTTTTTGTATGTTTTTGCTATTCTTACTATTTTCCTGGCCATAAGAATAATACTTGTTCTCCAAAAACTTTATTAAGACTAAGAGATTTTTACAGGCACGGTACTTTGATTGAATTTTTTTTATTTGTTCACTCGTTTGACTTTGAATTCTGTCGAAAATTATCGATGCTTGGAGGAACCATGCTGTTAAAAATCAGCATGGTTCCTACACAAACAGAGGAAGAATGAATGATAATGATTTGGAAACGTGTTGTCAGCCATGAATTAATAATGGTTTTTAATCCACCCACCTAAAAAAACAATCTGAGGGAAGGTGAAACTGATTTGATATCTAGACACTCATTTCTGCTTTTAAGACGACTCTTAGAGTTGAAATCTAGTTGAGAAGAGTAAGAAGACCTAGGTCACCTAAGTTATACTTTTTAACTTATAACTTTAAAAAAAAATACAAACTGTAACAGTGTAACTCAAACTGTGATCTCTAAACAAAACATTAATCTGAAACTGAATTGAATGCAGTTTTTCACAATAGAATTAAAAAGTCTCGTGATTTCTATTTTTGCAGTGCATCTGTCATCGTTGACATTATTAATTTTTTCAAATAATTTTGTTACCCCCCCCCCCATTATTTTTTCCGGAAGTTTTCTCCGGTCAGCCATTGGTTTGTCGTTGACGTAATTCAACATATAATTTGTAAAATTTATTCACAATTCTTTTATGAAATCAATGAGTGATAGGCAAGAAGATACATTCAGGGACAGAACAAGGAATAATAAATTAAATATGATCCTGAATTAGTCTCCCTGCTGAAATCTTTTTTGGTGCTGCCTGTGTCGTGTTTTTTTTGCTATTATCGATAAGTTAGAATGACTTGATAAGTTATGCAAAAGAACCCTTCCCTTTGGAATTCATATAAGAAATTATCAATTTCTCATGGAGACACTTTTTATGCGTTTACCTACTCTTAGGATTACACTTCTTTTTATATGGTAACGTTTCATTGACACAAAAAAAGCGTTACCTCAGGTTTAAAAAAAAAACATTTTTAAAATGAAAAAAATCTTTCTTGAAGATTTTGAGTTAATAAATATTTCCAATCAAAATAATTTGCTGTATTTCAAACCGAATTTAAATTGATTGGAATGATTTTTTGGTTTGAAATCGTTAAAATCTGTCACATTGACAAATCTGTCAACATAATTCTCTTTATTAAAAATAAAATATATTTTTCTGAAACATTATTTTTTGAAAGATTGATTGATTTAAAGTTTAATTAATTTGAATTGACAAATACTTGCTTTTAGTTTAAAACATCACATAAAACATTTTTTTAACATGGAGGTGGGTCTTTTTTATGAGGTGTTGACAGATTTATCAATAACTTGATGTTTGGCATTTTTCAGTACAGGGCACATAACTGTAAAAATTACTTGAATACAATGTGAATGCCTTTTTTATATTTTAAGTATGCAGTAATCTTAAAAATCTAATATTTTATTGAATTTTAGGGACTTTGGCTTTATATCTTTACTTACAAAGACACTTGTTGAGGAAATATTAGAAAATTACCAATAAATTATAATTTTACTATAGTTACCACTCTTATTTTCTGATAATGTCATGTATGTGTGCCAATATTTACAAAAATCAGCACACAAAAAAATTAAAATCTTTTTAAAATACCAGGAGTTGCTGAATTGTAGTAAGCTTTTCCATTTATAATTAGTAAATATAGATTTTACTTAATAACAATATCACCTGACTGCTACAAATTAATACAGAATTTTAATAAAGTTTAAATCATTCTATTGTAAAAATTCATTATTCATCAAAAAAAATTTATTTTCTTAAGTTGATAGTGTCCATAATATATTTTATTCATACACACAAAAGCTTTTAAAATTTAAACTAAATAATGTCTTAGTTTTATTATATTTTTATTTTCCAATTCAGAGCAGATTTTCTGTAACTGCAGGTTCTGTTTTACTAAAAATTATATGATTTACCAAGATTTAAAAAAAAAAATTACTTGTTTCAAAAATAATTCAATTCATTTTTTAATCAGTTTTGAAAGTTTCATTAAAATCTATCAATTATCTGATTTTTGCAAGAATTTCCAAACAACTGTATTTTTCATTGTAAAAATATGCTAAAATTTCATATACTAATTTATGGTCACCCAATGATGCAAGAAAAACAAAATTTTTAACCAAAATTTTAAGGATTCTAAAAATATAATTTAATAATCAAAAAATCCTTTCTCTTAATATTATAAATAATACAAAATCAGACAATATCCAAGTAAACAGGAATACTGAAACATATATATATATATATATATATATATATATTGGATTGGAACAAAAGTTTGATGTTTGAACATATGATTTCATTTCACATGTGACTGAATTTTATGACATAGATACATATTCTGAAGGGTGTCCTTTCAACATGTCTTTCTATATGATTCATATGTGGATTGTGAATTTTAAATGTCTTTATGTTAAAAGTGAAAATAGAAGATGCACTTTTATTTCTGGAAATGTGAAAAAATGCTGAACAAACAGCAGAAAAGATATGTGCCATTTATGAAGATGGTTCTATAGCTGAGAGTACCAAGTTGTTCACTCGGTTCAGAAATGGAAATTTTGATCTGAAAGATACTCATTCAGGTCTGCACTTGTTGTTGATGAAAAAATCAGGACATTGATTAAAAGTAGTCCGGGTCACATGACGTAGAACATCTCGGAGATCTTCAATATATCTCATATGAATGTTGTAAGGCATTTAAAAACATTTAGATATGTGAATTGCTGTGATGTTTGGATGTCTAACGATTTAAAAAAACAAATTAATGGACTAGATTTCTATTTGAAATTCTTTGCTCCAATACAATGCAAACAACTAATTTTTGAAAAGAACACTCACAGACAGTGAAAAAGAGATTGTTTACAACAATGTAGGAGGGGGGGGGTCCTGGAGAAAATGAAAAGCAAGTTTGCACTTGAAAGTCATGTTCTGTATCTGGTAGGATGTAATTGCAGTGTGCATTGCATGATCATTTCACAAAATTGGACATTGGCTTAAGACAAGTATTGTTGCCAATTAGATCAGTTAAAGGCAGCAGTTGATTAATAGCATCTGGAATTGGCTAATTGAAAGAGTGTCATTTTCCATGAGAACAATACCAGGCCTCACATCTCTTTGGAAACCTAGCAGAAATTGGTGCCGCTTGACTGGGATGTACTCTTACACTTCCATACTCACCTAACCATGTGTAAATACATAACCCTTGCTCAAGCTTTCCACTGACTGCCCAATGAATACCCCATGTTGTATTTTGATTCTGGATCTCATCTGTGTGCTCTGGAAACTGGGAAAGGGTTTACTGCATGCTCATAAAGTAACAAGATGAAAGACAAATGCCATGTCAAGTAATAACACTGTTTCCCATATTATATTTATTTGGCACTCCATGTGCTCGTCTGGGTGAGTGGGTAGGTGATGCCTGAGACAACTTCTGCTATGTTAGATATCAACTTGCCCAGCTACACATCACGACATGTCGCTGGGAATACAAATGAGTGACATCGTGACCATGCAATGGAGACATTTGTCCCCATTCCAAGAGCAGACCAGCACTTATTCCAATTCTAAGCATAACTGTTAATATCCAAGTGTATAAGGTGTATCCAGTACCTGGATACACCTTATTTCTGGTTTTGTTGTCACTTGATCTCCAGAAACCCCTCATTTATTCCTTTACTTCCCCATTTCCTTTCAGTCAAAGTGAATGCTGCTTAGAAAACTAGGCATCAAAATGAACCACCTGCTGGCTATTAAGCAGAATGAGATAAAACCATTATTCTTTTTCTATATGGTTATCCATAGTATGACACTTGTTCCTTCAAATTACCACTTATTTTAATCTCTACAAAAGTCTCTTATTATGAAGAACTTCAATTCTCTGAAAGTCTTTGAAAGCTACTTAGATGAGATTGCCCAGAAAGATGCTAAATTCTGGGAGGATGGACTCCTGAAGTTGGCTGAAATAAGTCAAAACTTAAAATAGAATGGTACATATATGGTTGAATAAATCTATGTACAAATATCTAAATATTGTCTTTGAAATGCATTTAAAAAATACAACAAACTTTTGTTCTAACTCAATATAATTGTGTGTGTGTGTTTCTGTACGAATGGGTTAAACTTATTTAGGTCAAAAACTCATTCTAATTAAAACCAATTTTCTCTATGTACCAGGTCCCTTCAGTACATGGTTGATCATAGCTCTCTACAGCTTTCAGCAATACTTGTATCATTACATTCTTTGTTTTGTCGCTTTCAGCAATACTTGTTCCTTTACAACCATTTTTTATTGTTGTGAAACTTTTTGTTCTATCCATTTCCTTGAATTTGTTAAGTAGGTTACTCTCTCTATATATATATGCCATGTTCTTTCAGAACATGGATGAACCTGGCAATCCACAACTTCAGTTTTATCACTTTCAGCAATACTTGTTCATTTACAAGCATTTTTTTGTCTCCATAAAACTTTTTATTTTATCCATTTCCTTAAATTTGTCAAGTAGGTTATTTTCTCCATATTCCATGTTCTTTTAGAATATGGTTGGAAATGACACTCCACAGCTTCTCTTTTGTTGCTTTCTTTGAACTACTTCAAGGGTTGATTTTATGCTATATTTACTGGGAATGTATGGTATAAGTTGGTTTATAATTTTTGTTAATTGATACATGGAGTGAGAATTTGTGATATAATAGGATGGAGAGGGTAGTTTTGTTTGTGTGTCTTTATAGTGTCACACACACACACACACATATATATATATATATATATAACCAGGCCTATAATCACAATTCTATGAAGATTTAAACTGTCCTGTTTGGCATAATTAGCAGAGATAAGTTTGTTAATTTTTTTAAATTTTGCATGGTCATTGAGTATTTATTCCAGTTTTGTGTTATATCAAATTTAAAAAAATGGAAAATCTAACAATGAAACCATAGCCTCACTTGACATTGAAAATTTATTTACTAATGTCCCTGTTAGTGAAACTATTGATATTATTATTAGAAACATATACAATAATCCATCTCTACCTCCAATTAAAATTAATAGTATATTATGGAAACTACTGCTAATTTGCACTACTGAAATCCCATTCTACGATCAAAAAAATTAATATATATAAACGAGATTGTGTCTCTATGGGTTTAGTTCTGGGTTTGACTTTTAGCAATTTCTATATGTCTAATCTCAAAAATAATATATTTAATAATTTTAAAAAACCCTCCATCTACCTAAGATATATCAATGATGTCCTTATATTAGTCAAGAATATGGAACAAATCTGTCCTTAAATTTAGATACAGACTTAATAATAGCAATAAAATTCCTTTTCTAGATATTGATGAACACTAATAACAATAAATGCACTATCTCCCCATATAAAAACCTACCAGCATAAATTCATGCACCCTTAACTATAAGAGTGAATGTCCTAATTACTATCAGGTTGGTGCAAAAATAATGACGTTTTTTGACGTTAAAAAATATACGTCAAAAAACGTCATTATTTTTGCACCAACCTAATATAAAATAGCAATTATAAAAACATAATAAACCATGCAAAAATTAATTAACCACAAAACGGATTTTCTACTGCAAAGTAAAAAAATATAAAACAAACTCCTTAAATACAAAGCAAATAGAATATAATACCTCTTCAACTAACCCCAAACATATTAATCTTTTATATCACAACCAAATACATTTTAATTATAAACAAGATGAAAATTTCCTTAAAAAAAAAAAAAAAAAAAAAAAAAATTTAATAAATACCAACATCCACTAAAGAACCTAGTAAAAAAAAATAAATAAATAAATAAAATTAATGATATACTACACTAAATCCAGTATTTCCTATTTAATGATTCGTAATGACTCTTTCCTACCAACTAGTGTGTTGCAGAAAACCAACATTGGATATAAATTTAAATGTCCTTAATAATATTATGTTGGCTACACTATGACCATGTTGTCTTGGTGGCTGAGTTTTCATTTGAATGATGCATCCAATATTTCTAAATATTTACAACAGCATACCAGTTCATATTCACAATTCAGAAAAATTCTTGTTTAAAATACATCTGTATTTTTTCATGAAAATAATAAACATAAACTAAAAATTAAAAAAAATTGAAACCAAACCTTAATAAAATTAATTATGAATACTGCAGAGATGTTTTAAAATGTTTACAGTATATAGGTTAAAATATCAAGATTTGTACCAATAGTTCTTAATATTTATTAGTTTTTAGTTTTTTAATACTCTGGAAAACCTTATAATTTAGTTACCTCCCCTGAAGTGTTACCCAAGCTAATTGAACTAAACTTGGCATTCTTCACTTCACTAGTAAAAAATTTTAACTTTATAATGAACACAACAATTTTGTCTTTGAAAATGGTGAACACTACAATATTTGTCTTGAAAAAAAACAACACTCTGATGACTGTTAATGTTGACAGTACTCTGAACAAATAATATGTATCAACATGGTAAATTTCTCTCTTCCTTTAATAATGACACCAAAAGGCTTATCCGTGAATATGAGGATCCAATTGAAAATAAGTAGACAAAACTTGTCTAAATTATTCAATGAAACATGTCTCTCTCATATATATATATATATATATATAAGATTAGTCATTATGTAGCAGTTACCTCTCCTCTTTTTCTTTACTTTTAAAAAAGATTTTTGATCTTTTCTGAACGGATCTTTTGTTATTCCTTTGCACTCTCAGAATTTTTGTGTCATGCTTTTCATCTATTGTGGTGGATGGCTGCTCATATCCTGTTCAGGCACATTTGTGTTTTTTCAACACCCACAGTGGTTTATACTGCAGCTACATTGAGTGCATCTTAGTTATTGTTCCTGGAAAAGAGTGCATTATCTGAATTGATCAACAGTCTAACAAGACCAATATACTCAAACCCTTGGTCATGATATGATGACTTGCAACTGTGCTAGCACAACCATCAACAGTTCTCAAATAATTCTGTTTACCCAGTTTCACTTACAAGACTTGGTTCAATCCATAGTGTCATTTTCAGGCTCTTTTCAAAGGTGCCACATGCTGGGCTCACCTCCCCCAAGCCAATAACCTCAAGAAGTCACCTTCCTAATAAATCAACCATGTTGAAATTTGAATCCAAGTCACATGGTTGGAAAGTGAATGTTCTAACAGCTTGGCCACATGCCCATTTCATCTGTTACTGTACTCTCATTAAATTTTTGCATCTGCTTGATTTTGATGTCCTCATAACTAATTAGCAATTTCATTTTGCTGATAAGAATTGCATTCTGCCTTCTGACAATGGTTAGCTTTTTCTTTTTTTTTTTTTTCATATGTGTATGTGCTGTGGGTGTAAATGGATAGTGGCTCAGAATAAGAAAAAGGAGACAATTTCAAATTCCAATTAAATTTGTTATGTTCACTTAAGTGGTAACGGTATGGATCCATCTGCTCTCCTCTATGGGTTAAATAGTAGGACTTGTAAAAATAATTCTCCAAAAGATTATTAAAGCAATATGCACTCACAAAAAAAAACAATTAGTCTCACAATTCAAAATGTTTTGGCTTTAAATAACCCACAAAAGGTTGATAAACCATAAAAAAAGAAAAATCCATTATTTCCATATGGATAATAGTTAAAATTATTTTAAATAAAATAATTCCATTATATTATGTAAGTACACTCAAACAGCTGTAAGTTTGTAAATACTGAGAACTTCAAAACTGTATTAAATGAATGAGCATAGTATCCATCAAAAACAATGGGATTATTTCTGTATTGATCGGCACTTCTACACAGGATCAAATTGCTGCCCTCTATTCATGTTCAGTGTTGTCTCTGTGCACAGCAAGTGTTGCACACACAATATAGCCATCAACTACATTTCCACATGATAATAGAATTTGGTAAAAGAAAGGGCGAAGAGGAACGAGGAAAGGCATAGTGTAAGTAAGAAGGCTAGAAAAAAAAGAAAAAGTGAAAAGGGAGATGAAAATAAAAAAAAAAAAACAATTTTATTACTCCTTTACCTTGCTGATCTTTTAAAGTTGGTGTAGCTTTGATATTTTTTCTTTTAAAGTTTAAAATACACACGCACCTTTCAGAGAAATATAGAAAATTTATAGATGTATAATCACAATTGACTTTACCGGCTTTCTTTTGATCTTCTCGACAGAGAAAAAGTTTTAATAGTTATGTCTAAGCTTATTCATGAGCATTCAAAACTATACACATGTACATATTCTATTATGTTAATTGGCTGAAAGAGCTCTGGTTGGTAATGGAAGCAGTATGGGCTCACCCCGACAGTGGCAGTGAGAGGTTTTTCAACCAGTGGAAACATGAGAACCTGGAAGAGGATTTAAATGTGAAAGATTTGGGAAATTTTAATATTAATCAAAATTAGCCTTTACAGTCAGACTAATGTCCTCATCTTTGTTGTGCATTACAATGCTTCAGCTGTTGTGCCTTCTCGTGTCTATCAGAGAGAGAGAGAGAGAGAGACACACACACACACGCACGCACAATAGATTCCTAGTAAGCCTGGCATAGAAATAATTACCATATGGGAGCCATTAATTAAGAAAGTAAAAGTAATGATAGTGGAGGGAGCCAAGCTTTCTGGCAAGGCTTCAGTAGCATCAGTAAGAGAAACGGGGACAAAGGAGGTCAAGTGTGACAGCAGTAGTATGCAAGCAAAAACAGCATTAGGCTTCAAATTCTAGCTTCATGATAACCTAGTGTATTAAAGCATTGATTCATGCATTTGATGGCATAGTATTTGTGAGTTCTATTCCTGGGCTGGGTAGTACAGACTTATTCAGTAGAAATGGGACAAGAAATAACTGAGCAGTATTACAAAAAGAACAAAATGGATAATGGAATGAGAATCACCTATCTTAGTAGATTAAATAAAGGGTTAATTTTGGAATTCTTGGAAAGTTACCTGGATCAACAGACGTCTGAAGAAGGCTGGAGGTCATGATAGCCAGAATATTGTGATAACAAAGAGGAACAAGTCCAAGTGTTAATAAGGATAACTCTTCATCACAGAAATTCAGACAGATATATGTAATAGTTATATATCTTTTCTCTTTAACCCTTATGGGACAACAGGGCTGATTTATCATCCAAAAAGTCGAATGATGAGGAAGATGACTGGGCTGATCCATCGGCTCAATAATACAAGCCTCAAAATTAGCTGGCTAGTCTTCATACCAGCCAATCAGATTGCTTCTTGTATTTTTTGCACATCTGGGCCTTTCAATGGCAGTTTCGATGATAGTTTGCTTTGTTCTGTGATTTTTATATCAATTTTATTTTTGTTTTCCAAGTTAGGGCTTGTGAAAAGGGCTCCATCTTCTTGGCACTGAAACTCCAAATGATGCTCCATCTCAAAAGGATTAATGATGTTTTTCAACTTAGTCTAATAAAGTTATTGCTTGTGAGTTCAGTATTAACTGGTTGCTTGACTATTGTCACTTTGTGCTGGACTAATTTAAGCTTGGTAAAAATCTGCAGGTTGGACACTTGTAGAGTTATGGTTAGTATCACAAGCATTAATATTGAATTTGGTCCTGATTAAGCTATTCTGCTGTTATGGCAGTCAAATTTTGTAAATATTCGTATCTGTTTCTGTATTGAAAATATGACATTTTCTTTTTATATGTTAAAATAAAGTCTCAAAAATAATTATCTTCAAGTATTTTATGTTACCATAGCTTCTATGTGCTGTGTCTCTCCAAGTTGTTCTCCACAATTTCCTGTCCTTTGTAGCGCTTAGTAAATTTTGTCATTTCATTATCTCTTCTAATTCCTGTTCTGCCAACTATTTACAAAACCTCATTGGGTAGGTAATGTGCTGTTTTCCTCTGTCCCTCTTACCTTCAATCTTTCTTGTTGGTGTCAAGCCTGCTTTCCTTTTTATTTACCTTAGAAATTTTCACTTTCTCTTTCTGATGTTAAGTATAAGTATCCCTTTTGTTTCCATTTTCTCTAAAACTTTGTCATTGCTCACATGTTCAGTCCATGGTATTCTCAGCAATCTTCTGTAGAGCCACATTTCTGTTGCCTCAAGTTTTTATAGAAATGGTAAATTATGTTTCTATACAGGCAACTTTCAGAGTTATTAGTGCTTTCATTTCTCAAGTTCACTGTTATCACTCTTTTGTTTTAGGTAGTGTGGGATGTTAACATTTTGATTCTATCATTATTTTCAGTTCTACTTACATGTGCAACACAATTTTGTTTTTGCTGCTTTTGGAAGTACTCCAATAATGTGGTTTTGTCATTTGGTATAGCTTTTTGGGATTTTGTTACTCTCGGTCTATAGGCTGAAGAATTGTCTTTTGATGCTTTTAATGAATTTTATGTCTAATACAAGAGTGAATATAAATATGCCATATTGAATAATACACGCATGACCTGAAGATTGCATTCAAGCGTGAAGCAGTCTTTCACAACTCAATGTTGACTTCAGTATCCATTTATATAATTAATGCAAGTGAAAGGTTTGATGTTACCTTCAGCATCCTGACTCTAGAGTTTTGTAGATGGACTTTCCAGGAATCACTCTGTCCACTCGGGGCATCAGCAATTGACTGCTTATATTTCTCAATTTTTAAAAAAAAATTTTTATATACGCATTTTGTTGGGGTAAATTTTTCTTTTTCATAGTGTATGTGTGCACGTGTGTAGAATGTTGTGGTTATTAGTCTTTTTTGTTGTTTTTTGTCACTTTGCATTTACTCTTTATTTTATTTTTTTTACCTTTTCTCTCTTTTTCTTTTTGTTTTTCCATTGTAGCTATTTTGACTTCCAGTTTTCCAGACATACACTGTTGTTGTTAATATATAAAGACAAAAGGAAAACTAACCTTAGCAGACATGTTTCGTCCTCTGATGAACTTCATCAAGACAAATACATTTTTTTTTTTTTTTTTTTTTTTTTAATTGAATTCACCCCATGCAAGGCAGTAAATCCATTAAGAAACAAGAGGTTACTGGGTGTAAAAAAAAAAGAAAAAAAAATGAATTAGAAAACAGAAGCATTATTGAGGAGTCAGAACAATAGAGGAGTAATCAGGAAGACAGTAAATAATGCTTGATATTGCAAAATTCTTGGAGATTAAATTTGACTGGAAAGCAAGAAGCCAGAAGAGTTCTTCAAGAATTTTGCAATATCAAGCATTATTTACTGTCTGGAAGTTAACATCAGCTATACTAATGGAAAGCAGAAAGGGGTCTGTCAATTATTAATATAGAGTAGTTTCTGTTTAGAGGCATTAAAATTAACAAGCCATCTTTTGCCTCAGTTAACAACAGACTGTAGGTATTCTTTGAGGTCAGTTGTCAATTTGATCTTATTGAACTGTTCAGACTTACTATCGAGACAGGAGTAAATTATTGTCATCAGCATAGATACCAAGGATAGAGCCCTTGGAGGACATCTGCATTAGTACAAAAGGATCTAGAAGTGCGGCTGTTCGGGACAGTTTTCATTTCACGATTGGATAAGAAAGACTTAATGAGTTCAAAAATTCATCTGAAGACCCCATAGCTTTTCAACTTGTGAAGAAGACCAGTATTCCAAACTCTGTTGAAAACTTTTGAGATATCCAAAGCAACAGCCCAAGCTTCATTGTTCTAATCTAAAGCTTGATAGACTCTTTCCGCAATAATTGTTAATACATCAGCAGTTGACCTAGAGAAACGAAAGCCATATTGCTTGGTTGGAAAAAAGGCCCTGCGATGTGAGATTCTTAACCAATTCAGTGTAGATTATGGCCTCTAGGAGTTTACCAAAAAGAGGTAGAAGGCTAATAGCTTGATAGTTGGAAGGGTCCAATGGTTCACCTGAATTCTTAAAGACTGGAACAACAGATAAGGATTTCCAACAAGCAAGAGGCAACAAGGCATTTCTATAGTTCAGAAAGAACAGGATCCAATTCAGAAATGCATTTCTTAAGGACTATTACAGGGATACCATCAGGCCCACTTGCTTTGTGGGGATCCAGATTAGAGGTGATAGCAGAAACCATTGAAGGAATTATATACATATCACTCAGTTCTAAGTGATTCAGGTAAGGATTCATCAGATGAGTCAGGAGTAGAGTTTAAAAAGAATTTACAAGTGAAACATTCTGCTTTATCAGCAGATGCTAATACCTCAAATTGATTGAAGAGAGGAGGAATAGAAAACCTGCTCTTATTTAATACACTATTACAAGCAACCAGTAATCATGAAAGCCGAACTTGTTAGATGAAATATGGTGCCTCAATCTCTCAGCAAACAAAGACTTAGCTCCTTTGAGGACATGTTTACATTTATTACATGCAGCCATGAATAGGTGTCTGTTGTAATCAGAACTGTCACACTGATATAGCTGGAAAAAGTGATTCCTGTTAGCTATAGCAGCCAATGTGAGGTGTCACCTGGTATTTCTGGGAAGGAAGAAAAGCATCTAAGCCAGCTTTGACCAAGAAGAAAGCTCACTGACACAATATCTTTCTTTCTTTTAATAAGCATGAAGTTTAATAACCAAAGAAAAAAAAAACATATTTTAGACAATTTATTTTTTAAAATTTCTGTTCTAAATTCAACTAATAGCTACATGTCGGTACTGTAAACTTATTGATACAACCTCGTTTGTTTGTGTGTGTGCATGTAAGGCAGATCAATATATGAAGAAGTGTTGAAAAGTTCTCAGTTTTACCCACTTCACAATCGTATATAATATTGAAATTGGTTTGTGTGTATGCTACTCCAAAAATGTCTCAAAAAGGTAGTTACTGGTGCTGTGACAATACCAAGTGAAACTTCTCACCAATAGCTGACAATTTTTATTTGATTTAAGATAAGTTTGGTAAAAATGGCATCTGAGATGAAAGTATATACAAAATGATCATATATTGAATTCCTTCATCTGGAAAAAATTGCACCTATGGATATTCATTGACGTCTGCTAAACATTTATGGAGACCAAATATTGGATATGAACACAGTTAAGCGGTAGGTAATGCAGTTTAGCAGTGCACATGCTCAGTTGTGAAAAAGGCTCAGAATCATGAGTACTGACTGAGGGAAAACAAAAAACAGGCACAAATGTGATGCCAGTTTTGAAACCTGTTACATTTGAGCTTCTGTTGGTAATGGTTCCATCCAAGCTTTTTCTCTCCCACATCCTTCATCAATAAAAGTGTGTGCAATCAGGCAGATTGCAGATAGTTGGTGTTAGTTAAGTTCTTTTAGAGTGTTTGTTCCAGGTGAGAATCATTTACTTTTGATGAAAGTTTCACCTGCTTAATTTTCCTGTGTGTTATTTGTGTTCTCCCCACCCCTCTTGGTGAAAGTATCATCTACCAATTGTCCTTGTGCATATTTGCAATTAGCACCCTATTATCATGCCCACCTACAAAGACAAAACATATTCTAAATGATCCTACACAGCTGTCAAACCATGTAATAAAGAATGTCTTAAAATGCATAGCCGTTGGTAGTCATATGAAAAAATGTCTTGTAGCTGAAAACTTACTCTATCCAACAATGTTTTTGCATCTCCTGTATCTGTAGTTTCTATAAAAATAAGAGTTATTACATAAAGAATTTATTTTATAATTAGACAAAATTAGTGATTTTCGTCATCAATTTTCTTTTTTAAATACTCTAGAATTTTTGACAGGTTTCAAAACAATTCTAAAAGTATACCTTTAGAATAAAGTACTTTTTAAAAGTTAATAGCCATTTTTTATTTTATATTTTTAAGTATAAAATATTAAAATATAAAAAACTTTAATGGATTTATTTATATGTATGTGAAGTCAAATTTAGTTGTTATTTGAGGTTTTCATTCCATTGCAATACTTTATTAATATAGATTTTTTTTTCCAATAAATATTTGTATGATTTAATTTTGGAAAATCATTAACACCATCAAAATTCTGTGCATTTCCAGTTTGAAACAAGGTAAAAAAATTATAGTTTAGTTCAGAAGGAACAAACACAAAATTTCTGGAGATGTAATATGAGTTTCTTGAAAAAAAATTTTTTTTTTTTTTTTTTTTTTGTGATATAAATAAAATCAATAACTTAAAAACTGGCCTTCAAATAACCAAAAATGATTACATAACTAATTCAGCAGTAAAATGATCAACCAAACCAAGATAGGATTAAAAAATAAATGTACTATTTTTTTCTGTTTTTAATTTTAAATAATTTTTTAATTTACATATTTTCAAATACTTTAAAAAAAAATGTTAGCATTGATCTGTTTTATAATATGAAGTAAGAAATATATTATCTGTGCAATAGCTGGCATGAAATAACCTGCCACTGTCTAACAATATTATTTGAAAATTTGGGCCATGGTAACTCTTAAATTGTTTAGTTGATGTGAACTTTTAACAAAATCAATGAAAACACCCATTTTCTAGTTATCAACAAAAGATTTCTTTCTTATGGGAACAATGTGTCTATATGGTGGTTTATAATAGTTGAAAAAAAGATGGATTTGTTTGCTTTAAATTTGTACTAGAGAGTGTGGTGTATGTGTGTCCAATGTAAGAATTTAATGTTGATTGTTGTTATTATTAATGTTGGAGATACAATCTCCCAAAGGACATGGCAATACATAAACAACATTATTTTTATGTAGCATCCTGGGTAAGACGATAAACTACATTCGATAGCAGGTCCTTTGTTCAGGAGGTTTTGAGGAGCATGAAACCATCTCTTAATTGCTGGTGTTCCCAGGTCCATTCTAACCTGGAGTGGTAGCACCTGTTAGGGTCTCAGGTATGGGTAAATAGTTAACTCCTAAACTGGGGTGAAACACTATGAAAGTGTAAAAACACTATGAAAGTGTAAAAACACTATGAAAAGTGTTTTAATATCAGCAATAATTCTTTTGAGGAAAAATTATGACCAATTGAGGTTGATATGCTGTAAACCAAACCATTTTTATGTAGGGTAAATTTTTGTTGGGCTGAATTATTGGTAATTTAAAATGTTTGATCTAACAATTACCAATTCAGCACCTCAAAAGTTCACCCTATGAAAAATTATGATTATGAATATTATACTAACGTTAAATTCTTACATTGCCACAAATGCACCACACACTCTAGTAGATTGACTTGTCACTTGATGAAGTTTAGTACAACTTGTGTACATATCAGTTAACACAAAATCAATTCCTTTTTGGATTCACTTTGGTCAGCATCTATTCTTGATAATGACTGTGATAGTCAAAAGTACTTGAATATAACAAGAGGAAAAAAACAATTCCTAATTTAAATCCTGATGTACAACATATCATTCAGAAATTAGTAAGATATAATAAAAAAAGTTGAATAGACAGACCTGGTTGGTGGAATTTAATAAAACTTGTTTGGGGATATATATCCAGCAATCTTTCATTTAAACATGTTTTATCATATAAAACAGCCAGGGAATGTATATTAAACTGTTTGGTGACTTTCTCCTTTGATGTTGAATAAGTAATTAAAGGTTAGGTAGGAGCTTGTAAAGGAACTTGCCAAAATTGTATGCTATATTCTGAGTACATTGATTGTCTGTTTTAACAGCAGGAACTAAAATGGATAACACATAAGTAGAGGGGAAAATAATGATATAATGAAGATATTGACTTTCCACACTACTTTATGCAAAAGGTTAGGAAAGAAATTCCCATCAGTATTAAAGTGTTAATAGTGAATTTGAGAAGTTTATTTTCTTGGAAAAAGCTTTTAATAGATTTGCTAAATTTTATCCATAAGTAACTGTTTAGTTAATGAATGCTAAATGTTTTCTGTATGGAAACAACTAATATATACACCACACACACACAGTGGTGTTGAAAAGTTCTCGGCCTAACCAAGAAGGAATTCCAAAATAAAATCTGATATTTGGTCATTTGTTTAGCTTTTGTGAAGTGGGTCTGGCTGACAACTTTTCAGCATTTGTGTGTGTGTGTGTGTGTGTGTGTGTCTCTCTCTCTCTCTCTATATATATATATATATATATATATATATATATATATATATATATATATAATGAAATATAGTTTTAAGGTATGTTATATTTATAGGTTAAAGCGCTCAATATATAATGGTGGTGACAATCTGTTTTATGCTTAAACACAATCAATTGCATTTAAGCATGAAATAGACTGTCACTGCTGGATGTTGACTTCAATGTCCACTTATAAGTTGAAGCCTCTGTCTGTTATCGAACTCCTCCTAAGGTTTTGGAGATAGACCCTCATAATCATATATAATCTGAAACTACATTATCCAGAATACTTGGATAAGTATATTTCATTTTGATCAAAGGGGGCACTATGAAAATTTTTTTTCCCTTTGTCCAAAATATAGAAGGAAAAAATAGGAAGATGGAGGTCACATCGGACAGGTGAAAATGATACAATATGGATGTCAAGTTGAGCAAGAAATCCCTAATTAGTGGGTAGTACCTTACAATACATATTTGTTGTGACAATTCAACTGTAATATCAATGTTGAAATCTGCTTATCAATTCATTCAATCAAGTACTGCATCAAATACATATCGAAGGGGTCAGATCAAGCTGTTTTTGCATAAATCCCCCACTGAAAAATTTTTTTCCCTTTTGATTTAAATTAAATTTGATCAATGTAATGACTCCTGCCCAAAATATATCTATCTACACACACACAAATGTGTATGCTAGTGCACCTTCTGTTATTGATTATGTAACAGCAGGTAGGCACAGATCCCAAGTTCCTGATTGTCTTACTCTGCCATTTATAGCCAAACAGAAAAATCTGTCGAACTATTGATGTAATCTGTATCGGCAAAACGACTCCAAAAAATAAAGATGTTGACTAGGGTTTAACTTGGCAACTTATATGCCAGAGAATATAAAAGTAACAGATATTAATGTCATCACAGAAATATTAATAACTATCCCAAAATATCTTGAGAGAAGATTACAGGATATTAGAATATAGAACTATAAAAACAGTTATGCAAAATATGCCAAAAAATATTAAGGAAAATATTTTGTAATAAAGTTGAACTCCCAAAAATGTTTAAAGATTTGATATTTAATTTATAGTACCTAGCAAGTGATAAAGTAACATTACATAGATGATATCTAACTGGTCTGAAATAATTCATTGAATGAGATCCAAGGGACATAAATTGAATTTTTTATAATTTTAGTTTTAAACTACTGTGCTCTTTTACTGTTAAAATTTAAAGCAGTGTTTCTTAAACTATGGGTCGAGACCCCAAATGGAGTCGCGAAGCAAACTGCTGGTGTTATGAAAATTCAAACACTTGAATTTCAGTTTATGTTATTTCACAAACGCACAATATTTAACGTGATGCACCATGTAAGTGCTGTGGTAATAAGATGAGTGTGTGGCACTGTTGCAATGAGTGCAGTGACACTGGATGTATTTTCGGTGTAGTTGGTTAATACCTAGGGTCATGAAAAATCTTGAGATTAAAAAAATGGGGTCATGAAGGAAAAATGTTTAAGAAGCACTGATTTAAAGTAACCTATACTTTGAAGAACTGTTTGAGTACAATGTGTTTTGAGAGTTAATGATCTATGTGCTGTGCAATCATGGCTCTCCAAGTTCCTATCCCTTGTAGCACTTAGCAATGTCTGTTCTTTTGCCCAAACTCTTGCCCTTTGTTCTGCCATCACAGGTAGGTAGCTCGCTGCCTTCTCTTGTCCCTCTTGCTCTTGATATGTTCTGTTAGTGTCAAATTCTCCAAGCTCTCCTTTCTCTTTATATGTCTAAGACGTTTCAGCTGTCTCTTTCTGATTCTGAGTCCTTTTTGTTTCCATTTTCCTTAAGACTTCTTCCTTGCTTATGTGCTCTGCCTATGAAATTCTCAGCATCCTTCTGTAGAACTACATTTCTGTTGCCTCAATTTTTTTTCCTTATCTGTGAGGAGATTGTCTAATTACACCATTTAGATTGTGCATGTATAAGGTGCATCACTGTTTATCAAGATAAAATGCTTTTGACAAGGAAAGTAAAGTTCAAATGCATTCTATCCTGGATTAATATATATTCCAAAATGGCTTTATCATGTTTTTTTGTATGTTGATGGTGTATCAACGGAACATTTAAAAGTGTAAATAATATTTGATAAATATTTTTTATAGATAGAATAATGAAAAATAAGATAATCCAATCAATTTACCTACCTTGAATGTCATGATGAATTATTTCAGATTATCTCTTGGAAAAGTAATACATATTGTTGGTTTTTATTTTTGTGTAGATGTGCATAAAGAGGTGATAATTAGTTCTTGGCACAACAAAGAAGCACTTTCAAAAATTAATCTGATGTTTGATTATTCAGTCAATTTTTAGGAAGTAAGCTAGGCTGAAAACTTTCGTTGCCCTCTCATATGTGTGTTGACATTGCTAAGTACGATGGGTCAGAGTTGCCAACCAGTATTTGTTCCTATGTTTTTTGTTTTTTTTTGTTTTTTTTTTTGTTTTTTTTTTGTTTTGTTTTTTTATATATAAATTAACCGTAGCTAAATATTCTGAAGATACTTGGTCTTAATGACACTGTAAATCTGTATTCTAACTTTATTTTTGTAAATTTTTCAGAGTGGAACATGAAGTTATGGCTCATCATTCATCAGAGTATTGGAGTAAGAAGAAAAAACGGAAAAAGAAGCTAATGACGAATTCCAAAAAGTTTTATTTCTCCTCTGCTAAGCATGATTCTCCAGGTTGTGCTCAAAGAAAGATCTCCAGAAGTTCAATAGGCGAGGATGAATCCATCTTGGCTCCTGAACCCTTTCAGAATACTGTGTCTACACCTGATGCAGAAAGTGAAGAGCAGAGAAGTCACAAGAAGAAGAAAATGAAATTAGATTGTGTAAATGACCTTAATCTTGATATAGAAGAATTACCAGCACCAAATAAGAAATTGAAAATATCAAAGCCATCAAAAACTGAGCACAGCAATAAGAAAAAGAATGTGACAAGAGAATCCAGACCAGAAATTATTGAAACTGTAAGAGACCGTGTAAAGGTTATATCATCTCAGCCTGAAGATTTGAAGGAAGAGAAAGTTAACCTCTGTGATAAAAGTGACAGTCATCTTCATTTAAAGAAAGTGAAATCTGAAATAATAAAAGTGCTGAATAAAGTATCTGTGAATTTGGACAATGTCATTCCAACGGAAACTTCAGATACACATCCTAATGGGAAGGATGTTTCTAATGTAGTGAAAGAGAAAGAGAATTCTCATGAAGGAAACAAAAATCTGACCCAAACAAGTGATAACAATGAAAAAAGCTTGAGAAAAGATTTGGAACCCAACGTAAAATCAAGTGTATCCGGTCTGGAGAAATCTTACAATGTTCAAGAAGAATCCACCTCTCACTCTGTCCAAGAAAAAGTGGAAGTCTATACGATTGAAGAAGAGGATCTGAAAAATATATGCCAGTCACTAAATGATGGGGAAACACTGACTATCGACCAGGATAAGGTGAAGGTTATAGATGTCGAAAATGCTAGCAATTCATCCTGGCTTGATTGTGTGGAGGTTGACTGCAGTTTTCCTGAAGAAACAAGGAAAACTGACACTGCTAAAGAGATCAGCAAGGGTAATGGGAATAACCCGAGAAGGCGTCGCAGGAGGAGAGGGCAGAGGAGCTTCGCTTGTAGCCCTTTCATTTATGCAATGAGCCAGAGTTTGGACTCTGATGCTGACAATAGAAGCCCCGTGTCCACACCTGTGGCTAGCCAACTCAAATACCCTCCATCTAGCAACAGCTCACAGAAACATTTTCACTTTACATCTGACACAGAGGAAGATGAAGAAGAAGAAGAAAACATCTCACAGCCAACAAAGACAGGGGTTGATCAATCAAAGACAGAGAATAATTTTGAAAGTTCAAAAACCAGTTTATCTTCTGAGAAAATCGGTAATTAATTTTTTGAGCCATTAAGGTGAAGCTGTTTTTACTGAGGTGACTCATATGGAATAAATCTTGGAATTTTCATTTAACTGCATTTATACAGATGTGTATGTAACATATTCAATGGTTATTTCATAAATTGTTTAAGTTGTTCACTTTTAGACACACAAATATCAATCAATCTTTCTATTAGGCCTGGTAGATAAAAAAAAAAAAATATCACTGTATCTCTGTCAGAAAAGTTTATTGAGGATTTAAGGCCTATAAATTTTTATAATCCATGTGAGACAGTACTGTGACAAATTGGGTCGCCCTTTAAGAGAAAATTAGTGTCATTTGATGTGACCAGAAAGAACTTTTTTTTTTTTTTGTTTATGCATTTTGCAGTAAGCAATTAATTAATGGTATTTTATAATTATAGATAAATAGTACTTGAAATAATATACATACATAGAGAGATAGAGATAATATATAAAATTTTATATATCAAAAACAATGTTGGGAGGAAAATGTATGACAAAGTGGAGAAAAAGTTTTTGTGAGACATGTTTCCTCCTTTGGGACTTCATTAGACTAAATTAGGTATGTTGCTGCAACTACAAATGCACTTGAATGAGGGTTGCTAGGAATTAAGAATTTTTTTTCTTTATTTAGGTATATAATTGTTGTAACCTAGGGAAGGTTACTGAATAGAATAATCACATGGAGGTTAGTAATGAATGATAATACTTAGGACAAGAACAACACATATAAGATTCGCCAGTGGTGTGTAGAAACAATAGAAGTGAGTCAAATGAATTCCACAATGGATCTCCAACTGCAGACCAACATACAGTATTTACTACTGTATTTATGTGAATGGGGACATACCTGTTATTGTCCGTACGTATGCTACAACAATAATCTAGCTGATTTCATTTAGATTCTTTTTGTTTCCATCACTTTTGTTATTAAATATCCCATATGTTGTCTAGCAGATCTTCTACTAGCACAACATTGGATATCTAATAAGTGATGGAAAGAAAAAGAATCTAAATAAAATTGGCTAGATTATATACTAACAAAATGGAAAATGGAGGACACTGAGAATTTAAAAACAAGTTTTTGGGGATATCATCTAGCCAATTTCGTTTAGATTCTTTTTTGTTTGTTTCTATCACTTCTGTTACTAAATATCATCTCGCATTATGATAATATAAGATCTGCGAAGAATGGTGAAATTTGTAAGGAGCTGGGCTCAAATTTACAGTGGATGATCTAATGATTAAAGAAGCACTTTCTAAACATTTCATCTTAGTTAATTGTTTTCTCTTTTAACTAGAGTAAGACCATTTTTCTATTTTGAAATATTTTTATCATAACAAAATAAAATCTGGAATAATCATTGGATTCTATTTGTAGCCCTTCGTATTTGTATGAAGAGAAAAAATGCATTGAAAATATTTTTAAGCTCCTCCAATACCCTAATTATTTCATATTCATAAAATATTTCAAAATAGAAAAGTGGTCCTTCCTAACAAACCCTACAAATGAAAATATATTGTTGTACCAATCAACTCTATCATAACTATAATTGAAAAGAATTTATCTAAACAACATAAAATTTGTCACAACTACATTGAAAACAATAAAAAACTTAATACAAAACAGAATAATAAGTTAAAACTTAAAGGAGGAATAATTGCCACAAGAAATATATAGTAGAGACCTCAAGGAATTTAAATAAAAAAATTATATCAACACAAAATAGATCTTTTACAAAGCCACACACTTAAATGTATTAGTTGCTCATTATAACGCAACTAACCACAATTTTTATTTAAGAAATGCTACTTTAATTAAAAGAGAAAACAGTTTATTAAGACAAAAAGGTTTAGAAAGTGCTTAATCACATCATCATCTGCAGTAAATTTGTATCCAAGTTTTTACAACATTTCACCTGTCTCGGCAGATCTTCTATCTTCACAATTTGGAATATTTGATAACAAAAGTGATGTGTAGTCACATCAACATAAATTTAATCCAGTGAAGTCCTAAAGGGCGAAACACGTCACACAAAAACTTTTTCTCCTTTGTCATACTTTCCTAGCCTAAAATTCTTTAGATATAAAAAAAATTTATATATCATTTTCCCCATACACACATATATATATATATATATATATATATATATATATATATATATATATATATATATATGGCATCAAATGACAATTGGAAAAAAATCTTACATTTTGCCGACACGTTTCGTCTTCTGACTTTTTCAAGGCAAAAATGAAATCGAAATGTTTTTGCTGTCATAGTTACATTAAAAATCCAAATTTAAAAAGATAGATGCTTCTGTGTAAGCCTTTTTTTTTTTTTTTTTTTTTTTTTCTGGTTAATGTAAATCACTTTTATAGTAATGGATTATTATTATTATTATTCTTTTTTTTTTTTTTTTTTTTTTTCATGTCGACAATATAGTTAAATTCCCAAATGAATTCTGTGGACAAGCACATCTGGGAATTTAACTCTCTCTCTCTCATATATATATATATATATATATATATATATATATATATATACATGCACATAAAACATTTAAGCAAACTTGGTAAATTAATTAATTTTGTTAATTTTACCCCCAAATCAAGAGTGATTAGCTGTATGCTTTTTCCAGTACATTTTATGATCTTTAAAGCCCAGAAAACAAGTTAATGTTGTATAGTGGATAATAGGGCATCTTAAGCATAATGATGTTAAAGAAAGCACATGAAAAAATTCTGGACCACTTGTGACAATTTCAACTTTTAGTTCTTTTCTTAAGTTAAAAAAGGAATATTTTTTTTTTTTTTTTTTTTTTTTTTTGCAAATAGTGATCTTTGTTATTACAGAAAATGAACTATACACATACTTATAAAATGTATACATTTTAGTCTAATCTGTAAAAAATATCAAGCAAACAATATGAATGAACTTTTCAACAGGATTAATCTAAATTAAATTTCTTAAGGAAACTGAGATATATTCAAAAATTTAAATAATGACTAAATTTACAAATAAGTAAATGAACAAAATAAAATAATCTCCAACTGAACTTCATACATGATTTTTTTTTTTTTTTTTTTTTTTTTTTTTTTTTTGTGGTTTTAGTTGGAGCACTTATTTCTTCAGTTCCAACTTCAGGGGCACTGTCATGCTGAAAAATTTCTCCATCTTCATAGACAGGTAGAAGATTAGACTGTAGTAAACTAATATAGTTTTTGCTGTTTGGGTTTCTATTAACTTTTACCAATTTCTTTATACCATTGCTTTTAATGTAAACCCACACCATTACACCAAATTTTATCGTCTCTGTGGTGTATCTTGCGTTGTTTCTCCCACTGGTCTTTTTACAAATTCTATTGCATTAGAATGTAATTATTTTGCATTCATCACTAAAATTACTTTTTGTCACTTTCTAGCATCCCATGTTAGATGTTCTTTTGACGACTTCAATCTTCTATTCCAATGTTTTTTGGTTAATGGTGATTTTTTTTTTTTTTTTTTTTTTTTTTTTTTTTTTTTTTTTTTGCTGTTATACACCTGTTGTTTATTTTTCCGTAATACTCTGCATACTACATTCACTCCTCACTTGACTGATTGTTAATTTTGGTTTGCACACTAAGACTCAAACAATCTTTCTTTTATCTCTCTTGTCTAACTTTTGTGATCTTCCAGTTTTCTTTGCACTCAAAACCCTTTCATTAGTAGCAACTGACTTAACTTTTCTTTTTTTTTTTTTTTTTTTTTTTTTTCTGGAAGTTTGAGTCATTTTACCCTTCAAAGTCACAACCTTCATTTTTGCTTCAGCAGAAATTTTAGCCATGTTTTTAGTGTTGAAAAAGGAAAAAAAAAACCAACTACAATGGCTTGCAAAACCATCTTACACTAGTTTCTATAGTGAACATGTGTCAAAATAGTGAAATTTCCTTCCATTTCAACTAGTCATATCTTGTTTATTTGCAAAGCTATTTTGATAAAATTACTATGTAAACAAAGATGAATCTTTTCTTTTTCTAAAGATACAATTTTTTCTCGTGTGGTTATTACTTTTTATTTTATGTTTAAATTGTCACTATTTCAATGATGGCAAACTTTGTTTTTCTTGTTTTGTATTTTCAAAGTGGTGTTTTTCAAATGAGTTGTTCTGAGTTGTTTCTGTCTACACATTAAAATAGTCCCATCTTGAAAAAAAAAAAAAAAAAGGATGCTCATCAATTTTATTAAGGTTCAAAGTTGTCTTTCACAAAAAAAAAACTTTTGTAAAGGAAATATCAGATAACTACAACTCTTCAAGTACAAAATGTACACCTCCTCATAGAGCAATGTCTCATTTTTAATAATCAGTTGGTTTCATATCTCTGCACCCATACAACTCGAGGTGCATGAGAATCAAAAAGAGGGTATACCTTTCATTTTGTGCAGAACAGTCAGATCTGACACTGATATTGCTGACCAACTAACATTGCCAACTGAACCCCATTTTAAATCAGACTTGGTCCATTGATGGATATTACAGTTTACATTTTTTTTCTTATATTTTCTTTAATGATCCATTTTAAAACTGTATAAAGCATCTTATTTATTTTTTTAAAATAAATTTGAGCTGACAGCTTGGACAAAGTAAAACCATATTTTATTTTTCCAAACTGTCAGCTGGAATTGCTGTTACCAAATGAAATAATAAAATAAAAAATAAACTGGATATATTTTTAGTTCTTTAAATTTTGCTCATTCTTGTTTGGCCATAAAAAACTAAAATAGAACTTTTAATGGTAATTTATAAAGTATCACTACAAACTTACTAAAGAAAACTAAAATGCATTTTGAATAATTTAAATGTCAACTTTAATTGAAAAATAACTTAAAGCTAATTTTATCTATTTAAATAAGTTTTTAACTTTTTAAAACATTTCCATAGTCACTCACTGAACTTCCATTCTTGACAACAAATGAAAATAACACCTTTAAAAATTTCTTAAAAATCCAGCATTTGTCTTTTGTTTCAAAGTATATTATTATTATAGAATAAATGGCTGGATTTTGTTTTTGCTTAAAGCATAGTGAAAATAACATTTATTTATGCACAGTAACATGTGAGCTCTCATAACCATAGTAGCGTTCTAATGTTATCACTTGAAAATGGTATTAAACTTTACATATCCAATTCTTAAAACGCATCCTCATTTAATAGAAAAATCCTTTATTGCAAACAGCATTTGGAGGAATTTCAGAATGTCAATGAAAAATTACAAGTATTTTTTTTTTTTTTTAAACTAGATCGTCAATGTAGATTTTTTTTTTTTTTTTTTTTTTTTTTTTTTTTTGTGTGTTTCCAATGTGAAAGAAAATATTTTAAATTATGTAAGTATGAAATCTCAACCAAAATTTATTTTTGTTAAAGTTCATGATGAACTTTTTATGTTTATCGCATAAGTGGAGTGGAACTGATATATAAAAAAAAAATTTTTTTAAATGACATGCATCACTTCACCATCAATCTATCTCAAACATGCTCGTGTGCAACCAGACTATGGCCTACCAAGAAGTAATTGGTGATTAATCACTTTCAAGTGATTGCTGGATATGGGGTTTTCCAGAAATATTAGCCATGTCAGAAGCTTATAATTTAGTCAGCAAATTACCATTAGGAGAGGAAGTGTGTGAAAACCATTCACAATGTCCAGAAAGCTTTTTCTATCAGTTAAAAACATTATTGTAAAATTTCCAAGTTTTGTAATCATTACTGTTCTGTTTTTGATGAGTTGAAAATTACATAATTCATAATTTCACAAAATTTTCCAAAACATGATACATATATTACAACAAATAGTACAGGGAAAAGAGCTGTTTTGTTGAATTCTTCATCCCAAAATTAGTAAAGTTTCAGGCATGTACCTCCAATAGATACATTTTCTGGCACATTTAGTATGATATACTTTTGACCTGTTTTTGTCCTACTGCCAAATTGTGCTTCTGGCTGTATTATGTGGTATAAATATAGTTTGTTTTTTTTTTTTGTTTTTTTTTTTTTTTGATGTGCAACTGAAAAAAATTAGCTGCTTCTCTGTTGTGCTATGAAGCATAAGAAGTTGCAAGGCATTAACTATTGAAATGAAATCGGTTAAATTTACCCTTCTGTGCCTTTTTTTTTTTTTTTCTAGAATGAATTTTCCTTATGTTTAGGCTGGTCTCATCTAAGAATTATTGATTCCATTAGCATTATTTTTCTTTTTAATTAAAGACCTCCTATAATATGAGATTATGTTTATAATGATTCTTAACCTGCTTGAATCCTGCATCTTCAGTTATACACTGTTAAAATTGGGTTTTGTCCAATAGTGTTCTGATGAACTCTGGTCATAACATGTTCGTTAATTGAGCTACCAAGATAAAATTGGTAGCGTTTTTATACAATATATATATATATATATATATATATATATATAATGGCTTGTCAGGATCTCTGTATTAAAGGTTTTCAGATATATTGGAAATTAAATTTTACTTTAGGATACCAATTTAAACTCCTGTTAATAAGATGGAAAAATTCCTAATTAGAAATTTGACTTAGTCATATCATGATTTTATCATCTTCGATCTTTCACTGGCCCAATAGTTTTGCATCCATCGCCTTTTTTCAGCTTAATGTGGTGTATCTTGTTACATGGTAGTAACAAAAATGGAACAACTTATTTTCCAATAATCATGATCCACAGACACTACTGATAAAAGAATAAGGCTAAACAATCTTAACTTTATTTTATTAAGTTGTATAATCATTTTATGTATTAGGTTGGTGCAAAAATAATGACGTGATAATGTCGTTTTTTGACGTAAAAAAATACGTAAAAAAACGGCATTATTATGTCATTATTTTTGCACCAACCTAATAGTTGGCCCAAAACTTCTGCAATAAATTGTTTTTGTCTATATGAAAAAAATTATAAATAATTATTGCTCTACTATTGGTATTGAGCCCTCTTTTGAATTAATGCTGTGAACATTAGAATTTATATATTATTTTTGTTCTCATTACATTCAGAGATATATAATCTCCCTTCAATAGGCTTATGGCCATATTATATTGAAACACTAGTTCTTGTATTGAGCCTGGTCAGTACCTAGATGAGTGAACACTTGGGAATATCAGGTGCTGCAAGCTTGGATGTGTGGGTGGTGCAATGGATAATGGCTTGGGATTAGAAATCAGAGCTGAGTTCCAATTTCAGTCAGGTTTGTTATATTCACATGCACAAATACTCTTGGGGAAGGTGTGAATCCACCTCTTCTTCCCCAGCTATGGACTTATATCAGTAATTTAAAGGACTTATATCAGTAAATTATTATCTCCCCAAAATTCTTACAATCTAAAAATATTTTCTGGCCATAAATATCCTGCAAAAGGTTGATAAGCAATAAAAAACAAATTGATCAATCCCCTTCTAGTTGAGTAAGAACATAGATACCAAAATATAATTTAGTTGTAAATCACCTGGTGATTTTAAGTTAATTAAAATTTCTTAATGCATTTTTAGAGGTACCTTAATTCAATACCTGTAGCTACAACTTATCATTTTAGTTACTTAGATGCTAAATACGAATAAAAAATTTTTTTAGTAATATAGATACATTTCTTTACATGTCTATATACATACAAATAATATATAAGTTTCATTAAAGATGAAGGTACTGCAATCAAAATTTTTATTCAATTATTCTTGTGTTCCAATAAGTTTTTTCTGGACATAAAGTATACAAAAGCTATCTGAATATTATTTATGAATCAACATGTCCCTTAAGTAACTGCGTTCATGATCAAACCAAATTCATGAATAATTATATGGGACATATTACATGCCTATCAAGAAGTCTTGTGTTACATCTCTTTGCCCATAGCTCAATCAGGACTCTTTTAAACACATGGAAACCTACCAAATTCCATTCGCAACATACCTGTAGAAAATACAACTATAATAGTCTCGTCTACATGTTAAAAGAATAAAGGAGGGGGTCTAAAAGTAATGGAAGCATTAATAATAAAAAAGACAAATCCAACACTCAATAGCATTATCTATGAACATGGACACAATATGTTGACCATGTTTGGTGGGGAGTTTCCATCACTCTAGATACATATATAAAAAATCTACATATTCAGTTAAAAATAAATGATAATGGCTAATAGAATAGCTGAAAGTGCTTGGATATATAGAACCTTCAGACAGTTTTTACACACTTTATGTCTAGAAAAGAAAACACTTATATGAACACAAGAAAAATTGAATAAAAAGCTTAATCACAGTATCTTGTCAGTCATCTTTAATGAAATTTGTATAAAAGAGGGATTGCTACCCAAATATACAATTATAAAAATCTGGATGTGCATGCATGAAATTGTTCTGCATGTGTGTCCGTGCTGGACAGGAGTCGACTGCAGAGAAATATCCATCAATGAAAGAAAAAGAACTAAGAAAAAAAAAAAAAAAAGAATGCAAAAAGAAAAAAAGAATTCTTGTCCAGCAGTATTAACACAGACTATTTTTAATTTGATTTTTGTACATGGAAATTAATAAATATTTTGAAAAATATTTTTGAGCCATGATTCATTGACCCTCTCTCTTACTTTCTCTTTCTCATGCGCACATGCACACACACTTGAGATTTGTAAAAGTAGTTAACAAATGTACATTATTTAATGAAAATTGATATGGATAGATAAATATATACATATCGAAATGTGCAAGTGGTGTAATGGATAGTAGTACAGAGTGAGAAATTATAGAGCAGTGTTCAAATTCCATTTGGTTCATTACTTTCACTTACACACAAATACCCTTGGGAAAACTGAAACCATCTCTTCGTTTCCTCCTCTATGGGTTAAATAGTATGGCAAATTGTGCTCTTTAGCCTTGGTTGGCAACCAGTCTTGGAGAAGGACAACTCTGAATTTTAAACCTTTAAGAGGGTCATTTGGAGACCTTGTGGCATGCTATGTGTACCAGTTATTTATATTTAGTTCTTCCAAAAAGTGTGGTTTGTTCTGCACAAGCTTTTATGACTATAATTAAATCATGTGCAGTTAGTCTGGCTGTTCAGTTCTAAGAACTAAGCTGCTGAATCCTTATATGTTAAAAACAATATCTAAAATTAAAAGATGCATTTTTGCTAATGTCTTTTATCTGTTTCTTTTTGTCTCCTTTCTAGATTTTTAGAATATTTTTTCAATGTCTTTCTGCTCCTTAAAAAAAACGAAGACATCTATAAAGTATATAAACACTAACCAGTTTACTTGGATTTCCAATAATACCAACAAATAAGAAAACATTCAAAAATACAATTAACATGCTAAAAAATGTGGCCTTATACTTTTCATATCCAGCCTGTACATAAATATTAACATAAACATCAGATTTATGTGAAAAGTTTTGAGATGAAGAGTAGTTGTTATTCTATATATTTTCATTCAAACCAGTATGCTAACAACATTCCAACCACTCTAGCCTCTGGCCTTCTTCACATGTTGATTGTCATACTCAATAACTTTGGAATTTTGAACCAAATTCTTTATTCCTGTCCTGCTTTCCAAGTTTAGGGTATATCTATCGGTTAATTGTCACCAGTTTTATTCACTTTTGTAACACTTATCCATTTCTTCCACTGAGAAAGCATATGTGACTTTTCAGCATTACCCTACCTAGGGTCTGAACACATTTACCAGGGAACCACATATTTAAGCTAATATTTTAATCTGACCACCTCTTGATCTAGGGATGAAATTTGGTGCTCTCCACTCAGCTGGTAGAATTTATAGAAAATAATCGAGAACAATATTGGAAGATAAGACAACTGAATGCTCACATTAACCTACTTGGTAGATCTTGCATAGAGATGAACACCATAAAATTCAATAACCTGAGTAAGGATGTTTATAAAATCTACTGAAGAAGGCCAGCTGAAATGTGAGTATAACAACTAAGATGTGTATATCTGTCTGAATGGAAATGTATACAATAAGATTAGTTTATCTACTTGTTTTTACTTCAGCTCTATTTTGTGCATTTCCTTTTGACTGCGGCCATGTTGTATTTTCTTGATAATTAGATATGCTGCCATTTTAAGGCAGATTTTTATTCATTGGGATCAGTAAACAATTTACTTGAAAATAACTAGCTTGATGGGCAAGAACGATTTCATTTCAAAATTTAGAAAGCATGTCTAGATCAATGTTTTTTTTTCTACCCTTCAAAATTAGACAGAAGCATCTTAAATCATTTTACCTGCAAGCAACTTAAAGGTATAAATTTAGCAAAAGAACTTAATTTGTATAATGATAGATGAAACTTAAATGATTAAACCAATGATATTAATTTAGCTTGTCACAATAAGGCAAGGAAGAAACAACATGTTTTTAAAACATTATCTTCATGAATATTTAATAGTTATAAGTTTCTTGTCCAACACAAAGAAAAGATTAAAAAAAACAACTCCAGTTATAATTTATTGAAAGCAGATATGTCTAACTTTAGGCATATTTTAATTGGGGGGGAAAAAAAAAATTATTGGTTATATTATATACCATAATGATCTTTTTTTTTAATCATTGCATCTCATTAAAAAGTTAAAAATAATAATAATCTTCCTATACTAATTACAGATGAGTGTTTGCCATGTGATAAATGTTTCGGTATTTAGATTGATATATAATAATTATTAGTTCTGAGCTGTTGCATCAAAAGATTATTGTAATATTGATCAATCTGACAGTTTGTAAAAGCTGAAAAAATAAAGAATAAAAGCAATATGTTTAACTATGGTAACAGCTGAACAGGTTTGAAAGACAACTCTGTCAATATTATAAATGTACCGGGAACACAAACTACAGCATGGCACATTATGTTTGATCATTTTCTGTTAAAAATAAGTTTACATATACAACAGATTATTTTAAATATTTTTTGGATGTTTTTGCTTTTTCATCCCTTCAAAAGTGTTATATTTTGTTGCATGTATGGGAAAGATTTCTTAGAAAATAACAACTTATATTTTATTATCAATCAGCATCATCCACAAGAGTAATGACAGGATTATGTATGAATTAATACTTTTTACCAAGGGTTAGATTGTAGCATTTCTGCACTCTGCCGAGGATCAGAGTGGAGTATCTATACATTTTGTGAATTATTACATGTCTATACATACACAATTAATATGTGCATTTAGTGTAGTGGTTATTGGCAGGAAAAGTGAAGTAGGCTTGCCAAGTTCAAATTCTGGTTGAGATTATGTTCATTTTTGCACAAATCTCTTAGGGGAAGGTGTGAATCCATTTCTTCTTCCTCCTAGCTATAAGAAATAGGGCAGACTGAGCTCTCTAGCCTTGGATGGCAACCAATCTAGAATGAAAACTCTAAATTCAAACCTGAGGAGAACTGTTTGGAGACTTCACGGTACACTGTGTAGTATTTCTTTGTTTTCAGTTCTTCTGAAAGATGTTGGTTCCATACAAGCCTTTACCATTATAATCAAGTCATATATGCGAGTAGTCTGACAGTCCACTTATAAAAAAAAATAAAAATAAAAATAACCCAAATACTCAACTGTCACCCATGTTGAAATTGAAAAATAAATTCATAAAGTATGACAAAGTGGAAAAATTTGGTTCTAGGACATTTACATACTTCTGATAATATTTTTTTTTTTTTTTTTAAGCTTTTAAAGGCAATTACCATAAATTTTGAAATAAAATAAATTTTAAAGCATAGGTAATAATCAAAAAGGAATTAAAAAAAAAAAAAAGTTTATTTCTGTTTAAAATGCAATAACAAATTAAGTGTTGCAAGATACACATCACCAGTATGTTTTTGTTTCATTGGTATTTTTCTTATGATAGTGGTAGCTGTAATTTTCCTCGTTCACAAATATTTTACCACTAGTTTTGATTTTCGGAACCATGGGTTCCAAATAAAAATGTATTTACAGAATCTATTAGATGTTTGTGTTACGCACTGCAGGAGTAAACAAACTGCTAGCTAAATTTTCTCTTGCTTTAAAAAAGAAATTTTTCTTTTTTTATTTATGGTAACCAACTTTTTGTTTGTTTGAAGTAATTAAAGGTATTGGCATGCAAGTTTCTATATTGACTCTTTAAAAAAAAAAAAAAAAAAATGGTAACTAAAAATTATCAGGGGTATGCAATTATCCAAGGATGGATTTGTCTAGAGACATAAATGTCCAGTATGCAACTGTCTGTTAACAGAAAAGTTTTTGTATGATGCATTTTGTCCTTTAGGACTTCATCAAAAACTTTTTCCACTTTTTCATACTTCTTTCCCCTAAAATTATTCTTAATATATCAAATTTTTTTTTTATTAAAGCTTCTTTTGAGAAGCTTTAATAAAAGTGAAACATTAGATTGATAAATGTTTTCTATTTGTTGTTTATCTTATTCTGTTGGATTACAATCTGTATTTGATCCTAACACACACACACACACACACACACACACACACAATGCAATATAAACGTGTGTGTGTGTGTGTGTGTGTATATATATATATATATATATATATATATATGAGAGAGATTTTTCATAATTTCAATCATTATTATTCAAACATTGAAGTATACCAAAAGTCTTATATTTGTTTTCAATAAAGTTTAAAAATTTAATAGACAGGAAGCTGTCATTTTTTTTCCTCACTAAATGAGAGCAAAGACAACAATTGAATCTATGCTGTTGTTAATTTTTTGACTGGTATTTCTTTCATTTTAATTATAATTGCTTTTCATTACAACTACTCAGGCCTGCAGTCTGTGACTATCAGTAAACAAGTAAATATAGATAAATATTATCTTGAATTTTATTAGCTGAAGCCCTGTCGACCATTACTAATTTTTCATTAGTATTTCTTTCATTTTATTTCGTGTTGCTTTTCATTGCAACTGCTCATTCTACTACAATTAGTAAACAGTGTAGATCACAAATAAAGAATAAGTTTTCAGCTAGTCTTGAATTTTCATTTTTTTTTTTTTTTTTTTTTTTTTTAAAGCAAAAAAACTGAGCTGTTTTCTTTTATTTGTGAACTCTACATTTTATGAATGGTCATAAACTGACAATAATGAGTTACAATGATAAGTAACTGAAATAAAGATTAAAGAAATACTATTTAAAAATTAATGGTAGTCAATTCTTCATCTAATAAAAATTCAAGTTAATAATACTAAGTCTATCTTGTTATTGTTCAACTGCTTTTTCCTTGTCTCTTTTTTTTTTATTCTGTTAACGATATCATCTTTCACTCTCTGTTTTTAGCATGATCTTTGTGATAGGCTAGAGGACAATGCTATTGTGGTCTCATTGAATGACATTCTCTAATTTTATTTATATCAATGACTTTTTTTTTTTTTTTTTCAAGTTATGAATGGTACTGAGGATTCAAATTCTTCATTTGTCTCTCAAGGAGGAGGAGAAGATAAAATTTTACCATCTTCACAAAAACATTCTTCCAAAAAGTCTGTTCACTTTGCTTTGGAGAACGTTCCTTGTGCATCTTTTGACAGCAGTCAAGAGCCTGTTATTTACAAGCGCGGACAGAGGAGATCTTTTCCAACTCTCATAAGGCAGCAACAATTAAACACAAGCTTAGAAAGTTGTTCTTCTATCTGCACAGTAAGTAATACTTTTATTTGTCAGTAATATTTTTGGTCAGTGTTCTCAGTATTGTATAAATATATTTCATTCATATTTTTCTCTCTTTACTCATGGTATAAATGATAAGGTTTTATTGATAACCCATGTAACATATGGGATCTTTCTTTCTATTAGGTTGATGCAAAAATAATGTCGGTTTTTGACGTTAAAAAATACGTCAAAACCGACATTATTTTTGCACCAACCTAAGAAATAATAAAAAGATATTTATGCTAATGATAGAGATTTGTAAATTCATATTCTAGTCATAGTTCTGTCACTTTTATGCTAATAATCTCTTGAATGTTTTAAACCTGATCATTCTGTCAAGCTGTTTTATCAAAAAACATTTTAACTGTGACCTTATCACATGTAATATTGTTAAGTGTGCTTTGTAGAAAGAATGGGAACACAGAAAGCCTTATGTGCATTATAAACATGTACATACAAACTATTAATGGGTAAGGGTATCTCTGGGGAAGTATCAGAAATATTATGTAACCTGTAGGTAAATAAATATTCATTTTTATGTGTTTATATGCAAGTAACAGTTGAGTACAAATAAAATTTATAGGAAAATCTGCTAAGTATAATGTGTTTATATACATATATATATATATATATATATATATATAAGGTTGGTGCAAAAATAATATCGTTTTTTGACGTATTTTTTAACGTCAAAAAATGATATTATTTTTGCACCAACCTAATAGTAAAGGTAAAATAAAATCCGTGGGTTAGAGTTAGGGTTCTAGTAAGATAAGAATATTAAAATTGATCCACAAAAGAGAGCTTGATACATTATTTACATTATTCGGACTATTGCCCTCATCTTTGTCACCATATTTATTACAACGTTTCGGCTGTTGTACGCTCCAGTCTTCTTCAGGTGGTTGGAATGCCACATGGCACATAAAGGCGTTGGTTAGATCCAGTGACAGGACCCAAAGAGTGTGAGTTCAATACCCGGTTAAGGCAGTGGAGAACTTTCAGAGGGAAATTAACAGGAGATAACTGATAACTGACATTCATTAAACATGGCACGTGGAACTAGAGCAGTCTATCCCAGTGAGTGAAATAAAGGGTTAAGTTCGACATTCCAACCACCTGAAGAAGACCAGAGCATACAACGGCCGAAACATTGTAATAAATATGGCGACAAAGATGAGGACAATAGTCGGAATAATGTAAATAATACCTCATCTCAGAAATATAGACAGACAGAAAGCTTGATGTATTTTATTTATACAGAGCAATAAATAAACAATCAAGAAAAATCTTTTTACCCATGTAGAGAATAGACTATTTCGATAAACGATAAAAGTGATTGTCTTCTCAACCCAGATGTTTTTTATATATATATATATATATAATGATTAATACAAATATAAAATTTGTCATTTAGCTGGTTGATGTTATATTCAGCACCACAACTCCACAGTTTTGAAGATGAACCTTTCTGTAATGATTCAGTACACTTGTCTGTGGGTTTCAATATAAAAGTGGACACTGAAGGTAACAGCCTGTTTCATGCTTCAACACAATCTTCAGGCCATTGTTAAAGCATTAAGCAAACTGTTGGCACTTGGTGTTGACTCCAGTGTCAACTTTTATAAACATAAAACTGTAAAACTATATTTTTACCATATTACACACACACACACATATATATATATACATACACACACACATAACACATAGTACATACACACACTGCTCAGTACAAAAAAGTCAACAGGAAAAGAAACACTATATGGTTTAACTCACTGTACGACAAAAATGTAAAAACAAATGTAGGAAAAATATTTGTTAAAATAATCCACAAACATCCCCCCCCTCTGTCAAGCACTTTCCACAAGATATTCAACAGAAACAGAGTAATAAATCAGCTACAGTTGTACTGAGAACATGATACAAATAAAAAAGCACAACACAAAAATAACCAACAAAAGACCTGCACAAACCAAACCCATCTGTAACTGCAGAGCAAAGCATGAATGTCCCTTAAATGGTAATTTGCAGTCAAAACAATATACCAAGACATTGTAAAAACAACACATAACAAAGAAAAAAAATATACATAGGAGCAACTGAAGGATCCTGGAAACAGAAACTACATACACAAAATATCCTTTACCAATAGTAAATATGTGAATATTACAACCCTTTCTAAACATATATGGGAAATTAAAACCAAAATACACCAAAAATATCATGGAAAATAAGGAAAACAGCATCACTCTACAACAATGACTTACAAAATTGTAAACTTTGTGTGAAGGAGAAAATAGCTATAATTGCCTTCCAAGACCAGCACAAATTATTAAATGAAAGATCAGAACTTACTAATGTTAATAGTTATCTACTGTCTTCCTGATTACTCTTCCATTGTTCTTGCTCCTTAACAATGTTTCTATTTTCTAATTCTTTCACACCCAGTAACCCCTTGTGTTTTAGTGGCCTTACTGCCTTGCTTGGGGTAAATTTGATTTAAAAAAAAAAAATCTCAAAATACAGATATGAAAAAATTTTTTACTATGTTACTTAAAAATTGAAAACTAAAGATGAATACCTTTTTTAAAAATTAAGAAAAATGCAAATATAAAGCAAATAAATAAAATAAATTAAGAAAATAAAATCAGCAAACTACGAATACCTGCATAACCACAACTAAGTAAATTTAATAACAATCAACAATAAATAATGAATAAATACAAAATACTATAAGTAATCAATAACAATAAGCTAAAAGTTAGCAAACAGCCCTATACAATAGCTACAAATAATTGCATTCTGACCCACGATTATTTCTACTGAATCGCCTTTAGAGTAATTTGAAATATAATGGTTGCCACCTACACAGTAACTGTTAGGATAATACAATGAACTGGAAATACCTGACCTTGCTACCCATAATGCCCCATTGACCAGCATATATAAATAGCTGAGCCACCATACAACACATGGCCTGAAGCATGTCACTGCTCAGTATGGACTTTTGAGCACTTACACCCATAAATATAGCATAACTTAAAACTATATTTTTATCATATCTATATATCATATATAGGGTGTGGCAGAAATACCTCTCACATAATGGTAAGACATTAGTAGCAATGGTGTCTTTATCTAGTTCATGTCTAACCATTATGTTAATATATGTCTGTCTGTCTGTCTGTGTGCATGTAAATGTTGTGATGGATAAATTTTTGTCTAAATTACACAAAAATGAAAATAACACTGACATCTCATTTTAACATATATTTAGTAAAATTACACAAAAGAAATACTAAAGAGTAAATTTATTCAATAAAATTACCATTGGCTTCAACCACGGACTCCAGATAACTTTGGAATCTCCTGCAACTCTTCTTGATGGTTTCCTTGTTTAAGTTTGTGAATGCTGCCATAATCCTTGCCTTTATTTCATCTTTGGTGTTACAAGGAGTTTTGTTGGTTTCTTGCTCAACTGCGCCACACACAATAATCAAGGGGGTTGCAGGCTGAGGAGTTAGGTAGCCAGATATAAGAGGTGATGTGGTCACAGAAATTATCTGAGAGCCATGATTGTGTGGCATGGTGCAGAGTCCTGTTGCCAGACCTAGGGTCTTTCAGCAGCCACCCTGTTGACCAAGGGTAACACTACCTCTTCAAGGCATTTGATGTAGGTCTCTGTGTTGAGTTTGTGGCCCTGTGGGAAGATGAATGGAGATAACATTGCCATCACTAGTGATTACTCTAAACATCTTCATAATCACCATTAGACTTATCCAGAAAAAGAGTGAATTGCATCATAGTGCTCTTTTTCTTACAGACTGTGCCCAACTTGACCCTATTATACTGTGCAGTGAACAAAAACAATGCACATGGGCAAAATTAAAAATATAAAATGGCGATAATTTACCCATCGCATCTTGTATATATATATTCAAACAACAAGAAAAACAAAAAATCGGCATGTGACAACATATAAACAAATATTTCCTTTGCTATTTGAGCATTAATAAAAAAAATAATAATTATTTAAACAAGAAATAAATAAAACAGAATACACTTATATTTTGAAAAAAACTTTAGTATATCCCAGAATATTCTGGAATATTAACCTAATTTTAAGTTTTCACAAAGTTAATCTGCTCAAACATGTATATCCTTTAAATATAGATTATGTATATCATTGCTTTAGACCACTTAGCTATAAAAAGCTTCTATGGCCTAGCAAGCAGTCTCTAGCATACTAGATCAGATGGTGGTTTCCTCTATAATGGTGAAACCCTGCCAGAAGACATATTTTCTTTGTTAAGCCTCTTGAATATGCAGGCTGTCAGATGTGAAAATTATCCACACTCTTATATGAAGATATGTTATAGCAAAAGTGTGGATAATTTATTATTTACCCTTGTATTATTCCTCAATGTGTGTGCATGTTCTTCTGAAGAAATCACCTCACCACCAAAATTTTAAAAAAAGTTCAGAAAAATTAAAAAGAAAAGAGATATACAAATATTAATGTTGTAAGCACAGTTTCAAACTTGACATTTGTAAATAACAGCTAGGTCCAATGATTCTGTAAAATGTCAGAGATGATGTATCAATATTATGAACAGGACCCCTTTCTAAATCGATAAAAAAATCAATATTTTTTGGTTCTAATAAATGTCATAGTTTGAGTAAAGTCTAAGGAATGTTCATCTACAAAAATTATCTTCCAAAAAAAAAATTTTCCTTATTTTTTTTTATGAGTGGACAACTCTATTTAAGTAGTGCTAAAGGATCCTGTGAAAATGAAATATGAATTCTTTAATTCCATCATCATGGCTTGGCTTCACAAAACAAAGATCAAGAGGGAGTCTGTTCATGTCACTTGCAGGCATGTTTGTGACTGATAAGTCCAATGCAGCACTGGGAAATACAGTCACAGTAGTTGCAGCTGAAAGTCCAGCTTGGGCTTGATGGCATAGCGTTGCAGTACTTCCTCCTCTGTTCCTGAATTCTTTAATTACCATCATTTAATATGCTTAAACTCTATCTTGTTCTTAGTTTGCCAGATTGGTTTACTTTCAAAATAAATTGGGATGTGTTTGGGCTACGAATGAGAAAAAATGTCAATTCAAAATGTAGTGGCACTAAATTTTCAAATTTGGAAACCCTGTCTTCAGATAATTTCTGTTAATTTTTAATGTTTGTGTAACTGAAAGATCATATGGAAGAATAATTTATTTACCATAATGTTTTGAAATTTATTTTTCTAAGCTGTTTCAATCTGTGTTATTTTTGGTAATATTGTTTGTTTCTTTTTCAGAGTGTTGAAGATGATCCTAATACTGCATCTGTAAATGGCTGTACCCCTAAGCCTCCAAAAGAATACAATCTTTTACCTGCGATTGTTGGTTATCCAAGGGCAGGTGACAAAATTGCATTCAAGGTTAATATATTCCTCATAATGAAATTTGGGTAAAAACTACTTTCCTCTATGGAGGTTTGTGAAATAGTTGATAATGAAAAAAACATTTAATTTAAAGAACAAATATTTACTTTTCAACATAATCTCCTTGTCAATGCACTTAATTTAGTAGTGAATATTAATCACATAGATTAAATATGTATACATTGAAAATTTCAGATCAAAATTCAGCTTTGTGTCAAACGGCAAAGATATTGATTGTATGTGCATTTGTCCCAAAATAATTATGATTTTTATCAAATTTTTGAGCATATCAATTAAAAGTAAAACACTTATGGGAGAAGTGTCCTTTAAACAAATGTGTACACCTTTTTTTTAGCAGTTGACCAATTTTCCTGGATTTCATTTATACTTGCACATTTCCATGTGTACTTGCCTGTTGTTCAAATTTAATACTTAAACCTTTCCAAGGTGAATGTTTTCCTGAAAAAGATAACCACATTACAGGATTCAGTGAAATTGCTCTATGGACCACTAAAATATTACCATTACCATAGACCCTCAATTTGCTATTTTTTTTGTGGACCCCCAGCTTCTTTTTTATTTTTTAAATATGAATATTAAATTACATGCATTTACTACTACTTAAATTACTTTTCCATGTAGTTGTCATCAATATTAGTGCTTTTGTCCCATTATGTGCAAGTGTATAAATACCCTTAAAAAAAACTTCACTGTGTCATGCTAGACAATTTTTCACTCTTGAATCTGTCTTACATATCTTAAGTCTACCATTCGTTCATGCCTCAAATATTGCTGCCACATATGGTCCAGTGCTCCTGCTATATATTTAGATATTCTTGATAAAATCCAAAGAATCAGCAATATTATTGGTCCTGAGCTGGCATCTCAGCACTTTCCCACTGTCGTAAAGTTGCTTCTCTGTGACTTTTTTTTTTTTTGTTATAAATACGTTCATGATAATTTCCGGGTGAATTTAAGTGCAGTACTAGATTAGCAACAAGGTGCCATCTATTTACAGTTGAATTGGCTAGATGTAACTGTAAGTTCTATGCTAACAGTTTCTTTTCTCACACTTCTCACTTGTGAAACTCTCTTCTGGCTTCTTGCCTTCCAGCCAACTTTGATCTTCACAAATTTAAATACAATGTCAATTGCTATCTACTGTCTTCCTGATTACTCTTTTTTTTCTCACTCCTCAATAATGTGTCTGTTTTCTAATTCTTTCACACCCATTAGCTCCCACCTCCTTGAGTCTTAGTGGCTTTACTGCCTTGCTTGGGGTGATTTTGATTGAAAAAGAAAAAAATCAAGCAGCTTAAGTTATCATTGCACCTCTTAAGAGCATCATTTATGAGGGACCATTTTTTGATTAAATGTAGTTTCAGGAGTCCAAACAGATGATAGTCTTGTATTGGCATATTCAGATGATGTTCTGGTTGCAGTAAAACATTCCAATCATATCACTCAAACCACTTTTTGGGATGGCATGGCCAGATTGCAGAATGACACCCTTACATAAATGCCTTAGACTTTCTTGATGAAGAGCTTTCTTCAGTCTGTCCAATATTTCACAGTATCTAACTGCTATGAGCAGCACACCTTTTACATCTCAGATTGAAATGTTAATCATAATTTTCTGTCTTCTTAATAGTGTTTTTTTTTTTCTCACACTCAGTAACCTATTGTGCCAGAATGGCTTTATTGCCTTGCTTGAGGTGAAATAATTTACAAAAAAACACAACTGCCATAAATTTCTTAGCTTATTACTATTAAAATATATAAATTTGACAGAAAACAAAATATGTATGCAATTGAGGAAATTTCATAACAAAGTCTGGCTTATATCCACTTATTTTCTGTAATAATATCAGTTACATTATTAACATTGACATATGCTCGTTACAATAAAAGTCTTTACATATAAGCAGGAAAACATCCTTTCTGCTCAATCACAAATATATTTTAGAAAGGTTTCATACTTCTATGAAGTAGACATATACAAGGGAGGCTACTTACTATACTAGTCAGATCTCAAGTCTATCAGATTAATTGCATTTAGCATCTTGGTGTCTCATGGTGATAGTTTGGGTTTTTTAATAAAGCGTTTTATTATTATTACTATTATTATTTTTTATTTCTTCAGTATTACTTCTTTCTCCACTCATTTTTATTTGCTACTCTATTATTTTACTCTTATATCAACTTATAAATTTGTATAACATCTACAATTAGCAGAAGATGTTAATTTAGTAAAAATGACATTAAATTATATGGAGGCACAGTGGAATAAAGGATAGCAGTTCAGATTGAAGAACTGGAGAGCTGAGTTTGAATTTCATTCAAGTTCATTACATTCATTTATGTGCAAATACCCTTGGGAAAGGTATGAATCCATCTCTTCTCCTCCCAGTTAAATAGGAGGACAGACTGGCTCCTATAGTCTTGAGTTGTAACTGATCTAGAAGGAGGACAATTTTGAATTTAAAACCTCCAATTATTGATTAAATAACCTCATCAACCTGCAATTGGCTAAGAGTATGGCTACAACACTGAAGACAGGGTCAAACAGGGAGTGATTCCGCCAAGGAGTGAGAAGGCTCTGGATCAATTCTCATTAGTTTTCATCGTTGGTACATTAAATTGTAGCAAAAATGGTATCTTCTTTCCCATAGACAATGTTTTAAGTTCCAAGGGCTTTTATGAAAAAATTATTTCATAAATCTCAACTCATTTTTTTCAGGAGTAAAATGATTTTTAAATTTTCTTGTATTTTTCAGAGATTGGAAATTGGAGATGACTACACACCAAGATTATCGAATTTTATTGTAAGTATTACTAGACATCATCATAATTTTTACCGCATTTCAAAACTGGTCGGATTATTGAAAAATAAATATTTCTGAACTTTGAATAAATGTTCAATTTCTACTAATTGTATAAATTCTTTGCATTTCTCATGAAATATTAATAAATGTTAGTTGTTGACATCAGTGTCCACTTTTATGCTTTATATTAACATACATTCTATCTCAGATATTGAGAACTTTTACTGATAAATATAGTATCCATTAAGATTATATTTTATCATTTCCGTGTGTGTGTGTATTACAATTAATGAGATCCAAATGAATTACCTGATACAGATGATCATTTTGTCCATGGGGAAGTAGTTTTTTCCTGGACTTATCAATGCAAATACATTTTACTTTCTTTTCTTTTTTTTTTTATTTGCTTTGATAAGCCCAGGAAAAAAAACTACTTTCCCATGGATGAAATGACCATATGTATGAGGTAATTCGTTTGGATCTCATTAATTGTAATTCACTTATATGCTCGATAATAAAAATTATATTGAGCTCTCTTTTGTGGATCAGTTTTCCTATTTTATATTAATAGGATCTACTTGGATTACTTACCCATGGATTTTTTTTACCTGTTCTATATATATATATATATATATATATATATATATATGATCTCATATATGATATTATATATATATGATCTCATCAATAAAAACATTTAGTTTGAAGAAGTCCTTTTGAAAGACAAAATATATCACAGGTTTCTTTTCCATTTTATCATTCAATTACGCACACTGTATTATCTCCAAGAGAATTAATAGCCAAGAAGTAGCGTTTGGATTTTAAATTTTAATGATTCCTAAATGTTAGAACAGAAATAAATTATCTTATTAAAGTCCTACTTTAAAATGTTACTTTCATAAACATTGCAATTTTATAAAATAATTGTGTTTAAATATTTAATGGCTATAATAAAAATGAGATAAAATGGCCTTTTAGTAATTGCTAATATTTTCCTTTCAATTTTGCAGGAAGCTAAAGTTATATCCTTCCAAGAAGACTCAAAGCAACTAACGATGAAAGTTACATCTCCAAAAAATAGTAAGTTACATGCTTTCATTTTGTTTCAGTTTTTGATATTGTGAAGTAGTTTAATAATATTAACTCTACCGTCATACATTACTACACACAGATCCTTTATTAATTCTGTTGGAGTGTAAAAATGTTGTCTTTATCATTCATTAAAAAACAGAAAATTTTGTTAGAAATAAAGGAAAAAAATACTGAACTGTTATGTAATATCAGTCTTCCTGTATGGCAGGATCTCCTCACAGATGAAGAGGAGACTTGAGGCAACAGAAACGCAGTTCTACAGGAGGATGCTGAAGATTCCATGTGAGCAACAACAAAGTTTTAGAGAAAATAGGAACAAAAAGGACATTTATACTTAAGAGACAGTTGAAATTTCTAGGGCACATAATAAGGAAAGAGGGCTTTGAAAATCTGATACTCACAGGACAGATTGAAGGCAAGAGAGATAGAGTAAAACAATTCTTAGTGAGCTTGAGAAAATGGATGGCAGAACAGGGTTTAGGAGAAATAACAGAAAGACAAAATTTATTAAGTGCTACAAAGGACAGGAAATTTTGGAGAGCCATGATTGCCTATATCCTGAAGGGACATGACACGTAGAAGAAGATTAGTAAATAAGGTACAGTACATGAATTTTGACATGGTAGGTTGGAATATAAGTCATAGGCTGTATTTAGCTATTACCAACATAATTTTCTTTTTCTCACTCACTAAAGATTTACAAGATTTAATGTTATGTAAAATTTTGAAAATTCTTTTTAACTCAAAACTAATTTAAAGTAACAGTAAGATATACACATGATCTGTCCGGAAAGTATCTAACGATTTTGAATCTCAACAAAAACTTTCACAGCTTTGATATGACTAGTCAGAGGGAACCTTACTGTGTATGTACAAACATATACTCTCCCATTAGGTTACTAATGTTATCATAATCACAGTTACAGTCACAGCAGTACAAATCAAATTTTGATGGAGACTTAAGTATTCGTTTGTAGGCACTAAGGAATTAAAGTTTTGGGGGATGATTCAATGAGTGAAGCCCAGATAACGTCTTTTTACCAATACTACAAATTGGTTGAGAATCTGTTGAAAGCCATTCATGTTCTGGAAGGCCTCCATTGAGCAGAACACCCAAAAATATCAAATGATTGTTGGCTGCAACCACAAGAAATTAGCAATTGATAGTATGAGTATTAAAGCTGTTTGTTCCCCAGACTGTCCATAAAACATCCAAGTATTTTGATTATTTTCATTTTGGGGTGTTGTCAGAACATTACCTCACCCAGATCTATCAGTACCCTCTTCCCCCAGTCCAGATTTGGATCCTGCAGCTTTTTTCCACACCTGAAAGTGCTCATGAAAAATTGAAGTTTTCCAGCTGTGGAAAAGATTAGGGAGAATGTGATTAGGCAGCTGATAGCATTTTCTAAAGTGGACATTGCAGACTGTTTTGCAAGATGGAAGGAATGTTGGGATAAGTGTGTGAGATCCCAAGCAGTGTATTTGAATGGAACTAAGGCATCATTGTCCTTGTTTTTTTTTTTTGTTTTTTTTGGGTGGTGGGGTTCTTGTTAATATTAAATGGCAGAATCATTTCAGGACAGACATGTGATGTTTCAGTTTGCATACTATACAAGTGAATATATGAATAATGTCTTATTTTTCAGTTAATGTTTAATATCTGGATATATATTAAACTGTACATATGTTAATAGCAGACAACTTTTTTAACAAATTTTATTTTGTTGTGAATGTAGATCGCAGAAAAGAAGGAAAGTTTGAATTATTTTATGAAAATGACGAAGATATAATTCTTGACCAACCAGACGATGTCATAGTAAGTACAAAATTTAACATATTTTTGATTTTTCTAATTACAATTATTGGTTTTGAAATGATTCAATAAATATAATTGACTAAAAAAAAATTATTTTTAAATAAAAATAAATTTCAGCATCTTTACTCTAGAGTGGTACTTTCAATACTGAGGTGTACAATTCTGCTGTTAATGCTACAAATATTATATATAAAGCCCCTACAGCCTTCCCTTTGTAAGCAGGAGGAGTAAAGTAGCATTTTGGTCTTAATGTGATCTGCATTTGATAGATATCGTCGACGACTTTATCTCAAATCTAAGAATTTAAATTCTTCTTTGCCAATCGCTTTCTTTATGATGATGACATTGATGACTAAATTCACTGCCAATGTTCAGGTTCGAGACTAGAAGCTTCCAGTTGCACCAAAACCTGCTCTCCTCATCTATTCCTTATTGTCGTTTGGCTTTGCAAGAGTTGGTTACATCCAGTGAAAAATATATATGTGTGTTTATGCATGTATATTTCTATTTGCATACCTCTGATGATTTCTCTTTTTCATGATATATATATATATTGTTTTACTTTAACTGCTTTATGGTATATATATTTTTTATCTTTTTCTGGCATTTTGTACATTTATTCATGGAGAATTACTCCACTATCTAGAAGATTCAAATCCAGGCTGGAATAAGGCCAAAAGTCTGCATGCTAGCAACCAGCAAAATTATCTTAGCAGAACTTCTACATTTTCTTAGTTGCAACTTCTTATCTCAGAACTGTGAAATAGACTTGAGCACCCACTTTTAGAATAGGGACATCTTTTTCCCTAAAACCATGATGTTATTGTTCTATATACTTATGTATTGCCCAGCACAAGAATTGAAATCACAATCACCACCTAATAAAAACTAATCCTTTGTTGTTGTTGGATTAGTCTCACCCTTTTTTTTGTAATGGGTTCAGCCATAGAGCTCAATATAAAACCATGGGATTTCTTCCAGAAATTGTACATTCATTTGCGGGCACCTCGGAGTGGTGTAATGGTTAGCAAGCTTGTCTTGCTACAACATTTACGACTGAGTAGTGAGTTCGATCTTCACTGGGTACCCCGTACTTTCGGCCTTGTGCCACATCCAAGCTACGCTTGAAAAATCACTGTACATTCATTTGCCTGTTGAATCCCTGACAGTCGACTTCAACACATGACCTGGGTTGGAAGTTTGGTCTTGATGGTGCCTTTGACATCAGCTGCTGACTCTGTGGTTAAAAAAAAATGTCTTGCATGAAGATTTTCTCATCAGAGAATATTTTAACAGTAGAACTATGATTCTTGGGGTACCTGAAAACTTTCTTGCAAATATCCAGCCTGCTGGTGTAGGATTTAACGTCCAGGTTGTTCCTGGGATTCACTTGGCTATCTTATGCTTGGATGTTGAATCTTTTGTAATTTCAATCTTGAGGATTGATTGTTCTTCTTGTTGACCCTACTGCTGCTCAGCTTCCTCTGGATGCTGCTGACCATGTCTGTAGTCTTTTTGACATTGTAGACATTGTAGACAGTGTACAAGGATGCGCCAACTATTTTAGAGAGGCTTTAATGGTAAGTTTGTACAAAAAGCAAGTCTGATACCATTTTCCATGATATTCAAGAGGTATAGGTGTAATACTAATGCTGACAATATACTTTTCATGTTGCATTTGGTTTCACATCATTTCATGTAGCAGTTGGTGAGAAATCTTTAGTTTAAATTTTACTCTTGCCCCTCCCCCCTTGCTTTTCATCCACACAAACACACACACATAGTGTAGACATAGAAATCAACTGCATAGTTGCTATCAGTTTCACACATCAAGCTATCTTCATACTGTGCCATGATTGCTTGAGGCATGAAATTGACAGTCACCATGAAGTGATTTTTGTGTCTGCAGCCTATAACTACAAATGCTCTATCTTTGATATTACACACCCTTCCTGCCTAAATATAGCAAATTTTGAATAAAATATCTTCCTTCTGTTTCATACTTCAACACAATCTTCATAGCCTGAACATTGCATTGATGTATGAAGCAGATTGTTGTCACTTGATGTTGACCTCAGTGTCCACTTTTATATTTATATATACTCTATCTCTGTTATTGAACACTTTTGCCCATAAATAAAGTATACCATAGATGTATATTTTTATCAAACACACACATATATATATATATACATATATATATATATATATATGTGTGTGTGTGTGTTCACTTGTGTGTGTATGTATGTATGTATGTATATATATATATATATATATATAATAAGAGTGTAAATTTTAAATAATATATACTTTGAATAGTGTTATAGACCAATTGCAGTTAATGAAAAGGTAAATTTAAGCTTTAACAAGAACAAACCTGGTACATTAGGCACAAATTGTCACCTTTGTGTGTGTGTGTGTGTGTGTGATGAAATCCTGCATTAAATTAGTTATGACACTTTATGGAGGAACAAAAATTTTGAGATGACATAAAAATTTAACTTTCTTCTTTAAGCATAAAAATTAAAGATTTTTTATTTTTTATTTTTTTTTATGCATTCAAGAAAATACTTCAGTTGCTTCTTTGTAATTTCTTTCGTTTAAAAAATATTAATAATTAAGTAACGGCAATAAACTGTTTGTTTATAGGCTAAAGTGCTTTTACATAAAAAAAATATATTGTCAAAAATATACCTGTAGTAGGTGACTCACCTCAAATTATCTTGGAATAGACTTTAGGGTGACCTGCGAGTTGACCTTATAGACCTGTGGCTACCCTTGACATGTAAAAACATGTTCTACTCAGCTGCACCTGACTGGATGACATATAAGCACCCACCCAATAGAGAAGAAGAGGAGAGCCTCTTACATTCTCTTGAGAATTTAGAATCTACATTCAGAGAAAAACCCCAAAGCCATACATCCACTCACCAACAGTCATTGATATGTCAGAGTTGAATAAACAATAATAATGATTTAGTCTTTTGTTTCTTACTAAAACAAGAATGATAATGTTATACATTTCACCATCTGAAACTGATTATCACTAATTATCTATGCAAATGCTCTGGACTTTACACTGGGATGTGTGGGTGGTGTATCAGATAGTGGCTTAAAATGAGAAGTTGAAGAGCTGAGTTTGAATTCCAATTGGATTTGTTACATTCACTTATGTGCAAGTACTCTTGGGTAAGGTATCTCCCCTCCATCTATGGGCTAAATAGTAACGTTTATATCTATAAAAATATCTGTTATTCTCAACAAATTGTTATTGTAATATTCACTTACAAAAAAAAACCAAAAAACAAAACAATTATTCTTACAGTGCAAAATATGTTTTGGTTTTAAATAACCCACAAAGGGTTGATAAGATGTAAAACAACAAATCAATCAATCAATTATATTTTAATGTAATCTGAGCAATTATATTTTATTAAATATTATATTATTTAATAGTTTGTTTTTTAAGATAGAAAAAAAGATTTATTTGAAACCTTTTTAGCTTTTTTAAAAGTTATTCTTTTTTTACTTTTCTTTTCAGGAGAGTGTGGAATTGAGTACTTTACAAGAGGTGAAGCTTCTAAAGTAAATTCTTTTTATTTGAGTTGAGATTTTCAACACGTGAACATTTTACCAAAGCTTTACTCTTTTATAATGTACATATATATTTGTAAAATAAAAACAAAATATTTCCTATATTAGTCAAATTTTTATTTTTTTTTTTTACTGTCTGAAGAATTTTTTTTTTATTTTTAACTACACAATTATTTTATCTTTACAAATTCTGTGGTTGTTTCTGTTATACAGGGTAAAAGCTGGTAAGAATTTTCATGAAATATACAATAAAAATGTATCCTCGAATGCCATTTTTTAAAATTATTAAATTCATTTTTGATTAAATTTCAGCCCTTCTACATATTAATAGGTTCAGAATAAATTTCCACATCACACAAAAGAAATTTTACTTGCTGACTTAAATGATCATAAATTTTCTTTATATATAGAGTTGTAAATAAAAATGTCATAAAATTTTAAATAAATAGATATATAGACTTGATTATAAAATTAGCCTGTTAATGCCCACCATTCCATGTTTGTTTTAATGGCTTATATAAGCCTATAATTAACTGTGGATTTTAAAATGGGCATTAATGGGTTACAAGTTGAAACTTATAATTAAAACCAGATTTCTTTATAAAATTATCAATGCTAGATTTTTTTTTATCAAACTACAATTATTATTATTAATACATTCATTTTGTTTTTCTTAGAAACCTCTGAATCGATAAACTTCCGGCTACATTACATTGAAAGACTAGTCACCAAAATTAGGTAATGTCAAGCCTGGTCAATACCTAGATGGGTGACAACTTATAAATACCAGGTGCTGTAATGGATAATGGCTTGGAATTGTTAATCAGAGTTCCAATTCCCATTGAGTTCATTATATTCACTTATGCACAAATACTTTTGGGAAAGGTATAAGTCCACCATTTCTCCCCCTAGCTATGGGTTAATTAGTAGGACTTGTATCACTAAACTATTATCTCCAAAAAATATTCTTTCAATCCAAAAATATTTTCTGACTTTGAATAATCTGCAAAGGGTTGATAAGCTGTAAAAAAATGAATCACTCCATATGAATTCATGTCCCCTTCCCTACCAACAGCTATGAGTTTAGCTTCTTTTTTTTTCATCCCCAAGGAAGGCTATAATGTCACTAGGATGCAGGCACTTACATGGAGTGAAAGCGAATGAGAAAACTTTAGTGAGGAGAAGTGAGGAAAAAGTCTATAAAGGAACTGAATTCAGGAAGATAGATGATGGCAATTGACTTTGCATTTAAATTTTTGAAGATTGTAGGTGGCAGGGAAGCAAGAATTCGGTAGGGAATTCCACAGGTGAGAAGTGCAAGAAAAGAGACTATTGAAATAGAACAGAAGGTTGCATCTAGCTAGTTCAGCAGTAAAACAGTGAGACCTAGTTGCCAATCTAGTAGCATGCTTAAATTCATGCAGTTGAGGCACCAAGAAGAAAATTATCAGAACAATTGCCATGAAAATATTTGTAGAAAAGACGTGACATCGGTGAGAAAGTGACTGAAATTGAAATGCCAGGTCAGAATTGATTACATTACAGCTGTATAGAATGATTACTCTAACCTTGGTTGGGGGCAACCAAACTAAGAAAAGGAAAACTCTGAATTCCAAACCATGAAGAACGCAATGGGAAACTGCTCCACTATCTTTTGTCAGAAATTATAGCAATACACAAATAATAGAGAAGGAATCTACAGAGAGCAATGATCACCTACTTCCTGAAGGGATATAGCACTTAAAGAAAATAATACTGAATTGTTATAATTAATACTGTTTTTTGAATTAATATGAGCTTTCAAGAAGTTAACCATCAATATTACTGTTTCTTTATAAAGAAAATAAATACTTTTATCTAATTTTCTTGAATTCAGTAAATGTATTGTTGAAGAACAGCTTGCCAAGTTAGGAAATTTAAATATCAACAATGTATGTCAGCAGCATCATATTCAGCAGGGCTTGTGCATACTAACCCTGAACCCACTGATCAGGGCAGTGAGCAAGTTTGATTGGTGGTCCCAGCTGTGCTTTGTAACCCTTGCTATCTTATCAACATTCACTTTTTTTCTACCTACATTTACATACATTACAAATTAAACTAAGCACACCTGACTAAAGTATGAAAAATTTTCATGGATTTTGATGTCATTCTGTTTTTTTGTTTTTTTTCTGTTCAAATCCATGAATTTGTTTGCTCATACAAAGTCTCAAAAAACACACAATATAAAATTCACTATTTTTAATCCATAATGTTGAATGTGTTAAAATGATTCAACTTTTTAACAAGAAAAATCTCAACTTGATGTTAAAAATTGCTGCAAAATATTGTTGATTTAAGATTGAATGATCTATTATGACATCTCTAATTTGTATTTAGACACATGGTATTTTTCACTTTTCTAGTTAAATTGTTCATCTTTATTGCATATGATCCATTATTGTACATAATTAAGTTACAATAAAATTTGTATTTTATATGAATACTACATTATGAAATTGAGATATAGTGAAGTGGAGGGCTTTGCATCATAGGCGAGCATGAGACCCTTGCATTGGCCCTGCTTCTCAGTATTAGAAGACAAATGTTTACTTGTAAATAGTTTGTGGTAAAATTCTACAATCAAACTAAAGGAACCCATTTAAAAGAATATCTTTTTAAAAGCACAATATATTTGGAAGTAAATAACTATCTTGTAAAAATGTACAGAAACCATTAATGTATTAGGTTGGTGCAAAAATAATGACGTAATAATGTCATTTTTTAACGTCAAAAAACGACATTATTACGTCATTATTTTTGCACCAACCTAATAGATATAAATTTTAGAAGTAACTTTGAGTGCTGAGAAAAATAGTGTTTTAGTTTGGTATTATGCTTGCTAATTGATAAGACACTTTCTTTTTCAAAAATAGAATCCAAATATTCCACTGTATCCATTGCTTTTAAACTATGGATATAAAACTGACAAGGAAACCTCTGGCTATACAGCTTGTATTGGGGTAGGATCAGTTAATCATTAATAGTTTAAAAACACTGCTTTGGCAAGATATGCACCTTAAAGGCCTGTAAGTATAGTAACTCTTTTTAAACCATTGTGAACTGTACTAAAAAAGATATCTTGTATGTAGTACATAAAGCCATAGGTTTTAGATGAATTCAATCATTTAAACTTTTGTATCCGAGGTATGACGAAAATTGTGAATTCTAAAGTTAACATCTCCGATTTAAATTCTTTTTATTTAACTTACTTTTTAAGTTAATGTTTATTGACATAATGCAATTCTCTATTGAATGTGCAAGTGGTGTAATGGGTTTCAACTTTGAATGAGAAATCGAAGAGCTGAGATCAAGTTCATTATATTAACTTTTGGGCAAATACTGCCAAGAAAGATATGAATCTATCTCTTCTCCCCTCAGCTATGAATTAAATAGTAGGGTAGATTGGACTTTTCAGCTTTGGTTGGCAACCACTCTAGGTGAAGGACAACTCTGAATTCAAAACTTTGGTAAAGCACATAAGATGCAGCTAACCAAAGGCTCTATGATCTCAACTGTGGTTGTTTAATCAATTCTCTGTGCCCTTAATATAACAAATCACTGAGGTAATATAATTTCAGCATAGGCAAATATAAAAAGAGCTCCCTGCAAGTTTGGCTTGAGTGGTAAAATAGATGTTTGGAGAGTGATAGTTTAATTGGTAGAATGTCAAAAAATCGAATGAACAGAAGTTTCAAATTTAGGTTGCTCATCAGTTATTTTCTTTCATATCAAAGCTCTTAACCTGTTGAACTCTGGGACATGACTGCTTTCTGATCTGCTATTTCTGGAAATTTGGGGGTAAATTATACTTCCATTCTGGCTCTACCAACATTGCCCTGGTCATTTAATTCGTTTCTGTCGTCCTCATTCTCACTGCTGTCATCAAACTTGTTGGTGTGCAAATTCAAGGTCACTCTCAAAGTAGTCTTCATTGTCTACCATTTCATTGTCACCAGATTCAAGCACTTTGAATACCATGTCTTCAGTACTCATTAACTTTACCTCTCTACTTTTCACTCCTGAACATGTGTTGATCATTATCTTGATCCATCTTTGTATAGATGCAAAAATGTTCTGAAGTATTTGCAGAATTAGGTAATTTCAATTCCGTGCTTCTGCTATTTATCTAGAGCTCCTTGATAAAATCCAGCAATAAGAATAAGCAATATTATTGGCCCTGATCTGTGCTTTTTTTATAAATATTTTCATGGTAATTGTTTGAGATGAGCTTTTTGGCATGGTGCTTGGACTCTTTGAATTTAAGTGCAGTACTAGACTGGTGATAAGGTCTCAACAATTTACAGTTGAGCTGGCTAGATGTAGCCGTAAGTTCTATACTAACAGTTTCTCTTCTCACACCTCTCACTTGTGGAACTCCCATCCAGTTCCATGCTTTCCAGCCAACCTTAATTTGCAAAAATTTAAATGCAATGTCAAACCACTATCCTCCTGATTACTCTTCCTCTGTACTCGCTCCCTAGCAGTTGTTCCTGTTTCTAATTCTTCCACACCCAGTGACCCCTTGTGTCTCAGTGGCTTTACTGCCTTGCATGGGGTGAACTCAATCAAAAAAAAAAAATGTTTACTTGATTCCTAAAGGTAGTGATGCATGGGCAGTTTAATGGTTAGCAGCTTGGAAAAAGGAATTGCCATGCCAAGTTCAAATTCCAGTCCAGTTTGTTTTATTAACTTTCAAGCAAATACCCTTGGGAAAGGTATGAATCCAACTCTTCTCCCACCAGTTATGAGTTAAATAGTAAAGTAGATTAAACTCTTACAATGATTGGCAACTAGTCTAAGAAGAGGACAGCTCTGAATTTAAAACCAGTTGGTGATAGGGCTAGTAAGTCCATCTCATGAAAAATCTACCTGTTATGGAAATCACAGCAACATCTATGGGGACAGCCTCAACGCACTAGGTGTTACTGCTATGGCATCATACTCCACTGTTGGAGTGTGAGGAACTTGAGAAAGAGAGAGATTCTTTGGGGTATAGAACTACTAATGTAAATATGAAGTGTTCAAATGTTGTCAGTCATAACACTAGTACTATAATGAAATAATGGAAAACTGTTACTTTAAGTTCAACAAGTTTAAAAAAGACAGTCATTTGGTTCAGAGAACAGATATTTGTCAAATCTTTCCAACAAATTTGTATTCACAGGGCAATTGGTGACAAATTTATTCATTACCAATGACTTACTTGGTAAACACAAAATCCTCAATGAATGTTTAATTAATATTAACTGGGCTCATATTGGTAGATGTTCACATTGATGGAGTACTGCGTGAGGGACAAATTCATTAATGATGGCTTGTGAGTTCAACCTCTAGGTCAAGAAAGGGAGGGATCCTTATACATCACTAGTTCAGTATAAGAGATAAGTGACATGACCAGAACAAATGATATGAGATATCCTCTGTCATGCACAGTATAGTGAGAACAATATATCCCCAAACACCATGGGTTGGATAAAGAAAATTCCAAGGTTAACATCTACAAAAATTTAAAACAACAATGTTTGCTTTATATATTTATATATAGGATCAGCTCAAAGTACTGGTAATTCAGGCCTAGGGCGCCATCATGCTGCCATGTCGTGTGTTCGGGATCTTCCAAAACTAAAGCTTATAAAAACATACTTGCAGTTATCCTTGACTAAAGGCAGATTAAATTCTTTGGCTATTTTTTCAATAGAAAACAATCTTGTAAAGAAGATAAGCATAGAAAGTACCATGAAAAGATTTGCAGATCTAAAGGCTAGAAGAAAAACAAATATTTTAGATAGGATAATCAATGCTTTCTTTAGCATGTATTAAGTTGTATATTGTAATAAACCTGTTATTCTAAATTTTAAGTTTTTCACCTTGTGAAAATTTAAAAAAAAGATTATTATACTTGTAAGGATGCTGAAGCTCAGTTTGCTTGTGGTGCCAGCAACCCTAGGGCAGTCACTATAATATATATATATATATATATATATATATTACCAGGGAGAGAATTTCCGAGGTCTTGCATTCAGATTATTTTGATTTTTTTCTGAATGGTCTTGCCAATACAATCCTATAGAGACCTCAACCACACACAAAGCTTAATTTTGCAGTGTCATGGTTGAATGTCTACAAAATTAATGTAATATCCCATTGACGTGGGGGAGGTGCAAAATTTTAACTGGCAAGAAATAATGAATCTATCCTTAAGAATGTTGTAACTGGTTCTGTGTTTGCTGCACTTAAGATACAATTTGGTTGTATGAAATTCACAATAAAATTGTCATTGAAAAATTATATATTCTGATCTGAGATACCAGAAAATTTAACATTCTATTAGATCTAATTGTAGTAAGCATACCATTCTGCTTTTTATGTGATGTAATAGTCAAAATCAGGTGAGCATGTTTAAAGGAATTCCCATTTATTCTGAAGATGACTTGGACTGGAAGTAGGATATGTTGAGTAATTTGTGTATCCAGAAATTCTAAATCCTTATATCAATGACATTGGATCATATTCTTTTGACATCCTCTAAAGTTGAAATCTGTAACAATTTGATTTTATGAACACATCAGCACGGCTGTGGTGGTGTTTAGTTTTAAATCCTTGGTTTATTTGAGATTCTGAAATTCATGTTCATGCTTTTTATTATATTCTTTTGTAATACTTAGGAAATTCGTTATGAAATTTTGAACACTTGAACACATTTTGACGTTTTCGGTTTTAAGTTTTTTTTTTTTTTTTTTTTTTTTTTTTTTAGATAACTCGAGGAAAATTTAAATCTAAAGTGCATCTCTAATAAATAAAATATTACTCTTCGCAATCAAGTTTGATCAGTGTTCTGTTAATGTTACCTACTCACTTGCTTCTACTCGAAAACAATTAAAAAAAAGTCGAATTTTAACGATGCTTTAAAACTAAAAGGTCAGTCATTTTACTTCTCTTTATCCATATTTTTTCATCGCTTTCCTTTTTTCTTACATCAAGTGTTTCGTCTTAAGATTTAGTTGCAGAAAGGCGGCTAAATAAATCCTTTATCCCAATTTTTTTAACTGGGAGTCATCCTTTCGCTTAAATTTTGAGATTTAAGTCGTATCACTAACGAGCAAGTAAGTAAGCGTGTCATGTTTGATTGATATCAAGTTCAAATCCTCTCACAAATTAAAAACATTCATAGAGAGCGTTAGGAAAAAAAAAAAAAAACTTGACGAGGGATAGAAATTTAAAAAATCAGTGAATATTTTTTTATGTATTTTTATTTTATATTTTGGCCCAGTCGTTACCAGGTTAATTAGTAATCGATAATTGACAAGGTTTATTTTTAATTAAAACTTTGATTTTTTTTTTTTTTTAAATTTTCTTATTTGAATCCTTGAAAAATATAAATTTTCTAACGTGTAAATTATTAAACAGTCCGTTTATTGTGACAAATATTTGACACACTATTGTCATTATTCATGGATAGGTGTAGGTGTAAATCACGTGATTGGATTTTTGTTCACAGGCTAAAACTGATTTTTTTTTATGATTTTTTAACAGCGCTTGGTAATGTTTTAGATTTGTTTTTTTTTCAACGAATCAAAACTACAAAAACAAAACACAATCGTAACTTTGGAAATATAGAATTACAAAGAAAGTCAATTTCAAAATAAAATCTGAAAGCCTAATCTTTATTATTTATTTTTGCTACAGTCCACGTGATGTATGCATAAGCGAATCCACAAGTGATTGATGATTACTTATTTTCTAGCTGAAGATGTGTTTTTACGACTGTTTTCAATATGTGCATAATAATTTGTTGAATCGAAAACTCTTCCTATACCACATGAATGAAATTATTTAATTATAAATAAGCATTTTAGTTTTGCAGACATCACTAATTTTAAAAAAGTACAGATGTTGTCAGGTGTGAAACATTTTTAACTGTGAGTAAACAATACGTGTAAATTTTTTGCTAATCGGGATTTTTTAAGGATTTTCAAATTAAATTGGAAATATTCACAACTATATTTTAAAAAAGGATAACCACAGACCAAGCCTAGGCAGAGAATTCTGCATGTCACAGACACAGTATGAGACAAGTTACGTAGACAAACGAACTGCTTCTTCATGTATTATTGAACAAACAATAATGATAACATGCAATTGAATAGTACATTTGTTGACATCTTTTTAAATTGAAAAATTCAAATGCATTAACAGCAAAATTTATGCCTGGTTAAGGGCTACAGAGCGATGTACATAAAAACTATTTCATCCAGGATAACACCGCATCAGCTGGTAAACTAGTTCATAAATAATTATTATTAATTCAAAAAGGTTTGTCTTCCGTTGCAGAAGGGACGGGCACCGGCGGAAGTTGCAGAATTTTTATTAACAGGGAAGACAACTCTTGATTGTTTGTTTCGTTGTTGACTCAGGCGTCGAGAGAAAAGGGTAATGGGAGGAGTTAATGCATAAATGCGGAGAAAGAAGCAATCGGTAATCGTATAGATAGAGGGAGGGAAAAGCATTGGCTCCCGCACACATATACGTATTAATAATCAAAGATAAAGCAGGAGGAAGTTACTCACTCGCTCACTTAAAATGCAGAGTCGGTTGGGGCGAGAACGGGGCAACTCTTTCTTTTTCCTGACTCCCCTGTTTTTTTTTCTGTCTACTAGATTCGTTTAGAGTTAATAACTTATCAGTACTTAGTAGTAACTACTATTGCTACTACCTTCTTGTGTGATTGGAAGCGGTTTCAGTTGTATTATAAATAATAATCGTTGAGTGTCCCCCACATCAAAACTTGGATGACGAAAAGGGACGGTTGAAAAAAAGAAAGAAAAAAAGCCATGTCTGTCGTTTTCTGTACATTTCGTCCCATGACGGATTGATTAAAAGAAATACATGTACGTAGGTATGATTTCTTTCTTTTATATGCTCATTTATATAATTTTAAGGATATATTAAGTTCTGTTCGCAAAAATTATGTACGATCAAGGTATTCAAGGACCAAGGTGTTATGGTCGGATACTAATATTAGTCATAAAAAGGACGTAATGGAAATTATTGAAGATAGAGAGTCTTAAAAAAGAATTCGTTAAACAGATGACTATAAAAATTAGAAAAGGTTTTGCTTACTCTTAATTTACAGTTATTATAAGTATATATTTTTAATTAGGATTTATTTACTTACACATTATTTTTTTGCGTTAGAAATCAATATATATGCTTTTAGTTTTTTCCTTTATTAATAACACGCTGTTGAAACCTAAATCTCTTCTTGTTTTGGGTATAAAATTGGGAAAACGATATGTTACAGACGTGTAAAGTAAATATGTTTATTATTTTAGTAATAATCATAAAATAAGTAGGGTATTTATACCCAATATGTGTGTGAGTTCATTTGACTTTTTAGTTTTTTTGAAGAAAGATTAAGTTAGTCATAAACATCTTTCAAGACTTCTTCATAATTTTATTCAAAACTCCTTTTTATTTATTTACATAAAAAAATCTTATTTAAAGTAAAAATAAAAGTAACTATTTTCAATTTTAGAAAGTTGAAATTATATGTCACTAACTAAAACTTTAAAAAGTATATAGTTAGTAGTTGTTAGATTATTTATCCATGTGCAAAAAAGAAAAAATATATAATTATTTTTTTAAATCTCATCTTCCTTTATGACTAGTGAGCTGTGCTTTTAAAATCTTTATAATCATTCCAAAATCCAAATCGAAGATTACTGTGATGCATTCATAAAACAAGAACTTTAAATTTTTATAATTTATAATTTTACATGCTGATTAGCTTTTGGGAGAGATTTCTCTGATCAACAATTTTTTTTTCATTAGTTTTCAACATGTCATTATTATTCTGAAATTAAAGAGGCGTATGTATTTTTTTTTTTTTTTTTTTTTTTTTAACGGTAAATGAAAATGCCCGTGTTTAAAAAGATTAAAAAATGGTGATGTGTAATTGATGCGACAGTGTGTACTGTACGTACAGTATAATTTTTACGTGTATAAAAAAAAAAAAAGCAAATGATCTCTCTTGTTAGTCCTGAATAGTCTTGGCCTCTGTGATGTGTATGATAATACATATGCGTGTACCGTGTACTAGAGCATTTTTTTGTTTGTGATAAATATCTGTGTATGTTAGTTTTTTTTTTTTGTGTGTGTGTGACTGTAGGTTGTTGTGTCAGTCACTGTAGGTAAGGTAAAAGTAGATACTTGTACTACTAAATTACCAGAAAGATACTGACTTGGTATTTGTGTTATAGCCTCGAGAACCTACACATCACATAACGTCAAGAAAGCACCAGTCGACGTATAAGGGGATTTCTATTTCATGTGCAGCCACCACCATTCTTGAGGCAGAGCAGCAACCACGATTTAATTATCAACTCCTTCTACTCCTCCTGAGCTACTGTGCATCTCCCCACAAGTACTTGATTCCGGACAGCCTCGGGGCCTGAGAAGAGAAAGGTTCTCTTATCAATATGACTAATAATATAATTAAATATATAATAAAATAACAATGCTAAATTTCATGATGCTCGACTAAATGCCTTCGTTTTTGTTTATTTGTAAAACACTGCACACATGGATATTTATATGCCCCGAAGCGAAGCAGGAGAGATGTTTATTTATTTATACGAAAGACAGGGCTGAACTTACAATAAATATTTTTTTAGTTGTACTATCAGTAGTGAGGGGAAAAGGTAGAAATTCTGCGAACCTAAATAATGAAGTGATTTCTTTATAAAGAAAATTAAAAAAAAAAAAAAATAACTGTTGATTTTTTTTTTTTTTTTTGTCCTCTATTTTCTCAAATTTTGTTAAAGATCAACAATGAAAAAAATGTATCCAGGGCAAACTTTCAATTTCAAACCACCTTTTTTTTTGTTTTTTTTTTTGTTTTAAAATTTAAATGCGATTCCTGGATTTTAGATTTCTTTTTTTTTTTTTTTTTCACTCCTACCTTGAATAGAACCTGAAACAGATCGATAAAAAAAGCTACACTACACATCAGTACTATAAATGAAATTTAAATACATACAGCTGGGTTAGATTCTGATTTACAATCGTTGATAAAGAAAAAAACAATTTTTACCTGACTTTTATGAACAATAAAAAACACGAAACGGACAATTGAGAATGATTGTGTTTACTGTTAGTGTTACTGTTAGTGTTTTTTTTTTACTTGTTCGATATTTTATCATTGAACACTCTTTTTTTGTAACATTTGTTTTTGTTTTTTCTATTAATGAGCCATTTTTTAGCCATTAGTGTGTCATGTCAGCATCAAGCACAATTTTATAAGGACAGGAAGTTGACAAAAGTTGGTTTTTTTTAATTATGTTAAAAAAAATTTTTTTTTAAAGTGTAACTTTTTAAGGACTTAAAAACAGTTCCTTACTGCTAAAAATTTTAAAATTAAAAACACAAAAAAGAAGCTTTTGTTGATTTAAAAATTGCATTTCTACATTTTCGAAATAGTTAAAAAAAAATAAAAATGCATACGTCTGTATTTCAAATGCTACAGAAGATCTCTAAGTCAACAAAACAAAGGTACTTTAACTTAGTACATTATTATTATTGTTATTGTTTTTTTAATTTTCAAGGTAACCACTGGCCAGCTACATTTCATATTCATTCAAACTACCTTATTTCCTTCTTGACGTTATGTTCTCTATATACTTGTAGACACACATGACTATATTTTTCCTTGATTTTTTTTTTTTGTCCTCTAGAAAAATATGTCGTTTTTTTCATAATGTCGAGAAAAAAAAAAACGCGCTGTTGCTACTACCAACATTTAAAAAGTAGTGTTCGCAATATGCGGTACGTAAATAAAAATTTGCGGAATCCTTGTGGTTTTTGCATAAAACACCTAAACACGAGGCAAAAAGTGAGTGAAAAACAAAACAAAAACAAAAAACTATTCCTGATTCTGGTCAGTGATGATAACCATTTTGGAAAGCCCGGAAGAATTAGATTTTTTGCAGCGAAATAATACAACAAATGTTGATTAAAAATTAAAATTCCTTTTAAAACTTTATATCATGAACGCCTGAAAACTAAATTGAGACAAAGTTTATTTTGATATTATTTAATAAATTTGTTTATATTTATAAAAATTAACACAGTAATTTTTCATCATTGAATAAAAAATGCAATATTTTTTACAAAAATACTAACACATATTTTCAGAACAATGGTTTGGTAACAAATGGAAAATATCGTAATTGATCAGTTTTTACTTTTTACTTTTTAAAGTTTAAATCTCTTCTTTTTTGTTTCTAGTTCTAATTTTTAAAGTTAAAAAAAAAATTAAACATCTGCCTTCTCTTCCACACACAATAATATGCTCGAAAAGTGTAAAAAAAAAAAAAAGAAAAAAAAAGCTTGTTTTATTTGCGAACCCGCCTCAATTCGTGTGTTAAAAATACCTCAATATACGTGCGTGAGTATTAAAAAAAAGAAAAGAAAACAGTTGTTAAATGTTGCGGAAATCTGAGAAGAAACTCAGAAAATAAAAAAAAATATTTCTTCAACTTAAAAAAAAAACGTTTTTTTTTTTTTGTTTTTTTTATATATAAAGTAATTACCATTTATTTTCTCAGCAATGTATTACATGTGGTGGTGCCTGCACTTTCTTCAATAGTAATCTTGTAAGCATGTGTGTCTGTGAAAATGAAATGAATATGGACTATGGAGTGTTGAATGCACACTGTGTTACTGTTTTTGTACAGTCTTTTTTATCCACCTTTACCGCCTCCTTCTCTTCCTCTCCCAGTTCCGTGTGGGTGGGTTATGTGAGTGTGAGCCAAGTAATAATTTTATTGTGTACTCAGAGGTTGTGTGCGTATCTCGTTTTCATGTGCGTCAGACAGTAACTCCTGTGTGGGTGTGCCTTTATTATAAATGTATAAGTGCGTGCTGTATGCGTGTGTATATTTCTTTCTCTTTCTCCTGTTTCTCATGAATATGTATGTGAATGTGTCTTTGTGTTCCCCGACTATGTGCTTTTTTTTTTTCTTTCTCTCTCTCTCTATTTTTTTTAATGTTTCTTTGTACTAAGGCTCATATTTTATGCGTGCGGATAGTGTGCCTGTCTTTAACCTTGTATGTCTTCTTTGTATAGCTGTTTTACTGTGTACATGTGAACCGGATTTTATTTATGCGTTACGACTACGAGTAATAAACTAATAATAATCACTACTATGCAAGTGACACACACGCAAATTATACACATCGCACATCATATACTTTCGGTTTTGTTTTTGAAAACGTACAATAAAAAATAAACATTTGGAAGTATATTACAATAAAATTCTTGAACACACTCTTCTGCAAATCAGGCTTGTTTTTAGTGTCAAATACTTATTAAAAAAAAAAAAAAAAAAAAAAAAAAAAAGAAGCTTATATACTCGTATAAAGAACAACTTAAGGCTTAAATGTATTCGAAAACTCTTGACATGAAATCCAAAGGTGTTTCACAGTTTCAAAGTTAAATATTCCACATATGAATACACAATTGTGTACACATAAATACATTTATGCACAATGTTGTCATTATTACACATTACTGATGTTTCCAGCTTCAGTTCGTATAGTAAATAAACAGCTGTATTAATTCCCATGTACCTTATATACAAATTTAGAAAGAATAGTTCGAATATGCAAGCAATCGAAACTCGCAAATGCAGATGTATATATATATATATATATATATATATATATAATGCATATTACTGTAGTGTGCTGTATATATTAGTGTCTGTCCCCGTTTTATGACACACATATATTTTTATATGCACCTGTTTTGTGTGTTGCTCATGTATCTATGCATAAGTATATGCATATATTTATATGAATGTTCTGACTGTCTCTTTGTGTGTATTTGCTGAGTGTTTTCTCCTTTGTGGCATATTTGATTTGTTGTGCAGTTTCGAATAGAAAATCTACATTACTTATGCTTGCCTTTTCTAAAACTTATCCATATTTTCACATTCTCATAGAGCTTATGAATACAGTGCAATGCTGCAAGAGGGTGGGTGTACTTTGCGGCTGTCGCTTCCATGTGGTTTTACTTTTACTTGTGCTCTGTATTGGCAAATTTTCAACTAGCCTGTAAGAATGCAATGTTGAAAATGCTTACACTATCTTACCTCTAACTGTGGGTTTTAATACATCCCCACACTTATGTGCTTAAAAGATAATTTTCTTCAGAAAATCCACATGTGCAAAGTGCAACAGAAATATCTCCCACGTAATGGTAAGACATTAGCTAGATGAAGACACCATTGTCACTAATGTCTTCTCATTATGTGGGAGGTATTTCTGATGCACCCTGTATAAATGGTTGATTGATTTGTTTTTAACAGTTTATCAACATTTTGTGGGTTATTTAATGCCATTAACTAAAATAATTTTTTTTTTTTTTTGAGATAATAATGATTTTACTGATACAAGTCCTACTAATTGATCCATAGCTGGGGGTGGGGATAAGAAGTGGATTCATACATTTCCCAAAGGTATTTGCATGTAACTGAATATAACAAGTCCAACTGTAATCGGAACTTGGCTCTCCAATTCTGAGCCATTATCTATTATACCACTCATAGAGCCAAGCTTACAGCATCTGCCATGTATAAATGTATGTATACAATGTATGTGTGTGTGTGTATGTATATATATATATATATATATATATATATATATATATATATATATATATATATATATATATATATATAAATGTAGGAGGCACATTGGAGTAATGGATAGTGGCTTGGATTGAGGAATTGGAGAGATGAGTTCAAATTCCAGTGGAACCCATTACATTCACTTACATGCTAATACCCTTGGGAAAGGTATGAATCCTCTTCTTCTTCCTCCAGCTATAGGTAAATAGCTGGACAGACTGGGTTCTATAGCCTTGGATGGCAACTGGACAACTCTGAATTCAAAACCTGTGGTCATTTGGGGACCTTGTGGTGCATAGTACACCAGGTTTCTGTATTCAGCCCTTCAAAAAGCGTGGATGGTTCTGCACAAAGCCTTCACCACTATAATCAAATCTCGTGCTGGTGTCGGGCTGTCGGTTTGTAGGAACTGATCTGCTTGACCCTCATACGTCGAATTTGATTGGAGAGTCAAATATATAATCATTGTAAACGTTATTTTTAATGGATGCTAGTATTTGAGTAAGCGTCTATTTATTAAACAGTATATTTTTTTCATGTACTGGCCTGAATATTTGAAAAATCTTATTAAAGGAGAATTTGTACCCATTGGCAGGAATTGAATCTGTGTCTCTCAGGAAAAAAGAGAGCCACTGTTTAGCCTGGCATGGCTTATTGCTTGGCCACGAAAGAACAGGCAGTCAGCTGAAGTTAATGTCATGCTTTTCAAGCAAAATTTCTCCTGAAAAATCATGAAATTGATTTAGTCTTTGGAATGAAAGAAGGATTAAATTAGAAATGAAAATCAGTTTCTACAAAACTGTTGTCTGCACAACCTTTTCAAAGAGATCTGAGTCTTAAACCCCATATTACACAAACATAAATCAGCTAGTTGTTTTCCACAAGAACTACCTTCAATTAATCTATGGATTTACATTCAAAGACAAGGTCTTAAATGCTGATCTGTTAGTGAAGTGCAAAAATAGGAGGCATTGAAACCTTTCTGATACAATCTCAATTATGATGGGCTGGTCATATTATCATAATTCCAAAAGTCCTCATGTCTAGCCAGCAACACGACAGCTAAAGAAACATAGGCAGGCAATGGCTCAGATATAAAGACAAGATGAAGAGCAATCTTGAAGCTGTCAGAGTACCTTTTGAGCAGATGGACCTGGACCAAAAATAGTGGAGAGTATGCTGTCACAAGGCATTAAAGCATTCAAACTTAAACACCTCCAGCCTCTAAGGGAGACAAGAGAAAGGACTAAACAATCAGCATTAAGACCAGCAGCCTGGTCTTGTTACTCACTAACTTGTATCCAATGTGGTCTCTTGCAGAAATGAAATGTCATATTCAACATAAACATTTATTGACTAATCTATAAGCTACTGGACACTCATATGTCAAAACTCACAGTAGAGTTGATTATTATGTACATACATACATACATGTATACATATATATATATTTGTTTGCACATGTGTGTATGTGTTACACTTTTCACAGTGCACAGATACTACATGCTGATTCAGGACAGAAGTTCTGAAAATTGACACCTTTGATTGCAAACAGTCCACAGATACTCTGATCTTAAGTAGAAGTGCTCACCATACATAAACAATCTCATCATTTTTAACAGGTATTATTCTTGTAACAATACATCACATTTGTTGTCTTTTTCACCAGGTACATTTATTATTAATTATTTTTGGTTAATTGTAATTAAACTTAATTATTAATTTAACTACAAACTGAAAAATTATGCTAAATATTAGTAGTAGTTCTGTTTAATTAATCCTGAATGTAAAATCTCTCTTGTATTAATGTTTGTATCTTGATCCAGGTTGCTCATGAAATCATAATAAAAGTTGTTTGCCAAGTTTTGTGCTGAAGATTTTTTGCTGAACAATGCTTCACAGTCTGACAACTTTAAGGCAATCAAATCAAGACATTGTCCAAGAATAATCGGTGTTATATGATATTAGAGATACACAAAACATAAATCATTTGTTAAGAATAATTTGCATCAGATTGCTTATGTTAGTTGCTTTGATGTGTGGCTTCCACAGAAAATTAAAAAAAGAAAGAAAAAATGTATTAGATCGTATTTAAACATTATATATTTGAAACAAATTCAGATGGGTAGTAAAAAGTGGATGCATTACGCCAATATGGAACACAAAAGATTGTGGGATAAGCAAAATGATAAAAAAAATGAACCATGGCTAATTGTACCAATGTTCTCCATCCAAAGGTAAACCAAACAATTTATGTAAACAACTTGGATAATGGTATAAAATTGTTTTTCTGTTAAACAGAAATTTTACATTTTTAAATAGTTTTAATTACTATATTCTTAATATAGATAAACAGAATGAAAGATCTGTGAATTATTTGTAACATTATGCATTGAGTAACATAAAATATTTGCTTAGTTTATTCAGTTCAAATAAATGACAATTCTAAATAATACATTTGGGAAAATGAACTATGTCTTTGTATACTTGTTCTTAACACATTTCATCTGATCCATTCTTCAACGCCAATCATTTTATATAAAAATGAAAATGGGCTGAAGAATGAATCCACCAGAATGTTGCGTTATCAGCATCAAATATACAAAGGAGCGTATTTGATATAAAAACAAGACAGTAATAGACAGTAAATGGCATTTATTTTATTTATTTTCAACATTTACGTTATTAAACAACATATTTATCATTTTGTTTCACTATCTTCTGCCATCTTTCAGGCAATTTCATAATTCCATCCTTCGATAACATTTTATCTTTCTCAATAAAGAATTGCTCTAAGTGCTTTTTGCTTAAAAGGAATTGAAATTTTTCATGAAGCAATTTGTCTTAAAACTGCAATACATGGTAATTCAAAAGTGCAATGTCTGGTGAATACAGTTGATGTATCAAAGATTTCTTCACCATGCTTTAACAATGCTTATCTGGTCACCAAAGAAGCATGCAGTCTTGCATTATCCTGATGGAATAATATGTCCTTTCTTTTAACTAATTCTGAATGTTTTTCATTAGTTATTGCTTTTGATCAATCTAATTCAGTGGTTCTCAAATAGTGCAGCACTTCATAGGTGCAGCGGAAGAGAATAGCAGGTGAGGTGGAATGATTGAAACACAATCAAAGATTTATAAATAGTTTTAAAAAATTGATATGACAAAAATAAATATGATTTCAAAATTTAAAATATTATTATGGATTACTTGTAATTTAGGTACTGTCATGAAATCGCTAAAAAATCAGCATTCCACGATGAAAACATGTGCCAAACAATGAAAACAGTTTTCTCATCAAAATCTTTATATTATTATTAAGAGGAAGAATCAAAGTATTTTTAGATGTGTAATAAAATTTTTTACTCCTTTTTAAAACATTTGTGACCCAGTATAAATAGTTATAAATAATTATTGCCCAATTTTTATCATTGTGTTATTTTTGCATTATATCATCTATTAAGAATGTAATAAGTAGGCTCCGCAAATTGAATGAGAAAGTTATCAATGGTAATGTTCTAACTTTGAATCCGGGATTATCTCTCTTTAGCCCTGTCTCTGTTTTTTTATTTTTAAATGTATTTTTTATCACATAAAATTTGGTGAGGTGCGAGCAAATTTTAATTCTGAAAATGTGGCCCAGAGAAAAAAAAGTTTGGGAACCATTGATCTAATTGGTAGCAGAAATTGTTTGGTTTATTGTTGGATGAAACTAGATGTTGGTGGAATTAGTCATAGTTCATTTTTGCTTGTCCCACAATCTTTTTTATTTCATGTTGATGTCATGTATCCATTCTTCACTACCCATCAGAATTTTTCAAATATATAATGTTTAAATACATTCCTATAATCTTTTTTGTTTCTTTTTGTAAATTTATGTGGAAGTCACACATTAAAGCAACTAACATAAACAATTATTGTAATATTTGATTTGCATGATTTGAGTATCTCAGAAATCCCATGTTTGTGTTGCATTATTACTTTTCTTGAATAAAAATCATAATATGCTAAAATTTTCTGCTTATTTTCTTTGAAGTGGCTTAACAGTCCAATCTTTGCATGGCAGTCTCTTCTGAAGGTGTGACAAAGTTAGAATGTGGAATGAAGGTCTGAGATTTTTCCCTCTGCTTCCTGCATTGTCTTTCACTGCGATTGTCTGCTATCTGTTCCCAGCTGTCAAATTCGATAACTGTGTGTTTCAAGTCCTGCTTGCAAACATCCTTCAAAGTAGTGCATAAATATATTCATAAAATGTAGTGAATAATTAAGCACAAAGTTTGCTTTTTATAAATTGAAGGAATGCAAGGAAATTAACTTTGATTTTGTTCAAAGGTAACTTTCAAAATCTTAATATGTCTAAACTGAAGAAAAAAAGGAAATTGGCCCATTTCAAACATTGTTATTAATACTCACATGTCATTTTTTTAAATATTAGATTATATATAGGTTCATACTGAAAAGCTTTCTGCTCAACTAATTTCCAAAGCCTAACCAAATGATCAAACATCTGACTTATTTATTTAAGGATTTCCTGATTAAACTGAGAATTTTACTGCACTCCTTTGTGTATGAGTGCATATATATATATATATATATATATATATATATATATATATATATATAGTACTTCAAATGATATTTTTATTGGATATTATTTAGTAGACACTTTATTTTAAAAAGTATTTATAATTGTCTATTAGGCTGTGTACTCGAGAAAACTTAAAGAAAATGTGCCCCTATTAAGTTTTTTTTTAGTATACAGGCTGGGAGACAAAATAAATACTGTTTAAAATAAACGGAAATGAGCAGGCAGATATGGATTCAAAGAAAGCTATGAAAGATACAATAGCAAAAACAAAAATACTGTATACTGATTATAAAGTGGTAGTGAATAGAATTATCTTTAAGAAGTGGCAAAATCATTGGGATAAATACACTAATAACAAACCACAAAACATAAAACCTACCATTGGAGAATGGAACACAAAATACAAGAATAGAAGAGAACAAGTTGTGTTAACCCGCCTTCACATAGGCCACACCTACATCACCCACCATCATTTACACAGAATCCACAATATGTACTAGATACTGAAAAAGATTCACAGTTAAACATATACTGCTTGAGTGTACAAACTTGGAGTGCAGAAACAATATTACCAAACAAGTAATTTGAAGAAACTCTTTATGGAAATAACACCATCTAGGATACTAGATTTTATGAAAGCAATTGGAATGTACTCAAAAATATGAGTGGCCAAATACTACTCCGTATATATATATATATATATATATATATATATATATATATATATATATATTCTACCAAACTATGCTAAAATCCATTCCAAAACAGTATTGGCATTAAATGACCTACTGAGGTTGATATGTTGTAAAACAAAATAACCAACCAACTACTCAAATGCAGGTATCGACTAAAAATAATGTTTGGAATAATAAAAATGTCAGATTAAAAATAAAATCCATTAATTCTTTACATATATATATATATATATATATATATATATATATATATATATATTGGACACCCCTGTCATCTTCAATACAGCTCAGTTCTTAGAACTGAACAGCCAGACTACCCATACATATGATTTGATTCAAGTAGTGAAAGCTTGTGCAGAACAAGCCACACTTTTTGGAATAAACAAATACAGAGAACTGGTGTAGATAATGTGTCACAATGTCTTCAAATGACCCTGTTTAGGTTTTGAATACAGAGTTTTCCCTATTCTAGTCTTGTTGTTATCCAAGGCTAAAGAGCACAGTTTGTCCTATTATATAATCCATAGCTAGGGGGAGAAGAAGAGATGGATTCATACCTTTCCCAATAGTGAATAAATGAAAGTAACAAACTTGACTGGAATTTGAACTTGGTTCTCCAATTTCTCATTCCAAGCCACTATCTATTACACCACATGTACTTTATATATATATATATATATATATATATATATATATATATATATATATATATATATATATATATATATATATATATATATATATATATATATATACACACACACACACAAATGAGCTAACAATATTTATCAACAACAATATTGGGGGAAAAATGTATGACATAGTGGGATAAATTTTCTTAGGACTTCATTGGACTAAATTTGTTATGTTGATGTGACTACAAATGCACACAAATGGCGGATTCTGGGAATTTTAAATTGTAGATATTTTTTTTTTTTTTGTTTTATCTAACCAATTTCATTTAGATTCTTTTCCTTTTTCTTACCATCACTTTGGTTAGTAGATATCCCACAATGTAATAATAGAAGTTATGCAAGGAATGATGAAATGTTGTAAGAGTCCAGGAGCAAATTTATTGTGTATGGCCTTGCAATCAAGCCACTCTCTAGATATTTTCATTATAGTGAATTGTTTTCACCTTTGATCAGAGTGGCATTTTTATGTCAAAATTGTGGTCAATCTTGTAATGGTGGGCAACCAATGCATTTGATGTATTGTTTTGTAAAATGTCTCTTGTGTTTATATGATCTTTTATTTAGATTCCTTGAGGTTTCTCCTATGTAGTTTTTGTGACAATTATTACAGGCAATTGAGTAAATTCCTCCTTAAGGTTTTAGCTTACTGTTTTGTTTAGTATTGACTAAGTCTTTATTGTTTTAGCTGTAGTAGTAACAAATTTCATGTTGAGTTTAGATAGATTCCTTCCTATTGTAGATGTGATAGAGTTAGTTGGTAATATAATATATTCTTTTGATTTATTAGGCTTGTCAGGAGGATTCATTTTTCTATTTTGGAATATTTTATGAGCCTTTTGTTTCACATTGAATATAAAATAATTAGGGCACTGAAGAAGCTTGAGAGTGTTTTCAATGTATTGCTTTTCTTTATGTAAATATTGAAGGCTGTAAATTTTGAGCACTCTTAAGTAGAATCTGATGATTATACCAGATTTTATTTTGTTGTTATGATGAGAATATAAATTTATTAGATCGTTTTTGTTGATTGATTTCCGGCAGACACCAAGTTTTAAACTGTTGTCAGCGCAGTGTAGCTTAATATCCAAGAAAGGTAAAGAATTGTATTCTTTCATTTCATATGTAAATTTTATTGTATGTGAAGCAAAAGGCTTGTAAAATATTCCAAAATAGAAAAAGAATCTAAATGATATATATATATATATATGCTTAATATGCACATTTGCTTAAATTTGTATAAAGTACATACAGTATAAACCCCCAAATTGCCATTCATATATAAAGATTTATATATTGTTGTTCAATACAGTGTAATTCTGGGATGATCATTGAAGTTTAAAAAATGATATTTTTAAAAAGTGGGATTACCCTATATCATATTTGAAAAAAAAAATTGGCATTTGCATGCAGTGTTCAAATTCATATAGCTTTTAGTCAGCACCTTGTTTTTATACAGTAGGATCCCCCATCATAACATGATCATTGTGCCATCACAATATATCCAAATTTGCATGAGATTGGGACACAGAAAAGCATGATTTTACACACACAATGTTTTTTAAAAAAACATTTTATAAATTTTTGTTGTGAATACTTTAGATGAAGTATTTGTGAGAAAAAATATAGGAATAAATTTGCTTACTACCTATGGGATTTGAATCCACAATGGCATTACCATCCCGCAAGTACTGTTGAAATATTCAACTTGCTAACCTTATTTTGAAATGTATTTTACTGAAGTTGTATATTTATACATATGCAGGTATCAATTATATGTATGTCTGCATTAATGCTGTTTGGATGTATTTTTTATTAAGCTGTTGACTTCAATAAGTTCTATGTACTTTTAAAAATTTCATTAAAATATATTGGATAAAGTTGGTTTATATGAAGCTATTCATAAAAAGATATTGCACTCTGAAATCAATAGCTTGTCAGTTCATACAATTACTGTACACCATAATATTTAGGATAATCTGTGCCTAGAAATCATGAAATCAGTTGTAGATTTTCAATAATTTTTAATAAACATTACAATTGAGTGATTGATTCATTTCCTATGGCTTATCAATACTTTTCAGGTTATTAAAAGCCAGAAAATATTTTTAGATTGTAACAATTATTTTCTTTTTTACCGGGATAATAATGGTTTAGTGATACAATTCTTACCAATTATCCCATAGATGTGGGGGAAAAGAGGTGAATCTATACCTTTCCCCAGGGTATTTGCCTGTAAGTGAATATAACAAACTCAATGGGAATTGGAACTTGGCTCTCTAATTAACAATTTTGAGCCATTATCCATTACACCACCTGCATATCCAAGCTTACTACACCTGGTATTCCTAAGTAGTTATGCATCTAGGTACTGATCAGGCTCAATGTTGCTTAACTTTAGTGATCACGGAAACTGGTGTTTCAGCGTGATATGGCCATAAACATTACAAATAAAGTTGAAAGTGGGGTGCATTTGATTACAATTGATTGACCGATTGATTTGTTTTTGTTTTTTTATGGACTATCAACTCTTTGTTGGTTATTTAAAGCTGAAAAATATTTCAGATTGTAAGAGTTTGCTTTTTTTTTTTAATAATAATTTCATCTCAAGCAAGATGATAATGCTATGAACATACAAGGGGTTATTGGGAGTGAAAGAGAATGAGAAAACTTTAGTAAGGAGAAAGGACAATAAAAGAACAGGATTTGAGAAAACAGGAGATTGCAATTGATGTTGCATTTAAATTTTTGAGGATTGTAGAAACCAAGAAACCAGAAGAGATTTCCTCTGGCAAGAAGTGCAAGAAAGGTAACTATTAAAATAGAACTTACAGTTACATATAGCTAATTCAAAAGTAATGAAACCTAGTTGCCACTCAAGAAGTACATTTAAATTCATTCAGTTGAAGTATCAAGGAAGAAATCTCATTAGAACAATTATCATGGAAATATTTATAGAAAAGACAGAAGACTCATTATGGTGGTGGGAAAGTGACTGAAGTGGAGATATCAGATCAGGAGTGATTACATTACAGACTCTTTGGATTTTGTCAAGAATCTTGAGATATATAGCAGACCAGATATGGCAGCCAATATTCAATGAAGATGGTAGATTTTGCTTACAGTACCTGGTGTTTCCAAGAAGTCCCTCATCTAAGTGCTGACTGGACTTGACACATTTGATTACAAAAAAGAAAGTGTTTGTACTTCTACTTCTTCAAATTTTTATCACTTTAAACATTATTTTTAGTGGATACTCATATTTGAGTAGACGCTCCATTTATTTTTAAACAGTATTTTATTTTCATTTACTGGTCTGAATATTTGAGAAATATTATTAAAGAAAATATGCACCCTCTAGATATGAAAATAAGCAGTTATGAACTTTCGGAAATCTGAACAAGAAAGATGGATTTAAAAGGCAGTGTAAAACCTTGCTTAATCAATGACGCTTTTTGTTGCCAAGTCGGTTAAAAGTACATCAGATCTAACAAAGCTTTCTCTTGCAATGGGGAATGCCATTTCAAATCCTGCTGGAGGACACATTTTTCTTTAATATGATTTCTTGAATATTCATATAGATAAAAATAAAATACTGTTTAAAAGTAAACAGAATGTCTACTCCTGTTTTAACAGAGGAAGGAAAAGGTGAGACTGAAATTTGAAGGCATATTGGCAGTGGTGGCATCCTACTAGTTTATTTGAACCAATTCTTAAAATTATAAAACCAGTTGTTGAATTATCCAGAAATAATCTTATATATTAATAGCTGATATATAATACTAAAATAGCTAATACTATTGCTGTAAGTTTTGCAGAGGCTGAAAGAGGATTTTCTATGATGAACATAATTTATTCTGACAAAAGAAATTGTCTTAAACTTATAAATGACAAATCTTCTATGAAGACTACTGAGTATGAAAATGTCACACCCTAGAACTTCTACTTTTTTTTTTTGACTGATGTTCACCCTGAGCCATATGTATGTATGTGTGTATTGAAATATTACACTGTTTAGATCTTATTAAAAATGTAACAAGCCTACATGTAACTAAGTTTCATGATAATCAGACATGTAATATAATGTTTCTGTGTTTTGACAGAATTGATTTAAAACACGTAACATTGCACTGTATGTGGCTCTAATCTGAGTTTACTGAGCACTGTATTCAATGATACTCGGAATTAAACTGTGTATATAAAATGTTGTCTGTTTTCTATTTAAATTGAATTTAAATATATATATATATATATATATATTGTCCAGTTCACACTCTTCCTTTGTCTTTTGAACAGTAGTAGAGGTTTCTTGCTTAGGATTGAGTTTACAGTCCCTTCTAAAGTCTACTTCAACTCTGTATTTATAACATCTCTGCTTAAATTTTTATTTACTACTAGCAGCATGGCCCGGCGTTGCCCGTGCTTGATTCAAAAATCGTATGACTCATACAGCAATCGATATCACTTGATTTAAAATATTTTTCCCTTCCTTGCCTTTAAAGGAGTGCCCTTTGCTGTGCTGATGTTGCTACATGCCTTACTTCTTGCCTATCTCACGCAAATTTTTTCTAAGCTCTATACTAAACATTAAATCTGTTACAAAAAAAGAACTAAAGACTATATAAACTTAGTTTTATGATGACATTTAAGTATAAATTCTGGTTCAATAACTGGCTTGTATTTTTGTACTTTATTATTTTAATTTTTTCTTCCAGTCATAGTTTGCATCTGTTTCAAACAAATTGATTTCATGCAAAAACAATTGTGTTTTTCCAATTTTTGGTGCTGTCAGAACCACCGCCGGGTAATTTAACGTAGTCCTGTGAAGTTTTGTTGAAATTGATTGAAAAATGTGGGAAATACGATCCCATATATAAACGTACAGACACACACCACACACACAGTCTGCGTTTTATAATAAGTAAGATTTATTTTAAAAAAATCTATCACACTCCACTCAGGTCTTTTGAACAGTAGAGCTTTATCCCTTGCTTCCTGTTTCTTCTAAAGTCTTCTCATTCTTTTTCACTTCCAAAAGCTCCTTGCATCTTAGTGGCATTATCACCTTGCTTGGGGTGAGTTGATGAAAATATATTTTATTACATAAACATTATTTTTAGTGGATACCTGTATTTGAGTTGATGATCCATTTATTTATTAAACAGTATATTTATATATTTTCATCTACTGTCCTGAAGATTCGAACTGGTAGACAAAAATGAATAAATATACTGTTTAATAAATAAACAGAGCAGCTACTCAAATATGAGAATCCACTAAAAATAACATTTAAGTAATAAAATCTGTTGGATTAATAAATAAAATTCCATCAGTCACTCAGTTATTTGCCATGCGTGATACACGTTTAGGCGATCATGTATCTTTCAATACATGACTGACGAGGCAGATTTTTTTCCGTAGTAGGTTGCCATTTCTTTCTGTAGTAGACCAGTTGCCATCCAAAGCTATAGAATCCAGTCTGTCCTGCTATTTACCCATGGCTGGGGGTAGAAGAAGAGGATTCATACCTTTCCCAAGGGTATTAGCATGTAAGTGAATGTAATGGATTCAACTGGAATTCGAACTTGGCTCTCTGACTCCTCAATCCGAGCCACTATCCATAATCCACTGTTTATTTAGAATATATATGTCTGTGTGTGAATTGTTTTTATATTATTTATCTTTTATGAATATGAAATATGATATAGTAATTAGAGACAAGGTTTTAAATTATTTTCTTATGAATAATACCAAACTTTTCACACCATGTCTATGTGTATATAGAATTCATTCATGTATGATTCTTGGAAATTATGTAGAGAGCTGCAGGGGGATGATTTGACAATGGCATGTTTGCTGAAAAATGTACATGACTTTGAAAAGCACAAAATTTATTTTTGTTTGAATAGCATCAAATATGAGTGACTTCACAGGTGTTTGCATAAAATATAACAATGGTAATGACCAGGTTTGTTTAATCTATAAGCATAATACAATATTCAAATATTTATTATTAATGCTATGATAAAATATTAGCCAGTGGCTATCTTTACTACTAGTTAATAAATTCATTTTTTATGTTCTGTGTTCCTTTAGAATAAGGGTGATAATGGCTCTCCACAGCTTTGTAGATCTTAGTAAATAAATCTTTTAAAAATAAATTTTTAAGAGATATTTTTTTCACAATATAAAAAAAACAACAAAAGGCTAAAATATTTAGTTTTATTGCCATTTATATTTTGTTTGGGGGCATAACCTTCTTCTTCTATGTGCCGTGTACTTTCATGACGTCGTGATTATGGCTCTCCACAATTTCCTATCCTTCATAGCTCTTAATAAATTTTGTCTTTTTGTTATCTCTCTCAATCTCATTTACAAAAGCTCATTAGGTAGGTTATTTGCTACTTTTCTCTCTCACTCTTGCATTCAATATGTCCTGTTAGTTTCAGACTCTCCAAGCCCTCTTTCCTTATATCCAAGAAATTTAAATTGTCTCTTTCTGATTCTAAGTTAATAAATACCAATTCTCAGTATTTTACAAACTCAAATTTAGATATAAAAACAAAAAAGCATTAAACAGTGGGTATGATTTTTCTCACATCCAATATTCTAAATGTTTAATCCCAAAACAGATGAATGTTGGGAAGCACCAAATCTGGAATATATGGAGGTTGTAAACATCAATGGGTGTAATTTTTTTCTGCATGAAGAAATTCAATAACACCCTTCTGTTTTGTATTTACTTTCATATCAGGTGCCATTTTGCCAGACTGCTGCTAAACTGATATCTGCAACAAGGCAAAAAATTATGTTATTGATGGGAAAGTTTAACTTCTGCTATTACCCTACCACCAAACATCCATCCCTGATATTTTGGGTCCATATAATAAGCATCTATCTCTTTCTCTCTCCCCCTCTCTCTCTCTTTCTTTCTATATATATATATATATATATACTGAAGTCAATACCATGTGGCAACAGTCTGTTTCATGCTTGAACACAATCTTCAGGTTTGTTTCTATACAAGATACTGTACCTAAAAATATCAGAGAACTGTGGACAGTTGAAATAGCATGGGTCAACCTCTCTCTCCAGTGGGCTTCTGACCACTCATAGAATCAGTACCACATCAGATTGTTGCATTTCACTTGGCTAAATGGATCCAAAATTATACTAGGCACCTATGTCATAATTTTAGCCATGTCTGTATATATATATATATATATATATATATATAAATTAAATGTTATGGACAAATGGAGTATAATTCCACTGTCCACTAATTTAAAAGAGAGCTCAATACAGAGTAGAGCTAAATATTACTTATTTTAGGATATTGAAACAAAAAAACATTAAAAATCGCTGAACAATTACAATTATGTTTCAAAACTACAAATGTGTCTTCTCAGACAGTGATAAACATCAACCTGAGGAGGCACATTTGTAGTGTTGAAACAAAATTCTAATTGTGTAACGATTTTTTAACAGTTTTTGTTTTAATATCCTAAAATAAATTATATATATATATATATATACAGGGTGCAGCAAAAGTAACACCCTTTTTTGGGGGCAAGTCCTGAAGTGAATAGGACATCATGAAGCACTGTCATGATTGAGTAGCCATTATGATCACTAGGTATAACACCACTAGGCTTTTTCTTGTGAGGTGTACTGAAAAATCTTGTTTACAGGCTCAAACAGAAAATATTCCTGAATTAAAAAAAAGCAATTTCTGATAAATTTTCTGAAATTTAGGTAGATGTGTGTCAAATGGTTTGTAGAAGTGTTGCTGATAGTGTTCAGCATTGTACTGAACATGAAGAGGAGCATCTTGAACATGTTAAATAGTTTGTTAATCATAACAAATCATGTCATTTTGATGTGACGATACTTATAATTTTTTTTAAACTACTGTAATTTATTTTAATATAGATAAATAAAAAAAGTTCATATTTATTTTATACTAGCTTAAAAGCTGCCCTATCAGGTGGCATTTAAGCTAGCTTCTGTGGGGTGCTCTTGATTGGGCCTTCATCACAATAGGTAGGGAGAAGTAGAGGTAATAGACAATAATAAACTACAGAAGAATACAAAATTGATCACTGCATTTAAGTATTGCATTAATATTTAAGCTTACCTTTTAAAAGTTCAATGATAATTCTTCTGTCACTTAATTTTAAGACAATTTGATGTACATAGGTCCTTACTTTCAGTACAAACAATTATTTTTATTTCATGGATTACTTTTGCTGGATTTCACAATTAATTTTGATTATTCCCAAATTTCAAGTTATAAAATTGTTATTGTACAAAAAAATTTGTCATAAAAAAATCGCATTAATGAAAACTTGAGAACCCAAAGTTTCAGGATTGCAGGTCTGGATCCAGCCCGGAATGTTTTTAATTTTCTCATTGATTCCAAAATGGTATATGTTGGGTTACGGCCTCTAGGAGTAAAGTTGAAAGTGTAACGCAGTGACACACTGACATTCATATTTTTTATATAGACTAGACAAAGTATCTGGTCTTGCCTGGGTGTACATGGGTGCAATTGTATAACCACACCCTCTTTATTCTCACATACCCCTATTTTGAGATGTTGGTATACTAAGCTACTTGCCCACCTCATCTTTTTTATGGTATGTCCTTTGCAAGTATTTGATTGTTCTTAATAAAGGAATTACATTGATAAACCTTGTGTGATTGTTGCTCTGGGTTAAATTGTTTCAATGTTTTAGATATTCAGTAAATTTCCTATGGCTGTAATAACTTTCAAATAGTATGGCATTGTTTACAAATCTAATAATCAAACGAAAAAGGGTTGAAGCATCAGCACTTGATTCAAGTGCAAATGCATGATCGCCTCCTTCCTTCTTTGCACAAGAATTTTTCCCTTTTAACGCTTCATTAATCCTTCTCAAATAATCTTTGTATCAAAGGTTGTTCAAATGTCAATTTAGGTTGGAATCATATGAAGAAACTATTGGCTAAGTGGCAAAACCGATTTTGGACCTAGATTTTGTGCACTTAACTGAAATAATCTAAATCAAACATTCACACAAGACAATTTGTGTGTCATATAATTTACACGGCAAATTTGGAAAGCATTGGATGAAAAACAAGTGATTTATGACCAAAAAAATTGGCTTTCTGAACAGATTTTGTGTTTTTTCATTATAAGCAGGGAACTAAGCAGGACTAAAACCACACTATCTTATTTCTTGCATGATGGCAAATTTTTGTGACATGTTTGAAGAAAATTGGATAAAAAATGAAAAAGTTATTCATGTTTTTATTTTAAGTTGTACGAAAAACCTAATTTTTTTCACAGTTTTTTGCAATTTTTTGTGTGAATCCAATGTCGCAGGAAAACTATCAAGCACTCTACCTCATAACATGAGCTATGTTTTGTATTAAGTGCCAAGAACATCAGCTCATCCAGTAAAAATTTTGTTCCTGTGTATCTTTGTCTTGGTTTTTGCAAAAAGTTGTACCCACCTTCAGTTTTATTGATTTTTCTACCAAACCCAGGGAGGCTGGAGATTGAACAGTTGGTCTTGACTTACTTAGTAAATTTGCAACATGTGTGTACAATTTCATCAAAATCGTCTGAGAAATATGGACATGCATAAATAGTATACACACAGGCACACAGACATTTTCTGTTTTATAGATTATTTATTTTTCCCTAATATTTTCAATTGTTGCTACATTTGTTCTCAAGGATTGTATTTTGTGTATGTTTATGCAACTGTTTTTGGCTAATTCTGGCATTCTCACATTTGCTGGAATCTGTTTCAAGTCACTCATGGTGACCTCATTCAAACTGAAATTTTTTTTTTTTTTTTTTTTTTCTTTCTTTCTTTTAAGCACACTTCAATATATGGTTCCCTATAGAGAAAGATAAAATGTAAGGTTTTGTTAGGATCAATAACTTTTTTATAATTAAGGAGACATGGACCTTTTCTAGTGTTTTTTTTTTTTTTTTTATATATTGAAATGATAAAATCATTGTTAGCATCTACTATAACATCTAGGAAAGGGACTCTTTTTTTTTAATGGTTTATAGTTTAATAGTTCAATTCCTCATGGGTCAGTCAATGTCGAAATTTTATTTTCTTGTGAGCTTTGGTAATTTTTTTTTATTTTTTTTTTTTTACTATGAAAATGTATTGCTGGTATTTTTTCTAATGTATTTTTATATTTTCCTTTTTTGACCCCATTGGGAGTTCACTATTTGCCCATAGCTGGGACCCTAATTGGTGCTACCATCCTATGTCAGGGTGAACCTGGGAACAATAGGAACTAAGAAGTGATTCTACACTTCTCAAAACCTCCTGGTCAGAGAATTACTACCAGATGTAGTTTATTGTCTTACCCATGACGTCTCTATTTTTAATGTTAAGTTCATAAGTGAATTATAGAACTGAGTTACTTTCAAATGTTTCTTTAAGGGTTTTTAATTCATCATTGTTTTCTGTTAATATGAAAATTTTGTCAATATATTTTGACATATATTGAGGTTTTGTTGAAATTATTAAAGACATTGTTTTCTACATGGTTCATGTAGAAATTAGATAAAGTAGGACCCAGAGGCAAGCCTATTAATCTGCTGTCAGTCTGTGTAAATTTTATTATAGTGATCGTAAAATGGTACTTGTGTAGTGCAAGGCAGTAACAGTTTATGTAAAATATTTAGTCTAATATTAGGAGGTGTGAACTTTAGGTGATTATATTGCTATTTCTATGGGTTTTTAACAGAAACCTTAGTAAACAAACTTTCAACATATAACAAGGCTACAATACCATTGTTAGCTTTATTAGAATGTAATATATCAAGAACATCATTGGTGGAACTAATAGATAAGTATGGTTGGATCAGTTTATTTAGAGTTTTAGATAAGTTATGTACAGGAGTAGGAATTTGAGAGATTATGGGACATACCAGTGAGTTTGTTTTATGGATTTTAACATTTCCATATAAATAGCCTTGTTAGATGTTGAAAGTCTGTTTACAAGAGAGAAGTGTGAAATAAAAAATTGTTAGCGTAGAACTTATGATTATATCTTGCCATTTCAACTATAAAATGATAAAACCTTGTTGCCAATCTAGTACTGTGCTTAAATTCGTAAAGTCTAGGTGTCATAGAGAAAAGTTCATCAGAACAAATACTATGAAATTTTTAGAGAAGAGGCACAGGGAAGGTACATTACAGGTGTGAGAAAGTAATTGAAGCCGAGATGCCAGGCCAGGACCAATAATAATAACAATATATGATTATAGTAAAAAAAACACTGAAGGCACCTGATACTATTTGATCATCAGAGTAATGCAATGTCAAGCCTATTCAATACTTAGAGGAGGGGGACCATTTGGAAACATCTGGTGCTGTCAGCAATGGTCATATGGTGATATAATTTGGGCATTAATAATATCACCAGTGAATTGAATCATATGTGGCACAGAGTCTTCAATTATCTTGTCTGGTTCTTGTCAATGGATCAAGGCTGTTTGATGCTGATGGTTCACATGGTGTTGTACAAGTTATGTATGACTTCAAACAATCACTCAGGTACAATCAGTTTACTGGTTGTTGGGGCTGTAACCATGTAGTCGACCACAGCCTGTTTGGTGATCATCCTCATGCAAGCAAGTGGTCTACCATTATGTATACACATTAAGCATAAACAAAAATTCATAGTACTATTTTTTGAAAACTAAAAACAATACACAGTGGAAAATTAGTTTTTGATAGAAACTTTTGCACGCATTTAATATGTATAAATAAGACAAAAAAATAAATGTATACAAATCTGTGTGGGCGAATATCTTATTATTCAAATGTGAGTTTATTCTATAAAACTAGCCAATCCAAAATGCCATATCTGACTGTTAGATAGCATTTTTTACCAATTAGACATTTATCTTTAATTTTTTTTCTACTTGTTATCTTGCTGCTTTATCATAATATATTTTATGAATAAATGTTTGTCCTTTGGAGAAAGATTATTTTAACAAGTTTATTGTCCTCTACAGAATTTTATTTTGGAAATCATGTCATTTCTTCATGTTAATCTTGCTTTTTGGAACAGTAACAAATTCTTCTCAAATGCTTATCTATACTCATTGATGTGGCTTTTATAGACTTACAAGCATATACCCTATTCTTTCTACCACTGATGTAGCTTTTATAAACTTACAAGCACAAACATACCAACGGTGTTTCCCTTTCTACCACTGATGTAGTTTTCTTAAATTTACAAGCACAAACATACCGTGCTCTTTCTACCAACAAAAGTAAGCTTGGTTATATAATCTGCTATTCAAAAGCTATTCCATCTGTTGATGTTGCTTGTTTATAATTACTGAGTTAACTTATTCAATTTCTGACACTTTATTTTTTTCAGTTCTTCAGCAGCTGCACTCATGTAATAATGTTAAACCCTAACACCTTTTGGTTTTAGTCAGGGCAAAGCTGACAGGTGATAGATTTTGCCTAAATATACTATGCAACATACAAACTCAGTGGGTGCAAAATTCTTGAGTTATTTTTAAGCATCTGCTGATTTTAAATGATTTAATTGTTTTTTTTAAACAAAGAATGGAAAGCTTAACACATTAAGCATATAATAATCTTAAAAAATAGGAAAGTATATGTTTATTATGTTGTTTATATGCCTTTCGTCTGTTCTTTTTGATTATTGTCTGAAAATGGTTTATTAATCAAATTACAAATTTCTTTTGCATAGTTGATTCATTTTCTTGTGAAATTCTAAGATATTGTTGCTACTTTATAACATTTCAACAGTTCTTTCCATTAATATAATTTAATATTGTTTGAGTATTTCAATTAACAACTTTTATTATTTATTATTTGATTATTATTAGCTATTTTATTTTTTATTAGTTTTATGTGATGTTTTTTTTATAAAAGTTAAGAAAATTAAAATTAATGACAAAGTGGAAAAAAATTTCATGTGATGTGTTTCATCCTTTATGACTTCATTGGACTAAATATTGATGCAACTATACTTGCACATGTAGGAGAGTGGACACTGAAATTTTAATCTTTAAAAATTTTTTTCAAATGTGTTTGTTTTTTATTTTTTTGATTCATTTTCTATGGCTTATCAACTTTTTGCAGACTACTTAAAGCCAGAAAATATTTTTAGACTGTAAGAATTTCTTTTTTTTTTTTTTTTTGAGATAACAATGATTTAGTGATGCAAGTTTTACTAATTAATCCATAGGTGGGCGAGAAGTTAAATATGTGTTTGCATTGATATCCTAGCCAATTTAATTTCTTTTATGTTTTATCACTTTTTTATTAAATATTCCACATTGTGATAATAGAAGATCTGCTGAGAAAGGAGAAATGTTGTAAGGACCTGGACACAAATTTACTGTGGATGATCTAGTGATTAAAGCACTTTCTATATACTTTCATCTTAGTAAATTTCTTTCTTTTTTTAATTAAAGTAACATTTTTTAAAATCAAAATTATGTTCGTTCCAGTAATTAATGTATTGTGTGTTGTTTTGTAAAAGATTCCTTTTCTGTTCATATAATCTTTTATTTAAATTACTTGAGGTTTTCTTTATTTATCCCTTGTGGTAATTATTACAGGTAATAGAATAAATTCCTGTTTCATGTTTTCTATTTTCTGATTAATTTTCCTAACATTTTTCTGGTATATAAAAATTTATGTATCATTTTCTCTCATAAAAGTTAGTTCAAATATTTTTTTCTTTTAGGCAACTGTATTTCATTGATTTGATATTTTAATTAAAGTTTAATATTAGGTTGGTGCAAAAATAATGACATAATAATGTTGTTTTTTGACGTATTTTTTAACGTCAAAAAACGACATTATTACGTCATTATTTTTGCACCAACCTAATATTTTAATAATGCCAGTTTTAAACCTTTCAACTGTGTTAATAAAAGAATTATTCTTGTTTCCAATTTTTCTTTTGCATCATACTTGATCAAAATTCATTGCAGTCTTAATATTTTTGAAATTGCAAAAAGAAATTAGTATTAAAACTTGTTTTCTGAAACTTTTGCTCTTATGAAAATTTACTTAAAAATTACTCATTTTTCCACATTTAATAATACACATTTTCATTGTTCATGAACAGCTTATATGGACATCAGGTTCTCAAGAGAAGTTTATTTCCATCTTTCTAAAAAATAAATGTCCAGGTGTTTGCAAAAGTTCCCAATGTCATCTTTTTTAAAAAGTAGAGGCTGAATACATATTGTGTTTAAATTAAAATAAAAGCTTTGGTTTTCTGGAGTTTTTTTCTTTCAGATTTTATAATACAGGCTATTTAATTTGTATATAGCATCTATAAAATAGGGCAACTTGGGAAAGGAACCCAAGCATAAACACAATATCCCTTAATATTTCATAACACAGCTAATACATATATCCTGAAGGTAGTTTTATTTAAATAACATATACCCTGAAAATAGTTTTATATAAAATTTAATAAATTTTGTGTACATACACATACAGGTAATGACACTAGTCATGTAATGCTGACACAGATTTTTAAGTGGTGAAATTAAGATTTCACATAAAAATAATATTTTGTACTTTATGCATGTATACAACAAACATGATCACTATTTACAAAAAATATATAAATGCAGGACTTTTTGACATTTTGAATAATATCTTTACTGAGCAGAAAACACCTGATAAGTAATCCACAAATGAATGTGTTGCTGCGATAATTGCTAACAAAAAACTGGCGCCAATGTAGGCTGCGTAGGTAGGATGGGAAACCCCTAACCAGCGTAGATGAGTTCAGTTACAACAGCTGCACATCACCTAGGAACCTTCCCAGTGTTTTCAGAAATTTTCCATTTGTTGCAAGTCAGCAACTGAAAAACCTTCAGATTTGGGGTGGGGGCGGTTTTGGGATTTTGAAATTTTGGATGAAGGATGGTCAATCTGTAATACTTTATAATTATTATTTAATTGTTACCTTTCCATGAAAGAGCATAGTATCTTCACTTGAGCATGAATGCTAATTCCCATGGCATTATAAAATCATCTGGATCTCTTTTCCTTTTTGCATTCTTCAAGTTAGTGTATTTTAGGGGTACTTTACCCTGTACAAGACCCAAGAGTCACTCAAGGTAGAGGGTTACAGAGTAAGAAGCATCCCTTCAAGCAAAGTGATAATGCCACTAAGATGCAAGGTGACACAGGAAGTGAGAGAGAAGAAAAAATGCTTTAGAAGGAACTGGAAACCTAATCCTAAACAGGAAACAAGGATAAACCTCTACTCCTGTTTAAAAGACTAGGGGGAGTGTGAACCAAATGATAGGCAAACCTATCTACTTCTAATTCATTAACTCTGCCTACAATGTATTGTTTCAGTCATTTAGGGCTTACGTACTGGTAACCAAGATCAAAACCTTTTAGCTTTTTTATAGATAAGAAATAAACTTTATAGTTTAATAAACAAAGAAAACAACTTACTTGAATAATTGTTTGGTCATTTTTTTGAATACTGGAATCAAAATAGTTATCACACTTTAGCTGTTGTTCTGAAACTTGGCTCAAATTTTTGTCTTTAAAAATTTTCTCTTAATGTAGAAAATTCTTTGTAAGTTACATGAGCCTCAAATCCAAGAAATAGTTCAATGGTTAAACAGGTTCAGTGAACTTAATGCTAGTTAACAAAACATATTTGCAACTCTCCTCACTAACAAAACAAATCAGCAGTGAAGGGCAGCAAATGGCCAGTACAAAATTGCTCATATAAACAGCCTTATTCTAATTGCATGTTAGGCTGTGCAATTATTGCCATCAAGTAGGTCCTCTATTTGTACAAAATTATCAATACTCACATCTGACAGAACAGGATCAGTGAATTTGACCCATCTTTATACAAACACAAAACCATTGAATTATTATTTATTTCTTCAGTAACTACCTTTCTTCATTTCTTCGTTTTTATATTTGATAAAATTTTTATTTGAATTAACCCATTGAACCCTGAAAACCAACCACTGGCTTAAATGCTTTGGGTAAGTTTTACTATCTCAGAACTGCCTGTGAATTATAACAAATCAGCAGGTAAGAGTAGCAAATGGCTAGTACAAAGTTGCTCATATAAACAGCTTTATTCTAATTATATGTTAGGTTATGCAGGTTTTATCTTGGCTAATAAATGGCCAGGACAAAGTTTCTCATATAAACAGCAATATTCTATTTACATGTTAGGCTGGTTTAATTCTTTTTGGTAAGCCAGTGCTACCAGGCCAGTAGATCTTCAATTTACATAAAGGTAATGGTGGCAATACCCACATCTGACAACTTGTTCAATGTCTTTGATCTATATTCATACAAACACAAAAACACTGAATTATTTATAGAAATAATTAAACAAAGGATGCAGCCATTAGATTTACACTATTTCTAAGAGTACAGTGCACTGCTACACTGAATACTGCATTTCAAGCTATTTTATGGATTAAGGTACATTGCTGATTTGTCAGTATGATGGTATTAGATACCTGAGCACTATAATGGTGCTTCGGGAATAAAAGCTTAATAAGGTCTGTTAGTAAAAATATGTTAGTAAAGATTATCAATAACTATAATTTAAATTTAAGTTTAATTGCACATATTTGTACCTTCTGTTGCCATAACACAAATAGACTAATAACAGGAAATTTAATGACTTACATTTGATGTAAATAGCTGACCATCAGCTCAGATTCACATAAAACATACATAGGTATATCCACATCTCAATGATGGAAAAAGCATTTTAAATATTTATTTATTTATTTATATTTATTTTTCTATGCAATCTTATTTTCTTGTCAATGTTCTTGGCCCAATGTTTCTCCATAGATCATATAGATTGAGGATTATACAGTAGAAATTTCAGATCAAAATGTATTGAACATTATACAGTGAAAATTTCAGATAAAAACTATATATATATTTTTTAATCATTCACCTCAAGCAAGGCAATAAAGCCACTAAAATGCAATGGGTTACTGAGTATGAAAAAAGATTAAGGAGCGAGAACAATAAAAGAACAGTAATTAAGAAGATAAAATAGTTGAATGATATTGCACTTATATTAAACATTATACAGTGGAAATTTTAGATCAAAATAGATTGAACTTTATACAATGAACATTTCTGATAAAGATTTAGCTAGTAACTTTGTCCACCTTTTATATTTATAGAACCAATCTTAACTATCAGAATAACAATCATTTAATTAAGATATATTTATCTTTTATATTTAAAAAAAAAAAGGTCTGTGTCAAAAAAAAATAGTCATGTCATAAATATATTTGCAACCATAAATATTTCTTCTATGTTCCCTGCCTTAGAAAATGCTTCTATAATAGAGTACACCACTTTGAATTAATACTGATTATAAAGATTTTTTAAAATTCCTTATTACTTGTACTTCCATGATTTTGCATAAAATTAACTTTAACCAAGTAAAACTAGAATTTTTTTTGCAACACACTGATGCATGTTGTAATCCTCACAATATTTAGTATCGTTGAAGTTATCACTAACATTTTTTTTCAATGAAATTTGAATAAACTGATTTGTTTGGAAAAATACTTTGACAGAAACCCTACTTCATGGTTTAATAATTTCTTTAATTTAATTTTATAGGACTTCATGATAAACAATATTTTTTAAGAAAATTTCTTTTTTTCCTTTTTAACAATGAAGAATAAAGTCTTAGGATTTCTTACTCTTGAGTATGCAACATACAACTGGCCATGCATAAATATTTCTTTCTAGAACCAAATTCCAACTTTTTGATGGAAACTAGTCTCTTTTATATCTAAAAACTTAAAGAAAATATATGCAAAAACAATATTTTATTTTTATTAAATAAGTATTTGTTATTTTAATTATTAAATTGTTTATAAAATAGTGGAAGTCTTTTGTATGCTAAATAATAAAACTTTTAATTTTCTAAAAAATGAATGAAAATTTACTGTACTAAGCTATGCACCCCAGTAAAACCAACTGTACTTTGTACCCTCATACCTGTTTGTACTTCTCCTAAAAGTTGGTTTTGATCAGTCAATGTATGACTATTTTAGAGGGTGTGGGGATGGAGGGACAGACAGACTAATGGAAGTCAGAATTTTATATATAGATAGATTACAGAAATTTATTGTCTATAACATACGTATATATGTGCTTATAATAAGTGTGTAGCCATAGATTACACTGTGCTGAGCATGTTGAGCACAGTGAGTGGCCTATCAAACAGGTCCATGAGGTGATGGTTGGGGGCAGGAGAGGAAGAGAATGGGTCATGATGACTTGGAAAGATGTTTTTCAGAAGGATAGGGAGAAATTGGGCCTAGAACTAACTGATGCTAGTGACAGGCATATGTGGGGAGTTAAACTGAAACTTCTGTTAGACAAAACCCACCTTGCTTTGTGCAAGATTAATCTTGGTTCTGACTAAAAAAAAACAAAAAAACATAGCTATGATGATGATATGTGCAAAAAACAATTTTCAACTGAGTATTCAGCATTAAATTAAAAATACCACTGTGAAATTTTACTTACATTTTACACTAGATTTATTTAATAATTTTTTTTTGTCTTTTTAGTGCCCAAAGGAGTTAGTTAGAATTATCTCCTTTATATTAGTGACACCAGGTGGCAGTGTCATTGTTAAAAATAAACAAGAAAATGTAATAAAAGTTTGATAGTTCATGAGTACAATTCACTTACAAAATTACTTGAATATTTTCATTAATTTTTCGATGACATTGGTAAACTATTGTGAGGAGGTGTTGAAAATTAATCAGCTGTCTCATTTTTCAAAATCTGGCCCAATGACCAAACATCTTTTTTTTTATTTTTAATCTCTTCTTGGTCGGTGCAAAAACTTTTCACTCCCCACCTCATATAGGCTAGATAAATTATTCATAAATTGTGGCATCTACACTTAAAGAAATTAGATTATTGATTAAAAAGTCATAATCCATTATAGTACGTATGAGTTCACCTTTTGAATAGTAAATGCAAATTGGGTTGTGAGTAATTTTTTAAAATCATTTCACGCCAAGCAAGGCAATAAAGCCACTAAGATGCAAGGGGTTATTGAGTGTGAGAGAATATGAGAAAAAGAAACAGGAATTAAGAAGACAAAAGATAATGACTGAAATTGCATTAAAATTTTTGAAGATCAAAGTTGACTGGAAAGCAGGAAGTCAGAGAAAAGAAATACAAGAAAAGAAACTATTAGCATAGAATTTACTGTTACATCTATCCATTTAAAGTATAAGACGATGAGACCTTGCCGCTAATCTAGTACTGCACTTAAATTCATAAAGTCTAGGTACCATAGGGGAAAGTTCATCAGAATAATTACCACAAAAATATTTATAGAAAAGGCACAGGGAAGCTACATTACGGCAGTAAGAAAATGACTGAAGCCAATTCAGACTGCAGATTTTTCTTTGTATTTAACATTATTAAGAAGAGAGAGAACAATAAAAGAACAGGAATGAAGAAGACAAGATAACAATTTACATTGCATTTTTGACTGGGAAGTAAGAAGCTAGAAGAGAGTTCCATAAGTGAGAAGTGTGAGAGAAGAAACTGTTAGCATAGAACTTACAATTACATCTAGCCATTTTGACTATAAAATGATAAGACCTTGTTTCCAATCTAGTACTGCACTTAAATTCATAAGGTGTAGAGAAATGTTCATCTGATGAATTTAAGAGGAAGCATAATCTAGTCATGAAAGAGTTAAACAGTAGAAAAATTATTGATGATTTACTCACATCCATACTTGTCTGTTTGATAGTATTTTGAGTTTGAGATGAGGCTGAATTTGATGACAAGCAATTTAAAAATTATCACTTAATGGGATAAACATAAATATTCAGTAATAAACTAACTACAAATACAAAATTTCTTTACTAGTAGATTTAGGTTGTGATGTTGAAAGCTACCCTGTATTTATGATTTTCCACATTTGGAATTTTTGCAATAATATTTTTCATCAAGAGTGACCATCTTATCCAAAAATGACCTTTTTTTTTCTTTATCAAACAGTGTTTTTTCTGTGTAACAAAGAGTGTTTAAATGCCAAATAATGTTTCTCTATAAGTTTATAAGGAACCCATTTGCTATGCTTTTGAATATTTCCTAAAGCTTGTAAACAACATACTACCGTTGATTTATTGTACGGGAAGTGATTTAACAGACAAATGTAATGCTGAAATCTGAAAGTTCATTTGAACAGTAAAAAATGCCTTCCAAAAGCTATACAAAGTATTAAGAAACCCAAAATATTTTGTTAGAAACAAAGAAAAGTATGCTCAATTGTTATGCAATATCAGTTTTCTTCTCTCAGTGAATTCTGAACAGTTTCCTCACAGATGAAGAGAAGACTTGAAGCAACAGAGATGTGGTTTCTGCAGGATGCTGAGGATACCATAGATGAAACATGTGTTCAATGGGAACATTTTAAGGAAAATAGAAACAAAAAGAACACTTATACTTAGAATTAGAAAGAGACATTTGACATTTCTGGGACACATAATCAGGAAAGAGAAATTGAAACTCACAGGTCATATTGGAGACAAGAAGGGACAGAAAGAAACATCGAGTAACTCATCTAACAAGCTTGTATAAATGGATGATAGAACCAAGAGTCGGATGTTGGAATTTTTGGGTACCCTGGTGTACTAGTGAGCCAGCCAAAATGAGCTGACTCATTTTATAGTTCACCAATAGAAGGGTTAACCAATCAGAAGGCTCAAAATATTCAATGCAACGTGTATAAAGGCGGACATGTTTTTCCCGAATATTCACTGCCAGCCTTTGATATTGAAGACTGAAGAATTACGGAACATCTGCTGGTGGTATTGGCGATATAGTCAGATTCAGTAGAGTGTCTGACTTGTGAATGTTAATCTTTAACGTTGTTTCATTGAACAGATTACGTACTGCGCTGTATTCTATATTCATAGACTATGGTGAACATGGTCAACAATCATCACATCTTTAAGGGTCACCACATTAGTTTCTAACAATCCTTGTCTCATCAGGGAAGAATGCCAACAAATTCACAATTTAGCTTAAAGGTAATATAAGGGCATAAAGAAACTAAGAAAATAACTTAGTGACTGATTAATGGAGCTATAGAAGTGGAAATATTACCAGGATTCATCATTGGTGGCCACAATCTTAACAACATAAGATACGCAGATGACACAGTGCTGATAACAGAAATAGGAAATTACATCCTACAGAAGATAGCAAAGGAGAGTGAGAAGAAGGGACTAAGCATAAACTACAAGAAGACAAAAATGAATGGTTATCAGCCAAAATATGAACCCAATAATGAGATTTACAGGTTGGGGATACTAAAATCAAGCCAGTGTGGAAGTGTTCTGACAGAGGACAGTAAGTGTGACGCTGTGATCCAAAGACATATTGGTATGGCCAAAGATGCATTCCAAAAGCTAGACAGAGTATTACTAGACAGGAGGATTTTGTTGGTAAAAAAAGAAAAGAGTACTGAACTGCTATGTGATATCTGTCCTCCTTTATGGCAGTGAATGTTGGATGGTTTCCTCAAAGATGAAGAAGAGACTTGAGATAATGAAAATATGGTTTTACAGAAGGATGCTAAGTATACCATGGACCAAACATGTGAGCAATGATGAGATTTTGGAGAGGCAGCTGAAATTTCTGGGACATGTAATAAGAAAGGAAGGCTTGGAGAATCTGATACTCACAGGGCAAATGGAGAAAAAGAGACAAGAGAAAGCAACATGTGATATACTTAGCAGGCTTAAGCAAGTGAATGGCAGAAGTAGCAAAAGGACAAAACTTATTGAGAATTACAAGGGATGGGGGAAGTGGAGAGCCATGATCATCTACGTCCTGAAGGGACATGGTACATAAATGAAAGAAGAAATTTATATTAGGTATTGGCAATGGTGGCATCCTACCGGTTTGCATGAACTGATTCTTAAAAGCTTAGTGAACTGGTTGTTGGATTATACAAAAATAATCTTATATATATTAATAGCCAATAAATAATAACTAAAAATAAAATTAATACCATTGCTGTAAGTTCTGTGGAGATTGAAAGAGGGTTTTCTGTGATGCACAATTTATTCTGAAAAAAGAAATTATCTTGAAGTTAAAAATGTGATAAATCTTCTAGTCTTAAATTTGATAGGTTTTCCACTGCACCTTTGGGATTGCAATAGTTTGAACATAGCTAAGAAACCATAACACAGCTGAAGACACTAGAGTCAAAAAGCATCATACTTCTGAACAGAAATATGATGAGAACAGAATTTTAATCTGGAAATATCTATATAAATAAATGTTTTCTATTAAATTATCAAAATGGTTTAATTCTTTTTGATATTAAAGTGATTTGTTTCCATCCTCAGATTGAAAAGAAAATAAGCAAAATAGGTTCCTAAAGATTATCTGACTTTATAGAACCAGTTCCTGGAAATTTGGGATGCCATTATTGGATATTGAGATATACATTTGTAAACAAAACAGTGTATAAAATCCCAAAATTTGTAAAACATTGATTTTATCATAATAATCTTTGAAAGAAGGATTGGAGAAAGTTCTGATATAAAAATTGTCTAGTGCACATAATCAGAGATTCTTGTCATTTAAGAGTTTTTTATACTTTAAAACATTTTTTACCTGTAGAAATAACATAGTCGAATGGAATACACTTTGATTTTAAAAATCTATAAAAAATTAGCTGATTATCAGGTTTCAATAACATTTTCATTATTTATTCATTTGCAAGAAGATTTTTTTGTAATTTAAATAGATTCTAGAAAATTTTATTTTTTTAATTTTTTATTCAACAAAGCCAACTTTTATTTATTTTATAAAATCTTAGTAAAATATTAGGATGCAAAAAATATTTATATTTTTCTAAAAATAAATGCTCAAAAGGAAGGATTAACTCAAAATTTTATTAAAAATGTCATTAGATGTAGGTATTGGTGATACATCACAAAGAACTATTGTAACTGCTAGGTAACCTTGACATGGTTGGGAAGGATATTAGAATATTCCAGAACCTATACTGGTAGCAAACTACCTGCATATGGATATGATATGTCCCAGAATTTGTGCGAAGTAGCAAAGTGGTTGTTGACTACTGTAACCGGGTAGGACAATCTAGCAGGTAATCGTAATAGTCTGGTCCTCGTCGTAGGGGTAGGCAATAGGCATAGTCCATGTACCTCTACATCAGTCTGTATTTATGACTGACACCAGCCAATCATATTACTGTGAGGGGGAATCCAGGTGTATGCATATTCATTACATCAGGATAGAAAATGAATTTAGTAAATATACAAAAATAGAAAGGATGTAAGAAAATGATGATTCTTCTTACCTGACTTCTTCAATTTATACAGTGAGGTGATTCTGAGAGAAAAGTCCTACCAGAATTTATTATTGGCAGCCACAACCTTAACAACATAAGATATGCAAATGACACAGTGTTGATAGCAGACATAAAAATGAAACTACAAGAACACCTACAGAAAATAGAGTAAAGCAAGAAGAAAGGATTAAACATTAATTGCAATAAGATAGAACGCAATGTTGCTAGCAAAAGGGACAGTCCTACATAAAAATTACAGATTGGAGATAACAAAATCTCAATTACAACAATTTAAATATCTGGGAAATATTTTAGCAGAAGCTGAAATATGTAATCCTGAAATCTGAAGGTGCATTGGGATAATGAAAGACACTTTCCAAAAACTAAGCAAAGTATTAAGAAGCAGAAAAATTATGTTAGAAACAAAGCAAAAAGTAATGAACTCTTGCATAATATATCAGTCTTCCTATATAGTAGTGAATGTTGGACGCTATACTCACTGATGAAGAGACTTGAAGCAACAGATATGTGGTTCTACAGGAGGATGCTGAGAATACCATGGACTGAACATATGAACAACAAAGAAGTTTTTAGAGAAAACAGAAACAAAAAGGAGCCTTATACTTAACATCAGAAAGAGATAGTTGAAATTTCTAGGGCACATAGTGAGGAAAGTGGACTTGGAAAATTTGATGCAGGAAGGCAAGAGAGACAGGAAAACAACAGGTAACCTAGCTCACTAGCTTGAGTAAAGAGATCACAGAACAGGGTTTAGGAGAGCTAACAAAAAGACAAAATTTATTAAGAGCTACAAAGGATCAAAAATTGTGGAGAGTCATAATCACCAACGTTCTGAATGGATATGACTCATAGAAGAAGAAGGTTATGCCCTCAAACAGAAAATATAACCTGCAATAAAACTAAATTATTTTAACTTATAGTTGCTTTTTTATATTGTAGACATTTATTGTTGGGTTGTGAAAAGAAAAAAAAAATATCTGTTGAAAAATTTATTTTTAAAAGATTTATTTAATTAAATTAATAAGTGTTTAAAATATTAACTAATTTAATTAAATAAATGGATATATTTATTATTATGCTCCATGGATTTTTCTAAAATGTTAAGTAATAACAATAATCTTTTTTTTTTTCTGTTTATTAATTGAGAAATGTAATGGTTAACAAAATCCATTGGACAGAATGTATTAAAAGAAAATGTTTTTTACATAGTGGGATTTTTGCAATTAGTATATATGGAACATTAAGAAATATTTTAATTAACTTCCTGAGTACTTCCAGTCAATTTATGCAGGCACTTGCAACTGATCTCTCAATAAGCTTGTTAACTGGTGACACATTGTACTTTTATCACTTTTGGTTTTCCATACTTCAAAGAAGATAATTAAATTATTACAATATTTTTGTGTAGTGGTACTGACTTTATTTGAATAAAAGATTATTAAAAGCATTTTGTATTTTCCTCTTATGAAAAGATTTGGGATTGTTTCTTTGTTTTCTTTGATCTGCTTTTTATGATTGAAGATTTTGTTAATTCTCATAAAGTCCTTCTATTTAGGAGCATTATATGTTTAAAAATGGGTTGTGTTTTAATGTTTAATAGAAATCAACTCTTAATTCTGTGTTCTTCATCAGAAATGAAGATTTATTCATCGCTTAATAATCAATCTACTTGTATTTAAATAAGTTCCTATCAGCTTCTATTTTTGTATTCTCCAAATTTGATACAAAATAGATTTTGCTATGCAAAATTAATGAGTCTCTTCCTCTTTAATAGTTGTATTTTTTATTCTTTTACTTTATCTTCAAACGGAAATGGATTTAATTAAATAATATTACTAATTAAATTCTATAAAAGAAAGAGTAACTTCATGCTAAGTAAGTCCCAAGGTCATGCTTCAAAGTGTCCTTTAAGAATTGGTCACTTCATCAATGGCTTTTGCAGCCAGCACATTCAACATATTCTGTGTGCCATGGTTTTGCTTTGATTATTATTAATATTATATTAATAATATTAATAATAATCTAAAATTTCAAATTTTTATTCCTTCTATTAAAATTAAATAATGTTATGTTAAAACAAGATGGCTTATATTGTTAAGATTTACATTTCAATATCATAGATGATAATTAATAGAAGTAGGACTATCTCTCTTCACCATGAAGAGTGATAGGTGAGGGTGATCATGATCATGGATGAATGGACTGACGGTGCTATTATACTTTTGCACCCCTAACAAACAAAAATCATGTGTAAGGTTGGAGCCAATGAAAAAATTAAATCAATACATGAACCAACAAATTGTGATATGATGGATGATTACTTTGCAAAGTTAGAATTTTGAATCTTTGATTTGATATCAATCATTTTTGGAATCAAATTGTCATAGATTTACATCTTGTTTAATATCATTGGTTCTTGAATTTGTATTAAATTGAAAACACCTTTATACAAATATTGATTGGTCAGAATTCTTACATAGGAATGAATAAAAGCAATGCATTTTGCTATGCACAAATATTGTTACAATTCTTACAATCATGCAGAAACTATGTTGGAATGCTAATCGAGAAATTATTTTCTCTCGGCTGGTTCCAAGGGAGAGAAAGTTTGATGTTATAGAGGCCCCAAAATTTCTATGACCATAGAATAGAATTCACTAGTTTGCAATGTCTGTGTATAAAATGAATTGGTGCTGATTTTCTTGATTGAAAATATAATTCCAGACATGCAATGTAAATGTCACAAGATAAATTTAAGAATGCAGGAAGTAAATATATGGCATTTTGTGGTGGGGTGCAAATGTATAATAATGCTGAACTGATTGCATATTAAGTGCTTGTCTATGCTGTACATGAACTTTGCTGGTTTTGAATCCAAAACAAATTATTTAAAATTGATCTGACATGTATATTGATTTAATTATTTCATGTGAGGTATTGAAAGAATTTTTTAGATATAATGAATTGAAGAATCACCACTTGAGCTATTAAAACTCCAATATCCACTTGTTAAACTATTATTAGACTATTAATCTTAATAATGTAGAATATGATATAAAAACAAAGCATTTTTTCACAATTTTTTCTTTTTTTTTTTCTTCCAGATCAAGCCATGAGTTGATGCTCTGAAAGATTTTCTAATGGTCTTTATACTACTGAGATGGCATTGAATGAAGACATTGGATTTAGGAACTGGAATAAGAAACTTTGATACAATGCTCTATCAACTAAAACTCAATGGCGGCTGACTTTATTTTTCTCTCTGAAGCCACAATGTGAATTTTGTATACATAAACCACAGACTGCAATTAGCAGCTAGCTTAAAAGAAAAAAAAATTTTTTTTTCAAAGTTTATTAAGTTGCCTTATACTGCTGCTAAGATAAATACAACTTTCTTTTCTCTCTTTTTAATTTTCTCCTTGCCGATGCCAAAGTTATTCCTTCTTCCTCATATTTGTCTGTATAAACAAAACCTGTTCAAACCAGATCAGCAGGTATGGGTGAATCTTCATTTGTTTGCTCCTTTTGCAGCAAAGAATTTGCCAATAAGTCCCGACTTGAGATACACTTAAAAGTGCACACAGGGGAGAAGACACACGTCTGCACACAGTGCAGCAGGGCATTTCGAACAGCATCTGACCTCAAGGTGCACTTCCGAACACACACAGGGGAGAAACCTTACAAATGCAAATTCTGTGACCAGGCCTTTGCTGTTTCACGGAACCTCACTGCTCACACACGCATCCACACTGGAGAAAGGCCATTTGTGTGTTCACTGTGTGGCAAAGCCTTCACACAGAAATCAGCCCTCAATGTTCACATGAGAATCCACACAGGTGATAAACCCTTTCAATGTATTTTTTGTGCCAAGCAATTTGCATATTCCAACAGTCTAAAAATGCATCTTAAAGAACACACCCGTGGGGCACCAAATAACAACAGCAGCCAGGACATTAACACTGCTATCAATACTACACCAGTGACTCCTACAACACCTACAACTACTCCTAGTCACTTGGGTGGCTGCAAACGAGCACATGGTGGCCGTCGAGGAGGTAGTAGAAATAGGAGAAAGTGTAAACCTTTTAAGCAAGACACTGTGCTAGGATTTTCAGATTACACACAACCGGAAGAGGAAAATCTTTATTCATGTTCAATTTGCTCCCAAGGGTTTGACCAAATTGAAGTCCTAGCTGAACACTGGAAGTCCCACAATGAGGACAGTGACTCTGAGAAAAGTGATGATGATGAGGAGGAGGAGGTAGAAGAGGAGGAGGAGGAAGAAGAAGAAGAGACTTTATCTTTAGAAATGCCAACAGCTGAGAGTTCTGTGGCCCAAGTTACAACAAAAATAGAAGCTGGGATCTCAGAGAGTAGTAGAAACAATGCACTTGACAAAACAGACCCACACTCAGAAAAAGATACAGATCCCAATCAACCTCCTTCAATATATAACAACCTACGGGAAATCATTGCAAAATCACTTGGTGCCACTCAGATAAGCAATGGTCAACGTCTGTCAAAGACAATCAACCAGGATTATTCCACTGTTACTTTTGGATCAGCAGCAAAGTTGTATCAGCCACCCAGTCTACTGAGGGGCTTCCAGACTTCCAAATCCACTTCAGATCATATTTTCGGTCGGTTGAAGCCCCATTCATTAATTTCAGATAAAGATGAAGTGCTGGGAAGTCCAACATTTCAGTCAACACTCAGTATTGACTCAAGTGCACCAACCAGAGTCAACAATGAGAATATTTTTGGAAGCTTAGCCTCAATTACTGAAAAGGTCAAAGACAATCCTAAGAACACAGACGTTGGTCCCTTTTCCTCGTCGAGTCTCAGTGGATCTTTTTACTTTGAGAATAATGCATCTGACAAAAAACCTAAATTCCTTGACCAGTGTGACAGTGCCACCTGGGAAGATTATCCAAATAATTCCACTGGGTTCAATAACCCTGTTGACAATAGCACACCACTAGAAGAACACTTAAGTGAGAAGCCAACTATTAATGATAATCCTGCCTTTCAATCTCTCTATGACTCTAAATCTCATGACAGCATCCCCATCAAGCAAGAAGGTTCCAAGTCTTCATGTCTCATTGACAGTAAATTGGATATTGCCTCACTCTTTGATCAGGACATTTACACTTCTGCTCTCAATGATGCCCTAAAATCACTACCATCAACTGCATCCACTTCCTTTTTGAACAATACCAGTGAAAATACTGACCCCCTTCTGCCATCAGCCACTGATGTCAGTAACTCTCAACCATTGCAGGAAATTCAAAAGTCAGAAAACTCTCCCTCTTCTTTTATGTCATCAGCATCCACTATGATGGCATCATCTTCAATGCCTTCAATCATGTCGATGATGGATAACTCCCAGCTGGATTTACTGACTGACACCAGTACCCCCACTGTAGCTGCAGTAACTGCTTCAGCCAATGATACCCCTTCTATGGTACACACCTACAAGTGTAACCTTTGTTGTATGGTGTTCTGTGATTCCAAGCTGTTCGCCAAACACTTGGATAAGCATTCAAAGAGCCCAAATCCATTCATGTGCACAGAGTGTGGAAAACAGTGCAGTCGTCAGTATGATCTGAAGGTCCATGCAAGAACCCACACAGGTGAGCGGCCTTACAAGTGCAAGTTTTGTAATCGTGGCTTTGCTATTTCACGGAATCTTGTTGCACACCTGCGAATCCACACTGGTGAAAGACCCTACAAATGTGAGACTTGCAGTAAATCCTTTACACAGCAGAGTGCCCTGCGTACACACAGCCGTATACACACTGGTGAAAAGCCCTACCTTTGCAAAGCTTGTGGCAAGCAGTTTGCTTACTCATATGTCCTTAATTCCCACCTGCGCAATTCTAAACTGTACCGTTGTGATTATTGTGAGGGTATGTACATTGGTGCATGCACCATGGCACAGCACATGAAGTCACATGAGAATGAAAATGGCAAACTTGACCCATTGCTTCTTGAAAAAAAATCAACTTATAAAGATGGCCAGTTGAAAGAACCAACCAATACTAATGCTAGCAAAAAACAAGCCTCTCAGACAAATCCAAAGTCCAAGAAGAACTCAAAGAAAAAGTTGACAGTTTCAAAAGGCAAGGGTAAAGCTAATAACTTACTTTCTGATTTGTACTCAGAATTCCAAGATCAACCAATGCCAAACCTAGATTATTCAGATTTGTTGCAGAATTCTGACCTTCTTTCAAAGTTTGACGACCAAAGTGCTGGATTTGATACAAAGGGAGATAACTCTGCAAAAGCAGGTAATTTCCTCCCTTATCAAACACTGCAAAGTAAGACTGAATCACTTCTTGATCAGATTTCCTCAGAAGGATACAATGCTCAAATTGCAGAATATGGTGAAGAACTGGATAAAATTTTTGAAGACAGCGTGAATACTGCCTCTGGCAGCAAGCAAAAACCAGAACAATCCCTGGCAAACAGTAGCCACGAAGGTGGTGGTTTTGGTGGAAAGCTAAATTCGTATTTCAAATATGCCAAACATCTGTCCCAGCGTCATCATGCCATGATTTCTCGAAAAGTTAAAGCCAGGCCCAAAACTTATATCTGCTGGCACTGCCAGCGTGGTTTTGGTTTATTCAAGAACCTTAGCAAACATATGGTCCAACATTGGAAGAAGAAACGTAAATTTAACTGTCAGCACTGCTTTAGGAGGTTCACAAAACAACAGGCATCTGTTATTCACCAGAAAATTCATGAATTCAAAAAACGATTCAAATGTAATGTTTGCAGCAAGGAATTTGTTTATGCATCTAACTTGAGGCCACATCAGAAACTTACACACTCTCTACAATACCGGTTCAAACCATTCAAGTGCCAGTACTGTCTTCAAACATTTGGCCGTTATTATTTCTTCTCGACTCACCTCAAGTTGTCTCACCCAGAAATTTCTCCGAAAATAAGTTTTCAGAATTCTTCAGTAGATCCAAAGTTTTTGGTTCCACGGTCAGGAACTGATTATAGTATCGCAAATGACAAGCAGCATTTAGCAGTTGCAACAAATGTAGAAGAAAACACAATCATTAAATCTGAATACCAAAAAGAAGATTTGGCTAAGGAAGCAGATTTAGAAAATTCTGAACATCTGTTAACGGTGAATCCAGTCAAGAAACGCAGAACTGGTCGTCAAAAATCTAACAACCAAATTGTAGTTTATTTGAATGATGAGGTTGAAAATGATAGCAAGAGAAAAAAACAGCTGCCTGCAGACTTTACTGAAACAAGTGGCATAATTACTAGACATGCTAGCAATGGTGGTGGATGCAATTTCTCCTGCACATTTTGTGACCGGTCATTCAACCAGCGCCACCAGCTCATTGTGCATCTTCGCATTCACACTGGTGAAAAACCCTACAAGTGTACTTGGTGCCAAAAGGCCTTTCGGGTTTCCAACGACCTTAATGTGCACACCCGCATTCACACAGGGTATCGTCCCTACCACTGTAAAATCTGCGATAAAACATTCACGGTCCTACGGAACCTATCTACCCACATGCGGGTACACACAGGTGAAAGACCATTCCAGTGTAATATCTGTGCCAAACGCTTCTCTCAGAAATCTGCCCTCACTGTACACCAGCGCATTCACACTGGGTCAAAACCTTTCAAATGTGAGCTGTGTCCACAATCATTTGCCCATTCTTCTAGCCTCCGACAGCATAAACAACGTCACCAAAATAATCAGTTTGTGGAGAAGGAGTTTTGGTGTACCATTTGTAGACAAGCATTTGCAGATTACTCAGAACTAGTTGTCCATGTTGAAGAACATTCAAATAATTCACAAGGCTCTGATAATGTGGTGAAGATCAAGCTTGAGGGTTGCTCCAGTCCTTCCCAAATTGCAGCATCCACAACGCCTGATTATCTATCCCCTGCCAAAAGTCACTATAGCTATCAGAATGCAAGAAGTTTGGTCAAAGACCAGTCAGATGTTGTTTTTAGTAACCAGGGATTTATTAACAATGATGGTGCACCTACTATAAAAGCAGAACCTGAAGCTGTTAACATAATGGAATCTCTCAAGTTCAAAGCCTTGACTGATAATAATGATGATTACAAAGGACAATCAACCCCATCTGCTGACCCGGCTCTTTCAAATGACAATGTGAAAAAGGCCATACAATATCAGACTTCTAGCAGTCGCCGCAAAAAGTCCAAAGTTTCCCAGGTACTTTCACCAGAAGCAATGATATATCCACCTTCTGACATGAATTTGAATGTTTCTAATGCTGACTACAGCGAAAATTTCCAGAAAGAAGAATTCCAACCTTCATTGGAAAACGATAATGGCATTTCTTGTTCATATTCCTGTGAGGAATGTGGAAAGGGTTTCAGTCTGAAAAGGCAACTGCAAGCCCACATTAGAACCCATGCAGACAAAAAACCTTACATATGTCAGTTTTGCAATAAATCATTCCAAAATGCAAATAATTTCAAAGTTCATCCTTGCAGCCACACAGATGAAGGTCCCTACAAATGTGAAATGTGTGGGCACAGTTTCCCAATTTTACTGAACCTTACTGCTCACATGAGAACACACATGGGTGAGCGCCCCTTCAGATGTGAATACTGCAGTAAGCAATTCTCTCAGAAGTCTGCTTTTACTGTACACATCAGGACACACACAGGAGCAAAGCCTTTTAAGTGCCAACTCTGCGACCAGACATTTACTTACTCTTACAGCCTCAATGTTCACTACAAACACCAGCATAACATGACCACAGGTGCTGGCAAGGTTCAGGACCAATCAGTAGCTGGTAAAGTTTTCAAATGTGACGAATGTAATCAGACTTTTGCTAATACTAGCATGCTTAGTGTTCATCGGCGAATACACAAACCTCAGAACCAGAATAGAGGGAGGCGGCAAAGATATTCTAGCAATCAATCTCAAGTGACTTATGATAGTCAGCTACCTGAAGAGTATCTATCATTGTCTTATGACGAAAAAAAGGGTGACTTGGTAGAGGTGCAAGCAGGTTTGAATTTGCCTAACTTTGACCAAGACAATTCTGCAGGAGGGGCTTCTAAGGAGCCATTACCAGAAAATGGCATGAACAGTTATCAGTCACAGACAACACGGTTCCGTATCACTGATCGAATGAATTTGCGAAGTAAAGAACCGAAATGTTCCAGGAGCACTCCAAACCAACCAGGAAAAGATATTACGGTAGAAGAATATAGCAAAGAGACACTTGAGACCTCAGATGTATCAGATCAAAAGAACCTGTTAGAACTTCAAGATGCTCTCAGTGTTTCCTCGCAAGGAAGCGAATCAGTGTGCAACGTGTGCGGCAAGTCATTCAGCCAACGAGCACACCTGAATGCACACTACCGCATTCATACAGGTGAGAGGCCTTACAGATGCCGTTGTTGCACAAAGGCATTTCGTGTGCGCAGTGACCTGACAGTGCACGTTCGTACGCACACTGGGGAGCGACCTTACAAATGCAGGTTCTGCCCAAAAGCCTTTTCCATTTCACGTAACCTAACTGCCCATCTTCGAACACATACAGGAGAAAGGCCATTTCCATGCCAGCACTGCAGCAAGCGTTTCACCCAAAAGTCAGCTCTGACTGTGCACCTGAGGACTCACACTGGGGTACGACCTTATATATGCATGCAGTGTGGTGAGACATTTGCATATTCACACAGCTTAAAGGTGCACATGAAGAATCATGATAAATCAGACTCTTTTAATCAATCTACCAATGCCACTGGGAACCGATCAAGAAAGAATAATGCAACATCAAACAAACTTCTTGGGAATTATCAGCAAAATACCCAAGATCCAAATACAAATTGCAGCCCCAGCAAGTCTACAAGAAATAGTACCCACAACATTGCCCCAAATGTAATGCAGGAACAATCACCACCACCCATGGCCAGCAGTAGCAACAACAACCGCCCCTATTCTTGTCAAGTCTGTGGAAAATCATTCATGCAAAATTCACAGTTGGTTGCCCATCTGCGCATTCACAGTGGTGAGAGGCCTTACCTTTGCAGGTGGTGCCCAAAAACATTCCGTCTCTCCAGTGACCTGACAGTGCACCAACGTGTGCATACAGGCGAGAAACCCTACAAGTGTGAGCAGTGTGGCAAGACATTTTCCATCTCGCGTAACCTCATCACCCACATGCGAACACATACGGGGGAACGGCCATTCCAGTGTCTGTGTTGCAACAAAAGATTCACACAGAAGTCAGCACTTACAGTGCACATGAGGACCCACACTGGGGCCACACCTTACAAGTGTGATGTATGCCGGGAGACATTTGCATATTCCAGCTGTCTTTCTTTGCACAAGAAACACAAGAAAGCAATTGACTGCAATCATTGTGGTGAAGTCCTTCTTGGCAAGTGTGCCTTCAGATCTCATATGCAGACACATGAAACAGATAAAACATTCCTAACAAGGGAGTAATGAGAGTCCAGTATTAAAAACTTTAAAAGAAAGAAAATCTTTAGTCAGTGAAAAAAATCTGTTTTCTTACAAATTACTACTTTAATCATTTTTTTCTTAGTTGAGTCAGAAAAATAATTTACAAACTGCTTGCCTGTTTTTACCAATTCTGTCTTCATGTATATAATCTTCAGTGATATATGCCCAACAATAGATGAATATAAATTTTTAAAAAAGATTGCACATAAATTTTTAAAAAAATTACAGTTCAAGTGGTATTATGTTAATGCCTTACATTTTAACAAAGAAATTAATTTTCTCTAAGCTTAGTCTGTTACAGAACGGTTTCTAGAATACTCAATTCTCTTTTAATGTTTTGTAAAGGGATAACATTAAGTTTCTAGAATAAATAGCATAATCAAATTCTCTCCTAATGTCTTGTAAGAGGATACCACTAAGTCAGCGGTCTCCAAACTTTTCAGTATAAGTACCATATTGTATATTTTACACAGAGTTATAATGATTAAAAATATAAAAGATTAGTGAATGTGCTACCAAATTAAAAGTTTACTTAACTGCAGATGAGAAAATCAAGCCATTTATTTCAAGTTGCTGCAGGCCAGATAAAATTTTATGATAGGCCAGATGTGGGCATCGTTTGGAGACCTGTGCTCTATACAGTGTACTCTGGTATGTAATCCTTTCCAGATGATTACAAAAGGCATCCAAAAGTTATTTGTTGTGAGGAAACTGACTTCTAGTGCTAAGGTTTAGCTGTTGGGCATTGCTTGTGGTAAAAATATTAGCAATTCCGACACAGAAACATCACTGAAAGTTAAATGACTACCACACTGATTAACTTGTTGGCTTTTTTTTTTTAATTTACCAGTAATTAATTTTAAAAACTAGTAAATTTTTTTCCAGCACTTGATTTGGTATGAAAATGTTTTATGGCTAAATAGCTGATAAGACAGACTGAATAATACTATTTAGCAACACCATATTGGTGTTTATGCTGTTTTTTTGAACATTCATTACAAACTAAAACTATCCAGCAACAATAGATAGGTTTCTTAAAATTTTTTATATTTTTTAAAAAGTATTTTGCAAATTAATTTTTTAAATTTATTTTTTAATTACTTTTTAGTCACCCTATTTTAATTGTAAATATTACTCATATTTGTATTAATTTTTTTAAAGTATTTTCTTTATTAGGTCTTTTTTTTTATTCTAAACAATTCTATTTTATTCACTGCAATATTTTTTTCTAATTTATTTTCTTCAGATATGGTGTCCCGACAACTACGATTTGTTTGTCTCACCTTTAGTTGTTATTACTTGTTTGCTTAAACAGACGAGAATTATTATTTTTCTGAATGTTGCTGATTGCTAAATTGATATTATTTTTGTCCACTCATTGGGGCTGGTTTCATTATATTTTGGGCCTGAAGAATTAACAATGCTGTGGTTGGTTATTCAATTGTCCTTGTACATAAGATATTTGCTTTTGGCTGCATTAGCAAGAAGAAACTCTGACATTAATTGTGTCAGTTTTCCCTGAAAATTTGTTCTCAGTGTCTCCTACCATGAAGTGTCTGCGTGTGCAAGTGTGTATGTATTTATATATTTACACATATTTATATAGTCATGAATGTATATGTATGTTTGTTCATTGTGGGGCAGTGGATTAGTATAGCATTAAACTCTTGACTGGGTGATTGATAGTCTTTTTTTTTCTTTTTCACTATTTATATTACACTATTTGAATCTCTTAGATGAAACACTTAATTATTCATTTGGGCTAATATTTCTTTGATTTTGTTTCTGTTGTTTTTTCCTTCACAAATCACTGATCATCATTATGTAATTATTAAGCAACTAGTGCAGATTGAAAATAAAGAATAAACCTCTAACAAGATTTAAAGATCAAGGGATGTGAGTTCAAGTCTCACCATAGATACATTCCTTAAATCTGATTCACATTGTTTTCTTTGATTATAGAATTACAATCTGGGAGTTGCAATGAAAGGTGACAGAAATAAAATGAAATAAATACTTGTCAAAAATTAATAATATTTCACTCTAAATATTTGGCATAAATTAATTTGGCTGATTCAGATAGAAACAGGATGTAATAATTTTGTAATATAAAATTCATCCAATCAATTAGTTAACAACATTCAAAAAAATATATACATACATACATATGCATGCACAAATACATTACAAACTACATAGACCTTGTATGTATGCATGCATGTATATATATACATATATATGGATTCTGTTATCTTTTTTATGCATACATATATACAGTATACACTTATATATAACTTGCACATATATAAGAAAATAGTTATTTATTTTAGTACCCTTAGGTACTTAATAGAAGTGAAGAGTGAATGTTTATTTATTTTTTATATTTTTGGAATTTTTCCAACCCTTCCCACTTAGAGATTAAGACCCTCCCATTTATTAATTTTGCACTTTACTCCCACCAGAGCTTAAACAGGAAACGGGAATTATTATATTTAATTCAAGTTTTAACTTGTACGTTTTTATGATTGTATTGTTTAAAAAATCGTGGGTTCAATTTTATTTTTTTTTTAAATTACCATGTTCCCTCTTTTGATGAATTTAATTTTTAACCACCCCCTGCCCCCAAAAAACGTTTCTTTACATAACTTCTAAATTTTTTAACCCTTTAAGTGATTTTCTTATCTTTACTTTTATTAAGACACTCCAGTTTATTGTATATTGAAAAATATATCTCCCCCACTTATTAAGACTCCCCTTATATTAGGCACCTAATATATATACTAATTGTATATTAGTTATTTGGTCTTTTGCTTTATCATCCACTGTGACCATTTGTTATTCTAATTTGTTTTTCTTGGTATTTAACTTTCTGCTATGACCTCAATCCATTGTAATTCATAGGAACAATTTCCAACTATTTGGCTACTTTCCTGATTTTGCAAAGAATAAAGAGGTGCAACCAATTGAAAGGGGAAAAAAAAAAAACCCACAAATATGAAAAAAAAAAATCTTTTTACATCCTGAAAATTCCACTTCAATTTTAGAGCACCATGTCCTGCGTTCATAACTCAAGATTAACTCTGCCTGCCTGACAGTCTACCCAGCTTCCTACCTGCTATGAGACATTTTTTAATTTATTCAATGATTGTATTTGTCCAGGGAGGTGTTGGGTTATATCAATGGTAGCGTCTAGGAGGATTGGTGTTGATATTGTGGCAGATGAAGAAGCCAGCTAGCATTCATGTCTTAAAATGATTTTTTATAATTGAATAAAGAATGAAAAACTGTTGAATAACAGCAGAAAGATTTAAAAAAAAAATTAAAAAAATTATTATTTAAAAAAATATCCTCCATGTATTTTTCTCTGTGTATTTTCCTCAGTCCTGAAACTGTAACACGAGATATTATTTGACATTCCTGTCTTTAAAGATTTATAAAAAGAAAAAAAAAAACACCCTTGGTTAGGGGTAGGGGGAAAAATAAAGATATTTACTGAAAATTTTTTAATGTGTGTGCATGTGTATGTGTGTGCCTCAAATCAAGCATTTTCAGTTGACTTAAAAGAAAAAAACTGTTCATCTTTTATTTGTTTGAAATTTTGTCACCCTATAAAAATGAAATGAAATGTGAATCGGACGGAAAAAATACCCTAAAGTTTTTTTTCTTTTTTAATGGAAAAATAATAATCACTAAACTATTTATGTTGATAATTTTAAGAATAATTAATAATTTTTCACTCAAGAATGATGTTCTCATGTACTTAAAATTGAAATTTAATTTTAACACATACTATATATGCCAGTGTATAAGTCAATTTTTTAAACATTAAAAAAAATCAGTGCTATTGAAGTATGAAGTCTGACACAATGTTTCTGTTGTAGTATATGGTCTACCACAATACAAATAACATATCAGTCAGTTATGTGCCATGCAGTATACATGCTTAGGCAATCATGTATCTTTTGAAACATGACTGATGAGGCAGATTTTTTTTCCCCACAGTAGGTTGCCATTTCTTTCTGCAGTAGACCAGTTACCATCCAAGGCTAGAGAACCTGGTCTGTCCTGCTATTTACCCATAGCTGGGGGGGGGGAAGAAGCAGATTCATACCTTTCCCAAGGGTATTAGTATGTAAGTGAATATAATGGATTTGGTTGGAATTCAAACTCAGCTCTCTGATTCCTCAATCCGAGCTGCTATCCATTACTTCACCATGCCTCCTCATAGACTGCATTCTAAACATATATGGTAGGCCTCAAATACTGAGGTTGACTACATGCTATACATATATGGTAGACCTCAAATACTGAGACAGACTGCATTCTATATATATATATATATATTGTAGACCTCAAATACTGAGGTAGACCATATACTATGCATATAAAATAGATCTCAAATACTGAAGTAGACCACAGGGCACCCAAAAATATCTCTCTCAAAACAAATAGAAGTTGATTAGTACAAAGCTGTAGTATATACCAAAGAAAGAAGTAATGTCATCTATAAACCTATGACCATAGTAATTCTACCATGCTAGCCAAATACTACAACTTAAAATTTCATTTTTTATATACAATTCTTTTTGTTTGTTTTTGAAACAAATTCTTTAATAAAATCTAAGCTGTGCTTAATTATTTATACTTTAAATATATTATTCCCTCTTCTACACATAAAATTAATGGTGAATAACTATAAAAGGAATGGTCGAACTTCATTGGCAGTAGTCAAATTGTATTGAATAAAGCTTCACTACAAGCTTAAACACTCGTCTGTTTTTTTTTGTTTTTTTTTTTCACAAATACCAACTAATCAACACTGTGATAGCAAATCTGTTACTGTTATTACAGAAAGTAAAACTCTAGCCAATAACATATAGTAACAAAGATAATAAAAAGACAAAAAATGAATTGTGGGAATTAACCAGTATTTTAAGCTATCTTTGTAGTCAGGAGAACAAATTCTAAAAAGTCAGTACAATACCAGTAGCATTTGACAGTTTCTGTTGAACAAAATGTTGTAATTGATCAGCATATATAAAGATAAAATTATTATCATAACCAAAATTATTTTTGTATATAAACTCTTCAACATATTAAAATGGCAACATGTTGGTGTTATGTTGTCAGTATCTGCAATTCCCTTTATATTCTGCTTGTTAACAAATACAAATTTTTGACAGCTGTAAATGGTTCTGCCTTATTTGGGAGTAAGGGTTAAATTAGCTGGTGAATATAGGCTTTGAAATTTAGTGTTCTTTATGCCAAATTGACTTATATGCTGGTATATAACTTTTTTTTAAAGTAACTTTTTATATATGTGTCCCTTTGAAATAAGACTATTTTCATTAACCCTTTCATGACCAGAGCATAAAATAAAACTTAAATAGAATTCATAGAGGCCATTTTTTTTTTGTTTGAACTAGTGCATAAAAAAATGTTAGGATATTAATGTCACCCTTACTTTGCCTAATCATGACCCTTACCTTTCTCTGTTTGCAGGAATAATACTTTATCCAATATTTAACTCTAGACACAATAAAGTTCAGATTATGCTGTGGAAGGCCACAATCATGGCTGAATGATAAAATATTGCTGGCCACAATTGTGACCTTGGAACATCACCCACCACAACAAAACATTATGTAATTTGATTGGTGATATAATTTGGAAATCCTGTATGAAATTAGCTGGAATTCCAAATTTACATATTCTTATGTCATAACCTGGGTTATTTTTAGCTTTAATCAATTATTTATTCAGGGAAGTTTGTACCTGTTTCCAGCAAAAACAAAAAATTCAACATAGTGTCATCTCTAATAGCAACAGCTTATTTAAGCAATGAAAATGATGTTTTTGATGAAATTTCTGAAGATATATTTAGTGATAATGAAGATTTATTGGAAGAAGAGGGATTAATAAAGAAGATATGTGGGATCAGTTCCAGATAGCAATATTTATTTTCTATTAAACATTAGAATTCTGTAATATTTTATGAATAAAGTTATATATGGTTTTATAGGTTATTTATGCCCCTTTCTTTAACCCTATAGAAAACCATACCAAGAAGTAAAAAATGAACATGTATCTGCATAGAGGCTTTTGCTTATATAGCTGCAGTGTAACAATTAAATTTCAGATTAGTAGTGATAATCTGTGTTAAAAATTCACCTTGAGAAAACCAAACAAGAAAAACAATGAAATATGTTATTTTCTTTTCATTCTTGTTTGATGTAGTTTTTTTTTCTTTGTTCTGATTGTAATTTTCTTTGCCTATGAAAGATAATCTTAAACATTATCATGTCAGAGTTAATTTTACTAGTAGTACACATGAAAATTTCATGGTTTTCCTATTTTAATTTTCTGATGTATCACAAATGAATGAATAAATAAGTTTACTGGAAGTTCCACAGCTACAAAATACCCATGGAAATTCCACTATTGCATCATTAACATTCATCACTGTGTATGTCACTTCATTTGGTCTACAAAAAGTTTATCCTGCCACTGAAGGTAACTCTGATCCTTGAACAATAGTGAATTTGAATTTCATAGTTGTGTTGTCACATGCTGCTATGGCAACAGAAAGCAACTTTGAGTGAAATTAACAATAAGGATACTGCAATTGAGAGGCCTTGAAAAAGAATGCAGTGGAAAGGAAAGTAATATTAATAATGCAAAGTCCAAAAGCTTAAACATTTGAGCTTAACAACTTTAACCAAATACTGCAATAACAATCATGAATATGAACACAGTTCATTATTTAAAGAAGAGAGTAAAAGATTTAAAATCGATAACTTTTCCATTTTAATGAAGCAGATATAAAACACGTGAACATTATCGCCACTGCTTTCTTTCTTCGCACTAAAACCAAACGGCATCTCTGATAAGTCTTTTCCATCTTTTCTCACAATCAAAATGAAATAGTCCATCATTTATGAGGTAATGGCAGGGCATAATGTACATGTAAACTACCTAAGGAATGAAGTAACAAGAAGAATTATAATGTGATTCTTGATCAAAACCTTTGTTATAATTTTGTTATATTGATCTTTTTTGTCTAGGCTGGAACATAAGGATGTAACCTTCCATTGTGCTTTGATCTGTGTTTTACCTAATGTGAGGCCAATTTCTTTCAACTCCTTCATCGCTAATTTTCGTTCTCTGTTACTCTTCACATTTGATGTCTATCACAAAGCAACTAGGCCTTCTTTTATTGGACATTCATTTTCAAGACATGACCTGATCGATTTGGTTACTTCCTATTAAGTATAGATTTATTTTTACAAGGAAATATTGCTAAAAATTAAAACTTGAATGTAGCAGTTCTTTCAAAACTGATCTATCTAAAGGACAATAAAACAAATACAAAGCTTTCTTCATTGACATTTACTAAGTTTAGCTTAGTATCGCACAGAGTCTGAAGTGTGGAGAACCGAGGAATTAAACTCATCAGAATAGTAACAGTCTGCAAAATGTGTTTACTAACCATTTCTATACTGCATGGTGCCAACAAAGTTTCTAAAAAATAATAGTAGATAGGTAGGTTTGCCTATTGTCAAGATCACATCTCCTCTCCAGTTTTTTGGACAGGAGTAGAAGTTTATACCTTGTTTCCTGTTTAGGATTGAGTTTCTGGTTCCTTCTAAATTTTCCTCATTCTCTTTCATTCCCAGTAGCCCTTTGCATGATAGTGACATTATTGCCTTGCTTGGGTTGAATTAATTAACAAACAAAAAACAAAATAAAGAGCAATATAACTGATTACTCTAACCATTGATTTATTTGAAGTCATCAGCTTTTTGATTTTCCTCTTTTCTAGCATTTACAAGAGAACATTTAAGTTTGGATCCACTTTATTTAATAGTTCCCACACCCAGTTATATTTTTAACTAGAACTATTAACATTGCGACAACTTTGTCTACCAACTTCTCTTCTATTCATATCACACAACTTATTCATCATTATCACTTTGGCTGTAACACTCTACCATAAGTGGCTTTCAAGCTTTTATTGGGTGAAATTTAGTATTAAATAAAAGTAAATAAAAAAAAGTCTAAGATTTATTCCAGGGGTTTTGAAACTGGTGTTTTGTTAAATTTTACTGTAATTAATTGCCCATTCTTTCTTAAATTATTAATTAATATTTTTCATTGAATTATTTGTTTTTATATACATTTTGAATTATATATCCAAATAAGTTTGATTAAAAAGAACCAACAAGCTCTGTCTAAGTTTTTATTATATTTTTACAATTTTTGGATAAAGTGTTGAGTATTGCACTCATAGTTTTGGATAAACTGTTGGAAGTTCATATTTTATTTTTATTCAAGTACTTTCAACTATTGTAGACAAAGGAATTCTAACTACTGCACACATACCACATTGGTTCTTGATAATGATGGCTGAAAGTAGTTGAAGAAAGATAAAATATGAACTCCACATAGTTTATCCACAACTACGGGCACAATGCTCAATAACTTATCCAAAAAATGGAAAGATATAATAAAAAATTAAACAGACAGACCATGTCATATTTTTTTTAATCAAACTTGTTTGGGTGAATACTTGCTAAAAATACCATATATATATATATATATATATATATATATATATATATATATATATATATATATATATATATATATATAATATACTACTTAAGTGCTGGTTAATGTAGCTAATGACTTTTTATTCTTTGGGAGTATGGAATCTTTTTTTTAAGAGCTCTGGACATGAAAGGGTTAAAGAAGAATTTCATAACATCTTTTGTTGTTTATATTCACTTAAATTTCGGTTTGTCATTATTTCTCTCGATTTTTTTTCATCTATTCATAATCTGACTCTAGCCTCAGTGCATTCCATTATTTAAAATAAATAAAAAAATTATCTTGCAGTAAAAAAAAATGTAAATTTCACCTGACTCAATATAAAGACTTTTTCTTTTTTTTTTCTTTTTTAACCAGCAGTGATTGGTTGTTGAACACAAATAAAAGGAAAGAAAATTTCACTAAAATAAATAAGATAAAAACAAAATTAATTAATTAAAAAGACAATGTAATATACAGATTTCTTTTTGTTGTAGTTTGAATAACATATTTGATGAAGATATTTTTTTTTTATTAAAAATTGTTTAGATCATGACTGTTGCAAAAAAGTATTGATAGATTTTTGTACTTCCTTGCTCTTAAATTTTGTTCCTACTCGTCCCCTCTGAAATAAGAATACTGACACTATTAAAAAAAAAAAAATGAAAGAAAAAAAAAAATAAATAAAAGGTCATTCCAAAGATATGAGGTCACAGAAAAATAATTACCAATTTGAAAGAATGAGTGATGGAGGGGGGAGGGAATAAAGTTATAATATACACCCAAGCCTTTCTGAATGTTTGTAGATTTGAAAAACAAAATACAGTTTAATTTAGTTGTTGATTTCTTACAATTATATTTTTGAAAAAAAAAAAAAAATCCCCCCCCCCAAAGTGCTTCAGTCTTTTTGACATATTCTTTGACTTAGTCCCTTTAGATTGCTACGTTGTCATGATCAAAGAGTTTCTCCTCGTTATTAAACTTCCCTATGAACCTAAGAAATTTACCAAATGAAATAAATACCACCTTTGTCCTTCAGTAGTTGTTACATATGCAGACACATTTTATACACTAAATGCAACAATTATTCGACAGAGGTAGAAATAAGTTTATGCAAAAAATACTGACTTATCCATCAGTAGTTTCCATATCTAATTTGAAACCGCTGAATGATTTGTTGTAGCATACCTCAGCGATAGTTTGAACTCTTTTGCTTGTTGCAGTCAAAAGTTTCAAGTTTCTTAGAAATCTTTTACTGGGGAATTAACTAAGCACAAATTCCAGATCCTATCTGTTTTATTGTACAAAGATATTTATATCCTGTATTTTCAGGGTCTGAACCCATCATATATTCCAGAGAAAATGTTTTTTTATGGTGCCTTTTCTTCCATATTTCCATTTTCTTTGGAAAGACCTGCTATTTTTGTTAGATATTTATATATAAAAGATGTCATTAAATTTACACTAGATATTGAATAACATTTTTTTTCTAAAGCAGGCAATTGATATTATATATGTAGTGAGGTGACTTTGGCTGTAAAATCTTATAGGACAATCTTCATTAGAATGTTTAAAGAATGATAAGTGCCAAAATCCTTAAGTTATGATAATGCTGTTTGTATTGTTATTTATTATTGAACTGAATCGTGTGCGTGATTTTGGTAACAGTCAAAGTTGATCTCAACACAGCATTCTTTCTTATTTTGATTGGCAAACATTTTGAAAGTGAATGGATGTTATGTAGTAATGCTTTCATGGAACCTGACATTTTAAAATTATTATTAGGTTGGTGCAAAAATAATGACGTAATAATGTCGTTTTTGACGTATTTTTAACGTCAAAAAACGACATTATTACGTCATTATTTTTGCACCAACCTAATACATACACACATGAATTAGGTCTATAACTTTGAGAAAAGTCATCAACCTTTCAACTGTTATTCAGAAAATTAATTTTTTTTTTTTGTTTTTGATATTGATAACATGTTTTAACTGATCCATTCTTCAGGTTTCTAACTTGTGAGTAAAAAAAATAATAAATACAAATTAGAAGAAACTGGGTTTTTTCTTTTTTTTTCTTGTGGCTTGTACACTTGATGAAGACTGAAGAATGAGTCAGAAGAAATTATATTCTGTTTCATTCACCATTGTGCTAATGTCCTTTGAAAAGGCATGAATCCTTCAGCTATGGGTTAAATAGCAGGGAAGACTGAGCTCTCTTTCCTTGAGGTAGCAAGGAGTCTAGAAAGAAAATTAATTCAAAACCAGCCTGAAGAAGGATGAGCTCCAGGTGTATCTTGCTTAAGATACATCACTGCTGCAGTGGCTGAAGTATATGCGGTGCCCTTATGAGCCTAATGAGGTTATGGGACCCTCATTGACATACAAATGCGAAATCTTTTAATCTGTTGTACAGCTAAGCAGTAGTTTGTAATGGTCGAGGTTGAGAACTTTTGAGGAAATTCAATTAAGGAATAATTTCAACATGTGGAGGAATTTAACTTATATATTTTTATATAATTACTTACCATACAAAAACAGATAAAATATACTTGTGTATTCACAGATAGCTGAAAAGGAAGAAAAAAATCATAGGCTTTGCTGTTAGGAATTGTGTGTGTATATGAGTTAAAATTTAGTCTTCGGCCACCCAAGGGAAATAATTTTATCACATCCTTTTATAATACTGAATAATGCCACCTATTGTGCATTTTGGTAGACAAGGTGGAGGAAATCTCCACAAATCTGCTTCAGATAAACTTGAATAACTGGTTTGACTCCATACCTGGGAAAACAAATTCATGTTGGAGAAGCTTGAGGTTTTTTCCACATTTCCTTAAATGTTGAGGCTTATAACCAAACTTTTTCAGGGACAAAAAAGTAAAAATTTTAAGATAAAGTATTTTTTATTTATGCAGTTAAAATATAATTGATATAATTCATAACATCAAGAGAGTATGAACAGTCCTTTGTGTATTAACTTGTTGACATATTTTTCTCAGCTTTGATCTTCATCAGAAAAATACTCAAAATATATTAGCAGTCGTTTATATGACTCATTGATCATTTCATGGCTGGCTAGTTAAGTGCATAGTTAGTGAATTTTGCTAATTTGATTAGAAACTAGCAGAAAAGGTTTCTTTTTCTTACTGATCATCTGTTTTCATAAAAACAATGATACCCAAATATAGATGAAAGAAAAGTCTACATTTTAAAATCATTCCATCTCTCTTTGCTGCATAATATCTTTTTAAACCAATGAAAAGGATTTGGAGGATCATGAGAAAAAGTCACATAGGATCTGAATTTATTGTTTGATTCAATTTTCCTTTTTTAATTGAGCAGCAATTTTTTTTATTGTTAGCTTTTTGTAAGTTGGTTATAAACTATATATACTTGTCACATCATTTGGAAAAATAATTTAAAACAAAGGGCCACTTGAATCACTTTTTTCAGGCTAATATTTGAAATGCAAATAGAAAAAAAAAACAAATTGAAAGAGTGGTGTTTATTGGAAATTTTCTTTCTCCATTAGATCTCCATAAATCCTCAATTATTATTATTATTTTTTTTTTTTTTTTTTGCTTATTTTCATTCTGTTGCTTCAATCTGAACATAATTTATCTGAAGAAAAAGAAAAAAAAATTGATATTTAATGGCAACAAATTACAAAATTCTTGTGAGAAAATGGTTGTGTATGCCTGTTGTATGAGATGATCATAAAAATATATCTATCTACCTACCTATCTATATACATATACAATATATATATATAAATAAATAAATATGTATTATTATAATTATATATTATGAAGAAAAAAAACAGCAGTAGACCCTTGGAAAAGAGATGGCAGCTTTGAAACTGCTGGTTAGAGTTGATTTTGATGGGAAGCACCATTGCATGTGTGCTTTTTAATTTTTTTTTCTTTTTAATTTTAAATTTGTATGTGTGTAAAGGGCATGATCTCACTACTGATTGGAAAAAAAATTACTGTTGAATAAAAGGGAATGGATTTGGTTTCCACTGAGTTGTCATTTTTATGTTAATACAAGCGGAAACACCAAGCACTTTGGGGTGTTCTTGCTTTACACTACATGAACTGATATAAAAATGAATCAAGATGTATTTCTGAAAGATGTCTGAACTGATTTCAATTTAATTTTCTATATTCTCATTTAACTGATTGTGCTTTTTTCACGTTTGGAAAAATATGATTTCCAGAAAAATTAATCATTTATAAATTCATGTAAGGCTAAATTTGTTTGTATCTCCAACTTACACCAATAGAACAAAACAGCCGGCAGTGTTAATTCATAATAAATATTTACCAGCCTTTAATGTATATATGACTAACAAATAGTGTTTACAACATTAACAATAATATTTAATGTACATAATTTTTAAAGCATATTTTAAATATTTCTTCTTTAATTCAAGTTTGAAAAATTGCCATATATCAGCAATGTTTCTGTTGATAGTTTGATTTTTAAATACCTTGTGTTTGTAGAGAAAGAATTTATATCTGTCATGTCAAATTTCAGTCCTAAGTTAGAAAAACTACAGCATTCATAATAAGTATTGTTGTCATCTGCTATTGCACATTGCTAGGTATTAGTTAAATGGAGCCAAAAAGATTTTATGGAATTTTCAAAATAATCTGTTTAATTAAGTTTTTAAAAGCTGTACTAGGGCTTACAGTGATATCAGATTGAAACACTAGTTCCCATATGATCACTGAAGTTAAGCAGAATCAAGACTGATCAGTGTCTAGATGGGTGACTGCTTGAGAATACCAGGCACTGTAAGCTTGGATCAATCAATCGATAAAATTGTACCAAATTATTTAAACAAGTGAAAAATAGTAAGTTTGCTGAATTTGTTTTTATTATCATCAAACCATATAGGAATTATCAATGTGTATTTATTTATACGTTTTCTGTCCCATTCTGTTCTGTGGGAAGGGAGGTAAATCAACTTAAGTTAATAAGTTTATGAACGATTACTTCCCTTATTTATTTTAATAATCTATGCAAATAAAATAATTATCAGAAAAATTAGTTTCCAAGAAAAATGTACCATGTAATTAATCAGTTCTTTTACTCCTACATCTCTTAGATTGCAGTCTTATTTGTTTTAGCCTTTCATGTGAGAAACTCAGACACCTTTATCTACTAAGTAATCGTCTTGATTCAATTTGATCTTGAAGTAGGCTTTATCATTGCTGTCTTTGTCATTCTGTTGCTAATCTTTTTCTTCCAAGAGATATTTGTCTTATATTAAACACATAAAATGTTTAACATGAAAAGATATTAAGAAAAAGTGATTTATATAATA